>CM060830.1:5997500-6614166 GCA_030762175.1 Metallyticus violacea
GAGGATTTCCTACTTAAAACTTCAATGTTATCCACTTTAATTTTGGGGTTATATGGATGATGTCGAGGATTTCCAACTTTAAATTTCAATATCCAATTTAATTTCATTGTTTCTGCAAGCCAACCATTACAAGAATTGCATTCAATGCTAGGCCTCTTTAGACAAAACTCTATAGCCCATTTGTTCATGTGGTAATCTGAAGCTTCCATATAAACACCACAGTATCATTTTAATAACATTTGAAGGAGGTCCTTATTTGAGATAAAACTTTATCACGGTGTATGTACTCAATTTTTAATGTTATAGGAATTTAGCATGTTAATGCTGGTCAAACAAAAGTCTCTGCAGTTGAATGGAATTTGTAGAGTTGAAACTGGTATTCTACACTTCCCACAAATAATTCTCTTTATTATCCATGGCATTTTAAAATTACAGTAAAATCTTGTTTAACCAAAATACTGCATTAAAATTTTTTTCACGTGTTCCTCAAAATGAGAGATCTGCATAAAAATAGCTTATTTTATTTATGAATGAAGTTGAAAAAATATAACATACAAACCTCCACATAGTATAAGAAATGAAAAAAATAACTGGTGAGAAATTGACTCAATTTCTAAAGAAGAACTGATGCTTATGAATGATAATTTTATAAAATGATGCCATAAACATGTGGATGTAGCAGGATGTCATTTCCAACATCTTTGTCATAAGATATTACATTAGCTTTGTTGGGAGTTACACTATAACTGCTGACCCATCAGCTGCTGTAAAATGGGTGAAAAGACCCAGTGCACATTTAATTTATAATTTGTTCAGATGGCATTACAAAACTGCATCCATTGCTAAATGCTACCATGGTACACACAACTCCAAATGAAAGAAGTCATGTTGAATTCAAAAAAATCATCACATTTGCATACCTTAAGCTTCCTTCCTGAAAGTCCTTGGATTTCACCATCTTTAGCCTGAACAATTGTCGATGTATCAACATCACCTGCTCCACTACAGTCAAACCTTTCAATCACCTTTGGTTTTCCTTCAGATGTTACCTAGAACACAAATAAATATTATTCTCACACAATTATTACTTACAGATGAGATTCCAGTATTTACTTATTTAATACCAACCAGTTGTATTATCCTTCATTGCCCAAGTTATTATGCATTATAAAATAAAAAATTGCTAGAAAAGCCTGCAGTAATTACATACATTCTAATCAAATAAAACAGTCAATGAATATGCTGAAGATACCTTAATAGTTGTAACCAGAAGAACAGCAGTGCTGATGCGCAGAATTAAATAATATAGTTAGGACATATTTAGCAGAACTAGGAAGGGCATTAAATGTAAATAAAATCAAATTAATGCAAATTGGAATAAATAATAAAACCAAGACAACACACACTATTAATACAAAATGAGCAACTTCATTCAAGTAATGCAAACAAACTTCTTATATTCCATTCATTCTTACGGTCCTAAAATAAACACTAACCATGTGGTATCGATACATGACATCCTACTCATCTGAAAATAGTGTACAGTCTACATAAACATAAAAATGGGAAACAAACTGTAATTATTCATATAATACTTTAATATTTTATATTAGCAGAAATTCACTGCATACTAACAACTATTATTCATTCATATCAAAATAAAAACATAGTTGCTTAGTTAAATTAAACAAAATGGCATATAATGGTGAAAGTTAAATTCCAATAGTTATTAAACACAAAAAAAAACAAGACTTTTAAGTAGTGGTGGGAAAAAATATTATAAATGTTAACAGATTTGCTAAAAATTATTTCACGCTTGCAATAAAAAATGCATTGAGCAAGTTGTGATAGTAGAAGAAAATAAATTTTGGGAAATGAATGGCCTATTGTGAATAACTAGTGTTCACATTAAGTGAAACGACATCTTCTAGTTGCAGCGAGAGTGGTGAATAAGGATTATTAAGCAGTTCCTATAAAGTAACCTCTTATCATCATTATTTTATCAAAGTATTACTATTATTATTACAGTTAAAAATTTTTGTTGTTGCTTATTTGGTGTAACTCAAGCTAAATACTAACTATTTATTTAATTTATTTATTGAGGACTAAGGAAAATACAAAAGAAATAAAAGCCTATAGATTCTGTCCCTAGCCACTTTTTCCTATACACCACCATAATATTTCATACAACCATACAATTATTTAAGTTGACAAATAGTGAACCATAAACTCTCAAATATCTTTTAACTTGTATTATACACATAAAGAAGTCAGTATAAAGTGACACCGTTTATCACTTGACAGAACAGGTTTCAAGAGCTTTTGCTCTCATCTTCAGCTGGGAACCAACTAACATTGGCAGGAGATGATGTGACCTCTAGTGCTTCCAATATACAGCAAAACTGGAAGTCCAATGACACGATGCCAAAATTCATAATAGGATGCTTAATCTTTAAAATGAAAATATTTTCCCAAATTGTTAATTCCCTAGGATTGTTGGTGGCTTTGAATAGTTTGGTTTCTTTTGTGAATGATATGACTGTATGTCCAAAAATGATTTGCAACTGTTGCTTTATCTATCTGTTTACTTCATACATTTCTAAAGTGTTCTTTTACCTTTATCTCCAAATTTCTTATTGTTCTGTGGCACAGAGTTTGAGGTGGAAAGAAAAAAGAACCGGAACTGTGACACATGTGCATTGCATACCTTTATTCTACCACAATCTACAAGTTTGTTGACTATGTTATTTCAATGCCAAATTCATTTTCAATCACTAATAACTCAGATGTGACATCAACAATAGAAATAAACAATTGGTGTACTGGAGGCAGGCTATTATTGCTGCTGCATTAGAATGGGATGAGACAGGATGCACTGCAAGATAAGAGGACAAACTTCTCTCAATATTGTAAAATTTATTGTAGACCTTAAGAATACGAAAATGAAGCTTGTACCATACTGACATAATCAGCGAAAGGTATCAGAAAAGTGATAATGATAAGAGACAAATCGATTATATTTCATTTGAGCAGTATTGAAATACATCTATATGCTTATAATAGCACAAAGAAAATATTTCAGAATAGTTTTAATGATTCTAAGAAGTAATGGGATGTTTTTAACACTAGAACTGCATAAGGAGTCAAAAGACCTCTGACTAAATTTATTGTTGAACAGTTTCCTCAGGTATTCATATTTTTCCACAAAACATCATGAATTCTATTCTATTTTCTTCCTGTTTATGATGGTACATTTGGATATAAAAATATTTTATTTTTTCATTCATTTTTATATCCTATACCTAGAATTGCGAGAGGGGTCAATTTGACCCCTATAAATTTATAGTGTAACTGCACAGTAAAACATTCTATAAATGACCTAATATAATCAACAATGTGCAGAGAGAAATATTAAATCGTTGTTGGGATCATGTGTGTGTAATTATCAGTTTTATCTGTAAATATTACATTCCCCTTTAGGTGATATTGCTGTGTGTTCGAGGCGGTGGTCTTGAATCGTGTATCATCAGAGGGCCCTTTTGGACGAGGGGCTTTTGCACGTTTTTTTTTCAAGAGTTCCAGCAAAGTTTAGTTTAGAGTTTGTAATGTATATAATTTTTTTCCAAGCTATCCCTTCCCTTCATCTTCATGCAAATTACGGTATACTTTTCCTTGTCTGTGTCATTTTGTTGAATAATATATTTATTTTTGGTCTGGTGTGTACAGAACTTTTTGACAGATGATTACAATTGGTTTTGTTTACATTAGAACCCATTCTAAGAATGAACAGAGTATGTGATTAGTTATAGATAATAATTTGAAATGGAACAGACACATTGAAAAGATCTCTAAAAAAAATAAATAAGGGTATATAAATAATAAAACAGGTGAAACAAACCAAGCATGAATATATTATAATACAAATATATTATGTATTTACACACTCACATCTAAATGATGGGGAGCAACAGGGAGGAATCATATATCAAAACTATTTAAGTTACAGAAAAAAAGCATTAAGCATTATTAGGAAAATCAAAAAAGGGATACATGCAAAATCACTTTCATAAAAGTGAATGTGTTAATTGTATCTTGTCTATGTTATATGAACATCTTATATATGTTGTAAAAGCCAAGAAGACAAAAATATGAATATTTACAAACATTACATCAGAAAAAAATAAAATAATTTTGTTTTCATTATTTCTCCTCCATCTGCGAAACCTTTGTGTGTCATTCATGCATGTGCTCGTCTCCTAGCATCTTATGCCAAACTGTGCCTTTGATAAGTTTTGATGGTTTTATGCCCCTCTGCACTAAAAAAAGAACACAACTGGTGAGTTATCTCTTGCTCAGACATGATGATACTGACAAACAAAAAGACTATATGAGGCAAACCAGTCTTCCCCCTCTTTCCGAAAGCCCTACAAATAACTTACTAAAGGTGTCTCAATTCAAATGGGGAGTATATTAAGAGATCCTATGTGCAACGAACCATTGCATAATAAATAAGGTACAACAAACTAGTGTTGTAAAATAATTTCCAACTCCTTCATACTTTTATGTAAAGAAATGAGGTTATTAAGAGGGAAATCCTTTTGCAGAAATATTGCTGGGAACTGGAGAGATGGCTAGCGATGTATGTGGGCAGAGGGCTTTATCTCCAAGTAAAACATTATCCACTGCATGTGCATCATCATTTAATCAAATACTTAAGAGTGTAAAAAAGAAACCAGATAAACTGAAATAGCAATGACTTATTAAAATATACAAATATACATGAAGCTACTGACAAAAAAGAAGACATAAGAGGCATTTTTTGAACCTAACAAAAGCATATGATAGGATATTATTATAGGATGATAGGAAATTTATTTCTATTAAAAAAAAAAGGACTGTAGGAGTACCATAAGGCTCAATACTAGGGCCCATTCTATTTCTCATATACAGGGTTATTTAAAAGTCCTGCACCATCTAAATAACATTTGAAGCATGTAACCACACATACACACACCTCTGAACATAAGAAATAAAGAGCTAATATTATTTCAGATATTTTTAAAACATTGTTTAAAGCCTATTTTAACTACTGAAGCATCACAGGCAATGGACACTGATGATACATAGATGAAATGATAAATTGGGGGAAAAAAAAAATTTAAATGAAGAAAAGCATTCCAAAACTAAGTATGATACCTTTCCAGCATTTGTTACTTATGAGGACTAAGGAAAACCTGGAAAAAACCTCAGTCAGGAAGGATGATCCCTGTGGGAATGGAACACAAGACCTCCCGCTCACAGTCCACACCTTAACAACTATGCAGTTTATTTGCAGATGATACCAATATAACGATAAAAGTAGAAAATGAAAACATTATAAAATCAAAATTAATCCTATAAAGTCTAGAAAATTATTTTTTATAAAAATATAAATAAAGAAAAAATAATTGCAATAACATTCCATAGTGCCCAAAATATATAACAAATTAAATCTTTAAAATTAAATGGAGTCAATGTTTCCTTTAATGTTTAAAAGAGAAACAACATTTTTTCCAGATGAAATACAACAGTCATACTAAAGCATTAACACAAAAACTTAGTTCTGTTTGTTACTTAATTAAATCATTGATAGAAATAACAAATGTTTATTACTTCCATTCCCACTACTCACCTGAGATATGATATAATTTTTTGGGGCAGTGATCAAGTAAATGAAAAATTTTTTAAATTACAGAAAAGGGCTGGCTATTAGATATTACATGGGATAGACAACAAATATTCATGTCCTGATCTTTTCAGGGAGTACAACATTCTTCGACTTGCATGCATTTACACTTCGACTTGCATGCATTTACATATTAGAAGTAGTTTGTTATTTAACAGACAAAGAAATACAGAAATGCATGACTACAATGCATGTCACCATTTCATTTAAAATTATACAGAATATACATAAACAAATGGAGGTGGCATACAATGAACAATATGCTGCTCTGAAATTCTGTTTTAGTCTTCAGCTGAGTCCATATGCAATGTTACAGGAGGCCTATAGAGAGTTTGTTCTTCCCTATGGCACAGTGCAAAGATGGTTTTAAGAGGGGAGGCAATCAATTTCAAAGGAACCAGTATTCCAGTTTGTGCTCTAATGAAAGAAAACATTTAACACCATTGCTGTCTATATGAGAGGATCATCAAATATCATAAGAACACTTTCAGAAATCATAATTTCAGTACATGCCACTCACATGTTGGGTAACAGAAAAGTTGCACATGAGATATGTTTGTGCACAGTGCGATTCAGTCTGCTGATTCTCAAACAAAAGGGCATTTGCATGCAAATGTAGATAATTATTATAAGAAAATGTGGAGTTTTTTTCTAATCACTGTTGATGAAACTTGCCTACATTATTTTGATCCTGTGAGCATAGCAGCAAAGACTTGTGTGGAAATCTCCATCATTATCAACACCACAAAAAAGCAAAAGTCATAGTCATCTTATTTCCCAATGATTTGCCAGTATATCACACCTACACAACCAATACTACAGAGATGCTCTGAAAACTCTGCAAGGCCATATTTCCAAGCAACAAGCTAAATGCTACATCATGATAATGCATGGCCAAACATCACAAATGTTATTGCTGAACTTATCCTCCCTATAGTTTTAGCCCCATGTGCTTTTTTTCCTTTTTACCAAATTGAAAAAATACTTTCGTGAGAGGCATTTTTCATCATCAGAAGCAGCAGTGAAGGCTGCAGAGGCAATTCTGAAGGATTGTCAAAAAACGATTTACAGCATTTTTTTGAAGACTGGCAGACTGGCGTTCAACAGATTACTTTGAGAAAGAGCATCAAAAATATGAGGGTGAGTAAAGGTATGTTGTCAAAAAAATTATGGTCATATTGAACATACCAAGCACGTGTACTTTTACTCTTTCCCTTTTAACAACCTTAGATCCATGTGCATCATGTATCAATAAAATTTAAATAACATCCTCCCGTTGATGTCTGCAAGTGTTCAGCACAAGAGGTGTCGCTGGAAAAGTGATAACACAAGAAAAGAACAATAACTTCACAAAGTTCAGCAATAACCAATATACTATAATTTATTAGAGATATCAATTTTTTTTTTATGGTGTTTGATGCCCATTTTAACTACTGAGGCATCATGGCAATGAACACTGCTGATAAAATTGAGCAGGATTTTTTTTAAAAGGAAGAAAGCTCTCTACAAGAGCCTACTGAAAGGACAACAGATATTGAGAACTTTTATACGTCGGTTATGACAACAAACAAGAGCAAAGGACCAAGTTATGGCCTCGGGCATATCATCACTCACTTTGCAGTGCACAATTTCAACTTAAAAATTTGTATGACATTCGGCTACCACAAATCCAGTGAAATGTGTATATGTAAATTGTGCAACAGTGTGTGAAAGATACCATGCCATATCAAGTGGGTAAAGAGTGGCATACCTCATGCAATTCAGCTCTGAATAACCGTGGAAGCTATAGTTTTTTCAAGCAAAAAAACATAAGTTTCAGATTGCTTTATAAAATATACATTTAGGTCTTTTTTTTTGGCAAAGCTACTGTCTATTGTTTCAAGGCATCTTGAGCAATATGCACGTTACTTCAACTTTCTGATTAGCACTACAATTCGTGCACATGTATTTCTATGAAAAAATGGAAAATTAACAGAAAAGCAAGGCTACATACTGTTCAACTTACAACAAGATAAGCAAAAACAAAACCAAAAAAATCCTATAACATGAAAGATAGGCTTTATTCTAAATTACGACCTGATTTAGTTTTTAATGCTGCTTAAAACTATCACAAATCATAAACCAGTCCTGAATTACATTGATTTCATGTCGCATGACGTTTTGAGAGCTCTCACCATAAAATGAAAAGTCATAATTAGCAAAAATCATGTTCAGAGGATCTACATCTCAACATGCTTTAACTATGCTTTTTCTTTTTTTAAATTGCGGATGGATTAGGTTAAACCAATGAAGGTATCAAGAGCAGTAAATCATGCAAAGTCAACGTTCAGGAAGCACTAAAACACATACCCTTGTAACATTTCCTCTATTTCCGTTTATATTTTAACAACCATTGTACGTCAATGACATGGCAATGAAAGGTTACTTTTCCTACCTGTAAACCTGCAGCACCTGGGTCGACGCCCGAATCAAAAATTGCTATCGTGATGCCTCTTCCATCATACTCGGGGTATTTTGTTAAAAAGGACGTGACACCTGTCTCTTTTTTGGGCAAAAGTCCCCAAACTGGGAAGTCTACCTCCACAACTTCTGCCATTTTACAAAAAAAGCAACACACTGCGTTTATGCGCAGTCTGGCGCAACCTCAGAACAACTGCAAACAAGCGAAAACGACAAAAATGCAGTATGTGCAATGTCCAACTAGCACACTGCAAGGTGTGTAAATCTGCAGTGCTTTGTCACTAGCACAGATGTGCGTATAAGATACACGCGCAACTTAAAAGACTACTAAAGTCATCCCTTAAATTGAAAATTAAAAATGTTATTTTAAAGATGGTCATCTTCTTTCGGGGTGGTGCTGTTGTGCATCCTGTAACACACAGCTGATTACCTATACTGCACATCAGTGATCAGGGCATCAGCTGTTTAGTAAAGGGCATTAAAATGTGGTATGAAATTTTACCATCGATGGCTATAGTTACGGCCTGCTTGGCTATTCCGGGTGTTATAAATTATTATTCCCATTACTTCGTTTTGGGCAATGTAAGTTATAGCCAACGATATCGATTTGAATAATTTGAACGCTAGGTTATATCTACCTGCCTATCCTATTAACTTTCCTACTTATCATGGAAACTTTTGTCCACTTTCTATTTCATATTCATAGAGAATAATTATTTAAACTTCAGCATATGCATTCCACTTTCAAACTTCCCTTCCGTATGTGTGAACCAGTTTTAAACTTACAAAATATGTCAGGAGAGTAGGGCAATATTATTGCAAAAGTAATAATTTTATTTGTTTCACGTTCAGCAGTACATACTTATACAAGAACTCGTATGTAATGTAAATCAACCTTAATCTTAATAAACCATTGGGACCTCCGGTTTCTAGGATTCATTCGAGTTTATGTCTAGGTTAGTGTATGTATGAATTGATTAAGGATTCCATTTTAGTCATCTGTTGTGTTTATTTGGTTTGTACTTACGAAAAAAGGAGGTTCAGGCTATTACTCTAGATAAGTTCAAAAAATTTACTTATGAGTTTACTACTCATCTATGCTGGTTAGTTTAGCAGAGTTGTTGTGAATCATTCTGTATACTTAGGGGTTCAACTATGAGAAGTGATTTATGTCACAGTATGTATTTAAAATCAAGGCAAAAGTCAGACCAAATATATATATACAGTTTGAAGACTGTTGAAGAAATATATCTTTTCTTAGCAATTAAGAGCATTAGGGTAATTTTTTTTCCAATACCAGCCCATTGTTCCATGCTCCATGCATTCCCTCTGACATGCAGTATTAGAGTGGACTTCTGAGGCTGGGATGCCCATAGGGTGCAGCTACATGACCCAGAGGATGGTGAAGCAGATATGGCTATAGTGCATTAGGGTAGGGGGGGGGGGCCTTAAACCTATAAATGAAATGAAATAATGATGGCACAAATGAGCTCGGAGTCTTTGGCTTCTTTCTTAAAACTATCTGGCATTCACCTATCAGGGTAAGAACCCAGGATGGAAGCAGTCTTATTAAAGCATTATAAAATAAGCATGCAGAAAAATCAGTGCAGGCTACACATTTTTGGGATGACAAAAAAAAAAAAAAGTAAAAACAGCTCATAAACCAAAATAATGGATGTATCAGAAAACATTTTCATGAAACATTTTGAATAATGCTAATGAATTTTAATATACTAATGCCAGCTAAAAGCACATTGAGTTATTTATATAGTTATGATGTAGACAGTTGTCCATTAGACATGTGTTTTTTAATAAATGGGGCTAGTAAGAGTGTGGTTGTTTAATACAAAAAATTTGCCTTGATTTATATTATTGTTTACTTTACTGAGTTAAGAGTCCATTATCATTGATATTTTGATTAAGACCTTTAAACTTGCCCCATATATGTTATAAAGTTGAAATCTAAGCTATGCATTGGTGACAGTTGCAAAGTGTGAGAAGCAACATGGGATATTATCATGATTCATCGATGACCAAGATCATTAAAGTACAGACTTATGAGAGAAGGTCTGGGGTTCAATTCCCACCAGTACTATCCTCCCAGATTAAGGTTTTTTACATGTTTTCTTCAGTTCTTATGAAAGGCAAATACTGGGGAAATACCCTAAACTTAGATCTGGAAGATTTCCTTCCTTTAAAGAAAAAATAATATGTTTCCTATTTATTTTTCATCTCATATATCATCAGTTCTGCCTGGGATGCCCTGGCAGTAAAAGTGAATGTTAAAAATACTAAAAGAATTTGTCATGATTAGCACAAAATTTGACCACTGAAGGATGCAATTTAAAATTGTTTAAAGTCCTGGGTGTCACACATTTTTTGTAACAATCAAAGCTTATGCTACCCCATCTTGACCTCAAATGCCAGCCCATTTTCCCCTGCTCCTTGAAGTACCTGGACTCATCTGTTAAAACACACTTAAGTTATGAGTGGTTTCAGGTTTGCATTCTCTCAGCCTTATCTCAGATGTTTTGTCAGTAATGATCTCACAACAAAATCTTAATTATTTCCGTTAAGTGCAGCTGCCACTACTGAGAAAGGCAGATAAATTTGTTGTTGAGTTCGTTTATTTATAGATGCTCTTTAGCATCTCAGATAATCAGTGTCCAATTCAATTCAGGGCATGAAATGACTGATAAATTTTGCTCAGAGTCTTCTTCTTTCACGCTTGAGATTTTTTTTACATGCTGTAAATCTATAAAACAGAAACCACAGCTGTATTTCTCTTCCGAAGAAAACTATAGTTAGAATATTTATGCCTGAAAAAATTCATTGACCCTGGTCGGGATTGAACCCGACAAGGTATACGAGACAAGTATGGCTATCACTAGACCACAGGACTAAAAAGGCAAATAAAGGTTCCTCATAAAATTAATATTTGTATTTTTACTGAAAGCATAAAATTATACTGTATTTACAGTTGATAATAATAAGTATTAACCTATATGATAAGAAATGTTGAAAGAATGCCGGCATCTGCGTAGAAAATTCCTGTATTTTATCTAACTTTTCTTGCATAAGAAAATGCAGTTGTCATAGAAAGATGTCTCTTGTAACTTTTTAATACATTGGTAAATAGTTTCTCTACCCGAAAACGATTGCCAGGATATTTTTCTTGCAAATTGTCACCTATCATTGTAATTTTGAATTTTCCTCTGTTATGAGGAAAATGCATTCAATTGCTTGTAGAATTGCGACTGTACTGCACATTCACATCAATTACACAGAAAAAGGAACATATTTTACATTCTCGTTTAATTGTGTTTTATGCTATTTTATAATGTTTTTTGCATTATTCCCTTATTCATCATTTATATATTTTCAGCCTTATTTGCGCAGTAAAGCAGATAGATGGGAAAGGCTGATATATCAGCGAGATTCTCGACTTACAGGAAATCCTTACGTATGTAATGTAAGTACATTCTTTTAAGTAATCTGTTTTCGCTATTCTTATTATTTATGTAAATAACATATTTCTAAATTACCTGGACATTATTGGGCATTAATTTCATAAGATATCTGCTATGCTAGTTTGCATGTAGATCAAGCATAAGAAGACAAAACTACCTACCTAATAAATCAAAAGTATAACTGATACTAACATGTGTTAGTAGCTCCCAAAATTATCATATCCCCTATCAGATATACCTAAGTTCCCGAAATATACTAAATAGAAAATAAAATGCTTTAAAAGTACAGAAAGGCATATAAGTAACAGGACATAAAATGAGGCAGATTTAACAGTTAACAAATACTGGGTGATTTTTCCTATGGAAAAATTCAGGAGTATATTTTGGATATGGATTTTGAAGAGTGTGCAAAACAGAGAAATTGACCCTAATCTAATTTTCTTTAAGGACAAATCTTGGTTCCTCATAAGTAGATATGTTAATTCACAAAACAATCAATACTGGAGTTCAGAAACTAACCTGCTTCATGAGGGACCCCTGCATGATCAAAAGATATGATTGTGATGCGCCATTAGCAGTGAGAGAATAATATTTTAAGAAACATTTTACGGTGATAAGTATGTGCAGAATATTTTGCAACCCCCTTTTTTTGTGGATCATCTGTGAGAAAACATAGGTTTGTGACTTTCCAACAGGACTCTACAATAGCACAGACAGTCCATGTCTCCTGGCATGCAATTTCACGCAATATTGGGTTTAAGAGCCATCACTAACAAAATATGCACCTCCCTCAGTCTTGCAGTTTTTATCTCTGGGAGGTATTAGAGGGAAAAGTGTAAAAAACAAACACATATAACTGAAAAATAACATTTGCAAGACATTTCTCAGAAGGAACTGCAGAGGGTAATAGCTAATTTCATAAGTCGATGTCAGAAATGTATGGAAAATGAGTGGAGACAGTTCCATCATCTTCTTGCTTGATAATGGTGGGTAAATGTACCTTTTAAATGTTTTAAGTGTAAGTAATAACTAATGCAATAATCATAGCTGCAAATGTTTTAACTTACATTCACCATGGTATCAGCTTGAACTCACCAATTGGCCATTACACATGGAGCAATCCCGTAAAGGAAAAATCACCCTCTACTTATTCATGATTGGACAGCACAGTAGCAAGAAGTATAGGCAATAAAATGAGAAAGAAAAATTATAGCTTTACCATTATCCATGATTTGGATGTCTATACACATTAAAATTGAAATGTTCCATTGTGACAGTTACATGCATAGGTATCCTGCATATGCTTTTAAAACATTCATTATTCTCTTTTCCCACAAAACATTCTGTATAAATTATATAACACAATTCAAGCTTACATCTAGAAGTTGTGATGTGAACAATACACCTGAATAAGTACATAAGATAACATATCCATAATCATCATAAATCGCACTAGTTTCCCTGCATCCCATTTTGGTATACCATACACTTCTTTTCTGCGGACAGGATTATTTTAGGAAATTGTTTTCCTGTTAATACAAGGGTTGAATGAAAAATAATGCCTCCTTTGTTGCTTGTGTATGGCTGGGGATTTTTTAGTAAATCAAAATAGAAATAATCCTTAGAAAGTGCTCTTTAATTACCTATATTGATTTTTCAATATTGATAAATCCAACTATATCATTGATTTGTGTATGTTTAGAACTCTACAAATAACCAAGTTATTGCATATAGTGTTGTCCAACATGTTAAAAAAAAAGTTTAATGCACTATTTAATGGTTTTTTGTAAAGAGTGATATAAATACAATACCTGATCCACTAAATCAACACCATTCATATGGATTAGGATTAAAAAATTTAAAAACATGTAGTATGGAAAAGTTGCCATTTCACCTAGCAATTAAGCACAAAAGAAATTAATGTTAAGCACCCAGAGCAATCCCTGGGGTCTGCAGTCAATAATTTTCATCAGGCCATGGCAGCCCATATCTGCCAGGTTTTTACTCTACCTTAAGTTTCCTACAGACCAATAGTTCACTACAATTTAAAACATACCTCTGTGGCCTATATCTAAATGTTACTACAAATAGTTTAAGAATTGGTGCATCAAGGAACTAAAGCTGAATATCATAAAATTCTTGTTTCTGTGAACAACAAGCTTTATTGTGCATTATTAGTAAACACAGTTTTACAATAAAAATCAGATATATTGATAAGGAAAATGTTAATTATCACTACTATCAAGAAATTCATTTAGCTCTAATACATAAATTACACAAAAATATGAATTGTTAGAGTAGTGTAATTTTTAAATACTAATCATGAAAATTAGCAAAGCAAAATTGCTGTTTGCTGTTGCTTCTTCACAACCAGTGAAACAAATCAAAATCAATGAACTATACATACCCTGTGGATTATTGCACTGTTGTTCCTGTGGTAAAATTTCTTATTTTGTGCAATAGCAGTCCCCATTAAATGTCCAAATTATTTATAAAAGCTGCCTATAATCATTTTCCAACAACTAATTTTTTCATTAAGTTTCCTATGAAATCGTTCGACTTTAGGTAAATGAGTTCAAGCATGGCAGAATAAACATCAAAGATGCACCATGTCCTGTAGCTCCAAAATCAGTTGTGAGGTCAGAAATCATTGATGGCAGACAAGCAAAGTATATAAAATCAGTTCTCAAAGACTATATGTAATGGCATAACTAATGAAGTACAATTAGCAAACAGTTTATACACAATGAAAACACTGGCACCCACTCAATGAAAGTCTTCCTCAAACTAACAAGCTGCCACCTGCACATGCATTATATGGCCCTGACAACAAACTTATTCCAGTATACAGCCACACTCTACTAGCATATAACTTAAATATGTTCACTATGTAGTCCAGAAATTGCTTTTATTTAGGCAGTTAAATATTTAAAACATTGTGCATAGTATGTATAGAACAAATTTGAAAACTTGGACAGGCATTACAATCAAGTTAAAGAGGTGTCTTAATATTGCAGCATAGAATTTGTGCTAAATATCATTCTAAAAAGAGAAACTGAACACCAAAGTCCTTTGTATTCCTTTCAGACTTTGTTATTTTTTATTTCTTTGGTGCTTGATACCAAAACTGCTTGGAAAAAATTATGTTATGTGAAGAAATAGTGTAGGAAATGAAAGACTATTGTTGCTTTCTATTTCAAAATAAAAAAAAGTTAATTTTAATATTTATCCTACAATATAGAAGCTTACTTATTAGATGATCCTTGTTAATGTTTTATTTTAAATAAAGAATTACAGAAATTTAAAAAAAAAAACATTTTTATTTGCAGGGTCTAGAGGCCATTCCTGATGAAGACACACCAAGTAAATAAAGTTGTTGAACTGTGGGATTAGACAAATGTAACATTGAAATAAAGTAATAATAAAAACAAATTTGTGATAGTTTATGGTGTGATTTGCTTTGTAACAACAACAAATCTAAGAATGACAGGACATGCAACCAAAATAATTATGGACAGTAATATTGTAAGAATATGGTAAGAATGATCAACATGCCTAGGTTGATCAAAACATATATTCTACCCTCTCCTTTTAAAAATGAAAGTCTAAATGGCTGCCTTAAATACTTAGAATGAATATTGGCATAATCATTTGATATTTGATCTTGGATTAAAAATGTTTCAAATGTTTTTAAAAAGTCTATGAGAAAAAAACCATGCTCTTCTTCCACCTGAATCTTGAGGCACCTAAAAATATTAATAACATTAACAAAATAGTATCTTTCAAATCTGTAAGCAAATTTTCCATGCAGTTGAATGTTATGTTTTAGTAATAGATATTTATCATTTCCCCCAATCAACACAAAGGGATATAAAGTCAGTGACAGCAAAAATTTGAGCATTACTCAAAACTGAGATACAGCACTGGCTGTGATATAGTGGGGTATATTGGGTGCAGCTAAACTATGTACAATGATCATGTGAAAAAGTTATTGGGAAGACTGACAGATTGTACCAACAGTCTAAAGCAGTTTTATTATCAATATCAGGCATCTTCCACAGACTATTATTATGGTTTATTTACAGATGCTCTTTAATATCTCAGGTCATCAGCATAAAACAGCTGATAAATTTTGCTCAGGGGCATCTTCTTTCAGACTTGAGGTTGTTTTACATGCCGTAAATTTATGACACAGGACCCACAGCTTTACTTCCCTTCTGAAGGAAGGCATACTTAGGAGTTTTATGCTTGAAAATATTGATTTTGCTGGCTTTGAACCTGCGATCTTGGGTCTATGAGGCAAATATGATTACCACTAGACCACCAAGACTGACATCTTCCATAAGTGAAGAACCGTAGTAAGTATAACTGATTGATAGAATGCAGACATATATTGGGGCCATAACCCATTTTCAACTTCATATTCCTGTCATAGTTTGATCATGAACTTTCACCCATATAGATGTCATTCCAATGTTCTTTTAGAATATCTTGCTACATATAATATGGTACACTCTTTGACAAAAAAATGAGTCATCCCCATATTCTATGTGTTGATCATGAACTTCAGGGATGCTTATAAATATATTCACAATAAGCATGCAGTGACTGTTGCACTGCAGTGGGTGCCTTGCCTGTAAATGTAATGGTCACAAATAAGCATCTGGAAAGAGAGAACATTATGGTAGAGTAGCCAAGTGGTTTAGAAGGCATCGCTCTTCTGCGTAAGCTCTTGAGTTCAAATCCCATTAAATTTTTATTTTTTATTATTGGTTTTATAAGTGTATATAATTTTGCCTTAATATCTTGCACACAAAAATGTAATCACAAACTAACGTATTCTTTACAAATAACTAAATAGATACATGAAGAGAAACTTTTATTTTCTAAGGTGAAAACTATGATATAAACACAAATTAATATCAGGTGTATGAATCCTCTGCATGTATCTCAGGGGCATAGATATATTTCTACAGTAGTGTGGACGAGAGGCTGCAACTTCCATGCTTTTTGAATTTGTGCCTATAAGCCATCTTTTGTTCTTCGTGTATGTGCAGGGAATGCTTATGTAGCATATTGCATTTAGATAGAACAAATACTGAAGGAAATACCATATTCATTATAATATGTTAACATCAAATCTTGCATGTATGGGAAACAATATTACAAAACTAAAAGAGTCATAAAATGTTACAAAAGTTTATTAATTAAAGCATTTCATGCAGGGAGGTGAACCTGCACACTGCCAAAGAGCTAATGGAACACATACACACTAGTTAATATCTTTAGTACATGTCGTATAACACAACTTCTGCAGTGACTACACAACTTTGCTGGATACTTTGTGAACCATGCACTGTAAGAAATAGGACTTACAAGAATTTTTTGTTCAAGAGATTACTCATTTTTTGTTAAAAGATGTACATATAATTAACTTTCTCGCTAGGATTGATAAATACTGAAGCACAGCAATTGATAATATTTTTGAAAATTTCGATAAACTATCTTCATATTCTGTATCCCTGTTAATCAGTAGATTCTACAACCATGATGCAAATAATAGTTAATAGTTAACAAGGACTTTGAAATAAAATTTAAAATATAATTATGTATTTAACTGATAAAAGTTTGATGTATTTTATACTTAACATAATATTTAAAATGCATTCAGTTTACAAATACATTTATAAATAATATATAGTTCTTCAGATTAAGCTTAAATCTAGATATATATAGGTATATAGTTTTGGATCTTCATGGTTTAATTACAATGCTAGATGGGTTAATGATACACAAACTAATCATTTTACATCTAAAGTCTACATGTGAGTTTCAGGACAAATTATAGTCTATACATATGTAAATAATCGAATATATATATAGGCTAATGAACTAGACCGAAATATTTTAGAGACCGTAAGAGATGTCATATATAAGCAATTTGAGATAGGCAATGTATGGTTCACAACTAAACACAACACAGTTTTATGGTGTTAAAAATGTTTACATAAGAGGCTGGTAAATCGGTGTTAAAGCCAAACCGGGTGGAAAATTGGTTTAGAATGTGTCTTTAAAATTTACTTTTGAGAATAAAAATATCGACTTTCCGCATCTCGTTTATCAGCGTTTTAAACATTTAGTGCCACAAAAATCCCCGAAATCTCGAAATAATCCTTTGACAGTGCGACACTGAACATGTACTATCTGCGTTCTTGCATTATGTAGCCTACTCTAGAGAGAGCTTGTGTGGCGTAATGCATTATGCAAAAACATGTTCCGCAAGCCGCGGGTTCAATTCTTCTCAGGCCGTATATTTAATTTTTTTTTAAATGTAATTTAATATGAATTGCTGCGATACACATACTAAAGAATTATGAGTGAATTTTACTTATTGCTTTCAAGTTTTATTCTCTTTCTCGAAAATGAATGTATTAACAACATACAATGGCTAATAAGCTTATTACTGACATGATGCCTAAAACTTAATTTACCTTACATGTACTTAACTACCTTCTTGCATTGTGTAGCGTACTCAAGGGGAACCTTGTGTGGCGTAATGCATAACGCAAAAGTTGATGTTCCAGAGGCAGCGGGTTAATTTTTGCTATGAATTTAATTTTGTATGCATACTACAGAATTATGAATGAAATTTAAGTAACCTTTCAATATGCGACACCCAAGTCATTAAGATTACCCATAATTCTATCTTTAGTAAGCAAGGACTGTAATTATATGAATTGATATGTTAAGATTTTAAGTGTATAAATTGAAACACAAACTTAAAACGTGGGCTAAAAGCTGTATTATTAGGCCCTAGTCAGAAAAAGACATAAAAAGTGATGAGCGAGATTCGAACTCTAAAACAAATGACTTCCTTTTAATCGTAAGCTAATATCATAACCATGGCGCTAGAACGATAGTTCAGAAACCTGCCTTCGTTATCGTGCGTTATACTTTCGGCAGGCATCTTCATTAGCCAGTGGCGTACTGGCGCTTTAGAAACGTAAAGCCATAGCTTCGAAATTTGAACAGATAGGCCATAAGTTTTCTAACACAAATTGCTTATATATGACATCACTACACATTCGCAAATTATTTAAGTGTAGTTCATTAACATCCTGTATATTCCTTCAAATTTATAACAATCTATTTTTAAAATTTTGTATTATTATTTAAACAATGAACAGATACCATCAGAATAAATTAATAATTTTTTCTAGCTTATAAGCCATGGTCTAGTATTTCCCAGGGTATGTCAAATCTTCTTCAAAGTTGCAAGTCAGCAAATGAATGAGACTGGAGTCTGATTAATCGTTCTGCTCTACAAAATGAGGCTATATCATTTAATGCAGCTGCTCAAGAAGTAAGAAGAGTGAACATAATTTATTTTTCTGCTCAAAAAGAGTGAAAATCATTAATATTTCTGCAAATTTTTTAACAAAACATGAAAGAAATGGCGCTGAAGCATCAAAGGTGGAGCAAAAACGTCTACACTGTGCTTCATTTAAAGTTCTAAAGTGCACTCAGAGCCAATAAAAGAAAACTAAATTTGTTTAATATTTTTAATTTTATGCATTATATATGAATTATGATTCTATTAATTTTTTGAACATTAAATACTTTTTGCAACTACTCTTAGGTTCAAAATAAAAGTGGAATTATAATAATTCAAAATATTCAAAAAAAAAAAAAAAAAGGTAAGTGTTGTGGGTTTCTTCTTTTATGTGTGGTAGTTTTTTTTTTCTTCTTCTTTCTTTCTTTTCCCTCCTCCCTTTGATGAGAATGTGATTGATTTGCATTTATGTTCATACAATAAAGGAAATTATAGACCCAAAATGATATCCGAAGACATATATTAAATACGAGGTTTGTTTGATAATAGTAATTTCCATGAAATGGCGGAGCATTTTGTTAAGCATCACCATTCTTGGCAAGAGTGATTCGTGTAACTGTTTTAGACAAGCTTTCAGCCAGATGTGATGTTCACTTAATTGTTGACATCTATCTGAAGTTATCAGTGTCTCACGTGCCGTAGAAAATGAACAAAAAATAAACCGAAGGTCATGCTATTAAACATTTACATGTAAAGGATTGGACTGCAAAACAGATCAAAGCAGAATTGATGAAGTTTACGCGGAATCGGCACCATCATTGAAAACTGTTTATTTTAGGATTGATGAGTTTAAACGTGGTGGAAGAAGCAGTGAAAATGAAGAGCACTCGGGCGCCCAGTTGAGGCCACAAAAAAAAAAAAAAAAAAGGTACACTTTATCGTAATACAAACCGCCAAGCGAAAATGCGCGAGATAGGTGAATCTGTAGGCCTCTCAACTGAACGAGTGCACAAAAAATTACAAATGTGCACGTTAGGTGCCGCGTATGCAGACTGTTGACCAAAAACACACGCGGAAGTACATTTCAACACAATGTCTAGCACTGTTAAATCGCAATACACGGACTTCCTGCGCTCATTTGAGACTGTGGATGAAATATGGGTGCACCATAACACTCCGAAAACAAAGCAGCAGTCAAAACAATGGACAAAGGCTTGTGAGAGTGCATCAAAGAAGGCGAGGACGGTTTAGTCACCTGAAAAGATGATGGCCAGTGTTTTATTTTTTGGGGGAGGGGAGATTTATAGGGTTTCCTGATAGATTAGCTGAAAAAAGGTAGAAACATAACTGGAGCCTATTATGCTCCATTGTAGGATCGTTTGAAACATTCATTGAATTGGTACAGAACAAAAGTATGCTGGTTCACCGGGAAACGCTCCAGCCCACACAGCACAGTCACAGTGACTAAGTGCATGGATTCTTCATCCACCCTATTCTCCGAATTTAGCCCCAAGGAACTTTATCTCGAAGTTGAAAGAAAGAAAAAATGAGAAGAAATGCGCATCAAACGAGGAAGTGATTATCGCCGTCAATGAGCATTTTTCAGAGTTTGGCCTATTTTTTCCTATGGGATGAAACTTTTGGAAACTTTGTGGACCAAGTGTGTAGACATCGATAGAAATTAGGTGAAAAATAAAGCGATGTTACGAAAAAGCAAGTTTTGCGTGCATTTTCACCAAACATTTTAAACGACCCTTACAGAGAGTTTGGTGACCACAATAATTCAAAGCTTACGTTACTCACGTAGCCTATTACAGGGCATGTGATGTTGAGGGCGGATCTCCTTCCGACAATACACTCGACAGGTGCGCTGAGATAAGGAAATCCTAGCGTCTCCTTACAGTGCATCCTCTGTCTGTCACGCGGCTAACCGCAGCATATCTCGGCTTGATAAGATACTGTGTTATCTTTCTAATGAGAACAATAAATTACACAATGTATGGAAATTTCATATATTTTATTTCCAAGAATACACTCGAAAAACAGAAAAAAAGTTTCTGCAAAAGGCACACAATATGATGAAATTAAAAAATATTAATCACTCTGTTGATTTGCATAACAATACTTTTATTTGTTATCATTATTCTTACTTTCTAGATATGAAGTTCTATTAACATGTGTATAACACTATTAAGTCAGGATCGACTATATTTACCAGGCCTCAATGTAGGTAGCGATAGTAGGCAACATTGTGAAAAATGTCGTCCTTGCACTTAATTACATGGCTTTATTAATTTGATTCATTGCAGTTTCTGGTTTATTACAGTGGGAAGTAAATCAACACTAGCGCGTTACTGCTTTTGTTTTTTATTAAATTAATATTTTTTTATTTACCAGGAACTTGTTAAACAGAAAGTGCTAGTACAGCATGGGTTGCTCTTGCATGTCTTAATTATGGCATGCATAATACCATATTTAAATTTCCTAAATAATAATAATAATTAATGGAGCAGTGTATAAAGAGTATACACCATGCAATTTTTCAAGTTCGTGATGAAACTGTAGTGTGTATTAAACATTTCTTAATAATATTTGTGATTATGTAGCACATTTTCTTTGTGCATATTTACTTAGTCTATTATCTTATGTGACAGTGAGGGTTAGCAATGAAAGCAAAGGTCCCAAAGAACGTGAAGTGGAGTTTGGATCAAGATGATAAGAGTTTTAATGAATGGTGTGAACCTGGGTGTTATAACATGTTTCTGCTCGTTTGCAAGTGAGATTATGCAAAGATAGCACCCGTAGCGTAATCGGTCATGTTGCTGCTATTTACAAGTGGGTTTGTTGCAGTTACAGCTATTTGGTTTATTACGGTAGTATATATTTGAAAGTAAATAAACAGGAATATGTTAGTTCTTTAGTTTTTATTACTTTAATATTGATTTAGTAAAATCACACCAGAATTTGTGTAATAGAAAGTGTTTAGTACAACATGCGATGCTCTTGTGGGTGAACGATCCTTCACGCAAACCGGTTTCGTGGCGTGCGGCCGTCGGCTAGGGTGGCTGCTGGGTCGGCTGTGCCGGTGACAGAAAGTCCGCAGTAAATATAGTATGGTTTGTCGCGTAAGTTATTTCTAACATACATAACATAAACACTTAAAAAGTAAAGTAAATGTCTCACGTATGTCAAGAAAGGATAAGCTGAAACTGCCCCCTTTCGTTGTTCAGACATTTCTGACACCTGCTTAGTTGAAATCAAAATTCGTTCGAAAAGAAAATTAGATTAGGGCAAATTTCTCTATTATGCACACACACTGTTAAAAAATTCATTCACAAATTCTACTCCTGGATGCAGGATCAAAGAGTTTGTTTTTGCACTACAATAATTCTATAGGGCTTTAACTTTAGTAACTTCGTAGCCGTTCGAACAAAGCCATAGGAAATTCCCATTTGCTGAGAAAGACGTTGAACTGATTTTCCAGAGCGTGTCGAATGTTATCCAGAGTTTCTTCTGTGAGTACTGTACATGGTTGTCTGTTTCCTGTCAAGAACACTTCCCGTTTCACGAAATTTATTTACTACTCGATTAATCGTTCTCTGATTAGGAACGGGAACATCAGAAAATTCCTCTTGAAATAATCTATTTACAGCACGCACGGATTCTGTACGCACGTATGAAGCATACATGTATGCTCTTTGGTAAATAGAATACTTGTATTGCCCCATTTCACTTGATACACTTTCACTCAACACACTGTAATGCGTCGCCTAACAAACACGTGCTACTTGCGCAAGATTTCGACTGACAATGAAGCCAAGTACAGCGGCGGGGAAATATACTCACCCAGTATGTCTTAATTATGGCAATGCACCGAGTAATACCACATTTACATTTACTAAATAACAGTAATTAAAAGAGAAGCCGATAAAAAGCACATTACCATGCAAACTTTGAAGTTAATTATGAAACTGTAGTGTGTATTAAACTTTTCGTACCAAAATTTGTGGTTAGGGAGTAAATTTTCCTTACGGAATTTTTCCTAATCTACCATCATGTGCGACAATGAGGGTTAGTAATGAAAGGGAAGATCAGGAAGAACGTATGAAATGGGTTTGGAGCTAAATGAATGGTGTGAGCAGGATGTTATGCATTGATTCCTTTGTAAGTGAGGTTAAGACAAGGCAGGTACGCCTATTTATAACTACTGTCAAGGAAAACTATGTCCTTTTCAATAAAATAGATGATGATAAGTATGATGCTGTCCCAAATATGCCGATTAGTTTTAAGGTACGTATTTAGTAATTTGGAAGATAGTATGTTTATAAAGATATACTATCTGTGGAGACGTTTATAATAAATATTACTTTATATTTAGTTTACAATGAGAAATATTGTTTGTAAACAATTTCTGATTCTTAAAAACCATCGAAATAATTTAATGATAAATAATAATATCATCTTGCAAACGTAATACCGAGTAAAAGTTTTGTATTTGCTTTTGGCAATACTAGAGTGACTTCGACCGCCATTTTTCCTCCGTATTGGGGTCTGGTAAATGTAGCCGTCTTTGATTAAGTACATATATTGTAGTTATTGCTGTTGTAAATAAAGAAAGAGTAACACAGTCATGAAACGTAATTTTAGCTCCAATGTGTCTTTCGAACTAGAGAGGACTGGTTATACGAGGATTCTTTGAAAAGTTGTACGCCTCGACCAAGGTGGAACAAGCTAATACAATGACTCGGCTTCCGCGCTATCCATCAGTGGAGCCTGAATTTCCTCCCTTCCCCGCATCGCAATACTCTGTTTCTCTTTACTTTACTCCACATGTCAGCAGGACAGGGTGCTATTTGCCATTCCTCATTAACTGGTGGGTACAGATAACTTTTTGCTACACAAAACAGTTCCTTGTTTAAAGAATATTTATCCTTACACGTTTAAGACCGTGTCCGCGGTAGCTTTTGCGACTTCCACTATTAATCGGAAAATCTTGGGTTCTATTTCTGGTCAGGTCGAGCCGCCTAGATAAGATTTTTTTAATAGCTTTTCCATATTCCGAGAAAGTGAATGACAGATAACTTCAAGACGCCAAGGACCCCGACCTCATTTGAGCCATCAAATTTAATTTCATACATTCCTACAGCCTACATTTAGGTTGCGTACGTTTAAGATGCACACTATCGGGATTTACTTCTCCGGTTTGCTTGATCATCAAGACTTTATTACTGAATTCGCTTGTCGTTCAACGTAGAGAGAAAACAGCAAAGTACACAGTGTGTTCATTAATGCAGTTCACTATGCTGTGTAATTACTTTATTTGCACGATCCAACCAACTACTTAACCGCCACGGGTGGCCAAGGTCGTTAAGACACGGACTTGTGAGCGGGAGGTTTGGGGTTCGAATCCGGTCAGAACCGTCCTCCCTGACTGAGGGTTTTTCCAGGTTTTCCTCAATCTTCATACCTGGCAAATGCTGGGGAGATAGCCTAAACTAGTCCTGGAACGTTTCCTTCCTTTACAAAATATCCTTTCCCAATATATCATTTCATTTCATGTATCATCAGTGTCCATCGCTTGTGGTGTCTCAGTAATAAAAACGGGCATTAAACACTACTAAAAAAATATAAGGCAACTACTTCGTCTAAGTTGTGCTATTTGGCGTGAACAGATAGCTATCAGAGTAAGGAAACGTAGAAGGATATGGTAATTATCTTTATTTACTTGCGGAGTAAAGCTAAAAGAAACGGAATTTAGATAAAGTTATTCGCTCCATCTTAAAATTACGTTGCACACAAGGATCTTCTTCTGTCAATCATTGGTTATTTCCCTATGACATCCTTTAGTTTAGAAATTATAGCCGCGACAAAAATGGCCCGCACATTTTTCTGGATTTACGTCAAAAGAACAAAGTCCGTCAAGAAGAAGCTGCGTAAATTAAGGGAATTCCTCAGTAGTCGAGTTTGTGAAGGATATTCATAGCGCTAGAGCAGAGAAATTGGTGTCACTAGAACGCTTTTTAAATTTCGGTTTTCAATGGCCCGATTTCCTTTATTTTCAGAAACTATTTTTCTTATTTTATTTCAGGGACTTTTACCGAGTTGAGTAAAAAACAAAAATTGCGACCGCTAGAGTGCTAACAGACAGACAGATACAAACGCGTATACACACGTATGTATGTACTTTTGCATTTTTGTTGCCTTGTACGTAGAATCGATGCTTTAAAGAAAATGCTCAAAAATCTTTTCATGGGTACAATCGCACATTCCTTCGAAATTCACGGGGGAGACAAAACTGCGCACAATGCGGGACATTTACGACGCATCGCTGGGTATGCCATGCATCAGACTTGTTCCAATTTTTATTTTATCTGGGGTGACAACACGTGCTGCATGATGGAAACAATTTCAAATTGGTCTCAACAAGTCGAAACGCATGGTCATCAAGGGCAGTGTTTTATCAGCTGACATATCTGCGGTTAGGAGTCTCTGCACACTCTTATGCAGTGTTCAAGCTGTTTTCTGAGAAACAGCAGTAACTCCACTTTGAAGTTGTGCTGGAGCGAGATCGTGAAATATGGACGTAAAGATATGACGTGGTAGTAGAGACGATCTGATAGCCGCAAAGTCGCACAACACGATGAAATACTCTCAGTGATGGGAAGAACCGCTGAACTCAATGTTTATATAGCCAAATATCGTTTGTTTTTTACATATTTTTCATAAGAAAGATATCGCCTAATTTTAAAACAATCACATTAACAAAAACGTTCTAAGTTTAAGACTCATTAACAATTTGTAAAGTAGTGCAATTAGGGGGATAAAGGAGACATCTGATGTCACACATACGAAGTCCTGTAGCAGGGAACGAACATTGTTACCTGCTATTGCTAGGAACTATGAACTGACAGTATACTTATATATATTTATAATTGTTCTTTGACGTTTATTCAAGAAAAGGTTGCGAGCACTGGTTCCTCTAGGACTGATGTCCTGAAGAACTTGACGCCACCAGATGATACACCTGGAGGAAGAGTTCACCGGGAACTGAAGGCAAAGTGCATGTCCTGGAGAACTTGACGTCACCAGATGATACACCTGGAGGAAGGGTTCATGTTGGAACTGAAGGAACAGTGCCACGTCCTGGAGAATTCCGGTGAGTTGCTAAGACTACCGATGACCCTGAACCTGCCCGGACTGTGGCTGTCCTTTACCGCCACATCGTCGTACTGCTGTCCCGGATCCACGCACCACAACTGGAGCACATGTTCAAAAAGTCTTGTAATATCTCTTTAAGGAACGGGGAATTTCCTGACAGATTGAATTGGATTGTTAGGGGCGAAGGAGGATAACTCGGTACTACAGACTTGCTCAATGGCTGGCTGTTTGTTCCTACTCCCCCAGTAGAGGGCATCTCCTGGAGGAAGGGACGAGGTGATCAGGATCTACGGAATTTCTTAAAAGTTTCAAGGTAAAACACCCCGACGCCGGCGGAGCCCCCTCCTCCCAAGGAATTCTAACTCCTCATAAGAGCAGCTTCTATACCAGAAGCGCAAGTAACCGTCACGGCGCACCAACCCACCTCTCCCTATCACTTTCGACCTGATAACAGAACAAGCGGAATACTGTGCCGTTATGAATGTATTCCTGTCTACTTCTTACCTAATATCCATCCCTTTTTCATTTTCATTCATTCGTGTCCACGCTGCAAGCCTTTGTTACCTGGATCTTGCTGTTGTCAAGGCATCAGCGGGAGTGTCGAATGGAATATTATAAAATGTTGGTAGTAGAAATAGAGGACAAGTTCTATTACTGAGTAGAATTCGAAATTACCTTTAATCATAGCAATGGCCATTACTTGTCGTTGTAAAGGTAGCAAACTATCGCGCTCTTAGCAGAACTTACGTTGGCGAAAGCGAGGAACAGAAGCTGGTCGTGAGTGAATGCTTCGAGGCCGGGAAGTGCAGGTTCGAGACCATGACGTTCTTTGTAGCGTTGGTAGGCCCAGTACGCTTCTCGCACCCCACCGTTGTCGGCTATGTTCTCAGCCAGGGTCTTGAGTCCGTCCACCTGCACCACAAGAACATCAATCATCTCTCCTAGACATGGCATTTAATTTTCCCACTCTCCGTCACGGCTTGACTTAAATTGTGATTAGACATAAAAATATCTACATTACTTGTTGTTAAGGAAAATTATAAACTTCTTCACGCGTCTCTTAAATGAGAAAATACATTGCATGAAATTCAGTATGCTGTAAAAATACCGGAAGCTGTTGATATTTGCTGGTTGAATACTTATAGCACGGGTAATGCTGTACAAGTTCATTATGATGACATGTGAATATATGTATTAGGACTGTGTGGATTTAGCGAGTTTGGCAGGGAGATGTTAGAAATTATGAGTTACAATTTCTAGATTAGTGATTTTGGAAGAAACATCAAATTCCATCTCAAACTTAAATAAAATCCTGTAAAAACAATCGCTCAAAAGCTTACAACACTCTGGAACATTTATGAAACATGGACAGCCTTTGCGATGAACACAGTGTGGAAAATGAAACACTAAATACAATTTAAAATCTAGAAGAGGACACAGCAGAAGTTAAAAGTGTGCTCAACACATAAGACCTCCCCCCAAAGAACATGAGAAATGTAAGGAAATTTATGAAAAGTATGATTAATGAATTGGAGCAAAGTTCAATGACATAGTTGTAAAAGTTATGGAACTAAGTGGATATTTCGAAAATATTAAAACATTTCAAGAGTTTAACGAAAATGATTGTAAAGAACTATGATTAATGTTAGAACTTAAAAATGTTCACTTGCGTTCTTCTTGTTCGTTGCTCGTAATAAATCAGAAGATTTGTCTTGTGATGTTGCGCCTTTTAACTTATGGACCGATATCGGCTATGAACTCTAAAAACACTCGCTGAAAGTGTACTGTGCATTTCCGTTTCCCTGCCGGTGTAGAAAGATCATTTTGCACCGTGACAAAATTAAGAAATAAGATCCGCTTCAAGCTTGCGCGGAGGTGTCAACTGAACCGGCGAGGAACACACAGAATGTTTTATTGACCATGTCGTACACAGATATTGAGTTATTGCATGCTGTAATATTAATTTATTGGTTTTCATTGTTGCATTCTTAAACATAACTTATTCCTAACTACACTTAATTTAATTAAACATCAGAGAAAAATGAAAATTTAAAACTATTACTACCGGTGCTATTTTATTGTTTTAGGAAAATTTGAAGCCTACGCCTCGTGAAGTTTGATATCTTCCACTCTGTAGAGAAGTGGCTGAATTCATCACTGCTCAGACATCGCAAGAATTCCACGTACTGGTATAATTCAGTTATATCGCATGTACGGAGAGATCTAATTAACTGTGAACCACAAGTTGTGGTATATTTCCATTGAGCGTATGCACACGTGTTTTCTGCCATTAACAGCTTCTGGCTATCAGGGTAGACATGATAGTGATGAGTTCAGTTCAGTTGTTATGGGTAGTGTGTATTTAGTGGCGAAGTAAATGTTTTCTATTGCACGACATATATTTACTTATGATTCACCTGTCAACTCAATTGTCAAGTTCAAAGATTTCCCGAACGTTTCAGGTCGTACAATAACTCATAATCATTACAATAAATTTCAGACCGCGGGTAGTGTTAGTTTAAGAAACATAACAGACAGCATAGGGTTCTCACCGAAGAAACATTAGAAGATATCGGTCATTGTTCGGAGATATCCCAACCCCCAAAATCACTTATACATCTTTCACTACAAACAGGCATTTTTGTGGCTTTTGCAAAGAGCTGCTAAATTCAGACCGTATAAAATAACTGCGGCGCACTGATCGTTATGTTTGTGTGCCGAGTCTAAATATTGTATAAAAGAAAAAATAGATCCTTATTTAATATTTTTCTCTGACGAGGTCCGGTTCTCCACTTTCATAGTTATGTGTAAACATAAAATAATCGTTATTGCAGCGCTAGAAACCTGACATCGTTCATGAAGTGCAACCCCCTCCCCTTGACAAAAAACTGGTGTATTGGCGTCGTGAGCAGAGAAACAACCAATTTTGCAGGCAATAGTTGATGTAGCCCACATAAGTGAATATAATTTTGCTCCTTGTTTACAATTGGGTGCTCCCACTGTAGCATCCTCAGAAATCTTCGTAAGCTATTCAACGCAAGTGACCAGGATTCCTCACCAAAGGTGCGTTGTTCTTGCATGACAAAGCGCGTCCTCATACTGCCATCAAGACAAATTAGGCGCTGCAAAATTTCAAGTGGTGTGTCCTCGAGCATCCTCCGTACAGCCCCGACTTGCTGCAAGTGACATCCATTTGTTTAGCGCTCTTAAACACCATCCTTCAAACTGCAGAAAACAAAGTCGCCGCCTGGTTCCGACCGCAGTCCAAAGAAGTTTATGCTGTTGGATATCAGGAGCTGTGCTTCATTCTCTTACCTGCAGAGCCTATGAATACCAATCGTTATGTGGGAGACTCCTCGCTACGTGTTGACATAAGCCACGAAGAAAACAATTGATGTCAGATTCTGCGCATTGTTTCGAACTCGGTTAAGGTATTGGCTGAATGCTAAGTTTAGAGTTGAACACATGGTAAAAGGTTAAACTACAGATAAAGGAACACTTAGTGAACAGGCTTAACCTTGTGGTTGCCAGGCAGGGTGAAGTTGCTGTATTGCTGTACAAAACATTGCGCTCTGTCCTCGTATGCTTGCAACATGTCGCTGTCCCACCAGGACCTCTTGGTACCGTCCTTGTCGTAATCCTTACCTGGGACAACAAACACCCCAGTCAGTCTGATCAATGCATTTCACTTACATAGCGTTACACAGTTGCTAATGCTTTACCTTCAATGTCGAACCCGTGAGTGAGCTCGTGTCCCAGTATCGTGCCGATAGAGCCGTAGTTGAGAGATCTGTAACAGGCGACTCTTAACATTAGAGCACAAAGCCACGCAATATCTTCACAGAGTTTCGTAAAAAAAGAGGATACTCACTCAAGTCCTCTGCCATAGAACGGAAACTGAAGAATTCCAGCTGGAATAACTGCAACAAAAACGTGACGTTTTACTTCTCTCCATCTTTCTTAAGGTTGCTAAACAACTTACAAATTACGAGGGATATTCATAGATACTTCCGTTTTCATACAATGGGCGCAGTAATTGTCATAGCAACGCCAAATTTACCAGCTGTGTAGTTTGTTCCTAGACCTACTCCACTACCCAGCCACAATGGAGGGATAATAATAATAATAATAATAATAATAATAATAATAATATTAACAACAATGGTTATAACACCAATATGCTTTAATAAGAATAACTCAATCGAGTATTTTTCATTAGCGTAATATGCATAAAAATATTTTAAGCAAAATTAATGGATAATTTAAACACCCATGCATCTATATACAGATTTGACTTTTGTAAAGCCATATAAATATAAAATGGTTAGCCATTTATATCTAATTACAATGGTCTCTGCAAGTAGAACAAATAATTTTAACCAAAATACTAATAGAAGTGTTTACTAATACAAGAGCAACATGGGTTGCTCTTGTATTTACATGTCCTAAATAGCAATAATTAAGGGAGAAGTGATAACAGTATGCAAATATTGAAGTTAATGATGAAGCTGTAGTATGTACTAAACATTTCGTACCAAAAATTCTAATTAGGGAGGAATTTTCTTTATGCAATTTTTGTTAGTCTACCATCGCATGTGACAGCGAGGGTTAGCAATGAAAGGAAAGATCTGGAAGAACGTATGAAGCGGGTTTTGGATGTGAGCAGGATGTTATGTTTTGGCTCTTTTGCAAATGAGGTTAATGCAAGACAGTGCACCCATTTATAACTATTGCAAAAGAAGATTTTTTCATTAAAACAGACGACAGTAAATATGGTGCTCTCCCATCTAAGTCGATTTTAAGGTGTCCAGTAATTTGGAATTTAGTATATTTTATAAAGAGTTGTGTCTGCTTGTGGAAAGTTTATATACACATTATTTTATATTTCGTTTACATATGAGAAAGGTTGTTTGTAAACAATTTTAGATTCTTAAAAAACATCGAAATATTTTCTATTGATGAATAATGTCATCTTGTAAACGTAGTACTAAAAATATCCGATTTGCTATTGGCAGTAGTAAGGATACTTTCCCGTATCGGTTGCCTAAGATGACCAGAGTGAGCGGCCATCTTTGAACATGCATATGTTTTAACTGTGTGAAAAGAACGCCCTTGACTGCAAGAACAGACACTAAACTTTCAAGGGATGTCTTTCTGTTTATTATTAATGAAAATGTAAAGCCGACGTTGTCCTTAGACACCAACCTCAGGAACATTAAGTTTAGCATCGCCGGGATGAGGCATATGCGTGTAACATCATTAATTCATATTATCCCAGTGCTATTCGTTGCAAAAGTTTTTGAATATCATACATATGAAAAATTTCTCACAATAATAAGAAGACGCAAATTTACATAATGATGGTTAATTTTTAAACGTTTATATTTTAGAGTAATAAGGTACACTTATCATGTGGAGATCACCTTACTTTACGATGTTTCGGAGTACTTACTGATAGCGTTCTCCGTGCGACTGTAGTATGCGTTCACTTGCAGGGGATCCACGGAATTCCAGCTTAGTGAGAGCGTGCAAACAGGCCACATGGTCATCTAATTTTTATCACATTGCTAATCCATTGCACTTATTTTTTAATTGTTATATCACTGTTACCACTATGCTGAGCAAAATACAGGATTAGTTTAAAATATACTGAGAACTGAAAAACTCCAATTGTATTATTTTATATGGAATACTCAACATATAGCTTTACATTTCGAATAATTCTCATTCAAAGCTTTTCAAAAGGTACCAACACTAGATACTTCTGTAAGCATTTACTGTTGCTAAACGGAGAAAACAAAAAAGTGTAAGAATAATAAAATGTTCCGTCTTTAACAAAAATAAAACAAAGTTAGCCCAACGTCTGAATTCTGTGTTCAAACTGTTGGCCTTCATCTGCTTGACAATGTACCAGTTAATTATAAAAACCATTTAAGGAATACCAGGCTTCAGGAATGTCTTGTGTCGCTTCTATTATTCGATAATCCAGCTCTTCTACGTTATTGGGTGTCTCTCGTTATACTACTGAGTTTATGGCCCCATAAAAAGAAGTTCAAAGGCGACAAATATGTGACCTCTCCTATCCTGGTCAAACTGTTGACAAACATTTTTTCCAAAGTGAGCTGGAGCTCCACCTTGTTGAAAATAGATGTCATCTCTGGGTAGCCCATGGTTGACTGTATGCAGAAACATTTTTGCGATAGCCGGTACTACGTGATTTCGAAACAAATACAAATATCTATTATCGTTTAGCGTTTCTCTAAAGAAGAAAGGGCTAATGATATGATCACCAAGAACACCAGCTCAAACATTAAGTTTTTGTAGATACTGTGTGTGGTTCTCCTTCATCCATTATGGTTTACACCTGACCAGTATCAGCAGGTGTGTCTGTTGACAAATCCAGTCAGGAAGAATGCGGCTTCATCTGAAAATACAATTTGTCTAAGAAAATTTGGATTGTTGTTAATGCGCTTCATCATTAATTCACAAAACTGCATTCTTATATCGGGATTGTCCTCTGAAAGTCGTGCAAAAGTTGAGTTTCAGAATGTTGTCACTTTTAAGGATTTTCATCACGGAACTTTGACTTGTATTTGATTCTAACGACAAATTTGTAGCAGAAACTTTTACATTTTCTTGCCCATAGAGGAGAACATCCAATGGAGTATTCTCATAAGTTGCGACCTGATCTTGTTAAGTTCTTTACACTTCCAGTTTGTGTAAATTTCTTTACGATCCTTGTCAGTGTTGTATGTGGAATTGGATTGTGATCGGGTGCACATCATAAAATAAATTGACCACCTTCCAACATGATTGTTGTCTGTCTCCATAGTCAACCATAATTAAAATTAGAATTCTTTCCTTTTCTCTCAATATCAGATAGAATTATTTAACACACTAGATGTCAGATTTAACCCCTAAACAAGATGTTTCTGTATCAATAAACATGATTCTATGGATAAAAACAAGAAGTATTTATATTATTTTTGACAAAGCAAAGTAAACAAAGAAGTGTTTTTTTTTTTTTATTCGCTACTCTTTTTTGATTTCTTGATGCACCTTTGTACTGACGCATCTAGTGTGAATAACTTTTGAAAAGTTCTTAATGCACATTTTTCTAAAATGTAAGTATATATTGTGTATTCCATTTAAAAATACGAGGGTGGATCGGAAAGTAAAGCACAATATTTTTTTTACAAAAAGTTTAATAGGTACCATTGTAATCAAATGCACAAAGAACTGACATATTTTGTCTATTTTTCTACATAGTTTTCTCAACACATTTCTCCCCCCGTGATACCAGTTTCATAATACCTTGTTCATAGAAGACCATTCGGTTGGAGTATAGTCACCTGCGGACTGTTGTTTTCGCTTCTGCATCTGACGCAAAGCGTTGACCGGCCAGGAATTTCTTCATGGGACCAAACAAATGAAAGTCCGATGGTGCCAGGTCTGGACTGTATGGTTGATGCTGGAGCACCTCCCAACAAAATTTGTTGGTTTTCTCACGAACAGCAGCAATATTATGGGGAAGAGCATTGTCATGTAAAAGTTTGACATTAGCATTAATGTTACGGCGTTTGTCACAAAAGGCCTGACACAACTTTACCTTACTTTTAATGTAGGTTGCAGCATTCACAATGGTCCCGTGTTCAGCAAATTCCGCCAATAAAACTCCACTCATATCTGAGAATTCTGTCATAAGCACTTTATGAGCAGATGGAGTCACTTTGAATTTTTTGTCTACTGGGAAAGCAGCACGTGTCCACTCCTTAGAGGCTGCTTTGTTTCCGGCGTGTAGCGGTACGCCCACGACTCATTACGAGTGACAATTCCCTTCAGAACGTCGTGCCCTTCTGCAACGTAACGCGATAAGTGATCCAAGCTTGTCATCATTCGCTGGCCCTTGTGGTCGTCTGTCAGGTTCACGGGCACCCAACGAGCGCTAACTTTACAAAACTTCACAATATCGTACACCGCACAGTGTGAAATGTTGAACTGCTGAGATAAGGTTCGCAATTGGACCCGCCGGTCGTTCAGAATTGCCGCCTCACTGCGGGGTTGCAGCTGTTAACGGCCGGCGAATCACAAAGGTTAACGCGGCCATCTTTGAAGAATGTACACCTGGAGACATTGCTACGGTCCATACAGTCGTCCCCGTACACGTCACGCATGTCCTTGTGAACTTCACTCGAGTTATGCCCTTTAGCACACAAAAATCGCACTACACCTCTTCACAAGTGGACATAGTAACATGCGTCCCATATTTGTTGCATAGTTCATACTTCTCTCGCTAGAGTTACACATGACTACAAAATAGCGTCTTAAGTGAAAGCTTCAAACTATATCTTGGTGAAATTTTAACATCCCAGCCGCAATACCAACGCAGAAAAAAATTACTGTGCGTTACTTTCAGATTCATCTTCGTATGAGAGTTGGAGTAATTCAGTTCTCCGTATACAGCTATCCCCCACAGGTAAGTTTCATGTCACTGAGCCACATGCTTCAAAAGTTATTAAATGATGTGGCAGTTACTAGCCCTGTTGTTAAAACATGTTCACTACATTGTTAGCGTTTTGGTACCTGATTAACTAATTGTAATCCATTATTTTTTGTTATCACTTTGTAAACTCATTGTTTGCTATACAATGTACCTCATTATTCTTATCTTCTATTATATTATTTTACTATAATATATAGATGACCAAAAATTGTTCTGTCGATTTTTTTACCCCGGTAGGAGGGGGGGGGCTGCTCCAATGCAAGATCTGCGGACCCTGACATCACTGGTAGTATGCAGAGCTGAACTATTTGAGAGAGTACGAGTGGATTGGTTTGTCACTTGGAAGTACACCATGCAGGCAGAGGTTAAGTCTTCAAGCTCTGCCAGTTGTAGGGCGGATGGTGAGCTCCCTGAATGCTCTGGTCACTCGCCGTTAACTGGTTAATGAATAAGTACGCCTGTGCTACGTCGCGATTGGGCAGCTTCTAGGTACCGGGAAGTCAGTTCGACGGTAATGATGCTCAAAGTTCGAGCGTTGGCAACAATTAAGTGCACAACAAAGTTAAGCAGGAACAGCTACACTGTCAAGCTGGTGAATTAAATGTTTCCTAATGTTAACGAGTAGTCAAACATCAGCTTGTGTGATATGTGAATTTAAACTGTGGAACACTGTAACTGTAGCGGCAGGGAAAGTATGTCAGACCTTTGGTGATAATGCAACCAAACCCTCGAGGATGAGTCACATAACGAGGCTCTGTAAGGCGAACAACTTGTGAGGACGTAGCTCAGCAATGCAACGTCCATCAACAAGGTTCCTGGGCTCCACACAAGTTAACAATGACTGAGAAGTCAGCAGGAGCTGACACCTGTTGTCACGTCAGCAGAAGGATACTCTGCTGACATGCTATGAGAAGTAGGTCATTTACGACACTTTAAGATGCTATCATAAGGTTGGCAGCCCATCAATCTATTCCCAAACAATCGAAACTACTACTGCAGCAAAAGAAGGTAGTTAATTTGGTGCATTGTGAAGAGCTGCTAAGGAGTGTGCACTCGTGAATTGTATGATAATGCAAAATCGCATACAGCTAAACGGGTTGTGAAGCCATCACCCGCGTTGTTGGAAGGGTTTAATGCACTCACTATATTCCCCAAACATTACGCGTCATCATATTATCACCTTTGCCTATTTTGTTGATAGTTACTTCGGAGTGCAGCAGTTGCAACTCTCTGCTGATCAAGAAGCAGCATCGGATTAATGTTTTTGCTTTATAACCTAAGGAGTTCTATCACAATAGAATTCATTTGTCTTCAATCATGTTGGCAGAAGGTGCTCGATAACAATGGTGACTATATTTAACCTTTCGGCATTCGCGCTTATTTCTGTCACACGACCACTGGCGCGTTATACTTTTTACAACATTCACTATTTTCAGCCATATAATTGTAATTCTTCAATAAAGTATTTTTTAAATATGTGTTAATGCTTTATTCACTACTTCTATCAATCTGAATTAACAACTGAATAAAAGAAAAAGAAGACTCAAAATATGCTCTATAATTCAAGTTTTAGGTAAGGTATTTCTAACCTCTACTGAACTTCACCTGTACATTGTATCTAATAATAATTTATGTTAGACAAAAATATATGAATAATTTCGTTTAGTGATCATTAAATAAAATAAACATCTCAACAATGAAAAAAAAAATCTAAATTTACGACAAAATTTTCGGCAAATATTTATTAATCTCAGCATTCATAAAGGAGCTTATTTTATCTTGTAACATACTGAACGTCCAGAAAAGTAAAATTAGCCGTTTCTGATTGCTCAAGATTTTCTTCAGCACTACCAATTGCCCTTTAGCATGAAATTTACATGTAAATCGTCTTCATTTATTGCATTTCATGGAAGTGAGCAATTATTTTTCCGTCCACACAAGAAAAAAGTTCCACGCTTTCTGGCGGATTCCGTCCATTATCTTCAGACAGGGGGCGTTTGGGAGGACATTTCTGAAGAAATGCTGGTGTATTTGAGAATCTGAAATGAGGCGTTCTTTCACAAAAATATACTTGGGTTATTCATCACCAACAAAATCTTTGAATTTATACCTGCTGTATTCAGAAGAACACAGGGGCCAGCTTTTACCTTGTCGACAGTATGGACACCTGCTTTTGTCAAGTTGCAGTGCATACTTGACATTTGGAACGTAAGACACGCTCTAGAAATACAAACAGGGAGCTACCAACTTCCTTCTGTTTACATGTAAAAATTCATGAGCAATTTTCCGCTTGTTTTTCTTCACGGCTCCTATAACTTTATGAAGTAAACTGTCCACAAGGGGAATGCTTCTATATCAATTATCAGCTGCTATAGGCTTCACAAATCTTTGTACTATTTCCATAGAAATATTTTGCGCTAGATATGATCCTGGGGGTTGCCACAGTGGAAGGTTTTAGCATCACACAATGCAAACATGTTTAATGTGCACTTCGCCGGTTTGTTTGATTGTACTGAATCCAGGAAGGTCCTCGGGAAGGATGTAGCATCTCATCTATTGTAGCAGTCTGGCAGTTCTTTATAAAAACTAAGCGAATAGCAGCCAGTTTATGAGTAGTTCTTCTCTCTTGTCTCGTTTTCAAGCCAGTACAGCCCGCAAAATTTCTACTACCATCACATGTTCACAGTTTCCTTCCTTCTTTCTGTACACCAATCAAATACAACATTCCTATCCAGTCCATGAGCTCAATGCATGACGTTTATCTTGAATGCCTTTATATACTTATTCGTGCTTTTAACCGGATGATATAAGTTATTTTCATGAACGCCCCAATTCCTTCAACAATATTCTTGACGCAGATTTTGGCTCAGGGAATGCTTTCATAATATTCTTTCTCTTAGTTTTTGAGGATTTCAAACTTTCATGTTTTGTTCATTTCGTGGTATTGTCTTTTCCCGTTTAAAAATCGATTTCCTCTGTACCTTCCTCTCTCTCACTATATGTTTTATCATCTGACTGTGTGTTACTGTAATGGTCACTGTTTTCCACATTTCCATCACTCGCGTCACCAAAGTCTAGGTCATTGCCGTCTTCCTCTTCATTTAACATTCCTGAAGTACCCAATAGTAGGTCCTCCTCTTCTACGAATCGTTTACACATTGTAACTGAAGTAATTTACTTTTGAGGATGGAATTGAAAAAAGAACACACGAGTACTTGCGCGCAACAGAGACGTCTATTGCAACTAAATGAGTGACTAACAAAACCACATGTTTAGCAGTAAGAATGAAGAAAGACCAATAAAGGAACCTTGGCGGAATCCATCGTTGGTCCCCAAGCTTTTAATTTATTTAAAAAAAAGATACATTGTTGTACTTTTTACAACAGCGCTAGTGCGGAAGATTCATATAAAGACATAGCATGCTATTCTGAACCGACAGAACTTTTTGGTCACCTTATACTACCTAAATGTTAATTAATAGTTGGCAGAATGTCATAATATTTTGCTGCCTCATTGTTGCTATACTGCTGTAATTGTTGTCTGATTTACAATTCTTTACATATATTAATACCCTCACCTTGAGTTCTTCTCCGTATCACTGGAGGTGTCCTGGTCGGCCATTGAGAGCAGGAAGTCCTTGACCTCACCCGCCTTGATCCTCAGGATGTTCCAGAGGTAAAGGCCCTGCGTCAGGTTTAGCTGCAACATCATCTGAGGCTAGAAATGTCTCGCGGTTGGGCTACTATGCAACACATCGACATTGTTTCAAGAAACACTCACGTTCTTGTAGTATAAGTCAAGTCGTCCTGGCTGCAGGAGCCAGTCCTGATAGCCTACGAAGCTGGTGATGGCCTGGGCCTTCTCCTTAGTGGCCTGTTTCGTCTCCTGGTTGATCCAGTCGCCGTTCTGCACCAGTCGATTGAAACTGTCGCGGATGTCTTCCAGCATTTCCATCACCTGTTCGCAAAGAAAAGAGGGATGACATAGAAAAGAATTTCAGACACGCCTGAGGCACTCTACTGGTGGGTTATGCTGCCAGTACCACTGGCAGAGCGGCCTGTTCTATCAACAGCCTCCCCTGCTCTGCCAGTGGAATGTCACAATAAGACCTACCACCAGCAGGGGCTATTGACAACGGCTGCCTACCTTTGACACGGTGTGCGTGAAGTCTTGCTGAATAGCCAATGTATGGCTCACAGCCATGGGCAGCAGTTTCTTGACCCTCCTCATACACAGCGTAGCCCTGCAAGACACCAACTCTTATGCTGCAAGCAGTGGCAAAGCTACACTAGTCCGATATTAAAGGTCAACAATGTACAAAACCAACCTGGAAGGCGACTCCACGTGTCCCAGGAACCGCTCCACAAGTTCCCGACGTAGTTTCCTCATGGCCTGGTTTGTATGCGGTGCCAGCAACTCCACCACCTGCCACCAGATGTAGCGCTCTAAAAAATAAAATATCCCAAAAAAGTTAGTCAATGCAATAACTTTGTGCTACGTAATTGTGCAAAACTAAGAACTAGAGCAATTACGTCTAAAATTTTACAAGTTCTAATTGCTAATTAAACTATTTTTTAATAAAAAACATTTTAATTGCCATTTTACGTTTTTTTTTTTTTTTGGAACAAAAATTATCATATTATAATTTTGAAAATTTTCAAACAATAAAACGACGATTTCTAGTTAAACGTATGGTTAGAAATAAGGTGGCAAATGTTCTACATAAGTGCAAAGTTCCAAAGTTCGACCTTGTTTTCTAAATGTTCAATCCAGCGTGTTATGTAGTGCGCATTAACTAGGGAAAAAAAACTAAAACTATGTTCTAGATGTGTACGGGTTTCTTACAACTCAACCACACCAGAGAACCCTCTAGGCTATCCTAGATCATAACTTACGGACGGTTTCCAGCTTCTCATTTGCTATCGTCCAGGCCAAGTTCTGGAAATAGCTGACATCCGTCACCACGATGACATCAGTGTCCACGGTACCCACACCCTGAAGCAAGGCCTTCATGTACAGGTCCCAGTCGATCTGTAAATAACAAACTGTATGTCGCCTAAAGAAGTCACAATAGTGACACGGAGAGCACATTATGAGAAACACTTTATGTAAGATAGCAGCTGGAACCCACCACATGCGTTACAGTGCTCTAGATTTTGTTATATGCGGGTCATTTCTCTGGGATCCACCCTGAATAAAAAAGTATTTGGGATTCACTTTGAGGAGACAGTTCTGGAACTTGCCTTGTGTAACCGTGACAGGAACTCATCACATGCGAAACAGTACCTTGGAATTCACCATTAGCGAGAATAGCTGAGATTCACAATGTCCTGGGAGAAACAGTGCCTAAAAACTCACCATGTGGGAGATGGTGCACGAAATTCTCATTCGGGAGAGTGCCTGGGACTCAACATGTGTGAGACAGTCCCTGGAACTTTGATTGAGAGAGAGAGTGTCTAAAATTCACCATACAGGAGATGGTGCATGGGGTTTCCATATGAGAGACTGTCTGGGACTCAACTTTTGAGAGACAGTGTCTGGATTCAACTTGTATGAGACAATGCCGGAGACTCTCCTTGTAAGAGACAGTGCCTAAAAACTCACCATGCGGGAGATGGTGTATGGGATTTCCACTTGGGAGAGTGCTTGGGACTCACCATGTGGGAAAGTGCCTCAACGAACAGTGTGCCTGGGTCTCACCTTATGCGAGTATTTGGCGGCTCGTGTACTCAGGTCCATGATGCGCTGCAGAGAGCTGAAGGAGGTCTTCACGGTCGTCACATTGTTCTTGTCGCTGACACCCTGGGCCACGTTGGCATTGAAGAGCAAGATCTTTATGGCAGCTGACGCGATGGCCGAGGCGTTCGTCGGGTCCTCCCCTGGTGACCTACCCCAGGAGTCCACCTCGGCCAATATTCCCATCATGTAGCTGAGTTTGGCCCTCACCGCCTCACGACCCGTCAATTTGGAAGCTTTGGACAGTTCTTCAGGGTCAGACACGAGGGTTGGAATAAGCGTCGCCGACTCCGTAGCAGGGCTCAGCTGCAAACGGAAAAAAGTAGGGTAGAAATGTCAACAACAATAGTAACCATGGTAGCAGCAATGTGGACAGACTCACGTTCAGTACGAGTTTGTTGCCATCTACGTCGGGAGCAAGTTGTACCAAGCAGTCGAGACTGAGGAGGCGCTGCAGATGTGCCAAGCTGGTAGCTATGTCCCATCCCACAACAGTACCAGAGTTGGGGATCTCCCGGGGAAGACTCGCGTTGTCCAGCACCTCCAGGATCGGCTCCAGTCCCATTTCCTCCAGCCTTTCTGGAATCCCAGCTTAACAGTTAGTTTCTCCCCAACTTAGAAAACACCGGAGAACATTACACATGGATGTTACCTGTGTCCACGCAGTCAGAGTACAGCAGTTTGGCTTGCTGCACTGCCCTGGGCTCCATGCCGGTTCTGTTGCTACTCAGGTGCTCTGTAAGACAAACATCTCCAATAACAACCACAACCCTACTTTTACAACGTACTGAGCAAACAAGCAGTACCTTTGATCTGACGTAACAGTAGCTCAGAGCGCTCAGAGAACCACGTGCTGGACACCTGACCATCTCCCACGGGGTGCGTCTTGCCCCAGTTGCCACAGGCAAACTGGTAGAAGTCCTCGCAAGGGTCTGCAGTTCGGTCCAGGGACTCCAGTAAAGCTGACGCTAGAAGTGTGACATGTCTTTCACTTCATCAGATAGTAAAGAAACAGTACATGCTACATACTTAAACCTGGAAAGAATGCGCTTTATTAACTATTTCCATGATAACTAAGTTAGAAATTATTATTTCCACTTTTGACCTAGTTAACATGGAACCGAACAGAGTGACTAAGAAGATAAATTCCCTAGGGCTGGCTATCTTGACCTTCAACTTTTTCGTGGTTTCCGCTGGTCACTTAGGTGAGCTGGGATGGATCTTTACTATCCGCTCTCCCATTTCATACAATTTCAACCTGTTCTGTTACAAGATCAAAAGTGCCAGAGCGAGGTGGGCTGGTGTGGTGTGACAGTGACTTGCACGTTGAAAAGGTTTCTGTTCCGGCCTCTGTTATGGAAACATCCCTTTTGAGGGCCTGGAATTCCTTGGGAGTGAGCTCCGCCGATGTCGGGGTTGTATCTGAAAACAAAGTTAGGGACCCTGTCCACGTTCGTACCTTGTCACTCGTAGACCGTGCGGTGTTTTTCTCACATACTTTCCTCTCAAAAGGCGTAAGCACAAACGGCCAGCCCTAAGGCTGAAGTACTGAAATGTACCTCCGATCAATATTCCTAATATACAAGAAGAGCTATGGTAACCAACTTGGGAATTGTTTTGTATTTTTGGCTTGGTTATCATGGAAGCAGTAAGTATACGAGGATAAATTTAAAAATAAGCTTCCTTGATTTATTGTTTGCTGCAATTATTTATTCGCTAGTTTGAAGTGCACCAATAGACATTAGGCACAAAAGATCATGGAGGCTAACACTGAGTAAAGTGTTCGTAAATAAATTAAGTTTTTATTTAATAAGTGTTTCGTTTTTATTCAAATTATAGTTACTGGTGTTTGTTTAAATAATAACTCATAGATAGACACAATTTAACTGTGTGATTACGTCTTTTGAAATAGCACAAACTGAAAATACAACTATCGCAAAAAAACAGAAGCTGGAACATGGTTCGCCATTTGCTTCACTTAATAAATTTTCCCCCTTGCAAGAACCCAATGAAAACATCATTGATGTAAGTGAAAACAGCTCCAAGCAATTTAATAGGCTTCCCTATATATGACCGTGGTGAGAGGGTTCCATCCTTCGTGATACTAAACTAATAATGGAAGTGCTTAGCGAATTAGGTTATTAAAAGAGTTTTCCATTCCGTAATCATAGCTCCTATGCCTCCTTTCTTTTTCGATCTAAAAGCAAATCCAATTAATGAAATTACTAAACTATAATTAAGCCTAAAGTTTTATATTACAGTGTACAAAATGTCATTCTAAGAATTACTGTTATAGGACTCCCCATTGCATTAAATGCGATAATTTGCCTAAGTGCACTAGAAATCCAAATTTTCTATAAAGGTTGCCCTGTATACTCAAAACTTCAAAAATCTACCCAAACAACATCAGATAACAATAGCCTGTTACTGCTGTTCCTGATCACAAATTATACTTGCACCTATACCTTATAAGCAGACGTCATTAAGAATGCAGCATAAAGCATTGACACTGCTAATCTAACATCTCTAATTATTCCATTAGTGAACCATTACAACAAGTGATTCCTTCCCTTCTTAATAAATGAGCCGTGTCAGAAACGACACCTTAAAAGTTTGCACTTGGAATTGCAGAATAAGTACTTCGAATTAAAATTATTTTTAGAATCATAAGCGATAGACGTTTTGCTCCTTACCGAGACAAAATTGGCACCTCGCATTCATTTCTTTATTCCTGGTTATCGAATGTATCAAGTTGACATTCCTGAGCAACAAAGAAAAGGCGGATCTGCCATAATTATAAAAAACGACATAAATCATGACGAACTTCCTCATTTTATTGAAAGTGAATTTCAAATTTCAAGAATTATGATAGCTATGAACAAGGTTAAATATCAAATGGGATTATTTTAATCAGATAGCAGATTTCTGGAACATAGCTCATGAGTTTGGTGACAGATTTCTTCTAGGAGGGGATTTTAACTCCAAACGCCCAAAATGGGGCTCTAACTTAGTCAATCCATGAGGGAAACTGCTCATAGAAGCTGCACTCAATTATCATTTGAGTTTATTTACCCATTAGAACCAAGTTATTGTCCTGCAGGTGGACAAACACCAGATGTTTAGACTTCTTCATAAGTAAAAACTTGACAAATATGTAAACTGTTTCATCCGCCCTGTCTTATAAACTTAGCTCAGAGCAATTTACAATATGTTCTGAGCCTCAAACGAGAAATTATAGTTAACCAACCTTAATATATAGACCCTTCAATTGGTATTGTCATAGGTCAACATTGGACTTAAAAACTCCACAAGATACTGACGTGGCATAAAGCATGTTGACGAGATGTCGCTGATAGAGCAGGACAAGACAATCTGTTACATACATTGACACCTAAAGTGACACGAAATGTAAATTATGGGAATAAAGTAGATATCCTTCTCATTTATAACCGAGCCACTCGCACCCTTCTAGCTCACCTGCTTTCACTTAATTGCAAAGATGGATCTTTATGGCAAAAAATTAAAAGTGTAACAAAATATAAAGGTAGGATGCCTCATTTGAGATCTGATAACTGCTGGCACAGCACTTCAGAAGAAAATCTGAATTTATTTTCAAAAATGTTAGATGACCAATTCAAAACGAATCTAGTTAGAGATCCTGAATTTGGGGAAGAAAGATCAGAGAAAGTTACAGCGCCTCTTCAGTTAACAAGTTTCACTACATACTTCACCCCTGCTCAGGTATTCAATGCAACAAAGAAATGTCCAGTCGACAAGTGTCCGGTCATGATTCTATTGTTAAACCACTACTTGTAATATTTCCCCAGAAAACTTTGTGTTTTATATAATGCCATTCTTCGTGTACGTTATCTTCCAACTAGATGCAAATATGCTTGTATGATTCACAAATTAAACGACCCTCCTCATAGTTACCCACCAATCAGTCTTCTGCCTTTGTTTTCAAAGATTTTTAATGTCTACTCTATCCTCAGCTTTTGAAGGCAACGAATTCCACATAACCAAATACTCAGATTGGTTTCCCATCATCACATGCTTGTCCTCAGCAGCTTCATGTCATATTAGATACATTTGAAGACTTTGACTATTTCTGGATACTGAGAAGGCGTTTAATGAGGTTTGGCACACTGGGCTGCTGTCTAAACTAAAACCACCACTTAGTAATTTCTCTCTAACAGAACTTTCTCTGTTAGTTATGAAAATACTGTCTCCAACCAGTGCCACACAATTCAGAGTTCATCAAGGAATCATATGGGCCTATTCTTTATCTAATATAAACACACGATCTCCCGAAAGATGATAATCTAACAATAGCGCAGTTTGCTGACGAATCGCTATTCTAACAATAAGCAAAGATACATGGAAATCATCAGCTGACAATCTTTAGGCACATGTTGGGCATATGGTGCAAACAATGGGAAATCATAATAAACCATTGTAAGGTCTAAAGTAGTAGAATTCATTTATAAAGCAAAAAAGGGAGAAAATCAAATTATTTCTCTCGAAGGAAAACAAATACCCATAGTGCATTCCACATCGTATCTCTGATACCGGATAACAAACTCAATTGGAGACAGCACATAAATAGCTTAATAATAACAACACTGCGACACAAAATTATTCAACTAAAATATCTGCTTCAAGGATTATCGCCTTTGCCAATTTATTTCAAAATATTAGCCAACTTCTCACTGATAAGACCTAATATATGGAGTTCAGTTTCCAATTCACTACCTAAAAGGATCCAAACCTTGCAGAACCGGGTTCTTCGCCTGTGTACCGTACTACATCCGCATCAAACATTGTCCTGCACACCGCCTATTACACAGGTACAATGAAGCGAAAGACAAATTGGTGAAATGGCTCAAAGAGCAGGAACATATTGCAACAGAATAGAACAATTCCATTTACGCTAAAGAAGATGTTTTAATAGCTATTATACTTATATCGAAAAATAAAGAAGTTATGCCAAAATACAACGCCATTCTTTATCTTAAGCTATCTTTACCAGTTCTCCACAAAACATTTATGAAACTTACTTTTTGACTTTCCTTCTTATATTGCTAATTCAAAAGCATACATTATATTAACTGCTGAGAGTTTACCTAAGACACTTACCTGATGCAATGCACTGCGCACTGGTGCAAGTGGCGGGAGTTGTTAACATTGCTGAAACAAAGAAAAAATGTCCGTCACGCAGGAGCTGTGTGAACTAAGCGAATTCCTTAACAAGTTACGTTTGTGAAGGTTAATACAGAGCGCCAGAGCAGGGGAGGAAAAAAAAAAAAAAAAGGGCAACGCTAATTGAAGATATGTATTTAATAAAAAGCATAGTTTTCAGGCTTAAAGTATATACTTTTACATATCATTATTATTTTCTTTACGTGTTATATTGTCAGCTTAACGTTTCCAGTTGCACTTAGTGTATAACAACTAAAACAGAATGTGATTAGCATTTAAGCTATATAGTTAATGTTAGGTTTACGACTGCCTTGTTTTCTGTGTTCCGAAACCGCCGTGTTCTCTCCACCTGCATTTACTGTACACTTTACACTACCAAGGTTGATAGAGTACATACACTATGGCTTAAGATTTGTATATCGCTCCAGCATTCCCTTGGATTCGGCTTTTCCGTTCGGCTTTTTCCGTTCCGTACTGAAGCCGCAGGACGGCCGCTGTCTGTAACGGCAATTAGGATTATTCATCCATACTCATGCGCAGACTATTCCACCATTCTCTTTCACATGACACTAAAAAGTTCATCGCTTGGCGCGAATATGCAATTGTTAACGCTATCAACAATACTCCCCCCGAATATCACATCTCCTTTCGGGCTGCCTTATTCAGCACCCTCGGCGATTATACAAATTTACTTTTCAGGTATACCCCCACTCCTAATGGTCCGATTTGCCTGATTTTCAGAAAACATTTATCATGTTTTATTTGAATGGTATATGTCGAGTTTCGTTATAAAAAAAAAATTATTTTAAACTTTTGGTTTTCAGGTAAACCAACCAATCCTAATAGTCTGATTTCGCTGATTTTCAGAAACTGCTTCTATTATTTTATTTCAATGGCATATACCAAATTTAGCTGAGAAAAAAATTGCGAACGCTAGAGTGATTTTTCAATTTTTGCTTTAGAATAACCCCCACCCCCCAATGATCCAATTTTGGTGGTTGACGATCTTGTTAAATCGTTTGTTAATTGATCGTTACAATTCGAGATTCGTTGAGAAAAATAAAAAAAATTGCGGCCGCTAGAGTGTTAACACACACGTACGCACACATGGCCATTTTTGGTGCTTAGAAATTAGAATCGATGGAGATTTGAAGAATTTTTCTAAAATATTTTCATGGGTACAACGCAATGGCTACATTCCTTCGGAATCCGCTAACTATCAGAGCGCTGTCCCTTCAAACAAGTTTTCACCTATATTTTCGTAATAAAATATTATTAACTGTTACCTTTATAATAATAAAATAGCTCAGAAAAATTGTCGGTTGCAAGCAGAGGCCATTTTGTGTAAACTATGATTGCTTCTCATATACGACACAACCTGTGTGCAAGACAAGTTAGATGTCAGACATGGTATGTACTTTCTTGGACTACAATTTAACTATAAAATGTTTGCTTAGCTTAAAGCGTAACGTACACGTGGTATTAGTTTGTTGTCCCTCCGGTTCCCGCCCGTGAGAGGTGTGCATGTTGAAACGTGTTCAGTTTGGCCTACAGCAAAATGGAGGTAACACGTGACGGACAACAAATCTTCAGCCCAGGCCTATGCAATGCGTCAGGGGACCAATGGAGAGTTTCTTCTTCCTATAGCACAGCTCGATAATGATTTAAAATGTTTAAAGAGAGAGGGGGGGCAATAAATTTCTAAAGAAGATGAACCCGGAGCTCCAATTTGTGCTCTAACGGAAGAAAACGTTAATATCGCTGCTGTCAACATGAGAGAAAATCGTCGACAACATTAAGAACAGCTTTCAGAAATTCCGAACATTTCACGGGTAGCACCTGCGAGTTGGTAACTGAAAAAGTTGCATATGATACGTGTTTGTGCACGGTGGGTTCCAAGACAGGTGCAAGCACGATGCTTTTACAATGCTGCTGATGAAACTCGGGCACATCATTTCGACATTGAGAACAAGCAGTAAAAGCTGTGTGTACTAATCTCCATCATCACCAACACAAAAGTGGTTGCTTCTGCTGAGAAAGTTTTGGTAGTCTCATTGTTCGATATTCAAGGAAAGCACAAACTGTAATTGGGTAATACAAGAGACACCCTGAAAACTCGACAAGGCAATGTCACATGCAAAAAGGGACCTTTTCGAACAACAAGATGGATGCTCACCACGATAGTGCATGCCAAACATCGCAAATGTTGTTGCTGAATATCTCACAAAAAAACAATGTGAAACGTACCCCTTTATAGTCAATATTTAGCCCCATGTGACTTATTTCCTTTTTTCCAAATTGAAGAAATACCTTACTGGAGACATTTTCCATCATCAGAAGCAGTGGTGAAGGCTGCGGAGACGATTCTGAAAAAATGGTCAAAAAATGTCATGTCAAAAAAATGGTTTACAGCATGTCTTTGAAAACTGAAAGAATCGGTGGGACAGGTGCATCTAAAAGGGGCTACTTTGAGAAATATCATCAAAATCATAAATATTCTTAATTGAACAGCCCTCGTATTCATTTCGCCTGTGATGCCTCAGTATTGTAAACAGGGGTTGTAATCTATTAAAAAAGCAAAATACTTATTACGATTTCACAGAAAGCTGTCAAACAGATGGAACAAAAATAGCCCGCAATTTAAATCCAGGGAACATTTGTGGGACACCTGCTAAAATTCGATATTAGGATATAAGACAGAGGTTAGATGTAAAAAAAAAAAAAAAAAAAAAAGGATTAATAATAATCCATGCAAAGCAACAAGAAATCATGAGAGGATGATCGCAAAAGAAACTTAAAAATCATAATAAGGCAAACCCGTAAAGTTTATGATTATTATATGATTGTTTAGTTACTTTTTACCATATTTTCTGTCACATTTAAAATTTGAAATTTCATTTTTAAATAGTGACTTTTCGCTAAAAGAATATATAAACAAAGATGTTAAGGGTAAGTTTAAACAGCAAGATATGGCTTTGTTTTATCATGTTAATTACTTGATTAACAAAATAGTTCAATCTAGAATAGACACAAATATAATTTATCTTATGATTTCAAAAAAGTTATTTTTTTTCTAATAGTTCTTAATGTTTAAGTATTGTTATTTCTCAAATTATCGATTTTTACATTGCTGGAACTAACCAAGGTAATAACGGTTTAGTATTTTCGTGTATAATCACGCTACACTTTTTTTTAAAATAGAAACAATCAATGATTTGCACGTTACATGATTGTGTCAACACTGTAGCCATGACGACGCATACAATAACAAAAGCCTACACTCCAAGTGTCATTGATTCTTTGCATACGCGCGGCTTTACTTTATAAAGCGCATTGACCTTCCAAAATAGATCACAATCAAGAAAAGCTGGAAGTAGAGCTTGTTAGTTTTATCGGTTACTTTGCTGTGACGAAAACTGTTGAATGTCAAGGGGCGAAAGAGCCTACACTATTGACCCATTCGACTTTATTTCGTACACGAATACAAGTACATTTCCAGGAGGCCGTGTAAAACCGTTCGTTATAACACGAGCGACAATTTAACGTTACTGTTTTGCTAAAAAGGAATTTTCTAGATGATGCTAACCTAATCTCGGCATGCATATCCAACTTACCGGGACGCTGCGACTTGTTCGCGCAGACGAGCATGACGATGGTGACAAGAAACGCAATGCAGATGACCAGCAGCACGGCTATCACCCACAGCAAGTTCCTCTCTATCCTTGTCCGACGCTTCAGCCTGGCAACATGTTACGTGTTTATTATCTAACATGCTGTTATGTGTATGGAAGAGATGCAAAATGGTACTTCAGTGGACAAGAAATAAATAATGTTAAAAATGTTTCATATTTAGGAGTAATACCTTTAATATTAGAGGGAAATGGAATAAACACTTATCTGTTATTAATTCTAAAACACAAGGTCAACTAAAACGATTTAGTACTTGTTATGACTCGTGTTCCAGATATACCAGTAGATCACTAGAGAGGGTGTATTATGCTTTGATTAAGAATATCCTGTTATACGGAAGTGATCTATGGGGATGGAGGAGAGCTGATCATGTAATTAAATACAAGACGATTTTTGGAAAAGGATTCTCGGGCTGTGGAGCCATGAGGGAGATGGGTTGCTATGAAGACACGGTTATTAGTAAAACAAGGACGGAATGCCCTAGACCAATTTCGTGTTAAATGCTATAGACACCAAATACAAAATATAACACCAATGTTTTGGACTGCAGAGGTGGAAAGAGGACTCAGAAAATTTGGCCTGAGTTCAATACGGCAACGAAGTAATGCAAATAATAAAAATGTATGAAAGAATGTTAGAACAAGGCTAGAGGATATCACCAGGCGATAATCGAGGCAGAATGTAATAAGAAAATATCTTTGAGTCTATCTAAAGAAATTAAATTAATCTAAGATAAAGAGGTGTGCTCGTTCTAGGGAGAAAGACAAGATGAGGAATTACCTGTTTTAGACTGGGAAGTCGGAAGGCTCAAAAATTAAATGGATAGTCCTGGTAGGAGAATCGATCCATTTTGTGGAGGAGATGAGGAATAGGTACATATTCTGACCGAGAATAACGCTGTTCCTAGAAAAAGTTTTAAGGCAAATGGAAGTCGATTGGTATGTTGGGACCTTTTACGAGTCACACTAATTGCTGGCCAAAGTGCTCGAAGCTAGAAGTAATTTATTTTCTGATTAGAATGCAATAATTAGTGTATTTATTAATAATGTAATGTATTTTCATTCATATATCTGTAAATATCGCTCTTTCCATTTTCAGTGTTTATAATAATAATAATAATAATAATAATAATAATAATAATAATAATAATAATTGCTATTAATATTGTTTTGTTTGTATTGTTATTTCTTCCCATTTATAATTATGTACCATACTAAAGCATGTACGGTCTACGACCCTTGCATAAAATATATTTGTAATGAGTATATTAAAATTTTATAACAATAAAGATACCACCAGCACGACTATTGCTATTAAACTTACATGTTATGAAGCTTAACTTTCCATTTAAGACCAGAAATTGTATTTCTAAATAGCAATGTAACCATTTATGTAAAATACTTCATTATCCATTCTCTGGGGGTAAATATATTTTGCTGTCCAATGAACCTTTACTACCTAATCTGGCCATTTCTGTTACAAAAATTTATAACCTGATTTTTTTTTTTTTTTTTTTTTTTTTTTTTACATGTGGTGCATTTACCCTGTACATAAAGCACCAATACTTTTTAAAAATGTTGTCATTTTGTTCCCACATATGACTGATATCTGGCCATTCATCGGTTATTGATTTTGTTTTATTTACGATGTTCTTTAACATCTCAGGTATCAGCGTCCCATTCAATTCAGGGCGTAAAACAGCCGATAAATTTTGCTCACTGGCCTGTTCTTTCAGGCTTGAGATTTTTTTACGACATGCCCTTACACGGAGGCTCATCCTGGTGCAAGTCGCGACTCCTTTCAAGAACGGTGCTTGAGGGTATGGCATTTAAAAGAGGCACCCAATCAATCCTTGTTGACAGTATGATGGATTTTCCGGAGATAGCGCTTCCTGCCATACTTCAGTCATGTGTCAAAGCAATAGGGGGTCCTTTTAAAATATAATTGGTTATATGTATTAAAGCGCTTGTTGCTATTCAATAAAAGTTGTGGCCTCAACTATTTAGCTTGTAGCATAAATAATATTACAAATGCAGTCTTTCGTAGCAACCTTTAACAATTTAAGCATTCAGTTTAAAACGTGTTTTGTAGTACACTGTCAGTGCTAAATATCAACATGTATATTTTCAAAGGCCTAATATCAAAGATATAGTTGAAAGATTCTGTCGGCTTTATCACGGCGCTCAAATTTAAAGCGTTGGCAGCAACTAAATGCCCAACATATAAAGTTAAGGCAGGAACGAATTATTGCCAAGGTGAATTACATCTTTCCTTGCAGTATTTCTTAGGCTTTCACGGCCGGTGTTACAGTTAAAACCGTTAAAATCTCCCGGGCTGTTTTGTCGTCGACCAATTACTACCATAGCTTTCACCAACTACTTCGGTTGGCATCTTCAGTGGACGATGAACAACATCTAAGTGTCGTCTTGTTAACAGTTACGGTGGCTCGTGAAACCATTATGCGCCTTAATTCGGACAGACTAGTGCATCCTTCATGTTCTCCACACATTGCAGCATCGGATTATCATCTTTTCCTTTCAGTACCCCGAGGGAGGCCATAGAGTAAGGATACCGAAAGTTCACTTGTCTGTGAAACTACAATCAACAATCAGCGTCGAGAGAGCTATTTCCTTTTATTTTTATTTACTTATTTGGGGGAGGGGGATATACCTTCTGGATCAGCAATTTCAACCCTTTTCCGATATGGAAACTGCCTCGAAAGGATATTTTTGTTTCCTGCCCTAAGGGGTTCTATCAATGGAATTCACAGTCTTCTCTCACTTAGCAGAAGGTTCTCGATATCGATGACCAGTTTATTCTCCACCAGTTTATGATGTTTTGAAATGTATGGTGTGAATTTTTTGCTCGCCTTATAACAGAACCAATGTCTTTCGCTCTTTATTAGAACTTATTTTTAAACATGCACTTTCATTACTATTGACACGTTCTATATTATTCCCCATTTCTGTGATTGTACTAACTTTTAAAATATTGCAGGAAAAACAAATCGTAGGAAATGAAAACTTACAGAGACTTGCGAGTGGTGACCGTAACCAGGTTATGCTCGCTGCCCACGGTCGACACATTGTTGTCACTCATTTCCGGTTACTGCCAACAGAAAGAAAAAAATTCAACCAACAACAGTTAGTGTGTTGGAAACGCATTAGGATTGAAGACTAAGAAATAAGATTTTCATTAAAACTTTTCATGCTGCTTTTGGTAGACTATGTTAGTCAACGCAAAACGTATAACATTAATCTGAATATTATGAAACAAAATACCTTCTATTAGTTAATGCACCATGGAAGACAACTTACTTCAAACACACATAGAGAAAGTAAAAACCGAAGGAAAAATTACGTTTATTTTTCACAGGTGGTACTGCAAGTTAAAGGCGGTTATACTTTCATCGCATGATAAGTATGTACTCACTTTTGTAAAGAAGCCGTGGCACACCTGTCATTGTTGTTGTACGGAAACGCTCATTGCAATAATGTCGCAGTGTAATACAAAGAAGATAATAAGAAGAGACAAAGAACGAGCAGATATCGATGTTACAAGCCGCACGGCCGAGCCGTCATTACCATAAATACCGCATTCATATCAGAAAGCAGCAGCACGGAATATCAGGAATTAGCATGCAACGGCGAAACTACAAGTGCTTCTCGTAACCACTTTACCCGTTAGCGTCTATACACGTCACGGGGCATATAGCTGGGGAGAAACTGGCAATGGCGCTGTAAAACACTATGGCAATATTTATGCGGTGTATATTAAAATTACTGTTAGAGGTTATACTTGCTACAACCTGAAACTATGCCAAATAAATAAAAATACAGAAGACGGTAAACAAAGAAAGGTGGGAGGGAAGACAGTGCAGATGTTACAGCGTACTTTCTGCTGTTCTAAGCATGTTCTTGTCTAAACATACAACTGTTGTGTTAGGAATCTGTTACTGCCATAATAGGTACTTATAATTACTAAAGATATTAAGCAGCATGAGCGCAAACTTCAACAAATCCATGACACTACGGTCCATCCAATAACTATCACATAATTTATATTTCGAATATTATGTTTTAACTCCATGAGCGCATCCATTATTTTCCAGAAGTTGACAATACTAGTTATCACGGTTTATCTTGCAGTAACTTAAACCTCGCAATAATAATATAATGAATATTTGTGCGAGTTCCTTAAGATCGCGGTATCTTTTAGCGATAAGAGGGATTTCTGTAAGTAAAAAATAAACATTCACATTCAAAATCTTTTTTTTTTTTTTTTTTTTTTTTTTTTTTTTTTTACGATAGAAATATTCTAAAAGACAGCGGCGATTCTAGATGCTTAAAATTGATTGGGGGTTGAGGGCTTGGATTTTTGAGTTGCTTTATTTACGGACGCTCTTCAACATCTCAGGTCATCAGCGTCCCATTCAATTCAGGACGTGAAACGGCTGACAAATTTTGCTCAGAGGCCTCTTCTTTCAGGCTTGAGGTTCTTTTACATGCCGTAAATGTAGTACATGGGACCCAAAGCTTTATTTCCCTTCCGAAGGAAGCCATACTTAGGAATTTTTAAGCCCAGAAAAATCCATCGATCTTGGCCTGGATCGAACCCACGATCTTGGGTCTACGAGGCAAATATGGTTACCACTAGACCACCAGAACCTAGAGCGCTTGGATTGAAACAGAAAACTTCAGCAATAGAATTCAAAATAAAAATGACCAGGTTATGAAAATATGGTGGGTAGCATTAGCACAACCGGGAAATGTGTTCAGTTACACATACACATATATTATATCGTAGTGCCTTTTTTTTTTTTTTTTTTTTTTTTTAAGCAAACAAACTATTTAAAACTGAACTGGGAATCAGAAGTTAGTTACGGCAGTGCAGGGGTCAGACCACGATATAACATTAATAACCTGCATATAATTAAACATGCAGTTAGAGGTGACATTGAGTAATAAAATGCTGTACACATAACTAACCTTTAACTTCTAAAACATCAAAGTATTAAAATCAAAGTATTAAAATCAAAGATAAATATGACGAGTGACAATAGTACTGAAACACTCATGTTCTTCTTACTTAATTACTACATACTTATATGACATAAATTGAATATTTAAAGAATGCTCAACAGACCCTTTTACCTTTTCATTTCACGTATATAAATATATATATTCTACAACAAATTAACAAATTATATAACTATAATTAAGAACTTTTAAAATATTTTCATAAATACTGGGAGGGGAACCTTTGGCTCTGGAATAGAATCGCTTGTGCTAAAAGACGACGTTTTTTCTAAACAGATAAAACCTAAAAACAATACATGAACAAAATTTAAATTAAAACATACCTTTATCAGTAGTAATGGGGTATAGCGTTCCTCTGGCTCGCCTTTGGTTAAATAAATGTCTGTGTTCTAACCGATAAGTACACCTATAACACTTTTACATATATATTTTTGAATTTATATGTAATTACTAGTATGGGTATTATACCTCTGACATGTTTTCTTTCATTTGTCCACTGAGCTGAAACGATGAAAAATGATCCTTTAAATGTCACCGTTTATCTAAAGTTAACTTTGATTTGTCACATTGCAGAACTAGTTAGTAATCTTGGAGTAATAAATTCACACCTATCACACTATACCCATAAAATTCAGTTGTCTATTTTTAGTAACGCCACCATCCAGTAACTAAGATATATTAATATTAAAGAGTGCTTGCTGGATATATATTTGTCAGAAATAATAAGGCAGATACTTTCTGGTGATCGTTACGAATTCGTACGTTTTAGATTATGTTGCGTTTTTAAAACTGTTGCATTGTTGTCAAAAAGCAGAAAGCAGTATTGACACACCATGAGCATTAAAAGATGGAATCTTTACTCTGTTTCTTTCAATTTCAAGCTAGCGTTCACGGGATATAAAATACGTTAGATTTTTGTAAAGTTTAAAAATGTCTGCCAGACAGAACATGTAAGAGTAACAAGGATAAGCCCTCCTACTTTTCCCGAAATGTTGTCATGATTTTCATATCTGTTGTTACTGATATTTTAAATATATGTAACTAAATACATTTAATAAAGTTTCTTATATACCTAACAATATCACAGAAACATACTTTTGAATATTACAATACCGTTTTCTCATAACTTAAAATGAAAAAAGACAGCCTCGCAACGCCAGTTGTAATATGAAAGACGAACATGTTGTGAGGAGTGACAGTTGGCGGCTCCGACATCTTCACGACTGTCGGATGTTTCTTTGTACACACAGGTACGCACACAAACATATAATAACAGACTGTGATCGATAAGACAGTAACGTCGCTAGCGTCACGCAAATGTTGCAGCTTGTCCTAATCGAGGACTCGATCTCTGGCCCAGTAAAGTGCGCGCAGAACGCGAATATAGCACGTTCATTGTTGCAATGAAGCGGAAGTACGCACTGCGGCGGAACTGCGAAATTCCTCCACAATTTACTCATAAACCTTTGGTATTCAGTTGTCTACGTTTGTTTATTTAATTTTCGGCTTAAAAATTAATTTTCCTCTAACTATAAGGAATTAAGGAGCATTATCGAAAGAAAAAATAATGGGAATATAAACGTGGTTTTATACTCCATACCGTCGATATGAGAAATAATGAAGCTCATTATCTGCCTGATGATTCAAAAATCCTATACGTTATATTAATAAGGTCCCAGCTAGCGAGGTGAGGAGGCTGCCATTGTAGGTGAAGAAAATGGTGCAATTCGCGTGTTACGAACAATTTATTGTACAATCAATACAATAAATTAAAAACAATACAATATTATATATTACATATATTTGTTTCATTAACTAATTATTAGTACTTTGTGGTTGATGGCAGGTGTTTTATAATACAATGTCAAATTTCAATATCAATGTAATAAATATTTATTATAATTATCATTTCTTAAAAACAGCAAATACATTTAACAACTTCTTCTTAAACATTACCAACAATTTAAATATAAATTATATAAGTAAATAAAATGCTTTAGATATATTAAAGGTGTCCGTTTTTAATAATAATATGGAATTCAACATTAACCGGACAACACCATTAGAAATAATAATATTTTAACTCTCAAAAAAAAAAAAAAAAGTGTGGAAATTACCAGTAAATTTTCAAAAGCGTATTAATCGGTAACATACTATCAATATCTATCTATTAAATAAATAGGTGACATTCGGTATTTTCCCATAAAGACTTAAGTGTTTCATTGTTCAAACAGGGAGATTAGCAAGAGCTTTCCATTTACAGACCCAAAGCACTTTTAAAAACTTTCTAAAAATATTTGAAAAAGTGATGCATAGCTATTCAGAAAGCATGAATATTCTGGCAAAAGAACAATGTGGTTTTAAAAAAGAAAAAATTAAAAATGCAGCTTATAAACTTAGAAATAAAATTCTGTCAGAACTAAACAATAAAATGTGACTTCGATAAGTCATTTGATTGTGTTAACTAAATAAGACAGTTGAATCAGAAATAGAGAAAAATGGATAATATAGTTTTTAAGTTGTCAGTATACGGCTATCCCACACATCAGGTTTAATGTCACAGAACCACATTCTTCAAAAGTTATTTGGGTGATGCGGGACTTTTAACTTTGTAAATCTTCACTTGTTCCGTGTTGTGAACTACATACATTGTTACAAGCACTTCATGAAATTTAGATAAATCTTAATTTTAATACTAACTGGTATGTATTATCTGTTATTATTTGCATGTATAAATTGAACGTTAAAATAAAATAAAAACAAAGTGCTCGAAATGAGCGGTCCGTTTACTACTAATATTTGTTTCCAACAAGCACACTCCAGCACAACGCTGAAAACAAACCCACCTATCACTCCCCATGCAGCCCAGATACTGTGCTTTCCAATTCCAGATTGTCTCTATTCAATATTTCAGAAATAAACGACTTACTATTACACGTTAAGAAGTAGTAAACGCTTATCTGGACTATTTTTCCTTCAACATGGCATCATTGCCATTTCTGTAAGATAGAAGGATGAAATATTTAAAACCCGATGTGCTATATACTAGGCTGAATTGATTTTGTTATTTTTTTATGTTTTGTCAAATGAAATTAAAAAGTGTACAATAATCTTTTGGAGCAACGATATTTATAAATCTGTTCATTTTGTGTTATCCTCTTCATGGTTTATAAAGTTGACTGTATGGAAGAAATCACCGTCTAATTTATTAAGTTGTCTAATAACGAATGTCTATTTTTTAAGGTTGGTATATTATAAGATTTTAATGGTTTTCTTTTGTTTGGCAGTGTCATTTACAGGATGCAAAGGTTATTATTATGTATTCTATGAGCATGTACCAGTCGTCAGTTGTTAACGCACAATCATAAAATGGAGGTAACAAAGTTTGAGATTAAAGTTCTTCTACAGCACTAATGGAAACAAGATTATAAAGCTGTTGCCGCAGCACGAAGAGTGTGTGAAGTGGAGAGAGGAAGTGTCTTTAGTGAGAGTGTAGCACAACAATGATTCCAGAGTTTCAATAATGGAGAAGAAAACACTAAACATTTACCATGTCCTGGAAGACCTAAAGTGTGGAATATTGAGAACAGATGCAGAGCTTTGAAAGAAGTACTCGTAGGTTATCAAAAGAACTTGATGCATCAAAAGATACAATACAGATATTTAAAATCGTACAGAAGCTGTAGATCTGTACGTCATGAACAGGCTCAGCACTGAGTGGAAAGCTGTCGTCAACTTATCACAAATTTTCAATGGATGGTAGATTTATCAGGGAAATTGTCACATGTGATAAAAATGGGTATATTACCACAACTTAAACACCTCAAACCAGTGGTTCGATTCCCGTCAGCTTGCCAAAGTCGGGTCGGCCCCAAAGTAATGTTATGGGGCTGGTGGAATTTTGAAGATGTGATTCACTGGGGGTTTGTTCCAAACGGGCGTGCAGTCGATGCGAATCTTTATGCTCAACAAGTGGAACGAATTCGTGAAGTTTTCAGTCAGATACCCAGGATTAGTTAATTCTTTTGCAGCCGGACAATGCGAGAACCCCCATACCGCTGAAAAATCCAGAAGTTGGAAGGGATCAACTTCTACCACACCCAGCATATAGCCCTGATCTTGCGCCTCCAGATTACAATCCTTGGCCCATTTCCTGCTTGGAAGAAAGTTCGAAAACTTTGAAGTCAAGGAAGTGGTAGCACCGAATTCTTCGCACCAAAATCCAGAAACTGGTACCGTCGCGGGATAACAAATATCTTTGAAAGATGGCTCAAGAATGTAAGATTAGTTTAATTTATTGTCAAAACACATTTAAAAATAAAGTTTTGTTTATAAACCAACATTATTTATGAGACAGAATCTATAATTTCGACGTAATATTGTTTAAAACTGTGTATCAATGTTTGTGTTTTCTTTTCTTCGAATATAGCATTACTGTTATATGACAGAACCTACACCAGTCAAAAGCCAAGAGGATGTGTTGGTTTTCAGTTTAACGCTTGATCGATTCGGCTGTCGCCTGCCTCAATACGATGAACTGTGCTGGTTATCTTCCATCAGTAAAACACTTTATCGTGCCAAACCACAATTTCACTGAAAAAGCTTTATAAAAGAGTATTCCTTTCTATCTATTGCATGCCTTTGCTATACGTTTTATTTCTAGGATTTACAAATATATTTGCATTTAATTCAGCTATGTGGAGTTATGAACAAACCCTACTGCCTGCTAACACTGTATATCTTGTTCAGGGTATACAGGATGGTTAGGAAGCCAAGGTACCCCTGAAAACGGTAAAATGATTTTAAATATGCTTAGCCGATCTCTAGATTTCTTTTTACACGAGGGTCGTACAAATATGTAAAAAATATCTATTAGCAATGAATTAGCGAGTTTTAACACGAATATTACTTTTGTTTTTCAACATAACATCCCTTAAGGTCAATACATTTATTTAGGCGATTATCGCGTCTCTGAAGCTGTTTTCCTTCTGCTGCAATCGCTCTTGATTTGATGAAAAACGCTGACTCGCGAGGAAGAACAGATGGAAGCCAAATCAGGGAAGTAGGATGTATGCTCCAACAAGCTTCTAATTTCTCGACTTTGTGAACTGGTGCATTCTTCTGGTGAAAAATTGCTTTTGTCTAATGCAAACCGAGTCTTTTCTCGTGAATTGTTTCATATATTTGTTTTAAAAGATTGGAGTATTATTTTCCAGTTGTCGGTCATTTTTCACACACGACTCTGTAGTGGCTGTCCTTTGTTCTTCAATTGACGAGTGCTTTTTCAAAATTCAATAAATGGGGGAAAGAAACATTTTAGGAAGTACATTATTATTATTATTATTATTATTATTATTATTATTATTATTATTATTATTGTCGTATTAAAGTACGAGTAAAATACGAAATTTTCATAGTTATATTGTATGTACGAGGTCCATTCAAAAAACGGACGTTAAACACTATTAAATAAATCTCTGTATGATACATACAAAGTTTCGTTGCCTAAAAACAAATATCAGTACCGCTAGAGCGATTTTTATAATTTGCATTTCTGGTAAACCCCCACAACTAGTAGTTAGATTTCACTGATTTTCAGAAACTGTTTTTCTTATTTCATTTCAATGGTTTTGATTGATTGATTGATTTATTTATGGACGCTCTTTAACAACTCAGGTCATCAGCGTCCCATTCAACTCAGGGCGTGAAACGGCCGACAAATTTTGCTCAGAGGCCTCTCTTTCAGGTTTGAGGTTCTTTTTCGTGCCGTAAATTTACGACACGGGCCCCACGGCTTTACTTCCCTTCCGAAAGAAGAATTTTTACGCCCGAAATAATTCATCGATCCTGGTCGGGACTGAATCCGTGGTCTATAAGGCAGGTATGGTTACCACTAGACTCCCAGGACCGACCCAGTTTTATTATGAAAGACAATAGGACAGATAATAACGACCTTAAAATAATAATCTATTGCGCATTGAACTTCGAATGAAGACAATAAACAAACGTTACCATCTGTTTATTTCAGCTTCCACCTCTCGGGTTATTAAAGACAAATACTGATAAGATATCCATCAGCTGTTCATTATCGCCTTTCGACCAACAAAATGCCCTGCTTTCTGCAGAACGTGCTAGTTACGACAGGCAAAGCTAATAGACCAGTTTCTGTGTGCAATAGCAGGTAGATTCTCCCTTTTTGTTTGTTTTTTTTTTTTTTCCAAGACACCCTAAGGGAGAGACAATCTGTTATTAACGTCTACTATACGGTTAATCAAGGTAATTTTAATAACTAAGTACTCGTTGTAAATAGCCTACGAGCCTTCACAAGTATCCTTTAATCTTTCATTTGCGAGTAATTTTGCTGTACAATTATTATTATTAGCAATTTTAATGAGCCCAATAAAATCGGCACTGCTCTTTAAACTTTCAACGTTCTGATTCAGAAATACAAATAAAAGGGGCTCATATTTTCATAGTCTAATTTTATGTAACATTTTTATACGGTCTATCTAATTTCAGTTGTTAAAACAGTTATATTTATATTTTTTCAAAATGAAAAGCTCCTGCGTTTCATTGCGTAAAAAAATCTTTTTCTTATTTCAATTTCACACGGTTTCTTAATTATTTCTAGTTGAGTGTCCCCAACAGTTTGGCAAATGGCCAACTATCTAAAATTAATAACAGTAAAGCTGAAACGTTTATCTGATTGTTAAAGCACTAACAAATATACCAAAAAGGAAAAAGTACTCCATTTTAACTGTTTACATTGTAACTAATTTTAGAGTTACCCCAAACTTTCTACCTGATTGCCTGCAGGAAAGCTCTATACTGCGAGAGGAATATGTACAGAGGAGTACAGTGCTAGCAGTGATGCTTTCTCCACGTATGGGGTTTTTCCTATGGGTAAGCCTCATTCGTGGAGGAGGTAGCAAGCCTGCTAGTCTACTGTTGACCTTGCTGACTGTCGCAGTCGTAGCACACAATTGTTCCCGGGTGCGTGTTGTATTGTTTGTTTCTTTTGTTGTTGATTTGTTTTATTTACGGACGCTCTTTCACATTTCAGGTCATCAGCGTCCCATTCAATTCAGGTCGTGAAACGACCGACAAATTTTGCTCAGAGGCCTCTTGAGGTTCCTTTAGATGCCGTAAATCTACGACACGGGACCCTTAGCTTTATTTCCCTTCCAAAGGAACCCATATTAGGATTTTTACACCCAAAAGAATCCATAGACCTAGCAGGGATCGAACCCGCAATCTTGCATTTAGGAGGCAAGCATGAGAACCAAGCAAAGCGTCTGTCCGTTTCTTAATTCGACAGTACACATAAAGTGTATTATGTCTCGTGTGTTTACAACAGCACAGAATGTACGATTTATATGTGTTGACTCAGTGGTGAAAGATTCATAGGAACATTTTTTTTTTTGAGCATACAGTTGATTCTGTTACCACACTAACTCCTTTATTCAGAAATTAACCGACAGGGAGCGTGATCACACATGTTTTGAACAGGACTCTGTCACTGCTCACCCTGCGAACATTTCTATGAGAGCAATTCACAACGTGTTTATACAAGGCAGAATTATCGGTTGAGAATGGTACTCCCCCCTCGGTCCCCCGATTTAACAGTCTGCGATTATCATCTCTGAGGAAAATTAAAAAAATGCAGTATACAAGACGAACCCGCATACCATACAAGAACTCAAAGATCATATTCGTTCAGAAAATTTTCCGGATTTCTCAAAATGAACTGCAGCAAGTGATGAATAATTTCCTAAAGAGATGCCAAAAATGTGTAGAGAATGAAGGCGCGCAGTTTCAACACCTCATTTGATAATTTGGTAAGTAATAAACCTCTTAAATTGGTTTGTGTATTGTTGAATGGTTGGTTTGTTTTATTGTTTTACCCTACCGCTAATCACCGAGACCCGATGATCGGCTAACGAACAGTGCATTCGCTCATAGGCAAAACACTCCGGGGGAAAACAAAACTGATCGCACGGTATCTTGGTTTGCATACAACATCTGTATTTGTGGTCATAAAATCTTGTTTCTATATCACAACTACGGTCACAAGTCATTATCATGTTTGGGCAGTTTAAACACAAGAGTTTCGAGTGAAAGTGAAAAATGAATTGGTGCTGTGATTCAATTCTTTTTTTTTTTCTGGAAGGGAAAACAGCAAAAAAGGGCTGTGTACCTTACAAGTGGGCCCTGCTTCAGACTTGGAGGTACTGATCAGTACTCCGATGATAAACCTTCAGTTCAAAGCCTCCTGTAAGCAATATGGAGACTGTTCCCTGGAGACACTTGTCTCATGGGTTATTACGTTTCGCTTCCGTATTGGATGAGCCGTGCCAGTCCTAACCGAGCGAAAGCGTCCAAATTTCAGAAGGTCATTCAAAGTATGAGCTATCGGCCTGACCAAGAAAGCATAACTTGTAAGAGATTTTTTATTTTTAACTTTCAACGTTGTCACCTTGTAAATCAATACATGAAATCAATGATTTTCCAACTTTTTAATATTTTCAATAAAGTAAGATTGGCCTAAATGTGCAAAATACGCGTCTGTCTCAGCTCCAACTTCATTATTTGGTGTGAATCTTCGTCCACATAGTCATTTCTTCTGATTTGGGAACAAAAATAAATCGCTGGGAGCTGAATCCCGCCAATGTGGCGGATGTGAAAGCAGGAAGGGAAGGTCACATAGTTTTGCGTGTGTGAAGACGCATTATCGTGATGAAATAGAACTTTTTTTTTTTTCAAGACGTGGACGTTTAGCCTGAATATCAGCCTTTCGTTGTCCATTAGTGAAGCGTAATATTCCCCGGGTGATGGTTCTGCCCTACTGGAGGTAGTCTATGAGCACCACACCACGAGAATGCCAGCAAACCGTAGCCATGACTTTTCCTGCAAATGGAACAGTTTTTTGCTTTCATTTCTGCACTTCCACCTGTTGTCATCCATTGTTTGGACTTCTCTTTCATCTCTGGTGTACAGTGATAAATCCATGTTTCTTCTACTGTTATGAAACGTTGCAGAAACTTACTGGATTGCGTTTAAACAAGTCTGAACACTTGCGAAATGTTCATTTGAATGCGGTTTTGGTCTGTTGTTAATAAACGCGGAAAGCTTCTCATACCCAAAACTTAGTACACTGTAGTTGTTATGGCATATCGAAGTCTTTGCAATGTCGGCCAAGTCATGTACCTTCAATCGGCGATCATTAAGAACGACATTGTGAATTTTTGTCACCATCTCTTTGGCTCATAGCAGTTTTGGGAAACAATGAGCGCTCATTATCTTGAATCGATGTATGACCACACATAAATTCAACAGTCCGCGTTTTAACCGTCGAAAATGAAGGGGAAGAATCCTTTGATGTGGAATCTAACTCCTTTTGTATTTCTGTTTTAGTTAAATTCCTCAAAACAAAGCACTTTACGGTTTTATCCATTTTGTAGAAAATGTTAACACTAATTTCCTTACACGATCTTCACAAACAGGTGACTACTCTAAGGCGTCTGAAACTTTACAGCACGCCACCTTAAGGACGATACTTAACAACTGTCACATTAATTTGATCATTTTCACGAAATCTCTCGGTCGGTCCTGGTGGTGTAGTGTTTACCATACTTGCCTCCTACATGCAAGATCGCGGGTTCAAACCCGGCCAGGACCGATGGATTTTTTCGGGCGTAAAAATCCTAAGTATGGCTTCCTTCGGAAGGGTGGGTCCTTCTTGGGTCCCGTACATTTACGGCACGAAAAAAGAACCTCAAGCCTGAAAGAGAGGCCTCTGAGCAAAATATGTCGGCCGTTTCACGCATCGAGTTGAATGGGACGCTGATGGCCTGAGATGTTAAAGAGCGTCCATAAATAAATTAATAATAAAAAAAAAACGACAACTCTGTTTAAGGTCGAGAACTTTTAAAGACCTCTCGTATCTGTAAATAAGTTTTGTGTTAATTTCAAAATATAATTATACACCTAAACGATATTCGGTCTTACCTGGGAAACCGTTGCACCTCTGAGATACGATGTTATTTTATCTTTAATAGTTTTCATTGTGGTTTCTGCTTTTAGGTTATGAGATCCTGAAGCTCACAACATGTTATCCTATGTAAGTACGTACAGATGTAGAGTTTAACACCATCTCTGTGTTTACTTCACACCATGCACATAGTGAGAGGTCTATGGTATTATTAAAGGACTATGCCTCCTTGAGGCGGATGAAGGCCAAGAAGTCAATGCCCACGGTGGAGGAATGGCAAGCCTCGGCACGACTAGAGCAGGACGCCCTATGCCGAGCCCTTCTACACTCTCAGGTGAGCACATTAAGTCTGGAACATTTGGAGCGGAAGGTGGCATATGCGCTATATGGCCCGCCCCAGCAGTTCCCAGACGTGGCCACGAACTATGGAACGGGATATGCCGCTGCACAGCTCCGAGCGATCTCCAGGACTTGTCGCAAGATCCTCAAACATGGCAACACGATCGCCTTCCTGTTCGTCTCCGTGTACAGGTACCTAGAGGTATTTTTAAGAAGCTCATCACCTGAAGGGCGTGTCAGACGTGTTGCTAATGGACAAATGCCTAACTTGTGTTGCAGCAGTGGGGGGTGCTACCTCGCTCCTGTTTTCAGGATACTTGGAGAGCGGGACGTGTTCGTGGACAGAGAACGTAGAGTGTATCGCGGCTGGCAGGACTACGTCGCTTGGAACCGCCTGCCGCCCAGCCTGCTGTGCTATCCCAAGGATGGGCGGTACCTGGAGGACCTAGAGCTGCAGTTCGGCAAATCTCCCGCCTTGCTGGCCAGCCGGGGTCCCGAGAGGGTCCTGTCCGTTCTCAGTGTAGCCACTACCGTAGCCGTCACCGCTGTTGGCATTGCCGCCATCGCCACCCCGGTGTCGGCCCCTGTGGTTATAGCCGCGGCGGTGGGAAGCCTGGCTACCGGAGTATATAGCCTGGGGCATAGCATCCGGACGCTTGTGGACAGAAGAAGGCATGGACAGAGTTTGGGTCTGGACAGCAGGGAAGCGAGGAATGGCTGGTTAGGGATCGCTGGCAATACCCTGGCCATCGCCCTTGATGGAGTAGGAGCCGCGGCGAGGCACACAGGGAACATGCTGGGACTGACGTCCCTCACGCTAGGGGCCTCAGCCGTCAAAGGACTCGAGTTGGCAGATCACCTAGCCCACCTCGGCAGCAAGATGGCCACCGGCGAGGAGATGACGCCCCTGGACGGGTTCCAGTTGGCAGCCTCCGTCTTTTTCTTCACAGACTCCATAGCCTCCGTGAGGTCCGTCTTGCAGGCCTTCAGATCTACCCACTTGCACATGCGCACAACAGTAGCTCATCATGACGTCATAAAGATGATGCATTCGATGAGCAGCACTGTCACAGACGGAGGTGAAGATACAGAGGAAACAATTTTCTGGCCTTCGGAGGGCTGCTCCAGGAGAACATGCACCATACTCTGACGACCTTGGGGTCTGCACACCGACCTTACAGAGTAATGCCATGTCCAGAGATCGCAGTTTGCAGGCTAGGAGTGCTGTGCAACATTTTATAACTGAATTATTACAAACATCTGCGACATCACTTCTATTATAAATTATGTACAGATGCATATGGACCTCAAAATTCCAGTCATTTTGTCGAAATTTAATTTCTTATTAATTGTTGACATAAACAATTTCAAAATCATTTTCTATTTTATACGATATAATATAATACGTTATTTTATAATATATGCAAACTTTCTTAGAGATATTCAACTCAACAAACTTTATAAAATTATAAAAACTTACGATAGAGTGAGTGTACACATTATCACACCAAGTTCATTGTCAGGAGAATGAGAGCAGATGTTGTTGTTGTTGTTGTTGTTGTTATTGTTATTATTATTATTATTATTATTATTATTATTATTATTATTATTATTATTTAGCACATTTCCACATTATTATGTTCGAGTGTCTGTCATTCGTTTTCTCCACTACCTTCAGTTGTTCTTCTTTGGCAACTCTGAAAATTAACCTCTAATTCCTAAGATAGTACTAAAAAGCGACATTAACCTTGAAAAACAGGTTAAATTACAGAGTAAAAGGGTTCACTTACACTAGCAAATATACTGCTCCAGAATTATTAAATTATATTTGTGGGGTTCCAGACAATCAAGATGAAATAGTTCTCCATGATAAAATGCTTTTCCTTAACGGCAGCCGAATCTAGAAATATTTGTAACCAAAGTGAACTATCTTTACTAGTTCGTTATGTTATCCATCTCCTTCTTTTGAAGTGAAGGAAATGTTTTTATGTCTCATTGAATTAAAGAATACTACAACTGAATCTATATCCACAGCAATTGATAGTTAACTTAAAAAAATGGCTCTGTCATTGGGGTCCGCCTCGGTTATCGAGAGAGAGAGAGAGAGAGAGAGAGAGAGAGTGAGAGAGAGCGGGGAGGAGCGCAAGTTGCCATACATTCACTACAGAGCACATGTTTTGTCGATTGCTGTTACCAACTGTAGGAATAAACACCCTATTATAAAACTCACATTACTTATTGTTAAGAACATTTTTTTTTTTATGGTTCTCCTAAACGAGAAAATATATTGCATGAAATTCGGTGTGCTTTAGAGCAACTTGATTTACAAATACCCGAAGCTCTTGACATTCGCTGGTTGAATACCTACAACACAGTTCATGCTACATTCCTTCCTATACGTCCATTATGATGCATATGAACATACACACAAGGACGGTACAGAATTTAGCAAGTCTGGCAGAGGATATTGTTAGAAATGATGAATTTCAATTTCAAGTTTAGTGATTTTGGACGAAACATTAAATTTCATCTCAAACTTAAGCAAAACTATACAAAAATTATCACGCAACATTTTACAATTCCCTGTATTTGTTTCTGGAAGTCTAGAACATTTAAGAAACATCGACCGCCTTTGCGATGAACCTAGTGTGGAAAATGAAAGGCTAATTGTAATTAAATAATTAGAAGGGGACGCAGTAGAATTTAAAAGTGTTCTTCAAGGAAGATAAAAAACAACAACGAAACTATGAGAAGTGAAAGGACATTTGTCAAAAGTATGATTAATGAATTGGAACAAAGTTCAATGACAAGGCGTGAAAATGATAGAACTAAGTGCATACTTTGAAAGTTTTAAAACATTAAGTGTGTTGCTCGTAATAAATCACAAGATTAGTTTTGTGACGTTGCTTCTTTTAACTTAAGGACCGATATCAACTATGAAGCTCTTAAGAACACTCGCTGAACGTGCTCTGTGCATTTCGTTCCATTGCTGGGGCAGAAAGATCATTTAGCACCAGGAATAGGGTGATGACAAAATTAAGAAATTTCACTTCACTTCAAGCGCCAATTGAAGGAGACGAGGAGCCCACAGAAAGTTTCACTGATGATTTCATACGCAGACATGCTGTAAAAAGGCCTCGATGCATTAGCTTATTGGAAATGTAAGTTATTGCATGCTATAATTATAGTTTACTGCTTCTCATAATTGCATTCTTAAGTAGTTAAACTTGAGACAATAGGAAATTTAAAAAAATTAGTACGAAAATTTGAAGCCTATAACCGCAGCTGTCCGAGAGAAAAAACGCCGGGATTTGACACGGCTTACTAATAGAAGTTTTTTTTTTTTTTTTTTTGAATAACGTCCGTTTTTACTAATGAGGCACCACAGGCGGTGAACACTGATGATATAGAAATGAAATTACAAATTGGGAAAGGATTTTTTTTTTAAGGAAGTAAGCGTTCCAAGCCCAAGTTTAGGGTACCTCCTGGCATTTGACAGTTGCGAGGACTGAGGAAAATCTGGGGAAAAAAAACCCAGTCAGAGAGGACGGTCTTGGCGGGATTCGAACCTCAGACCTCCCGCTCACGAGTCTGCGCCTTAATTCCTGGCCACCCGTGGCGGTCCTAATAGAAGTTATATTGGGTACTTAGTATCAAACCTTTTGTTACCGTATGCCATTTTTGTCAACTCCTTTTACAGGCCAAACACATTCCTTCTAAATTTATCTGAAAGTTTACTCCGAAAATATTTTTAAAATCCATTTGGATAGGAGGGTTAAGCCTCAATGCTCGTACTTATATAAAAATCACCAAAACTTAATTTTAATTATTAATGATGTTAGGATGTAAAAATACTCTTGACTCTCTAACCTAACTTTTTGACTACTTGACCTCTCTGAAACCTAAACATATTGTATTGGACTAGAATATATGGGGCCTATTCAACAAAGATCTACGATATACTTTTTTGACAACATACTTTATTAATCTTAATGAAATTTCTCAAAGTATTCCCCGTTGGATGCAATGGACCTGTCCCAGCGTTTATACCAGTCTTCAAAGACAGGCTGGAAACAAATTTTTGGGCAGATCCACCAGAATAGCCTCCACAGCCTTCACCATTACGTTTAATGATGAAAATGCCTCCCACTAAGGTGTTTCTTCAATTTGGGGACAATGAAAGGTCATCAGGGGCTAAATCTGGACTATAGGAGGATAAGGGACACACTTCACATGGATTTTTGTGAGATATTCAACGACATTTGCAATGTGCAGTCGTGCATTATTGACACAGCATCCAGATTTTCTCACGGAAATATGACCTTTCAGAGTCTTCAGGACATTTGTGTAGTATTGTCCAGTTGAAGTTTTATGCACATACGACATGCTCGTAAACCATTCCTAGAATATGGAACAATGAGATAACCACTTTTCCAGTAGAAACAACCACTTTTGCTTCTTTCTTTTTTTTTGGGGGGGGAGGGTGGTTGATTATGGATATTTCCACACAGAGCGTTGCTATTTAATCTCAGGATCGAAATTATGTAGCCAGTTTCGTAAGCACTGACCTTTGACAGAAACACTAAATCTTCTTATAACATCATTTTCAACTGCATACCAACCTGCAAGCAGCAATCTTAGAACACATCTTTAATTATGTTTAATAACACCCGTTCCACTTTCCTGTTAATTTGATTGCCTCCTTCTTTAAACATTTTAAATCTTCTTCGAGCTGCGCAATAGGGAAGAGCAACCTCTCCACAGACCTCACCTGAAGATTGTGGAGACGAAAGCAGAACATGGCACACCTGTCACAGGCGGGAACCGGAAGAAACAATAATGAAATTAATAACTACGTGTGCATTACACAGTAAACTAACAATATATTGTAAAGTTAACTTTTAGCGAGAAATAATGCTTGTAAAAGTTATGATCATAAAATTTATTAAATTGTATTTATATTTGTATATGCTGTTTATTTTCTCAAATTACAAATAACAATGGCGATGCGAGACTTCAAGTAACATTAAATTGTTAGTAACGCTAACATAAAGGTTTATTTGCAATTAAGAGTATATATTAAAACATGTTATATTCACTTTCATATCAGGGACACACCGCCACGGGTGGCCGAGGTCGTTAAGTCTCGGACTCGTGAGCGGGAGGTCTGGGTTCGAATATCGCCAGGACCGTCCTTCCTGACTGAGGTTTTTTCCAGGTTTTCCTCAGTCCTCATAAATGGCAAATGCCGGGGAGGTACCCTAAACTTAGGCCTGGAACGATTCCTTCCATAAAATCCTTTCGCAATATATCATTTCATCTGATGTATCATCAGTGCCCATCGCCTGTGGTGCCTCTGTAGCAAAAACGGGCGTTAAACATTATTCATTCAATCATATCAGGGACACTAAGTAACACAAAAGAACAAACATGATCGAACTAAAAACTTAAAACTTTTTTGTGATGAATACAGAACCATTTGATTATGTCGTTAAATTCCAGCTGTGAACGTAAGAAAAGGCAATTTGATATTAATATTGATTACTAACAAAGAAGAAAGTTGCTGCAAGTTGCAATGAGTTCTATGAATCAATCTGCAGCGATAAACACATTCCATGGCCATAAATGAATCACTTGTGAATTACGTCATTCCCCGAAGATCAAGTTATACTGCTGGAACGCTAAATGCAACATGTTTTAAATATTCACTTATATTATGCAGATGTTTTCGTTTTCACTTGTGGGTCAGTATGAAAGGTTGTTTACACGAAAGATGTGCGTAATGTTTGACAGACATATAATTAACACTTTCACATAACTATGTAAATGACTAGAAATAGCCGAAAACTGTTTTTGAATCTTTTTTCAAGAAACGTTTTCACTTCATCATTATCGGTATGGGATACCTTCTGGAAACTGATTTGCTCATACTGTGAACACATTCTTCAGCATTTTTTACATGCCTCTTTCCCGAAAAAGTTCCATTAAATTGTTATTCCAAATATTTTAAACTGTGAGCAACTTGATGTAACCTAGATCTTAGAATTTCAAGCACAGCGCCTTGAGAGAGAGAGAGAGAGAGAGAGAGAGAGAGAAGAGAAGAAAAGAATATATACAGAGGACGCCAAAAATACATAAAACTGAATTTACACAAACAGAAAATGATGAGTACTAATCATCTTAGACTTTTACAGTTACAACAGTTGCTCAAAATGCCCACCATCGGCGTCGATACACTTCTGAGTACGTTGAACTACTGATTGGCAACGTTTGCTTAAGTGTCCTCAGCGATTGCAGCACATGCCGTTTCAATTTCTTCCCGAAGTGCTGCCAGTGTAGCTGGTTTTCTACGGTATACACCATCCTTAAGAGTTCCACATAGGTAGAAGTCCAACAGAGTTAGATCCGGAGAACGCGGTGGAAACTCAATTGGACCTCTTCGTCCTATCCAGTGCTTTGGGAGACTGTCATCAATCTCGGTGGTAATGTGGTGATGTACATCCTGTTGGAAGTAAAATTCCTTATTTCTATAGTGTATGATTGGCGGATGTGCATATCATGTTCAGATACACTGGGCCAGTTACCGTTCCTTCAAAAAGGAATGGTTCAATTAGACCCCTAGGTGACAATCCACACCAAAAATTAATTCTAGGTAAATTAACAGCCTTTTCCAAAATAACACGTGGTTTGTTTGCGCATTAGCAAACACAGTTAAGCCGTTTAGTAGTTCCGTTCAACTTAAATTGTGTCTCATTGGACCAAACAACTTTCCGTATGAAAGCCTCATCCTCTTGTTCCGAAACACTAGTGTACTGCATTCTTCAAACAGGTTCATCTTCATTTAATGCATGCAAAAGTATATACCATTTAAAATTGCTTTCCGCTGTTCAAACGATAACCTTGGCTCCATTTTGTTGTAGCAATGCTAGCATAACGTAATGTAAGTCGCATCTGTTGACAAAACTTCATACGATAATCTTGGCTTCATTTGTTCATTTAGTGTCGCGTAGCAACGCTATCATGTGAGTCACACCTGTTAACAGAAAATCATATTACACATTACTATTGTTTTTCGGTCCAAATATATTATATATATTAAACAGATATCTATTGTGAAAGTGTGTATATATTTTTGGTACCCTTAGTATATACTGCGATTACGATTACTAATTTGCGACTTTTTGTAATTATGTTAATTACCTTGTTAATTATGTTATATTATTTCTCTCTCTCTCTCTCTCTCTCTCGCACGCGCACGCGCGCACGCACGCACACACACACATACATATATATATATATATATATATATATATATCCAATTTGCAATTAAGGAAAAATGTGAGGGGGACCCCAAGTCCGGCACAGCTAACATGTTTTAACGCTCGATAAACTGAATTAATGAATTAGCATAGAATGATCTTTTAAGTTCTATTTGTAGCAAGTGATAGTACAACTTATATTCATTTCCGTTACAAAATAGGCGAACAAGGCAACAAACATAAGTTCAGGGATGAAGAGGGGATAAGGAAGTTTTTATGTTGGCAACATTACAGACCTGTTTCTCTTGATTGATAGATTTCTCCATTGACTATTTTCAAATTTCAAGAATAGGTTCTGTAATAAATATCAATAACCTGCTAAGTATTTTTTAAATACTAATTTAATTTTTTGTCAACCTTTTCATAGAATATGTGTCTTTGGCATTTTAATATTTATTTATTAAGACAAGTACTAATTGCAAAATCCATTAATTTATCAGCAGCTGCCTTTTAATAATCTGATTCCAGTCTTTAAGAGATCCATCTTTATTAATGGAATAGAAGGTTGTTAGCATTTCAATTTTTTTTAAATGAGTAAACATTTCTGCAGTTTGTGAGATGTACGGACATGCAACTACACAACTATTCTCTAAATAAAAAAAAATATTAAACTTTTTTGAATTTACAAAGTTTAAAATACACGAGGGATAAGTCATGGCAACCGTTTACTTTTTTCCTTGCGAACATGGGATAACACGAAAAATCTAAGATATACATATCGCATCAATCTGGCAAGATTTCAGGAAGAAGAGGATGCCATGTTGAATCGCATCATTGCAATTATGAAAGAGCATATGAACCAGAACTCAAGCAAAAGTAGTGAATGGCGTCAACCTGGGTCACCATGCAAATACAAGTTTAGCCATACTCCTTCACCAACAAAAATCATGGTCAGTCAAGGTATGCTTGTGTCAACCAAGCAGTGAGGGAACCACTGCGAATGCTCAGTACAAGTGTTACAGCTCTATGTGACATTCTCATGCATTTTACATATGCACATTGCTTACTCTTCGTGACCTCCATTCTTAACCACTGTCGCTCACCAACTGAACTTTGCGTGCTGAGACATGCACCTCTGCTTACACATATCTTCTGGTGACTTTATTCGAAAGAACATTCCATACACTTTCAATTATATATCTTAAGATTTTTCATGTTTGCCAGAAACAAAATAGTTACCATGACTTATGACCTATACCTTGTATTTATCATAAAATTAACATTTAAACTGTGGTAAATATCTGATTTTGTAAACTTACTTACATCACTACTCTCAAAAAATCGTGTTTCTTTTGAGAAATCAAATTGATTTTCCTTTTTAATTCACCTGGCCTTATTTGATATGGACCATTGTGAACCAAACTAAAAATTTAAAAATTACAAAACTGTGCCAATGGGTCATTCACAAAAGAATAAAGGCCAAGGACACTTGCAAAACCCCGCTATCACTTAGTTCAATTGTGCACCATTTATTTTTAAAAGATTTTAGATCCATTTGAATGCATAAATTAAGGGATTAAAATATTCACATTTAACTATCAATGATTTCCAGTAAATAACAATCTATATCTAAAGAATTACTGTGAGGTAATATGCCTTAAAAACAAATAAATAAAATAGCTCCATAAAAGTGACTTTGTGACACGATCAACTTTTGTTCAAAAGAATGTTTTCACATTATTGCAAAACTGTCTTTTTAAATTCTAACGAACATAATAATTGTTAAAAGAAAGATATGTTTATACAAGCTTAATATAGCTACATACACTTTTGTATGTCAGCATCAAAATAATAGAAAGTTATCTTCTCAGTTGCAAGCTTTCTTAATAGTTTTTCACTCATGTAGACACTTATATTTCTAGAGTCAACTGCAAATTCAATTTCATCATTATTTTATATAATTTTATAAGAAATTTGTATATTAGCTTCCTTTCAGATTTCCAGGCATATTTCTTATATTAGTAAATGTTAACCAGTTATTGTGCATTTGACTTGTTTTGCTTTGTTGCAAGTCTAGAGTGCAATCAGACCAGATTTAAACCAACATTTTCATTAATAAAGATAAATTTCACAAACTGTGACTCAATCTTGATCTCCTACTTAAACTGATCTTATTTTATATTACATGCCCAAATGTTCCAAGCCAACTGCTACAGGTCTTTAAAAATTTAATTAAAAATAGTACAGAGTTTGTTTTACCTAAAGTTATAGCTGTTATTTGCCTTTTCAGAAAAGGTAGAAGTTCTAATTTAAACTTGTTAGGCATTTAATAAAATCAACCACATTTAATGCTCTTTAATGTTCAGGAGAAAAAAATCTACAATCTTGCCAACATAGCTTTCATGGTCAATGAAACTATTGATATAGGTTTTCTTTATAAAGCACAAAATTACAATATTCTTTAATTATTACCTCTTGAAACTTTTCATATATACAAAGAATATTCCAGTCAAAGGAGCAGCTTTTAAATGCAATTTTGATTTAGGTTTACACTAATTGTAATGGAACATAATGCATTGCCATGTACAGTGCTGGAAACAATACAGCATGAGACAACAAAGGGAAGGGGGTTTGCTGTGATACAAATTATGTACAAAGGAACAAAACAACCAACAATACTCACTGATAACTTATCAAACATGAACAGCCACATACATTCATCTAATTTAGTTTCCTATTATTACACACAATTTGTAGATGTACTAACTTACAACAGTATGTTCACAAACCAAACCATTGCTCCAAAATCTTTGTAATTTTGGGAGAGAAAAAAAAAAAAAAGAAAGAATTAATCAGTAAATTAGTAATCTCTGATTGCCGAATTATTTACAAAGTGTGAAGAGTTCTGTTCAAGAGTATTACTTGTTTATTGTTTCATCTTAAAAAACCACCAGCAAAAAAGTCTCACTTGATCGAGATAGTTCTGGAAACAAGCTGCGATGGATTGGTCTGTTTATCTATATCACTTGGAGGAAGTACATCTGCTGATGCAAACTCTTTAATGTGCACAATCACAATAGGTGTATTTCTACATCCATTAGAAATTAGTATCAAGTGAATTTCTATATTCAACTGTTTAGATTTAGCAGTCACTATTCAATTACGTTACATTACAAGCTCACATAAAAATAGATTAAGACTCTTACATATAGAATTTGAAAGAATTCTGCAATACGCAGTGAAGTTGGAAATAATGTTGGCCTAGTTCAAATTAAAATACCCATCTCTCGCTCTCTCACAACAATCTTAATTCTTGTGAAACACAGCTCCCAGTGCTGGCGGGATTGGTAACATTGTTGTGCGTGCGAATCATTCCTGACTTATTTAGTGTATGTGCCGACAGATAACACAAGCACGGCAACAGTGGCCCCATTTTAACAAAATGTACTGGTGTAGAAAATAGCTTGGTAACCCTGCAAGTTACATGCTACAGTTAGCATGATCGGCACACACTGCTACACAATGCTGCAAATTTATAAAATTTTTTTGTTTCCAAACTACACATTAACATTTAGGGATGCATTGCTTCCAATAATATGCCATAAGGAACTACATCTTAAATGACTTCTGGTGCTATTGCAGTCATCAGTGAAATACAAAAAAAATACACTTCTTAATTGCAAATTAATTATGCATCCATAAGTGGTAAAATTATCTGGGGAAGATGCAACTCAAGAAAATTTATTTAACACACCTATCCACATATCACCAGCAATCATAAATTCTGCCTTAATATATCTAGTTCTGCCATAGGTTCTATGTGTTATGTTAAACTGGCACGCCTGCTGTACCATCTGTAGTGCCTCAGTAGTAAAAATGGGCGTTAACCACAATTAAAAAAAAAATGTCTGCTGTTGGCACCAACATAGGCATGGATTGTCACATAATTAACATTGAATGGGGCACCAAACAGAATCATGTTGCAGCACACAAGTGGAATTGCAACTGCTATAAATAACAAAGAAGTTTGGGTATCAAACAAACAATACCAGATGTGCCATCTATGACAGGACAAGAAGTGTTCATCCACATGGTCGCCAGCAGCCATAAAAGCCAAGAGAATCCAAAGAAATCCACTCTGGAAGCAGAACATCATTACATAAAAATGAATAATGCAACCTAAAACCAAGGGCATTCCAAAGGAGGACAGAATTGAGACTAATGACAGCTTTATAGCACCTATGACTCCAAAGAGAAAATGCCTTGCTGACAAAGCAAGCAAATTCTCTTCACAGATAAGACAATTTTCAGGGTGGACCAAAATGAAGAGACTTTTTGCCACAACTCTTGGGAAGCAGCTGCCAAATTCACTAAGGTAGAAAGAGGTCACCACCTGGCATCTGTTATGGTTTGGTGGCATGTGCAATCTGAGAATGAACAGACGGTGAAAATACTTACCCAAAACTACCAAACCAACATTCTGAAGAAGATAGTGAAGCCCTTAAACTCACCTTATTTGCAGGTAAGCACTAGATATTTATATACACAACGATGATTGGAGTTTGCAGTCCCAAACTTGAATCCCCTGGATTATCGCTTATGGAACTTTTGGAAGAAAAGGCATGCTCAAAACTCTTATTGAAATATGAAGGCAATGGATGTGCATAATGCATGTATCATGCAGCTGTTATGTAGACAGTAAAACTACATCGCTTATATTCATTAGTTACATTTGTTTCTCTGTACATCAATCACCTTTGTTTGAAGGTCAGATATAGGTACCTATCAGCATAGTTCACTTGATGCATATAATCAAAAGAACATTTAATAAAAGGGTCGTTCAAAAAGTAAGTTTTCCTGTTTTATTACTCTAGCTTGATGCAACTAATGTGTAGCTTCACTACCATGTGGCAAATAGCAACAATGACCTAAGCAATGGAACACAGATGTAGCAACACCAAAATGAATGAAAGGAAGTAAACACAATTCAATTTCTATGGGTAGAAAATAAAAACCTGTAAACATTCACCAGTGGATTATGTCTGTGTATACTACATATGATATCCACCAATTTTTATGGAAATGTTCTGTGATTTCGCAAGTCAAATGATTACAAACAACCTAGTGGACAACTAACATTGGCAGCACCCACCAATGACTTTCATGTTTTGCAAATTGGAAAAAACATCTGCAGGGCAGACAATTTTGAATTTGTCAAAGATGGAAGTGTTGAACATGGCTCAACAAGCAGGATGCTACTTTCTATAATATGTGTATGAAAAAAGATCATTCTACACAGATATATGCTTAAGTAAATTTGGGTGATTATGTGGAAAAATAAAACAATGTTCGTTATCTTTTCACTCCAAAATTTTTTTTCTTCCTTCCTCTTGGGGCAACAGCCTTCACAGGCCTTCGGCAGTCAGTGTCCTCTATGTCTCTCTTGTGGTATTGCATGCTGGCATGTGTGTGTGTTTAAAGATGCTTAAACATCAAAGGCCATTAGCGTGAGCTAGGTGTTCATGAGATAAAACACATAAATAGATACAAATAAGAAAATAAAACAGCTATAAACTAGCTTATTATGACGAAGCTAGTGTCAATCTGGCAGAACCTAACAGTGTAACTGGCAGGATGGTAACATGCTGAAAAAAAAGAAAACACCTGAAATAAGTTGTATGTCAAAGGAACAAGCATGAAAATGTTGACAAAAGAATGGGAGGATGTAGTGAAAGCAGAAATTATTTCCTAACAAATAAACAGTACAAAGCTGATAAAGACATTTGAGGCCAGAAGGAGGGGCTTTATGAAATACTATACACTTTCTGAAGCTGAAAGAGGCAAAATGTTGATAAGAATGAGTGAAAAGCAATCATCAAATGTTGAGACATGTGACAGCCTATGATGTGCAACTGATAATGGGTTATTAGCTTCAATTTGACAAAATTTACAATTCAGCATTTAAATAATGTTTTTGATGCACAGTTGGCAAAAGAAGAGATTTTAAAATCTTGACTGAAATCAGTTCTTCTGTTTTACATTTATCTTTATAAGCTTTGCACAAATTATTTGATGCAAATAATTTCCTATCAATTTTTTGTAATCTTTTTCATAATTGCTCCTTCAACATACAACTTATTTAATGTTTTTCCAGCACATTACTACCCCCCCAGTTACATTATTAGATTCTTCAGATAGGCACTAGCTGTTGTCACCACAGTTTACTCAATTTCTTTCTTTGAAGAAAAGCCTAAATGGCTTGAAATATTTTTTTTTTAGTTGTGTTTTTTTAAAATCTTTTATCTCTCTACAATGAATACCTAATTTGCCATATTATTACACTCAAAGGAGGTATTTACTTTTATTGGTGTACTTATATATCAAAGTTCACAGTGCTATTTTGGCTGTGATAATAGATTTTATTTGAGATGAATAGTATACAGAAATAATCACCAATTTACTCCCCTTTAACTATGATTCTCTTCCAATGGTAATCTTGGATAAGAATGGTCAATGTTGTTCACGAGCTAACCGATAATGAGCAAGCTGAGATGCACAAATGGCAACCTACTAATTTTTTTGTTTTTGCTTAAAGCGTGTGATACTCATATATCAAATTTTTTTGACCTTGCACACAGAATACAAATGTCGCACAATGGTTGACTGGTCACAATTCACCACATTTGCTTATTCTTGGATTGGCTGACTCGGTTAATCATGGATTAAAGGGTTTAGAAGATCTGCATCAAAGCTTGAAACCTTCCTGAATATGGCAAATCACATTAAAATGGCCCAGTTTGAAATGAAAGAACCACTTTCTTGCTGTGCTTTCTTCAATGGCATTCTCACCATAGATGGCACAAATGTTTTAGGCTGCCTCTGGTGCATTGTTTCTCTATTAAACTCATGAAGAAGAACATGTTAGAAATGTTCATTTTTAACACTCTTTAGCTCACAAATATTGCAAACTTTCTTCAAATCTACAAAATTCAATGCACATTTACAAGTACAATGAATAACAGATGACAAATAGTAAACAATGTCCTAGAAAAGCAGTGCTATGATGACGTACAAAAACATTATGAACTTAACACATCAGCTTAATATATTTAGGAATAATAAAAAGTACCGAAATTTAAAGATTAATATATCAATAAAATAGGAAAAATTTAAACACAGTCTGTGTTAAAAATGACATACACAAATTTTAGGATCCAACTTATTACAGCATAATCATTGCCAAGTAATTTCATAAGGTACTAGGCAACCAATACTTGCGTGATAAATAATGTAAGAAAGCTCAATGCAGCAATATTTTTTTCACAGTGAGCAGGACCCAGCAACGATTACACAGAGGATCCATGTTGCCTCAAACAAGTGAATATAAAAAGCAATGGCCAATTTGCTAATTGAGCTATAATTACTTCTTAATGTCTAATAATACAGGATGAAGTTTCCCAGATAAAGAAAGATCTTTTATTTCACAGAACTTTGTTCAACAGAAATGCCAGGTTTTATCTCTCATGATACAGGCTTTACAACAGTCTCTGCAGAATGTAAAACTGCAGATTTCTACCTCATCAACCTGCTCATTGCCTCAGATGCCACAATGGCTTGGGACCCATGCAAACAAAATTGTAACATTCTGAAGATAACATATGTGTAAGTGATCTTGAATTAAATGAGCAATGGGATGAGCACTACATATATATACTGGAGAACTTGAATGACATTTAATGAGGCAGTGCATATAAGCATTGTCAGCATCTACAGAAGGAATATGCTTAAGAGACTGATAAATGGCAAATAATTCTATAGTAAATACAGAGGCAAAGGATTGGAAGGTGACATGTGATCAGCACATTGATATTCCATTGGTTACCATCACAAGGCTTTCTAGGTCAAAAGAATGCCACCTCTCTATCAGGCAGCTCCTCAACTGTCTTCATGAGGATAGGTGGACCCCATTCCAGTCCTCCCTGACTTAAAGAAAGAAAAGAAAAGTTTTTGACTTATTGTTTCATATGTATATTTAAATTATATTTTTTCTTTTATATAAAGATAAATATAATTCCCAAGTGTATGCAATACACAATATTCTTCTGCATTAAGATCAGCTGATATAAGGGCCTTGTTCTATGAAAGTATGGTTTAATACATTACACTGTGTTAGTACAAGTTCTGGTAAAGTACTACTAAACAGCAACAAGTGGCATTTTATAAGAGCAAGATGGAGGAACAGTTGTTTGCCACATGTTGCCATAACTTGAAATAGGTAATGTCCACTACTTAGTAATAAATTGTTTTTTTTCTCTCAAAAATAACTATAATTTAAATACTTTATAATGCACTCAGCTATTTATTTTATTAACCTATTTGATTATTTATATTGTTTTGCAGTAAATGTTCATTATAAGGAAAAAATAATGAAAATGGCATCAAAGAGAATGAGGAATGGAAAGAGATAAAAAAAAAAAAAACCCACACACATGCAACTAAGATGCTGGACCGAAATATACATTTGAAACAAGAAAAGGTCAATATCAGTCATAAGCTAATTGTACTTTACCTAACTTTTTCTACTCTTCCTCTTACCATCACTTTTGCTAATAAATTGCACATTTAGGTCAACTGATTCCCAAAATAACTAAAAAGACATAAAACTTGCATTATTATTTGAAGTTACTGATATTCCTGCTCTGGTAGGGAAATCTATACAAGTTACAAGTTGATACACTAGATTAGATTAGATATTGGGGGATTTGATGGAGTTTTGAATCCTCCAGCGCATTAGCCTTAAGGCTTATTGGGATGGGTGCCTTTATTGTTTACCAAAATCCGTTCCTAATACAAGTTGTAGTATTTTGGTTCCAATGTTGCCATCTTTTCCCAGATCTTCTCTGGTTAGAGAGAGAACGAGTCTCTTTCTTCCCAGGATTGAACATTGAAACAGGCTATGAGAGGCAGATTCCTCATCCTGTTTGCACAATCTGCAAGTGGGTTCATTTTTATAGAGACCCACTTTTTGTAGATGTTTTCTGAAGTGACCATGTTCAGTAATTAGTGCAATTACTTTTCAATTTGCTCTTCTATCCAATTGGAGAAGGGATGAGGAGAGATTCTTGCTAGGGTCTAGGATGAATTTCCTAGTTTGAATCTGTCCAGCATAGGTTTGCCACCTTAGTTGATGCTTGTCCGCAATCCACGTTTTGATTGCGGTCTTAGCATTATAAGTACTGATTCAGACCACGGGCTCAGGGCCAAAAAAGGGTGTGTCAGCTCCCCTTTTAGCCAGCTGATCTGTCATTTCATTTCCAAAAATGCCCTGATGCCCCACAACCCACCTCAGTTCAAGTCTGTTGCAGGATGCTAGGGAAAACAAGGCATCTTGACATTCCCATAACAGTCTGGATCACACCTGGTCAGAGGAAAGTGCTTTTAGTGCACTTTGGATATCTGAGAGGATGAGAATTCATTTCTTATCATAAATCTTCTCCAGTCCTCTATAGGCACAGTTCAGGATGACATAAACCTGACTGAAAAACTGTATAATGTAGTCCACACACTTGTAATGAATGAATTTTGTGGAACAGGGCTCGGAGGTTATTTGAAGTAGAATTGAATGGTTCTAAGTATAAGTTTATTTATGGGTTATCTTTAACATCACAGATAATCGACCCATTCAAAACAGAGCATAAAATGACTGATAAATTTTGCTTAAGAGGTCTCTTCTTTCAGCTTTGAGGCTCTTTTATGTATCATACATCTATGACATGCGACCCATGGCTTTACTTCCCTTCTGAAGGAAACCATACTTTTTAAGCTGAAAAAGCCCACTGACCCTGGCCAGAATTGAACCTGTGATCTTGAATCTATGAGGCAAATATGGTTGCAACTTCATGAATAAGGAACAAGGTACTATAGCCTAATGGAAAAATCTGAGGGAATCACTCTTGTATATCAGTTCACTTTGAATCCAGTAGAAAGTTGTTTTTGGGCTTGTGGACCATGATGTAACAGATGAAACCATATATGTATTACCCACTGGTTTATCATACATCATCAGATGAGAAATATCTCCCATTGAACCAAAGAGTGTGTGCGAAATGTCTGGTGACATGGTTTCATCTATTAGAATATGGCCCACAAGCCCGGAAACAGCTCTCTAATGGATCAAGGTTGGCCGTGAAGTCTTAGCTCATACATCCTCTTCCAACATCTATCTACACTCTGCTCAAGCTGAGAAACACAGCATTACCCATGTGTCCCTTTCACATGAATCATTAAATTAGAATAGAATTATATTTTAACAAACAAACAAACCAAAAAACAGTCACATCAATTGAACTTGAAAATTATATCAACTAGACTATGCATAATCACAAACAGAATAATTTTATTTTCTACTATATAAAGAATTTGGCGCATTTTCTATAAAATACAATATACAAAAAATACACCCCTTTTCTCAAGTAAAACATAAACTACAAAGTTAAAAGCAATTCTTTAAATTTTCACAACATACACAGTAATTTGGCAGCATTGCAAAGTTTGCTTTATATGATCATGCCAACTGCAACAAATAAAATACGAGTACCTTTAATTACATCTGTTATTTGAATTTTTTTGTTTAAAGAGGATCAAAAGCAGGAATGATTTTTTTTTTTTTTGGTAAAATTGACAGTTTATTCGTACTAAATTTAATAATACATCTAAGAAAATATAGCACCAACATTTGAGTCATTAGTTAATTATTTTCAACTCTCCTAATTGCTACATTATTCAAAAGATTTTTTTATATTGTGTTATTACGAAATGAATGTCCTTGCGTGCCATTGCCAATTAATAGCATCCACTTGCCATTCTTAAGCTTAGCAAAAGTTAAGAGAGTAGAGTAATGGACAAAGTTAGGTACTTAAAAGGATTATATTAAACACTATTTACACAATGCTACCAACAAGAACTTAATTAGCAATGGCCCACACAGGCTTTACCTACGAAGTTTCTCCTTTATCCATTTTATAATGTTAATCAATATATCCATCTCAAACAATTAATAAAGCATTATTTCTCTTAACAACATGCTTACATTCGCTCGTTCGCTCACTCAGCAATAAGGTTACTACATCATTTCACCAGTCAAGGAAGAAAACATTATTAAAATTAAAAAAAAGGAAAACAATGTCATCTTTCATTATCAACTATATCCTTTAATGATTTGTTAAGTAGAGCATTAACAAAAAATTAAACTCTGTTCTTTAATAACATCCCAAAAGTAAACCTTCACTGGCAGATTCAGGAATATTGAATACCCAAATTACAAATTACAATTTCATCTTTGGTTCAGTACCATCCAATTTTTCCAGAATTACTTGATAACTGAAAAAGAATGCTGGAATTATAAACATTAATTATTCTGTATTTAGTGAATATATTATATAGATCCTTAATATAATATAAACAAATATTTATATTGTTCAGGGTCATTTTCCAAGCTGATTGATAGTGTGATATTGTTTTAGCAAACTTGCTGTCAATAAGTACTCCTAATAAGCCAATTCATTGATATTCAATCTGTTTTGTGAAACAAAAAGTGAAAATAGCTGGATTGATATACATGGGTGAGGCTACTTTTTGCCTTTCTAAGCTCACATATTAGGCAATGCAGACCTGTCAACCTTCAAGTAGGTTATTATAGCATGCAACACTCTCCTGGTAATGGCAGATCTAAAGAATTTGATATTTACTTACATTACCTGGCACTTCTTCTGTAAATAACGATTCAGCATTTGTAATATTTGTTTCATAATTATTAACAAAGAATGATGAAATATATTGCTTTCTGTCTTCTGAACTAAGTGTCTTACATGTATAAGTGGGTGGTCGATGCACCACAGCAGAGTTGTGGTTGACTTACAACCTTGTGCATCCTTGTAACCTTGGCTTATTTTTGTTTGTTCCTCAGTCTTATCAAAGCTTGTAACAAATTCCAAAGTGATTTCAGTGTTTACGTTATTAGCATATTGACTTTTGTTACAGTAATGCCACAAGATAAGTATACATTTCAGCAGTAGCAACAGTTACGATTTGTATGTGAATACATCATCTTATATGAAGGACTGTTTGGAGCTTTTACTACAAAGGTGAATTTCCAACAATAGACAAAATTACCAATGTAAATTCTATCTAATCTGTAGTCTAACATACTCTTATGCTTCATTTACTTTTAAATACGTTAGGACTTGTTTCGAAGAGACATCCTCTCCATCTTCAATCAACTTGACGGCTTCAGTTGGTGAATGATGGAGAGGATGTCTCTTCGAAACCGGTTCCACTGTATTTAAAAGTAAGTGAAGCATAAGATTGTGTTAGACAATAGATTAGATAAGAACTTACATTTAACATGCTTCACTGTGCGAGTTCCAACAGAATTTTTTAAAAATTTCTTATTTTTCGAAAGTTCTTACATGAAAATTACCAATGTTTTAAAAGCTTGTAAGCTAATTTAGGAAAACAGATTAGATTCTGGATAAGAAACAAAGAGTAAAGCAGTGTATGCTTACTGAGGAGAAATCTGACAAATTGAACGATTAGAATGTTCTCCTCAAAAAATTTCTGCAATGGCTTGCATATTTTTCCTTGAACTTCAAGCACATTTGTGCCATCATTAATTAATTTCATTCATGACTACAAACTTACACCTAAAAAACAAACAAAATTGAAAACTGTTTATTTATTGAGCTTATATTACTGCACTGGTGGTGATAAACCTCTTTTCTGTTGACATTTTACAACCACTAGTTGAAAACAGTGTCATCATACTCCTAAACTAACAATTTAATTTTGCAAAAATACTTATTTTTATTTTTGGCATTTCAACACTAGACTGACATATGGCCTGTGAGAAACTGAATCACAGACACAGAATGGAATGTGAAGTAACACCCTGAAACAGTTTTATGCCCAAAAAAATTTACCGGTCCCGCCCAGAATCAAATCCATGACCTTGGGCTTAGGAGGCAAGTATGGTTACTACTACACCACCAGGATTGACAGAGAGATAGAAACAGCAGGGATGTACATGCCTTGTGAAGAGGAAGGCGTCTTTTTCGTGCATTAACAATAGCAATTAATACCTGTAGTCATACTATTCTATATTAAAAACAAAATATGTAGGGGAAGGGACATATTCAAGGCAAAAAAAAATTTGTTCAGAGGCTTCTTTCAGGCTAGAGGTTTTTTCACACGTCATAAATCTATGACATATGATCCACAGCTTTAGTTCCCTTTTGAAGAAAGCCATACTTGGGATTTTTATACTCTAAAAATCCATTGACCTTAGCAGGGATTAAACTCTTGATCTCGGGTCTACAATGCAAGTATGGTTACCACCAGGCCACCAGGACCCACTTTTATTGAACTCAGCTTCACCCTCATGCCAACATAAGAAGCAAAGTCATCAAAATCCAAGCCCTATTCATGATATTTATCATACATATGGAGATAGTTTTAAAGCAGAGCTATTAAATTTAGTTTGTTAATTCTTTAACCTTTCATTTTGAAAGTGCAATATTATAGTGTAACTTGCAACATGAAACTTATATTATTAGATTGTACTATCAAATGTTGGGTTATCCTGAAAACAATTATTTATGACTACAGCTAGATTCCTTATGATGATGCACATTTTGTTTGGTAAGGGCAATATGATGTTTAATTATACAAACATTCATGTTAACGAAAAAAACTTGTTGAATGAAGATGCCCCATTAGAGAATATTATTGCATATTTGATCACTTATGTGTTAATGAGTTTTTCTTAACAAATTTTTAGGTCATCTCAAAGAATAACAATGTTTCATTACATATTTGGCTTTAACTTTAGTGCATTTCATCACTTCTTCCATGTTCGCTAAGTTGATGAATATTTTAGAGGTACGTAAGCAACTTGTGACTACTATAGGTTGGTATGTTATGTTTCTGGTAATTTGGAAAAAATTGTTTCAGAGAAAATGGCGAAGATTCGCAACAAAAACAATAGGTTTTCTACACTGCATTCAATTGCAAAGATTTTATTGGGAACTGCTTTTCACTTAGTGAAATCAGAATAGATTCAAGTGATATTGTTTATTTCAAATTTGTGCTAATTGCTTCTGTTGAAGTACAAAGAATTTTTTCAAAGTATCACTTTGTAAACTGATAATAGACAATCTTTAAATTTGAAAATCTGCACCAAGTGATCATTACACATTTAACTGGGGACTATTCAAAGTGAACATAAGATATTTGTAAAATCATATCACCAGCAATGAATCAAATAAACAGACATACTAACACACTATACTTTGAAATTCATATTTGTTACTCTTCAATGTATTATTTACCCCACAACCTTCATTGTATGGAAGGAAAAAAACACTTTGTCAATTAATATGTGAACTGTTATTAGGATGTGGATTTAGAACATATTTATGCATATGTTAGGTCATAAGTGCATACTGTTGAGAGTCATTCGCATATGCATAATTTGCAGCTTAGTTTCTCTGTCATTTTTTTTAAATTTATTTATTTAAAATTTTGACATAAAATATTTCATCTTTACTTGATTGGTCATTTCTTTCTCCAAATTTTTGAGCCTATTGCATTGAAGCCAAGCTACCATGCTTACTCCCTTCAATAGCATTGTGAGTAATGTGACTTGGTGGTGTCGATCCCATGTTGTACATCTTTTAGTTGTGTTTTGTAGTGCATTTAAACATGGTCATAAAATGAATTATAAAGAAGAATGCACAGGAGATGTAAAAATATCACACAAACAAGCTACTATTACTGTCTACATGCTTCTATTGTATATGGAACCCTAAAGTAGTTTCTTGAATCCACCAGTGCAGGCTAATTGAGTGTTTCTCTTCTACATATTATGCTTGGTCAGTTTATCTATGCAAAATATTAACATATTATCACAGAAAAGTAGTTTGTCTGTGCATATTACCATTTTTTACTGATTGAAGACATTTATCCATTCATTCCATATATGGAAAAAAAAATATTAAAATAATAGCTAAGATATCCTTTTGAACACATTCTGTGGACATAGACGAAGGCATCCGCTACACCCTTTTGTTTGTTTCTACCAGGCAGAACGTTAATGGTCAAACCACCACCAATTTAAAATAGTACCATCTTTCTTAATATCTACATAACACTTTCCTGTACTACTATAACAATCATTAAAATGAGAATTTAGTAATTTCAAGCTAGGAATTTCTCTGCTTAAGTCCTATCCTACAACTGTAACCAATAAGTCAACTAATTTTGGCCCCCCTCCCAAGATTTAATCTGCATAAAGCCACTACACAAATTAAATGCTACTGACAGTGCCACTAACATAAAATATTCAGCGGGAGGATCCTAATTTGAAACTCAAGTAAATTCTCCACAATAGCAACAAATGTAAAAGCAGAAATTTATTTTATCAGTTTATATCTATTTACAGCAATTAAACAGGATTAATCAATTACATATATTTTTTTTTCTTCAGTTTTTATATATTTTATCACTGCACAAATCTCTTGATCCATTTCTGTTTTTTAACAAAAAACATTTCTTTTTGCTCCAAAGCTTACAGTAATATGATCAAATGTATCAGGCTGCAATCACCCTTTGAAAGCATAACTTTGTTATTAAACTTACTCTGAAATGTGTACTGTGAATTGGACATACAAACATGAAGGTTACTGCAAAAGTCATGGCAACCATTTTTTGCCACAATAATGAGGGTCAGATAAGAAATTATTGACAACACTAAATGACTTCTAAACACTGAATTGAGGGATGTGGGAAATTAGCATTATTAACATGTGTACAAGATGAAAGTAACCTGGCTTGAACAGAGTTCATACGTGAAAATAGCAGTTGTCTGTGGAAGAAACACCTCAGAATGTTACACTGAGTTTGTGGAAGGGTTAGGAAATAGTGCTCTACCGTATCGAACTTTTGTGAGGTGAGTCACAGCATTAGGGCATAGAAGAGAAGCAAATGCCAACACATTCAGAACACTGTGACTGCATATATAGACTTCTTGTGCTATTATTGCCCAGTACATGGTGGAGGTCAGGAGATGATCTCTGCAAGAGTTACGCAAGTTCAAACAGTTAACATAGAAAGAACCATCCACAGGAAAGAAGACCTACACATGTGCAAAGTTGCTGCAAAGTGGATACCACATGCATGCACCAACAGAAGTGGAACAGTGGAGATGAACAGCAGGAAGGAGACCACATGCTGACGAGAATAATGGCTATGGATGAATTCTGCACCAAGACCTATAAGTCAGAACTGAAATGTCAGTCAGAAGAATGGTGTCATCATGGATCACCAAGAAATACCTCCAGTTTCCAGTTAATATTTATTGTAACATATGGCATTAAGGAGTTAATTTTGTGGAATTTCATTCATTGCCAAAAGTAAATGCACTCTACTGTTCGCTCACTTTCCTGCAAAGACATCTTCTGTCAGGCTATTAGTGAGAAATGCCCTAAATGTCTACAACATACAATCATTCTTCAAGACACCCCTTGTGGCAGAGTATGTATGGAATCTTCTCATACCATGGGGATGTCCATGCAAATAGATGTGAGCAGTAAGATGCGTACTGAAGAGAGTGGGGGGGAAGATAAGATTGTGGACTGGTGCTTGCTCACTGCTGGCTGACTCCAGTAATCAAGGTCATACCACTGCTCACATCTATTTGCATGAACAGTACTCAAGCATCCATCCTCTTCGTTAGGTCTTTGTCCCTGTAATTTGCACTCATAATGAAATTGAAGGAGCATTGTGGGGGATATGCTTTTGGACATGTGAAGACATTGCCACAGCAATGAGATGTGAGATTAGATGATTTTTTCAAGGTGAGGGTAAGGGTATTTGGCACCTTCCACATTGTTGGTGACAAATGCTGGATTCTGCAGGAGACTACTTAGAAGGACTGTAAATATCATACAATGACCTACATTTTTGTGGAAAAAAAATGCTACCTTGACTTTTACAGTAACCATCATATTTGTTAATATTTGTCTTCACTTATAAATATTTTTTACTACTTTATTCCTCCTTCAGAAAAGCCATTTTTGAAACATACCACAAATTTAAAAAAAATGAAATTACCCCATTAATTATTGACTAAAAAATAGCTGTTTGTCACTGGTGGGGCAGAATGATAAACTTCTAAAGAACGTTTAGTAGCCCATTCAAATCATATGCTGAAATATAATCACAGAAAAATTTTGAATCTTTAAATCCTTGACATGCTTAATTTGCATCACAGCACCACTTCATAGAGAACAGAAGAAGCACATGCTGTCTGGAATTCCCATCTTTCATCAGTTTCTGATAAGTGGTGATTGAAAAAGATTAATTTCTTTTGAGCGATATTGTGGCATATTTATTGTTTAGATTGTTGTAGGTTGTTCGTTAATTAATTGCTGAAAGGTTTGTTAAGAACATAACTTTTAGTGGCAGTTGGTTGTCAGAAATTTCCAGAAGAGGGTCTTGTGTTTTAATCAGATTGATGGTTGTGAGTTCGCCCACCGAATGGCTTTACATAATTGTTGAGTATCAAATTATAACTGTTCCTAACAATGTACCTCAGCAACCAGAGTTAATTAACTTAAATTATTGCCGAAGATCACTGAATTAGTGTTGTACATTAACACCTATAGGTCAAAGTGAAAATAACATTGTGCCAACCAGTACGTTGACAAAGTAAAAGAGGAAAGAAAAAGTAAAATATCAATTAATGTAACTATAATTGACATATGTACTAGTTAATAAACTACACAACACATTATAGGTAAAATTATGCCAATAGCTATCTGCAAGAAGTACAAGCTAGCTGGTAGAAAAATATTTAGGGATCATATTTCAGGACATCATGTTAGAAAGCACGGAAAAATACATCTTGCCTACACAAAGAGAAACTAGTAGTAGGACTAATTGCAAACTTTATCCGAATCTGCAGGTATCCTTTTTCAAATTTTATTTCAGAGTTCTAGACCAACAGTTTAACAGTGACGGGCCAGATTATTTTCCCAAGAAAATATGAAGTGAACCCTCATGTTTTTAATTATTATTATTATTATTATTATTATTATTATGCTGAAAATCACTACTATGGTCTTCAAAAATGCTATATACATGTGGTATCGAAAAGTTTCCAGACTAGTTTAACAGCCTGTGAACAGTTGGTAGTACTTGGCTGTGTCCACAGCACTCAGTAGTTTTGAATTAGCAGTGTGCCACATTGCTGTATTTAAGTTGGGAGTAACTGTAATCTGTATTTGTAATCATGTGCATGTACTAATCTGCTATTTTGTCAATGACAGCAAGTTGGAACAAAGAGCTAACATGAAATTGTACATTAATATCATCACAGAGACATTAAACATGGAGCAAGCCTATGGTGATGATACATTGTTTAGGAGTGGCGTGAGCACTTCAAAAGTGGAAATGTCCCAGGAAGATGATGAGCATTATTGTGAAAATGTGGAAAAATTCTTGGTAATTGTTCATGAGGATCATAGGAGAGCAATCAATGACAATGCTGACATCGTTTGTGTCATTTGGGTCAATGTAGGCAAAGGAGCTGTTTCTTCACTGTTGACGTGATATAGCATGAATCACAGAACGTTGTACGCTCACTTACAAACAATGACTTTGAGGCCACATTAAAAACAATATAGAAATGCGGGAACTGTGTATTGCTGCCCAAGGAAACTATTTAGGAGATGGTGTTCAAAATCAGGTAAATGAAGTACTTTCTTTGCAGTCTGGGAACATTTTGATAGCACCTTGTATATATTGGCTTGGCTTCTGCCTTTAAGAGGAACAGAAGTTTTTCGAAATATAGCAAAATTAATATGACTGTCTCATTCTTGTTATTTTAGATATATTGTTCCAAGAGTTACTTAATTTTTCACTGTTACTTTATATATATTAACTTGTTTTAAGAACTTGATCTCACGAATAATGCAGAAAAAGTCAACTATGTCACATTTATGTTCAACACGCTCTGCAAACTCATGACTGAAACATTCTAAAGAACTGAAGATACAAAAAACTAGTTGCAAATAGCTGTAATCCATAGTTCCATTATTAACTGTCAAGCTAATGCCCTTTACAGACATTTACCTTGTTGCTGAAATGACCTTGTACTGGGGATACTTTATTGTTCACAGAAAGTACACTTGCAGTTTTCTTGGAATCCAAAACAATGCAGTCAAAAGAAACAAAGGAAGGGATTTGACATGAGAAACTTTGTTTCTCATAAGTTTGAACATAGGTAGCAGATTGGATTAGAAACTTATTTTTTTTAGATTTTTACAGAACATACATTCCTATAAGCCCCACAGAAAAGACCCCCAGGAGCATCTTGGATCATGTTTATCTGGACAAACATAGCAAGAGAGTGAAAGTTTTCAAAATAATTTAATTGGTGAAGAATGGGCAGAAAATTCATTTGGTGAAATACTATCCTATTGATTCTACAATAAAATTAAAATTTAAAATAAAATTTTATTTTTTCCAAAATTTTTCTATGCAATATATGTTCCCCTCTCCCCCCATAACATTATAGCCTATTCAAACCATGTGAAATGCAGATGATCAGCATTGTCTTCATATGTTTGCTAAACTCATGCAGTATCCCGGGTTTAGTCAATCACGCATTTTATATATTTTTATTGGTTAGGTTAGCTGTTTCCTTAAATTTGATTTAAAAATGTTGCCTTAATTCAGTATAACCCATTTCTGCACCCAATTTTCACTTTCTTTTCTTAAAACTCAAACAAAAATGTTTTAAATTTTAGAATTATACAATAAAATTAAAACATTTATAATTAATTTCCTTCCCATTTGTAAGTTACCTTCTGCTTGAAAACTTATAGTGTCTCAGACATTGTGATCAGAACAAGAAACATAGGAATGTCTGTAAGCCCTACAAATTGGATATGCTATTATACAGGTACTTGAGTCTCTGCCGCAGATCTTTCACAAAGAGAACAATCACAAGTTTAAAATTGACAGTGTGAAACCAATTTAAAGAATTCCAGGTAAGAAATATGGGCAAGGTGTAGTTTGGGAACCCAACTAACATTTTGGACATGTAATCTAGCCTGTGCTGCATTTTTTACTGTTGGTAACAACTGTGATGCAGCCACCACCACACTTTGCCATAATTTTCTCCTTCTTGTGTGGTTTGGTTACTAGCTTTCATCTCTTTCTTGCCATTCCTACAGTTTTGTCAAGTTCTTACTTTTTTCCTATCATTTAGATTACTTAGAAGTTTTATCAACATTTTTGCAGGGAAATCTCATTTCTTTGATATAGTACAATCTACAGCTCATTGTAATTTTATTATTTCAGACTAATTAAATTGTGACTTTAATAAATTTACAAACTAGATTCTAAGTGAACCATTAGGGCAGACCTCAACGGCCAGTGATTTAGATGCTTCAAAATATCAACAGAAAATTGAAGATACTTTTACAAAATATGTTAAAACTTTACGCTACTTAAAGAAGAAATGTTTACATTAAATAAAGAATATGGAAACTAATCAAAAGATTTGTGCTGCAAAAAATTATTTCTTGTTACAATATGCAACAGACTTTTCTTTTTCATGCCCCAACAACAAAGGAAATTATAACAACAATTTTGCTGCCACTTTGTATAACAGGCAGGCAAGATAGTGCAGATCTGTAGTGCACATGTTACGATATGCATGGTAGTATAGAGTTAACACAAAGCCTTATCCTGCTTCTGTAAGTTATATAAATTAATTGCTAATAGCTTATTCACTCTATAATGCTTTGAAGATTAAATAATTACTACTACAGCAAAAAAAGCACTACAAAGAACTACAAAATAATTTATAAGTTTCTACTAGATGTAATTTGATCTAAAATTTCACTAACAAATGTTTATAACTTGTTTACGACTGGCTACAATATGTGGTATATTCAAAAAGTATCTAATTTTTTGCTTGTTATAAAAGAAAAATGTGGCAAAATTGAAAACAATGCAGAGAGAATCTTCACTTAGATCCGTATTTTCTGCAGCACTACCAATGTCATCTGTTTATCAGACTATCATGGTGCTGGAGGAGTGCAAAGATGGTTATTCACTGATAAAATTAATGCTTTGGGAAGCCATCAACATGCTGAAATACAGGTGACATCCAGAAATTCACCTTTGACCATGTTAAGAGTTAAGAGTGAAATCTGTGATCTTTCTGATATTGCGGAGCAAAATATTTAGCCTTGAGATTTGATTGTTATGATAAGACTGCCAAACTGAAGGCAATTTCAAAATATATTTTTCAGAAATGCTTTCACCTTTGAAATGATTATTGCACAAGACACACAATTTAATGGTATATTAGGAACTGAAATTCCCCAGATGTGCAACTTTTTTCCCTGCATTAAGTCAGATACTTTTTGAACATACAAAAATACTAAATTATATAAATTATCTGTATACTTACAAATTTCATGCACCCAATATTCATTTTCCTTTTTCTCAAAACTCAAACGAAAATATTTTAAATTTTAGAATTATACAAAATAACCAATAAAATTAAAATGTTAATAGTTAATTTCATTTTCATTTGTAAGTTACCTTCTGTTTGAAAAGTTTAGTGTCTCGGATAATGTGATCAGAAGAACAGAAAACATAGGAATGTCTGTAAGCCCTACAAAGTGGATAAGCCATTATACAGGTACTTGAGTCTCTGCCGCAGACCTGCCATAAAGAGAACATCACAAGTTTAAAGTGTGCCCACAATGCATGATTCAGTTCTCAAATTTCTAACAAGTACCACAGAAGAAAATGATGATGGAAGAACGCTCTGGGATTAAGAAGCTGACAATGTGAAACCAATTTAAAGAATTCCAGGTGAGAAATATGGGCGAGGTGTAGTTAGGGAACCCAACAAACATTTTGGACATGTAATCTAGTCTGTTTTCGTCCCATCAGTTCCTCACAACAACAGTGCATTGTGTTTTTTTTCATCTACAGAAAAACACATTTTTTCTTGGGCTTCTGTGTCAGCACTGGACAGAGCACTGCACGGATTGCTTCATCAAAAACGGTCTTCAGTCCCTTCTGAGTCAGCGCACTGCATTCCAGGTATTTCACAGCGCCGATCTCCTTTGCCATGGCTAGACCCTATGACACAGAAAAACATATTAATGCTCAAGACAATGAATCAAAGACACTGCTTGCCAATGGCATTCAGCATTCACATTTCAGTTTGAATCATAAGGCATCTCTAAATGTCGAGACATTCCTTGGCCAATAGCCATCAGAATTCTTTTTGTGAGGTTATTTAGGGAATGTATGAAGTCATCCAATAAGTAAAATTTCCTTATTGCGAGTAAAATAAAACATTAATTTTATTTTTTATTTTGAAATAGTCATTAATATTCTATAGAGAGGTCTAATTATGAACCAATTTGCAGTTTTTTTCCACTGAGCAAAACTCAAGTGTTTTCCAGGTGACAACAGCTTCTGGCTGTCAGTATGGATGTGATACAGATTGAGTTCAGTTCAATTATTATGAAGATTATTTGAAAAGTTCTTGGATTGACTCGCATATTTGCAGCACCAGTTCTGAAGCATTTTATTATCAAAATCTGTCACCTTTTATAGAAATATTTGTGCGATAGTACATGCATTGTTCGAGAATCATAGTAGTTATAGCAATTTGCTACAGCTCAGACGTGTACACAAACAGAAAATGCAAATACTAAACATTGTGAGATTATTAAGTACTTGGTAAAGAACATTATAAATGCTACAGAAATGACAAACCCTCTAGGGGACTCTGCATCATCACTTTAAACCATTTCCAAGTGAACCATGGAGTATGTCCATGAAAGCTTCGAAGGTGACTCTGCAGTGAATGACAAATTCACTAAAACATATGAAATTATGCAGCACATGTTCTGGAGGTTTACCGATTAAACATGCCAGAAAGTGTGAAGCTTTGGGCAATACAGCAGAACATGTACGTCATATTTTAAGGAAAGAATTACAATTGAAAAAATTATCAGCAAGATGGGTGCCACAGCTATTGCTCAGAATCGTAAGTGAATCAGAGTGCAAATCTCTCAACAAATTTTGGCCTGTTTTCAGAGGGATCCCACCGATTATACATTACTTAATGAACAATGATGGAACATGGGCATACTACTCCACACCTGCAACAAAACTTAAATGGAATACACTATATATACATATTTGTGAATAATGCTCATTAAGAGCTTTTCTCGGTCCTGGTAGTATAGTGGTAACCATACTTGCCTCCTAAACCTAAGGTTCGATGGATTTTTTTGGGTGCAAAAATCCTAAATATGGCTTCCTTCGGAAGAGAAATAAGCTGTCGGTCAGTTCCATGTCGTACATTTGCAGCACGATAAAGAACCTCAAAGCTGAAAAAGAGGCCTCTGAGCAAAATGTGTTGGGAGTTTCACGCCCTGATTTGAATGGGATGTTGATGACCTGAGATATTAAGGAAAGATATATATTTAAAAAGCTTTTCAAAAAGTCACACTAGATACTTCTTTACAAATTTATTGTTGCTAAACCAAGAAACAAAAAGCAAATAATAAAATGATTCTTTAACATAAATTCATGAACTCATGTTTATTGATACAGAAATATCTGTTAAACTGGGAGTTAACTCCAAATCTTTTGAGGTGCTAATTGGAACAGTGAAGTTAATTATATTTAAGATTACTGTATGACTTGAATTGAACTACACACTCTTATTGCTCCATTTACTTATTTATATTTAGAACATGTTTCACAGACTACATGCTCAGCAAAATTATCTGAATCGCATTGCATCTATTGCAATCTAATTAAACTGGATCTTCTAAAATGGCCTCCCTCAGCGAACACTACATGATGTCAAATTGTAGGGGCTGGAAGATTGTTGCAGTTTCATCGCATCGGAGGCAAACACCAGTTTCCCTCCCTTGGGTCTTCAGAACACTACAGAAAGAGGATGAGGCCAGGGTTCTGGGGACTGTTGTTTCACCATGACAATTCCTCTGCAGACAATATTTTCAAAACAATGGAATTTCTAATGTCAAGAGTTACATTAGTGAACTAACCACCATACAGTCCAGATGTGGCTTCCTGAGACTTTTTCCTGTTTCTAATTATCCAGGAAAAAGTGAAAGGTAATCATTTTTGTTTAGTATAAGCTTTACATTCTATATAAAGGCTTTAAAGAAACATTCCACATCCATTTCCATGATTATTCTGAAGAAATCATTATTACATTGAGATTGAGGGAAACTACTTTAACTACTCTTGTATTTTTTATGCTCTGATGATAATATGTCGGTAATTTTTCCTTTTCAAAATGATCCATAATTACCTGTGGATATGTGATTGGTGCTAGTTTCTTGTCTTTCAGTTTCTCGATGGTCTCTTTGTCTTCTCGCAGATCCAGCTTGGTGCCCACAAGAATAATTGGTGTGCTAGGACAGTGATGTCGCACTTCAGGGTACCACTGCAAAGATATTGTCTTGTTATTAGCTTCACTATTATGTTAACTCTGTACTGTCTAGAAAGAAACTGAATTTGCTATGCATTAGGATTAACTTATCAAAACTACTTGCTCTGCTCTTGGTCCCCAAGGAGGGGCAGATTCTATCATGTTGATTAGACACCTTTGCCAGTCCTCCCATAGCAAAGCAAATACTCAGATTGAATTTTGTGGAAGTATCAAGTACATAACAAAGAATAACAGTCTGTCATGCAGGAGCTGTGCTCACTAAACAAATTCATCAGCAAGTTGAATAACTTTAATTAGCATTACAAACTCTAAAGCTAACTAATAAAACGAAAACTAAACTATAATACATTACTTAACTAGATTTTTATGTTCTTTTCATTCAAAATCACTTGAAAATAAATATTTTTAGTGAAATTACCTTACTTCTCAAAAGTAAGGGGAACAAAATTAGAATTCTTGCCACTTATAAGTATTACAATAGAGAAACTACATTATCAGAAGTATTTTTATCATTACCGAGATTAAACCACAAAAATTAATGGTATACTATAAATGAAATATATGACCACTGATAGACAAAGCTATACTGTGTGGGTATTTTTAAACATTTTTAAATGTAATCATGTTTATTAACTGAGCCTTTGATATCACCTTTACATTCACTAAAATAGAGAGAAATAGCAGATAGTTTCAAACATTGGGTATTTAAGAAGATGTTTCAATAAAACAAAAACTTGCTATTTAAAAACAATTACAAAGTACGAAGCAAATATACCCAGTCAATAATAAACAATTAAAAATTTCATCGATTTTCAGTGGCTTTGAAATTTAATTTAAATGTTATTGTAGTAAAAACAGTAATGCAAACATTTTATTGAATTATTTAAGAACTTTCGAAAAATAAGACATTTTTTAAAATTTTTTGTTGGCACTCATACAGTGAAGCTTGTTAAATATAAATTATATCTAATCTGTTGTCTAACACACTCTTATGCTTCACTTACTTTCAAATACGGTGAGACCGGTTTCGAAGAGACATCCTCTCCATCTTTAACCAACTTGACGACTCATTGAATGTTATTATAGTGCTCTTATACACAAATATAATTATCATATATCTTTAACATTTCCAGTGCTATCTTCAAGACGATATTTTTGTTAAATATAAATTATATGTATTGTTATAAATACAGTTTATATACAGAGTTATTTGTCCTTTGTCTATTTTGAACTAATTGAAATAAAATTAGACGCTGGAGCACTTTTTAACTTTTGGTCTTCAAATATACCCCTACTTCTAATGACCCAATTTCCCTAAATTTCAGAAACTATTTTTTATATTTTATTTAAAAGGTAAATACCGAGCTTTGTTGAGAAAAACAAACATTCTGCCACTAGAGAAATTTTTAAATTTTGGGTTTCAGGTAATCCCTCAAACTCCTAATAATCTGATTTCACTGATTTTCAGTAAATATTTTTCCCATTTTACTAAATGATACATACTGAGTTTTGTTGTGAATAAACAAACTTCAATGCTGTTAGAGAGATTTTTAAATTTTGGGTTTCAGGTAAATCCCCATTCCTAATAATCTAACTTCACTGATTTTCAGAAAAAATTTGTCTTATTTTATTTTTTTTTTTTGGCATATTCTGTTTTTTCTTTGGAAAAAAAAATTGTGGCTACTAGATCAATTTTTAAATTATGAGTTAACACCAATCTTTAAATTTCGGCTTTCAGGTATAACCCAACACCTAATGCCCCAATTTCTCTTCTCTTTTAATACCTCAGGCCTACAAATACCAGGAAATAAACTGTAGTTTTTAACAGTCCTGGCAAATAACCTTGTATTGGTCAGTGCGAGACATTTCTAGGAAATTCATGGTGGGGATAACTTCTCAGCTGCATCCATAATGTAACAAACAACTGCAAGTGAGAAAAGATGAGAGCGGTACAGCTGTGCAATAAACCATCTCTACAGGTGTACATATGGAAGCAAGAGATTCTCCTATAAGCACATAAACTGAAAATAAACTGGACCAGAAACCACTACGCATCTTTGATATATTGAAAATCACCTTCTTGTTGCTTGTAACCAATAAAAGTAAGCTTAAAAACCTTAATTCTGTGATAAAGAATTATTTAGTATCTTAAATACCTATTTTCATATTACTGTTTTTTTTTTTAGTGCCTTTTTGCCTGCCTAATTAACCAAAATAAATGTCTGAACTGCCAGGCTCTGTATATGATGCAACCAGATGAAAGTATAACCAGCCCTTACAAATACACTAGTAGAATTTTAGATTTAAAAAACAAACTCATTTCTTAATTATGAAACAATCTTTTCATTTGCTATATTGCTACTATGCCTTACCTTCGCTCTTACATTCTCGAATGACGCAGGATTCACTAATGAAAAGCAGATTAAGAAGACATCCTGAAAGCAAAATGAACATCTGACTTAGTATAGTGTACCTTAGAATACAAAAGTAGGTTGAATATGAGCCATACTTACTGTTTGTGGATAAGAGAGGGGCCTTAGTCTGTCATAGTCCTCTTGACCTGCTGTATCCCACAACCCCAGGTTTATTGGCTTCCCATCCACCATTACATTGGCAGAATAATTATCAAATCTGAAATGTTTCAAACATCTGGAATTAGAACTTGCTGACTAAGGAATTAAACATTATTTCTCATACTGATTTTGTACTGAATGAATGCAGATTTTAATTATAGAATAATATGAGGGGGCACGTCCATGTGTGGGCAATGAACTGATACTAGTATGCCATGCAGATGCTACATGGCAATTATTAGCAGATTATATCATAAAAGGACAGTATTTGTTTGAGAAAGATGTGGACAATACGGAAGCAACTATCATGGATAAAAATGAACTGTATCATTTTTTTGGAAAAGCGTTAAAACTTTAGCGGTAGAGAATCTGCACCCATGAATGTTCAACATCATGGTCTCCCAGGAACACTGAGATTGTGTCTGAAATAATAATAGATGATAGACACATAACCTTTAATGATCTGGAAGATGAGACAGGCCTCAGCTGCACAACCCTAAATACAATTATTCACAACAATTTGAATGTGAAAAAGATGTGCATACATTGGGTTCTATGGGACTTGAGGCAGACACAGGAGGACAAAAGTGTTGAAATCTGTCATTGACTACTGGAAATGAATAATGAAAATCGGATTTTTTTGTAAAGACTGAACCCCATCATAGAGTGCAAATACACTCTTCATATGTGCTACTGTGTCTTCAGGTGATTCAGATTGTTCGCCATAATTTTTTTCTTTTATTTTGGGGAATAGAAAAGTCATATGGGGCCAGATCTGGACTCGAGGGAGAATGGGACAATTAACCCCTGACTTCTGCAGAAACCTGGATTGTTTCTACTGCAGTGTGGGCAGAGGCATTGTCGTGGTGCAACCAGATTCCATGCAAACCAGTCTTAAGATGATTTGTTCTCAGTACATTGAACACTTGAGGCATGCATTTTGTGGTGTATCATCTAGCAGTGACAATCTTTTGTTCCTCAAATGGAATTGTCACAATATGACCATTGAGAAGAAGGAACAGATCATCTTCTCGCCAAGACTTCTCACTTTTGTTCGTGGATCCTCTCCTGGGAAGACCCAGACCAATGACTGCATGTTAGTTTCTGGATCATGCTTGTATACTCAGCTTTTGTCACCTGTTAGATGTTACATAGGTTTTTGCATCTTACCCTTAAAATTTCTCTACCATTTCCTGGCAACAATGCATACGTGTTTTTTCTGCTCATTTATGAGGTGGTGAGGGATCTGATACCTGAAGAGCTTCCTGACATGAATTTTTTTTTTAAGGTTTGTTTTCACTATTGCCGATACAATATTTAGGGCTTCTTGAATCTGATAATATATGCAGTGATGATCTGCTTTCATCATATTTTCATGGGCTGTTGCTATAGCAGGCCTCTAGCACAATCATTTTTGAGGGAATCCCTTTCTCTTCTAAAATCTGCAAACCATCAATAAATAATGAACTGTGAAGGGCAGAGATCCCTAAATGTATGATGCAATACTTTTCAAGACATTCTCTATCCCCTAAACAGACTTTAAGTCAGAGACAATCTCTCACTTGAGATGCATTCTTGCATCTGGCAAGGCAGCACCTGCATACACAACTACACTGTGCTGACACCACACATCGTTGGAGTGTGCACTCGGACTTGTATATGTTGATATCTAAACTTCAAAGAAAAATCTGCAAAGCTTGTCCATAATTCCTTGATGTCCATTCTTAAAACTTTTAGAGCAATTGCTTGATATGGAGAATAAAGGTGACTATATAATTTTAAGGATTATACTAATTAGAAGCCATAACTTAGCAGCGCTTTCTACTCTTTTTGAAATAGTCTCCCCAGCTCTTAAAAGCGGTTTCCTTGGGAAGTGCAATAATAATCACTACTGTAGTGTGAAAATGAAGTAACCATCTGTACACTTACACGGTAGGTATATATTCTCCTGGGAAGGCATTTGTGGTATAGCTGATCAGTAGACATGTCTTACCCACGGCTCTGAAACAAACAAAACAATAACATTAGAGAATTAGAGATTCAACTGAATCATACAATGATATCCATTAATATGATTGGCTTCACTGTGTAAGTTCCAATTTACATTTAAGTAAATTAGAGAATATGTTTATTGTTATCAATCAGGAATCACATACCCTCATTTTCTACACAATCATTGCCATTATTTTTATCAATAAATTTAAATTTGTGATTGCATTTGCTATCTACTTTTTCATAAATGTTTCATTACTGAACCTCAAAATAAAACTTACAAATTTAAAAATGCATATATCCGTATCCAACCCTCTACAACCACACTTTCTGAACATCTTTTATAACCACAGAATTGTTTAAGAGACCACAGGATCAGTGTGGTCAACATTTGCTGGATATCCTACCATTTACTCAAACATAGTTACAATTCTAATCCTAAAATATCTAAGTATACAGAATTACAAGGGCTATTAAGAATGATAATTTCTTTTGACAATCATTCTCCCATTCATCCTCATAATTTTGATGATCTTCTCAAAGCATCCTGCTGGATGCTATGCACATATTCAGCATTTCTGAAAGTCTTCAAAAACATGTTGGAAATCATTTGTGATAAGTTCATTAGAATCACCTTCACAGTCTTCATCACTGCTTTTGATGATGGAAAATGCCGCCCAACAAGAGATTTCTTCAATATGTAGTAGTAGTAGTAGTAGTAGTAGTAGTAATAATGAAAGGGGTACTTGAGAGAGTTTTGAAAAAGCTCCTACATTTTAGCTATAGACTTTTTGCCAACCCCAAATCTCTTATAGTATTCCAAAGTCTGTATTCTCGATAAGGTCCAGAAGTTTACTTCCTACAAGGGAGTCATCCATATTTCGATACGGTTGTGGACCAAAAAGCTGGTATCTCCTTCTCTCCAGGGCAACATACTCGAGGAATATGTGCTTCGTCGCCTCATGTGATTGGCTGCAAAGTCTACAAATGAGTTCTCTTTGAGTCCCATTTTCTGCAGATGTTTCCTAGGTTGGCCATGTCCAATAATTAATCCCATCACTCTCTTTAACTTTTTACTTCCTAACTTCAGGAGTGTTGGATTGGGTCCACTGACAAAGCTTTTTGCCCAGTTACTGAAGTGTACAAGTCCGACATGCTGGTAAACCATTCTCTAAAATGAGACAACCATAACTTTCCCAGAAAAATGAACCACTTTTGCTTCTCCCCCCCCCCCCCCTCTCTCTGTGATTATGGAGATTTCCACACAGAACTTTGCTATTTGCTTTCAGGATCAAAATGATGCAGACAAATTTAATCAGCAGTATTTACATTCAAAGAAACTACGCATCTTCCTTTAACATCATCTTCAACTGCACACAGCAGTCATGTGCACTAACACATCTCATATGCAACTTTTCAGTTACTGTACGTAGTTGGCACCAAGCAAAATTTTCAGAATTTCTGGAGGTGTTCTCAATGTTATTTGATAATTCTTTCTCAATCTGACAGGACTATTAATATTTTCTTCTGTTAGTACAAGCTGGAGCTTTCGGTCCACTTTCCTTTGAAATTGACTCCCTCCCCTTAAACATTTTAAATAATTTTTTAATGTTGTTATAGGGAAGAAACAAACTCTCCATAGGTTTCCTGTAACATTGCATAGGCCTCAGCTGAAGATTGTTAAGAAGAAGGTGGAATTGATCATCACATATCACCTTCATTTTGCTGTAGGAGGAACAGAACAGAACAGAGGCAGTGTTCATTTGTAAGCTGCTGATTTCAATTTGCATTGCCGACTCATAAAAAGGATTCTGAATACAAAGATTTAAACAGCAACAATAATGCAATGTGTAAATTCCTTTAGATGCTGTTTGTCCATAATGTAAACTAGATCACCATACCTGATTCTTGTATATTTTCAGAGATGCCAACTATTAGAATTTCTGATGCCATTCTGTTAGATACATCAAGGCAAAACAGTCTGCAAACTGTTACAAGGGTCATTCAAATACAAATCGAATTTTTTAAAAATAAAAATAAATTTATTCTTAGCATATACAATTACAAAACGAATTGTATTACTTTTCTACATAGTTTCCTTCAACAGAAATGCATTTTCTTCACTTGATGTGCTTTTTCTTTATTCCCTGATCAAAGAAAGAAGACGGACATGTCAACAGCCAATAGGGCACAAAGTTCTCAACCTCTGAATCTTTTCCTTCAATGGCCGAAAAACGAAGTAATCACAAGGGATAAATCGGGACTGTAAGGAGGGTGTTCTAGGATTCTGCTTAATTGATCCTGGCTTACAGCTATGTATGTGGGTTGCCGGCGTCTTTTGTTGAGATAGGTGGCTATTACGTCATGCAACAGTCCCAAAACACGGTTGCAAGAACCTATTTCGCTCACAGGCAAGTTTTGCCTTGTTTGGAGCACCCTCCACTCTGCTTCCCCATTTCATTGTCGTTCTCTTGTTTTTGAGGGCGTGTACTCACGTCTCACCACTGGTCACCTTCTTCCTCAAACCATTTTTCTGTTAATTAATCAGGAGACAAGGGGCCAACATCTCGCCGACATGGGCCGAAATCCTACTTCAGAATGAATGGCAACTTATGCCCACCTCTGAAGCTATTTCGAGTATACTTAGGCGACGATCACTCTCCACAAGATCACAAACGTCCTGGATGATACTCATACGTGGTTTTTATTTTCCAATGCACCACGACCGCTGAGGAGATTCTTGTGTCAACGGCTTCTCCGAACTATGCCCGAAGTCTGGACAAAAATATCGGCCGATTTGACTCCTTCTTTGGTCAGAAAACGGATGATGGCGCTCTTGATCAGAATTAGCGCTATTGGTGATGAAAATCGTCAGTCTAACTACCACTCTGGTCCCGCCCCTCTCTCCTAGCCCAAAGAACAAAAGTCCGTTTTAATTTGAATGATCCTTATATTATAAAAATATTGTGGAGAAAAGTCAGGTAATTAGTAAATGTCTGAGTATTTTTTGTGATTTTTCTTTACAAATAATATTATGTTTAATCCCCCCCCCCCCAAGGCCAGCTAATTTATCTCATGAATTTGTAGGAATTACCAGCATTCCTAACTTTATTTACTTGTTCAGGAATGGGAGGTAAAGAATTTCCTTCTTGAGGCTCAGTTGATTTAATTTATTTACGAACGCTATTTAACATCTCAGGTTAAAGCATTCCATTCTATTCAGGGCGTGAAACAGCCAACAAATTTTGCTCAGAGGTCTCTTCTTTCAGGCTTGAGGTTCTTTATCGTGCCGTAAATGTACGACACGGAACCCAAGGCTTACTTCCCTTCCGAAGGAAGCCATACTTAGGATTTTTACGCCCGAAAAAATCCATCGGTCCTGGCCGAGATCGAACCCGCATTCTTGGGTGTAGGAGGCAAGTATGGTAACCGCTACACCACCAGGCATTATGCAGAAAGGGGACATTTTCAACATTCTGTATACAGGTTAATAAAGATATTCTACATTTGGGGTATAATAAGTAGTGGCTAGCATCATTCGTTATGAAATAAATAAAGAAATGTTTTAGTTGTATATAAATTACTCGTATATAAATAACTATTTAAAATCCTTGGGTATACTTGAGCTTGAAAATTTGTCTCCACACCTCTGAACACCCATTTTATTATTGATTTATGTTCCGTGGTTTGAAATGTTATTCTGAATGTTTATGCATGGTCTCCTGAATTGTCAGGCAGGTGTCTCCATTTGTTTTGAGAGCTAACTACATTAAAAACATTTGTTATATAAGATCTAAGAATTAAGCACATAAGTCAAGGGAACACAAGTTTTAATATTATATTCCAGTGTAATGAAAAAGTGCATAAGAATTGGCCAATACACTATTTTTTCTTTACAAGTTCATACGTAAATTTTACAGGAACACAGAGAGTGCATGAAGAAATGTAAGTTCTGAAAGTGCAAAGGCCGCCTGTAATGCCTTAGTAGTAAAAACGGGCGTAAAACGTGCCAAGGATTAAACTGGACATTCATTTCTAGGTTGGTTTTTGTATTATTGTCCTTATTTTCATTTCAACTCCCTTCGATCTAGTGATCTGTATGAGATTTGTTACCTATCGATATGAACTGGACGAAATGTAATGGTATCCTTCTCATTTAAAGCAATCTGGAAGAAAAAAGAAAGACAGAAATGGCTCCAAACCAAGCCGTCTTACCCTTGATCGCGTACACTACGCAAAGAACGCACAAGGGAGAACTCCAGGACAGACTCTCCCACGCTGTTTCTAATTATATCCCAGTTTATCGGAAACTCTGCGACATTATCGAGGTCCGTTATCTGGACGATCTTTTTTCCTTTATACTCTCTATTTCCCATTTTAACACAATGCTCCAGCATCATAATGGGCTTTTTTCTTGTAATGTGAGGACCGCGCATTTTCAATTCTAATAAAATCTGCCACAGCTCGCAAACTGTACAACTACTCTACTCACGATTTAAAACCCCCTCTCTAAAACAAGAGGAATGGAATGTTCTACTGCATTCCTCCACATCGTGTGCTCTGCAGGTGTTTCCTCTGAACTGCAAAATGCGATGACGTCACAGTGGTGATGACGTGTGAATCATCCGAAGGTAGAGATTGCATTTATCACGTTCTTGTGTTACTCATGGCAGTACAGAGGTGACAACCCTGGCCGGCGGCTGCAGTCCTGTATAATTCAGACCTTGGCTTAATTACACATTCATAGCGTGGTTGCTGCCCTCTCTAGCAGGGGTGTACACGGCTCCGTAATCACTTTCAATCTCGTTACTATGGATCCTAAGAACTGCGTATAAAGTGTTTCCATAGTGACTACGGAGGTACGCAGAGGAAAGAACCGCACCATTTTGTTTCCACAGTGATAAAGATGAGAGTTATTCCGTACTTTCGACTTGGTTACTATGGAAACAGCATGTGTTGCTATAATCTGAATCCACTACTAAGAACTGCACTATATTACTCTCTCCGTGATAGCTAAGTTGGGAATATAAAAGTGATTTCCACTTGGTTACCATGGAAACATTACGTATTTTTATATTCTTAATACATAGGAGAACTGTACTATATTAACTGTTTACATATAACTAAGTTGGGAGTTATTCCGTATTTCGATCTGGTTATCATGGAAACATATGCTAATAAACTCCTAACGCACAGGACATTTTGACACGTTTTTCTAGCGCTCTCTCTCAGCGAATTCCAAAGGAAAGCAGCTATTGCGGTTGTATGTATGAAAAGATTTTTAAATATTTCTTCAAATCTACAATGAACGTACCTATTAGGCACCAAAATGAAAAACAATACCTCTGTGTGTGAACGGTTGCAGTCTTTGTTCTTTCTGAACGAAACTCGGCATAGAGCCATACATTAAAAAAACGATTTAAATAGTTCATTAAACAGCAAAATTGAACCATTGGGGGAGAGAGTTAACCTAAAGCGAAAATTTAAAAATCGCTCTAGCGGTAGCAATTTCTGTTTTTTCCCAACGAAACTCGGTATATGCCATTAATGTAAAACAAGAAAAATTGTTTTTGAAATTCAGAGAAATTGGGCCATTAGGTGTAGACCTGAAAACCGAAATTTATAAAGCGTTCTAGCGTTTAATTTGCTCTATATTGTTTTAAAATAAAACAACAAATTAACTCTACATATAAACTGTATTTATAACGATGCATATTTTTTATATTTAACAAAAGCATCGTCGTGAAGATAGCAAATGTGAAATATTAATCTAATATGTGTGTGAGAATTATATTTGTATGTAAGAGTGCTCTGTAATAACCTTCAGAAAACGCTTACGATACATGTTTTTAACATCTCGGGTCATAAGCGTCCCATTCAATTCAGAGCGTGAAACGGCCGATAAATTTTGCTCAGAGGCCTCTTCTTTCAGGCTTGACACGGGACCTACCCTTCCGAAGGAAGCCATACTTAGAATTTTTACGCCCGAAAAGACCCATCGACCCTGGCCGGGTTTGAAACCGCGATCTTGGGTTTAGAAGGAAGTATGGTTATCACTACACCACCAGGACCGACACAGTAATTTTAAAAATGTAGTTTCTCTTTTATGATAATTATAGATTGCAAGAATTCTAATTTTGTACCCTTAATAACACACAGTAATGCCATAACTTATTTTATTTCATTAATTAATAAGACCTAATTTGGATTTTATATTAATTTATAAAGTTGTTAAACCTGCTAACCGTTTTACTACGAAGATGAAATGTTAAACGCGTTTCAGGCATAAGTTTAGGGCACCTCCCGGCATTTGCCGAGGAACCTGGAAAAAACTTTAGTTATGGAGGACAGTTCTAGTGGGAATCGAACTCAAGACATCCCGCTCAAAAGAAGTTGACGAAGGTAATCTATTGTCGTCGTGTCTGCTTGTGCAGGGGAATTCCCGACGCACGAGGAAGCAAACAGCTAGGCCCCGGTACAAGTGGGTGTGGAATCCATGTTACAGGAAGCGGTTTATTTACCTAATTGCTCCGCGCTTCCATCCAAAAGCGTAACCAAGTTACCAGATTGTCGCTACCCGCCTTAACTATAAGCGGGGGAAATGACATATCAAACATTCGATGTGAGGCTAAGAGTGTTAAAGTGTTAAAACAGAAAAGCTAAAATATAACAGAGCTTTTTCCCTAAGCGCGCTTTTTTTTTATCTTTGTTTTTACGCACGGAACAAATTGCAGTTAACGGACCTAAAATACATCATGATAATGCAGAAAAACGCTACATATGAATAACATGTTTGCGCTTGTTACCTGCTCATATAACTATAAACTGCACTTTAAAAAGGAACCCAGTTGCCAATTATTCCATACTTTCGACCTGCAGGCATATTCCTAATTCACAGGAAAGAACTGCACTATTTTGATTCCATGCTAACAAGTTGGAGTTACTCTGTCCTTTCGATCGATTTACCAAGAAACAGTATCTGTGTTACTTCCTAATACACAGGAAAGAAATGCACGTTAATCACGTTAGATATTATTCCGTACTTTCCACCTGGCTACCATTGAAACATTACGCGTTTCCTAATTCACAGGAAAGAACTGCAATGTGTTGTTTCCACGTTAAGCAAGTTGGAAATTATTCCTACTTTCAACCTCGCTACCAGGGAAACCATACATGTTGTTATATTTCTAATCATTTAAAAGAACTGCTCTTTATTAACTGATTCCATGGTAACCAAGTTGAGAATTACTTAGTTCTTTCGACCAGGTTTTCAAGGAAACAGTACGTGTTGTTTGTTATATTTCTTGTGCACAGTAAAGAAGTATGCCATATTAACTCTTTTCATGGTAACAAATTGTTAATTCTCCATACTTTCGCCATGGAAAGAGTACGCGTTGTTATAATAATTATGCACAGTAATAAAGTGTACTATATTAACTCTTTCCATGTTATCCAAGTTGAGAATCACTCTGCACTTTCGACCAGGTTTCCATGGAAACAGTACGCTTTGTTGTATTCCTTATACACAGTAAGTAGTGTGATATGTTAACTGTTTCTACACTAAGCTGGGAATTACTCTGCGCTTTCGTTTTGGTTGCCATGACAATTCAGGTTGTATTTCTTATGCACAGTAAAGTGGTGTGGATGTATTGTTCCTTGTTAACCAAGTTGGGAATTATTCTGTACTTTGGTTAATCTCATGCTAATCTCCCGGTATAGCTAGCGGAAGGAAATTAAAAGGAGAAAGAGCGAACTGGTTTCAATATAGTTATCTTAGTTTTGACGTAGTGCTAAGGATTCTGACCCGGACGTGTGCGAGCTATGATCCATAAACATTGAAAGCAAAGAGGCTGGATGCAAGTGAAATCGTTATCACAAGTGTTGTGTTTCTTCAGGCAATAGACAGGAATTTATATATCCTCAGTGCAATGCGAAAGTATTTCTCTCTCTCTCTCTCTCTCTCTCTCTCTCTCTCTCTCTCTCTCTCTCTCTCACACACACACACACACACATATATATATATATATATATATATATATATATATATATTATAAAATGAATAGTGCAAATGCCTATTTTTAAATTATTATATATTTTGAATAAATTATTTTGTAAAAGCTTACTTTTTCTATTTTTAATTGATTACGATTGTTGAAAAAGTTCATTACGGACTGTTTAACTGAATTTATGTTAAATTATCAAGTATGTTGAAACGTACCAGAAACTGGAAGGAAAAGCGTAAGAAAGGACGGAAGCACGACTGACAGTGTTTTCCCAGAAGCATGTGATAACAGTTTTTACCCTCCGCGCTAAGAAGATTTTTCCTGCAACTTCATTAACAAACATATCAATTGAAAAAAAAATCCTCACACGCCTATTACAAGTCCTAAACCACCCTTTATTTCTTGGCATTTTTATGATTGTGTTACAGTAACGATTAAGAAAAAGTTGAACATTTATTACTTCATAAATTGAAATTTTCATGTTCAATATAAACTTTTCGTCGGTCCTGGTGGTGTAGCGGTTACTATACTTGCCTCCTACATCCAAGAACGCGGGTTCGAACCCGTCCAGGACAGATGGATTTTTTGGGGCGTAAACATCCTTAAGTATGGCTTCCTTCGGAAGGGAAGTAAAGCCGTGGGTCCCGTGTCGTACATTGACGGCACGAAAAAGAACCTCAAGCCTGAAAGAGAGGTCTCTGAGCAAAATTTGTCGGCCGTTTAACGCCCTGAGTTGATGGGCCGCTGATGACCTGAGATGTTAAAGAGCATCCATAAATAAATCAGTCAATATATATATATATATATATATATATATATATATATATATAAACTTTCAGTAATTTCCTGCAAACACAACAAATGTAACAGAAAGTTAACTGGTTTCTTTGGGTTTAAATGTGTTCGTCTCTTTAAAGTGGTATTTTATGTCACATTACAAAATGTCTGATTAATACAAATGGTTTCCGAGATAGATATACGAAGTCTGCAGTTGTCATGGCAGTATGGAGAACAAATTGTTTTTTTGCGCAAAAGTTGCAAACAAGCAGTGATAGGTTATGTTGCAAGAATCATTGTCTCTTCCTTTTCATATTTTCTCGGAGACATGAAACATTCGCTTCCGAGAACGAAAATCTTGTCGAAGAACAACTGGTCTTGGGTCATTCTCATTTACCCACGCGCAGTTCTGAGCTTTATTTGGGGTACTATAGTAATAAAACCAACTTTCATGTATCTTTCAAACGTTTAGGATCATTTGGTGGAAACATGCTCAGCAGTTTCCTTGTACACTTCTTTCCCCTATTCTTCTCTTCATTGGTTACGGAATGTGGAACCCATTGTGCACAGATTTTTCGTAGTTTTAAACGTTGATGGAATATACTGTCAGTGCTGCCAACACTGATCCGCTCCCATACTTAGCATGTGTCGATTTTCCTCCACCGAGTTCCTCACTCTGAATTGTTTTTCTCGTCGACAGCTTCCCAAGGCCGGCCAGAACGAGGGTTGTCTTTCAAAGTATCTCGCCCTTCTTCAAATGGTCACATCCATCTTGCAATGGTATCAAATGCACACACTTGAACACCATGGACAGCTACCATTTCCTGGCTCTTTCACTGAGCTTATAGCGTGTGAAAATGTAGAAGTTAAAGTTTTCTTTATCATACCAGCTACGTTAGATACATTTTTGTAGACATTATTTGTCCAACAATGGATAGGATGGTTGAATGCCCCTAGTAAATAACAGTGCGCTGCGAACGGGAGGCATCTCTGTATTTATTTCATTTATTTACGAACGTTCTTTAGCACCTCAAAGCATCCCATTCAATTCAGGGCGTGAAAAGACGAACAAAGTTTACTCAGATGCCTCTTCTTTCAGGCTTTCTACGTCCGAAAAAAATCCATTGACCCTGATCGGAAATGAACCCGCGATAGAGGCAAATATGGTTAGCATTAGACCATCAGGACCGACAAAGTCGGAGCTAATCAGTGCCACAACACTTCTTTGATGCATAATTTTGAAAGTTCGGATACTTTTTGATCAGACCTCGTAGTACAGCGGGATGGAGGACGATATTTCGGGCGCCGCGACCACACTAATTGGTCTTTAGTGTCTGCGTCCTCAAGGAAGGCATCTCTGGGAGGAAGGACAGAAACCTCAAACAGAACAAACACTTTCTACCTTGCAACCAGAACTATGAAAAGAAAGAAAATATCAGACTAAGTGACCAGATGAAAGCACGAAAAAAAAACAAAGTTTGGATAGCAGGCCTCAAGGGGTTAAACCCGAGATCTGCCCGAATAACAGCCCGAGCTTTCGTTAGAAAAATACAAAGGGGAATAATGTCCATGGTGCTTTGTCGTGTCTAGCTGAGACAGGCGACAAAGATAACGCCGTATAGATAACAAGTAAAAAGTGTTGTACACAATCCAAACAGAGAAGAGATAAGAAAGATATGGTTCACAAATGACAAGATATTCATTGCGAATCACAATTAACGACCTCGGCTACCCGTGGCGGTATAATGCTATCTGACGTTGAGCGAGAGAGAGAGAATTTTAGTTTTAATTATGTTTAGCAACGATTTTATAAGATTTTATAAATATTTTATATTTATATTTTCTTCGAAATCACACAGTACCAGCTACAGCAGATTTGTTTCCACACCCAAGGCTGTCAAGAGATGAGATCTATTTTCAACAAACTCCAGTTTACTATGGACAGAACATTCACTTAGAAGGGTTCTTCCACAACGATGGATTGGTACGAGAGGTTACATAGATTCAACAAGATCCTCACATTTGTCACCATCTTTGAAGTCCTTTTTGTGGGACCATTTGAACTCAGTAGCAGATCGAGAAAGACCCAGAACTCAGAAGATATGGTGCTATCGAATAAAGGAAACGCTGCAAGACATTCCAAAAAGTCTGTTGTGCAATTCTTTAAATAGTCTTAGGATTGACTGGCACATTGCCAAGCAGTTTGAACAAAGAATTTAGACGTTGGACTATTTTTAAGGAAGCACATTTTATTATTTGCTACACTTCTTTTTTTGGTTTAGTGGGGGAAAAAATTGTGCAGTATTATCTAGTGCGCGTACCTTTTGAAAATATATTAATGGGCATTATTTGAAAATCCTCACACACCGAGTTTCATGCCATTTAGGCAGTTACGGACTTTTAACTAACCCTATCTATATACGAGGTATGTTCAATGTGACCGTGCAAAACTAAAGAAGACTTTCCAGCAATTTACCATTTCTTTATCCCATCCCTATTTCTTTAGTTCTGCAAAATCGCATTTGTTTCGACGTCCTGTTCATTAGTTGCGATTTCTTTCCTGCTAGCAATTTCGGGCAACCCAAGGAGCAGAAGACGACACCTCAAGTTAAATGCCGTAATCGCAAACTTGTTCGCTGGCGCGTTGTCCTTAGCCAAATAAGGTACAACCTTCTTAATCTCATCAATTGGACTTTATCAATGTAATACTATCCAACATAAATTGTGTTCACACCACAACTTACATTTATTTTTGATTCTGTTCAAGTTTAAATAACAAACACATCATCGATACGTTTACTCAGCTTCTTTTATTAACAATGAGGTCACTTTAGTAGGCTAAGCGTGGTTTTCTATATTTGGTAAAAGTGAAAAACATACTTAACTAATGTACAGAGTCGTTCAAACTCACAAAATTCTTTGGGCAAGGAGGGGCGGGGCAATAGTGATAGGCTGGGGATATGTTGAGGTCCAACGGATACTTCCGCATTGGCCGTTCCATCGCCAGTAGCGCTATGTCTGAGCAAGAGGTTGCACCATTCGTTGCGCAAAGGGCCATAATCCGTTTTCTAACAAGAGTAATCAAATCGGCCGAGATCTTGTCCAGAACCTCTGGTATAGTTTGCAGAAGCTACGCTTTCACGAACCCCTGTGTTTGACTAGCACAAGAAGTTCCTCAAAGGTCACCACCGATGAAGTAGACAACGAAAGACACTCAAGACACATTTAGAACTGTTGTACCTTGTGCAGGGCGCTCGAAATCGCTTGAGATGGACATAAGTTGTGGAAGGACACGCACATTATTTCTAAAAAACAAGGATTTCGGAAAGTGTCGGCGAGGCGTTTCCTCACTAATGTCTAATCTTCGAAAGAACATCCGTCACAGGCTTTTGGATCCGTTACAGGAAGGCGGCCCGTTTTTGACCCAGATGTGACCTGTAATCATACGTGAGAACACCACTGCACTCCCGAAAACAGATGGCGAGTACAAAATAGGGGTGCGCCGCTCAAGGTCAAAACACGCCTGTCAGTCGGTAAAGTTCTTGCGACTGTGTTTTGAAACTGCAAAGGCATACTGCGCCACGATTTCCTTCACGAAGGAAGGACTGTGAATGCGGCGTATTAATGCAAACTGTTGGGACAACATTACAGACGCTTATTGCAACAAAACATGTAAGCTACCCATTAGTGATGTCCTGCTTCTGCGTGACAACGTGAAGCCACATACAGCAGACATAAACCGAGATCAATTATGGAAAATTTACTGGACATCCTTAGAACACCCTCCTTACAGTCCCGATTTATCCCCTTGTGATCACATTTTGTACCAATGAGGGAAAATATTCACCGATGACGCAGAGGTTGAGGCTTTGTGCGCAATTGGCTGTTGACACGCCCATCTTCTTTCTCTGATGAGGGAATAAAGAAATTACCCATCCGGTGGAGAAAATTCATTTCTGTTGAAGAAAACTATGTAGTAAAGTAATATAATTTGTTTTGTAATTGTATATAAGAATAAATTCATTTTTTAAAAATCCGGTTTATATTTGATTGTCTTTCCTAATACCATGTTCGAATATACAGTTTAAACTGTAATTCAGCACATTTTATTGCCATGGTACGTCATTTTTAAAGACCTTTATAGCTCAGACATACTGTCACCACCGTCCTGTAGAACTAAAAGAAGGACAGCCGCTTTAATTTTGGGGTAGGTTTTAAAAGCGTACCTAATTTCTTGGTATATGCTATGCGGGGTTCCTTTAATGTGGAATCTAACTCCTTTCATATTTCAAAACGAAGTACTTTAACGCAGCTCAAATTTCAGCTTTGATCCATTTTGCAGATTTTGTTTACGCGATCGTCCTATACAAGTAAAAGCATCTGAAACTTTATAGCGCGCCATCTAACGGACGGTACTTCCCTATGATAGGAATTTGGCCATCTTCAAGTCAGGCCGACCACTTTTAGAACACGCCTCATAAAGGCACCATTTCACGTCACCAGCAACAGTCTTGGACATATTGTTAACCAGCAAACAGAGGAAAATGCCAGTCGTCATTGCTATGTAAGAGGTAGCGCAGGCAAAGTCATAGTGAAACAACAATCATTGCAACTTGTGCCCGTCATAGGTGGGTGAACACCCACCGTACAGTCCAAATATGGCTCCACCAGACCTTTTCCTGTTTTCAACTCAGTTTCATAGCTCTGAATAAGCCGTTGTTATTTGTAAAGAAGGATGACGTGTCTGCTTCCTTGATTGTAACTTTGGATCAAGAATGGGCGTTTGACTTTAAAATAAATCGGCATAGTTACAGCCTTTTACTTAATAGAAATTCGCAAATTAAACAGTTGTCCTTTTATACAGAGAGTTTACATTTACGCAAAAAATACAGACCTATTAATTACAGAATCTTGACACATGGATTCTTTGATAGGTAAACTAAACATTGATGACGATAAAAATGCATCACATTCATAATGTTTTTTTTTTGTCGATTACGTAAAAGCGTATAAAACGATATAAATAAATAGTACATAGTGAAAGAGTGTAGAAATCGAGAAGGAGAAGGCAAGTGCATCCCACGCGCTCTTGGCATCGGCACTAACTGGGTTAAGGTCTTACATCATCTTTCATCTTGTCGAATTGAGGTTAGTTTCCTCGATTCAAAACGTCTCCAGAATATTCTTATCTAAACACAAAACATTCTCTGTCTTTATGCAGCAAACATATGATGCCAGGAGGCCTTGTGTTCGCAAAAACCAAGGAAGAGTTCAACATGCTTTTCCTTGGACCCGTAAGGAAGCTCTGTGTGGGTGTCGCGTGGATGACTCAGCATCTGATTCAACCAGAGAACTGATTTCGTTGTTAGCGGCTCTGTTAACTCTTAATTTAAGTGCAAATGGATTTAGTGGTTTCACGTTAAAATGCAGAACTCGGAAATGTTTAAACGTTATTCTGTTTCCATTTGCAAAGTTTTAAGGAGTATATGGAATTTCTCAGCTTATGGAACAGATAGAAGTTCGCTGGAGTCAAGTCAAAGGGGTAGGGCGGATGTGGCAGCAAATCATAGCCCAATTAATTGGTTTTTGACATTACAACGACATGTGAGAGCACTGTCTTAATGCACGATACCGCCAGGGGTGGCCGAGGTCATTTAGGCGCGGAATCGTGAGCGGGAGGTCTGGGGTTCGATTCCAGCCGGGACGTCCTCCCTGACTGAGTTTTTTCTCAGTTCTCATAAATGGCAAATGCCGGGGAGATACACTAAACTGTGGCCTAGAATGTTTCCTTTCTTAAAAAAAAATCCTTTCCCAATTTATCATTTCATGTATCATCAGTCGTAAAAACGGTCGTTAAACATTAAAAAACTGATGCAAGATGGCTTTTTTCTTAGATAAACCAAGCCTTTGCTCCCATATTTTTGTCTTCAATAGGTCCAAATGGTTAGCATAACACGCTCCTGTGATAGATGTTCCAGTGGGAAGAGAATTAATTACAAGCACTTCTTTGGCATCCCACAATACCTAAGCCATGATCTTCCCGGTCAATTTCACACACTTTGTTTGCCTCCTTTGGTGTTGAATAATCGTAATGTTTTGTTTCAGGTGTATAGTACCCGGGCAGCTAAAACTTTTGCACTTAACAGGCACCTTTTCAATTGGCAATCATATAGATTAAAAAGCAAGTCACGCAGGAGCTGCGAATTTCTCACCTAGCAGAGTAACTTTAAAAAAGAATATAAAATACAAATTATGCCTTATTAATTAATGGAATAAAACAAGTTATCGAATTACTGTATCGTATTAGGGACACAAAATTATAGTTCTTACAATTTAAAGTACTTCAAAAGAGAAACCATATTTTTAGAAAAATTATTATTGAGATTAAACCACAAAAATTAATGGCATATTAATTAAATACATATGACTAGCGATAGACAAAGCTATACTGTGTATTTTTAAACATTTTTAAACGTAACCATGTTTATGAACTGAGCATATCATATTTACATTCATTAAAATAGAGAGAAATAACACAAAGTTTCGAGTTACATTGTGTATTTAAGATGATGTTCATATGTTTCAATAAAACAAAAACATGTTACTGTTTAAAAACAATTACAATGTACTAAACAAATATACACAATCAACAATCGAAAGTTTAATCGAGTTTATTGGCTTTGAAATTAATTAACATTGTTATTGTAGTAAAAACAAGTAACGTAAACGGTTTCTGAAGGATATTACAGATAGCTCTTTCATACAAATATAATTCTCACACACATATTAGATTAATATTTCACATTTACTATCTTCACGGCGATGCTTTTGTTAAATATAAAACATATGTATTGTTATAAATACAATTTATATGCTGAGTTTTTGTGCCTTTGTTTTGAAACAATTGAGAAAGTTAACGCAAGAGGGCATTTTAAATTTCAGATTTCATGTGTGCCCCTACTACTAATGGCCCAATTTCCCTAATTTTCAGAACCTATTTTTCTTGTTTTATTTCAAAGATGTATACAGCGTTTACTTAAAAAAAAATTAAATTGCGGCCGCTAGAGCGATGTTTAAATTCCGTTTTAACCCCGAATCGTTTTTCAGGTATACTCTAACTCTTAAAGCTCCGATTGCCTTGATTTTAGCAGTTTATTTTAAAGAAATTTACCGAATTTCGATGAGAAAAACAAAAAATTGCGCCCGCTAGCAGGACGATTTTTCAATATATATAAATTCGCTTTACGTCCCCCCCCCCCCCCAATGGTTCACTTTTGCTGGTTACGGAACTCGATCGTTTGTTAATTGATGGTTATATGACGAGTTTCGTTGAGATAAAACAAAAATTGTAACCGCTCGAGTTTACACACACATTCTTTGTCATTTTCGGTAACTATAGTTAGGATCGATGAGATTTGAAGAACATTTTCAAAAATCGTTTTAAGGGTACAACCGTAAAAGCATACATTACTTCAGAATTCGCCCAAAACGAGGAATGCTATCCATTGCTTCTTCCGAACCAGTTACAAAGTAGCATTGTCGGTCTGTTAACCGCGATGTAGGAGCCGCTATGTTGCCGGTTTTTCTTGTATGTCAGCTGATTTCTATCACGTGTTTGAATTGAGTTGTGATTAACTGAAATTGTACATTTAATTGTTAAAGTAATTGGAAAGTGTCCCAAAGACGCTATTTGTAATGATATCAAATCCTTTACGTCGAGGATTACACAGAAGCAAAATGGCACATATAGTAACGGCTCGAAGCTTTTCCCTATTTAAAATCATGAGCAAATATCTACCTGTCGCAAGTTTATACATTACTATGCAGCAATTTATAGATCATTCTGGAGCCAAATAGTTTACAAGGCGACATTGAAAACTGTACATCAGCTGTCGCAACCCCAGATTAGCCAACATTACACGAAATGACGCTGTCAAGCACAAAGTTTCAACGACCCGGGTATAGCAGTGCACCCATGTTTCATCACTGGTCACAAATCGATGCATAAAATCTTCGGGAACTCTCTAAAAAGGGTAAAACTTTTGCCAAGAGATTCGCGCTCTGATTCGTTTTTGATCATGAGTCAGCAATCTCGGCACTAGCTTGCCGATAATTTTTGTCAAGCACCATTTTACCCTCAAAATGTGAAATACACATTCCCCTGAAATGCTCAGAGCTTCAGCAATTTCGGACACCTTTACTCGGCTATCCTCCAAAACTACGTTGTAAACCTTAATGGTAATTTCTGAAGTCATGATAGATTTGGATCATCTTTCAAACCTTTACGGCCGAATTTAAACTCCGTGGTCAATTTGAAGCTGTTGAAAATGAAGGTACAGGGTCTCCTAAAGTGTTTGTCATATCTGTATGACTTTCTACTGTATTCATATCCTTCTTTACCAAGTACTTAATAAGCGCACAATGTTGATATTTGACTAATGATTTTTGATCAATCCATAGGATCACAAGAGAAGTTTTGAGACAACAAATAGAAACGCTTTGTTTATCCATGTTTCTCAAAGTATTCTCCCTTGCACTGTACGCAGCGTTCCATCCTCTGGAAGCATCCACGTCACTCAGTTTCCGACACTGGAAATAACTCCTTGTATGCTGCAACTGCTTCTTCGGGGCTAGAAAATCGGTGACCTTGAAGTCTGTTCTTCACAGTAGGGAACAGGAAGAAATCGCATGATGCTAGGTCAGGACAATAGTATGGATGAGTCATTAGTTTTTCCTCAGTTCCTTGCAGGAATTCCATTGTTACATTAGCGGTGGAGCTGATGCATCGTCATGGTGCAGCAAAATGTCCCTTAGTCCTGTATTTGGACGCCGTTCTTGGATTTTCTGAAACACTTTCGGATGGCAAATTTCTGTATACCATTTTATAATAACAGTTCTCTGATTTTTGAGTTCAATGGTTGCCTGGTGACCATTTGTGGAGAAAAAAGAGGCAACCATTTTCTTTCCCAAACTCTTTGGCCTCTTGACTTTGACGGGTGGTTGGTCATCAAGGAAAACCCAAATGGAGGACCGGGGTTTTGTTTCTGGATCAAACTGATATATCCATGTTTCGTGACCCATAACAATATCTGAAACACAAGACTTTCCATAGTTAGATCTTTGCAGTACTTCTTGGCGCCATTCCACCCTGTGGAGTTTCTTTGCTTCAGACAAATTATGGGGCACCATCTTGAAGACATTTTTTTACAAGAAGGTGTCTATGAAGGATGGTTGAAACACTCGGCGAACTAATCGCTAATGCCAGCTCAATGTCCTTGTAGGTTAGTGTTGGATCTTCCCTGACAATTGTTTCCATATAGGTGATGTTCTTCTCAGTCACTACTGTTGTTGGCCTCTTTATCTTTTAAGAGATTGTCGCCCTCTCTACAACTCTCCAAACCAGCGGAACACAGTTGCACATGAAGGAGAAAAGTCCCCAATGGCCCCCTTAAACTCTCAAGTGACTGGCTTTCACATCAGTCACATTTGAAACGTACAAGATCATGGCACGAAAATGCTCCTTCTGAATTTCCAGTGCACTTACAAGAACGTTCACACATTCCAGACTTAAAACATTAAATGCAGGAAAATGATGAACACATTAGAGTTCTGCCTGCTACCATGGCAACACAAACGACTCAACAGCTTCGACTCAGCAAGCTTTGCTTTCCCTAAGGGTGGCCTATGTTCCGTGTCTCAATACTTATCTAGTGATCCTTGTACTATTCCACAAATGTTCTATGGATGATAGCAAAACGCTTCCAACTGCTGCTGAAATAATTGGGTCATTCCGAGAACTTTTGCGTAAGTCATACTTTTGCTTATACGGTGCACATTCCGCATTTTAATGATAAATAAGACATCTTTATGTACATATATGAGGGCGCTAAGAAAAGTCGGCCATGTAATCGGCAAAATAATCTCTTTTTCCGTTGCTACACCTGTCTTAAACACATTTGAAATATCAAGTCATTGCAAAGTACGGGGTGAACGATCCTTCATGCAACCGGTTTCGCGGCGTGCGGCCGGTCGGCGAGGCTGGCTGCTGTGTCGGCGGTACGGGTGACAGTAAGTCCGCAGTAAGTGACAGTAAATATAGTACGGTTTGTCGCGTAAGTTATTTCTAACATACATAACATAAACACTTCAAGAAAAATAAATTATTCATGTATATTAAGCAAGGAGATGCTGGAACTGCCCCTCTTCGTTGTTGAAACATTTCTGACACCTGCTTAGGAAATATCTCATTACATTCTGCAGTTCGTGCAGAGAAATGGCAGCAATATCTTGACGAATGTTAAGTTTTAATTTTACCTAAAGTGTGTGGATTTGTTTTATACACTTTCTCTTTTAATGCCCCCCAGAGATAAAAATCACAAGTAAATCGGGAGAATCATACATGTATACTGTTTGGGAAATAGGATACTTGTATTGCTCCCCTTCACCTGATACACTGTCACTCAATGCACTGTATTGCGTCGCCTAACAAACACGAGTTACTTGCGCATGCTTTCAACTCACAATAAAGTATCGCGCAGCAGATGGGAAATATACTACCCACCGAATTGCGCTGTCGGCCAGTCCCGCGGTTGCGTCAAGCTTTGCTCATCCAGTATAAGGATATACAGTAGGGGGAGGGGGCTTGGGTATTTCGCGGAATCGAATTCTGAGTGCGCATGTCATTGGGTTTGTTACCTATATTCTCCTTCTCTGCACAAGTAAAGGGATGACAAAATTGAATACAAACTTATTACCATAGATATTCCAAGCTCACGCTTTTTCACTAGTAAACTGTAACACCAAATCGGCTGATTCTTTATTTGTTATTATTTGAGGTTATGTTGGACACTTCTTTGGTATTTAAATGCTACCAGAAAATGAATACAGCAAAATCAATAGTTCCAGGTGATATTTGTGCAGTGAAATTCGCTCTTGGATAATGATTAATTTTATATAGTCATTTTACAGAACACCTCTCATCTCTTTATGATATTCTTCTCTCCTCACCCATTTTGTTTATCGGATAATGGGTATCATATGACAAAAGTGCTGTTCTAGGGATGTTCTAAAAGTTCTCGGCCCGATTCAGAGATGTCGTGAAGATGACCAAATTACTATGATAGTTGCTAAGTATCATCCTTTAGATGGCGTGCTGTAAAGTTTCAAACGGGTAAGTGTAGTCACTTGTTTGTGACGATCGCATAAACAAACTAATGTTAACATCTACAAAATGGATAAAATTGAAACACGAGCTGTGATAAAGTACTTCGTTACGGCCATCTCACATTCTGAACATGCTCTGGTCCAAGTATATCTGACCTTCTAACTGCCCTAACCGAAACTTTCTGGACTAAAAGCGTGGGGCGTGATCGAGAGGGTTAGCAACAAGTTCGGGCACCCCAAAGTTGCATTTTGACAATATAGGAATTTATCTGCTAACATATACAATAAACAGTTTGCAATTTTTTTCATTCTGTGCTCAAGTGAAGCTTAACTCTTGCATGTTTCAGCTGCTGCAGATGTGCAAAGAACGCAGAACAGGCAGCAGACAGTGGCGGGGACTAATCAAGTGAATCGACCTTGCCGCGATTGTTCTGCTGGAATCACTTTCCTGCACAGCGCATAGCTCGCGATTCCTGAAGTTGCTGCAACTTACGGCTGTTGTCATCTGTACTGAGATGACACCCCAGTCAGTGAAACACGTGCATTGGGGAATAACATCAGTATGGAGTAGTACATAGGATAAGGCGGCGTGGCAAAGCAGAAGGAAGAAGCGCACAGAAGGGAGGAGAAAGGAGGATAAGTAAAACAATTAGAAGACCGAGGGAGACGATAACACAGAAAAAAAATTAAAAAAAGAAGAGAAACTGCAGGAAAGTGAAAGGGGATGAGAAAAATAAAGAAGAAACATGGGTAAATAGGATAGGAAAAGAAAGCACAAGAATAATTGAGGCAATTAATTTGTTTTATTTACGGACGCTTTTTAATATATCAAGTCATCAGCGTCCCATTCAATTCAGGTGTGAAACGGCCGATAAATTTTGCTCAGAGGTCTCTTCTTTCAGGCCTGAGGTTCTTTAACGTGCCGTAAATGTACGACACGGGACCACGGCTTTGCTTCCCTTCCGAAGGAACCCATATTTAGGATTTTTACGCCCGAAAAAAATCCATCTATCCTGGCCGGGATGGAACCCGCGACCTTGGGTTTAGAAGGCAAGTAATGATTACCCCTACACCACCAGGACCGACCAAGCCATGGGATAAAAGAGCTATTAAAGAGGGGAGCGAAAGGAAAGAGACAAATAGGGAAAAGAAGAAAATGAGACAAGAAAGAGTATATGAAAGGTGAAATGAAAAACAGGTCAAGAGAAAATAAATTTAAAAACAAAAGTGAGGACGAAAGAAAGGAATGAACGGACAGGCGATGAGAGGAAAAGTGAAAAGAATGTAAAAAGAGAAGAAAGGAAGAGAACTGTAACATCTCGTCAGGCTGTTCCAGGAATCGTCCGGCCGTCACGGTTATTAACAAGACTAAGTGATACACGTCAGACAAGTTCTGACCTCTGGTTGCAGACTCATTGCCAATCTCAGCGGATTCTTCAACATGCTTTCCAAGTCTTTAACCACTTTTATTCTTTTAATTCCCAACAGTTTGGTAGTTTCAACTTGGAAATTCCTGAGACAGTCTGAAAGCATGCATTAAAAATAATAAAGTCATTCACGTAAACCTCAGCAAGTATTACACAGCGCTAGAGGCCACTTCTAATAGTCCGATTTCCCTGATTTTCACAAACAATTTTCATTATTCTATTTCAATTGCATGTACCGAATTTCGTTGAAAAAATTATTTCAATAGCATATGCAAAGTCTCGTTGCGGGAAGAAAAAAAAAAGCGGTCGCTAGAGCGTTAACAGAAAAACGCGCTCATCAGATGTTTTCACAGTCATATTTGGTGCCTAGTATATACGATCGATGCAGATTTGAAGAATTTTTTTCAAAAATCTCTTAATGGGTACAACCGCAATGCTACATTCCTTTGCAATTCGATATTTAAAATATTTTTACTGATAAAAGTGTGACAATTTAATGGATAAGGCATCTATAAAAAAATTACAGGTTGGGGAAAAATCTAAATTTTCTACCATCTCCGGAATCCTTCACGTAAGAAGAATATGAAATCTGAATATAAACGTTACACTTAAAGGCATGAGTGTTGAGGCAATTTGTATTTTTTCAACATAATTCGATTATATATATAAACTAGTTCGCATGGGGTGGTGCCGGTATTGTAGTAGCCTGCCGAGTCGAGACGTTCAAAGGGGGCCATGTAGATGGTGAAGGTAATATAGTAACGGTGCACCAGGGGGCCCTTAAACCTATGAGTAATCATGACAGCGGATTGTTAAGTGGGAAAGAGAGAGAGAGAGAGAGAGAGAGAGAGAGAGAGAGAGAGAAAGGGAAAAAAAAGCTCGTTTACATCATTGATAGCCTCTTCATTCAACGAATACTTCTTTCTCCAAGGCAATTTTTGAGCTTAGGAAAGAGAAAACAATCGCATGGGACCAAATCTGGGGAATATGATGGGCACCCTCCCTCGAGCGTTTTTGGTTTGGAGTTAACCAACGTGACAACCACTGCACACTCAGTTTCTTCACATGCAGAATATTATATACCTGTAATGTATTGTTTGAGAAGCTAATCATCTTATGAACCTCATGAATCTTATTGCTATGGTGTTCTAACACCATTCCATTGGTTTTATCGACTGTTTTTTTTTTCTTCAGAAGAAGCCTCAAACGGGCGTCCGGAACATAGAGCGTTTGCAGTGCTAGTACGGCCACGTTTAAATTCATTTAGTCAGCAATAAATGGGCCTTGAATACAATGCAGAGTTCCCACGAATTTCCTTCCAGCTCAGTTTGTATCTGAGCCGGAGTTCACTTATATTAATAAAATTGTTTTTTTTTTTTTTTTTTTTCACTGCATGATACTTGTCTTTATCCATTTCTACGAAATGTATTACACCATTCACCGCCATTTCATTGAACTTTACCACACTTATCAATGTTCTAATAAACTAACCAGACATGGTCTTCATAGATCTCCAAAAAGAAAAACTTCCCACGGCAGATCTGGGAATCGTACCCTGGACTCCAGAAATAAACGCGAAGAGCCCTGACCACTAATTCATGGATTGAGGGATGGGTATTTTTTTTTTTTTTTTGCATAAACACACATGTGATATCATATACGTTAATGAACAATGTTATTATGGTTCGTAAAATATTTGCATTTTTGAGAATCATAAGAAGATATACAGCGAAATTGACTTGGTTTGGGGAAAAAAAATCAAATTTTAGTGACATCCATAGAAAATCAACATTCTTACATTTCAGTATATAACGCCTAACAGGCAAACTCCCTGTGGTTAGTCATCGATTCACCACTCTGTATAATGCACAGAACTTCCAAAAATATCATTTCAAGATAATAAAAAATAACCTACCTACATGTAGACATTTTAGGACCTGGATAAAACGTTGTAAGCCATGTTTCATCAATCACAAAAGCTCCAAGGGCAATATGAATCGAATTGCTGATATCACCTTCCGTGTTGGCATGAGTGTCAAAGTGATTGTTCCATTCTTGAATTACGATTAATTTCTCTCTTATTTCCAACCCAAATGAGCATGAACTAAAACGTTTGTCAAGCGAAACATTTATGAATTAACTTAGTAATGGAAAGTACCATGCGATCAGTTTTTAATTAAAACAGTTAAAATCTTCCATGGTTTAATATGCTAGCATAGCTTTCACCAACTTCTGCGGTTGGCATCATCAATTACACAGCAACTGACTGCTGAAAAGACGACAGAATTGAGTTGTCTCTGTCAGGTGTTGCTCATCGTCCACTGAAGTTGGTTGGACTAGTAGTAGTTGGTGAAAGCTATGGTAGCATATTAAACTATGGACCAAGGAAGATTTTAACTGTTTTAATTATAACACCGGGCATGAGAGTCTAAGAAGTGTTATAACGATCAGAACTGAACGCTTTCCCTATGGGCCAGTCCAGATTAGCAGGAAGATAAAATAATAAAACAAATCTAACCATACAATACACAAAGCAATTTAAGAGACACATTACTTACCAACCCCGCACCGTGTGGAAAAGCAACAATGATCGTACTGGAGGATTTTTCAACAAAGAATGTTCATCGTTTTTACATGCACAATTTCTCTCACTAATATTTAACTTAGTGTAACTGTTGTCACTTCCGGTTCCCACCTGTGTTCAATTTGAAACATGTTCAGTTCCACCTATAGAAAAAGGGAGCTGACAAGCGACGAACAACATGCTGTTCTGAAATTCTGCTTTTGTCTCAGCAAATCTTCAACTGAGGGTCGGTCCTGGTGTAGTGGTAACCAGAGATTCCTTCTAAACCCAAGATCGCAGGTTCGAACCCTGCCAGGAACGATGTATTTTTTCGAGCGTAAAAATCCTAAGTATGGCTTCTTTCGGAAGGGAAGTAAAGCCGTGGGTCCTTTGTCATACATTTACAACATGTAAAAGAACCTCGAGTCTCGAAGAGGTCTCTGAGCAAAATTTGTCGGCCGTTTCACGCCCTGAATTGAATGGGACGCTGGTGACCTGAGTTGTTAAAGAGCGTCCTTAAACAAAACAAATCAACAACCTCCCTATAGCCCAGATTTTGCCCCATGCACTTTTTTCTTTTCCCCAAAATGAAGGAAGGCATTTTCCATCATAAGAAGCAGTGATGAATGCTGCATAGGCAATTCTGAAGGACCTGTCCAATAATGGTTTTCAGCACGTCTTTGAAGACTGGCAGAATCGTTGGGACAGGTACATTCACATCCAACGGAGACTTCTTTGAGAACGACCATCAAAATTGTGAGTAATGCATATTGTAAAAATAATTATGTACTGAAAATTGAAAGTTTGGAACACTTTTCGTTGGGAAACTTTAGTAGTATTAAACTCTATTTTTAAGGGCAAAGTACAGTAATTCAACAAGAAGCAGAGCTAAAAAGTAATTAATTATTTGAAGAGAAAGCTTTCAGCTGACTAGCTACACAACTATTATTATACGTGAAAGCACTCAAAAGAACTTTGCGAGGACGTAGACAAGTGGAGGGGATACTTGCAACAAGTTATGCGACCTCACGTCTCATGCACTCTTAACGAGTTAGCATGCACTTGAGAAACCTTTTGTTTGAGCTCAACGCAACACATGTTCTTGAGCTACATACATACCCATTGGACTTGTTTAGCCCCATTTTACCGAGCTGAAGTTCTTCAAATTGGAAATCTGCAGCAGAAGTTCGGATTATTTTAAAGTATGCAGGTTAATTATTTAGAGACCACAGATCCCGCTAAAATCGAAAAAGATTCTAAAACTGGAATTTTCGCGGGGGGGGGGGTGTTTGTTCATTATTAGAATCTTTCGAATCTTAATTAAAATTTTGTTTAAGCTTTGAAAAGTTACAAGGCTAAATCCAGAGCAATATTAAATATTTACCTTAAAAGTTTTTGAACATTTTTAGATCGTCCTGGAAGAGCTGTGTTACATTATATTAAATCTTAAAAGAAACACCTTTTTAAAAAAAATTGGAAAGAATTTGGTGTTTTACGTTCTATAAGCTCTTAAATATTACTCTACCTACTTTGATTTCAAGACCTTTTACTTTGGTTGTTTAGCCCATTCCCGCCGTTAGAGGCATTATTAAACCATTTTTTCAATTTCGTCGAAAGAAAATTTCGTTTCGCGTTTTTTTCACAAATATTGCTAGCACCATCGCTTAGCTTTCGCTTAAATGTTATTAAAATATTTATAGAATATTAACCAACATTGACAAACTTAATGTAGATATAAAAGAACAAAACATTTAAATTTTAATCCTTTATTATTTATATACAGAAATAATGAACCATCACCTTTCTTTAAAAAGAGAATATGGAACACAACGTATTTCTTTATCAGTCATCTATTGTCATTTTGTTCATCGAGTGAACAAAGCTTTAGTTTTGAAAGTGACTACGATTTCAATGTTTTTGATGTTGGTTTAATACAATATATTTGAAAGCACCTAGACCCAAGATCACGTTCTCAATCCCGCTATGGTCCGTGAATTTTTTGGGATGTAAAAATTGTAAGTATTGCATTCCTTCGGAAAGCGAGTAAAGTCGTGGGCCTTGTGTCGTAGATTTACTGCAGCTAAAAGAACCTAAAGACTGAAGGAAGAGGCCTCTGAGCAAACTTTATCGGCCGTTTCAAGCTCCTGAACTGCATGAACGTTGATGACCTGAGAGTTAAAAACTGCTTAAACTTTGATAGCAACATATCAAGTCATAATGTCAGATTGTTTAAATGAACGAAATCTGGCAAATTTTCATACTTTCCCACACATTTCGGAAATACTTAGATACTAATCTCACCTCTGTACCACACACAAAAAATATTATGTAACTTGTTTCTACACTAATTTTCGAAACAAAATGACAAGTTTCTATAACACTTTTGGAAAAGGGGGATATAAAAATATTAATAAAATATTAGTTCACAATTTATTTTAATGTTTTTTTTCTGTACTCTACTTCACAATAAACTTTGGAATGGGCAGTGACTTTTAGCCCACCCTCAACACTATTTCAAATTAAACAATACATTTTGAAAATATATTTTCAGAATATTCAACAACACCAATTTCACGCAAGATTACCCTTTACTACAATAATTTCAACCACTTTCAAGAGATGTTGCGAAGTTTTGAAATCGCTGTAAAGGTATCAGATTGAATTTGCAGTGTCTGAGCAATGGCGAGATTTCGCTCTTTCATTCGAAGGAATTTCCACATGACGCAATGAGCTGCCAAGCTCAGGGTATATCAATTACAACACAATACAACGAATTGGCTAAGCTTTACGTCGCCATGTGACGCGACCCCGGAGGACGTTTTAATTTACAGCATTACGAAAGAGAGGAAGTTAATTGGTTTGACCTTCTCAAACTCTTCCCCCGGCATAACAGCGCCACTTCTCAGGCAGGGAACCATATAACAATATTTAATACGGTTTGACAAAATCTTGCTATACGAGGGACATTCAAAAAGTTTTGCAAATGTCAACTTAAAGTCAAAGCTAAGGACTAAATCCGAAAACTTGTCCTCACAATCCCTCAAAGTATTCTACATCTCTCTCCACACACAGTTGTAGACGGTGCAACCACTTGTCAAAAGCACTACGGCACTCGGACTGAGATGTTGTCAACAGAGATGAATTTATAGCTTGAGTAAGATCCTGCACTCATTTGAAAGGTTTTGCAGCAATGCAAGATCTCAATCAAGGAAACAACCAGAAGTCGCACGGCCAGGGCTGTAGGGTGGACGGTCAAGCCACTGAACTTGGCAACTTTCAAATTTGCAGCTGTTCTGTGAGGAGACGCATTGTCGTACAAAAGCAAAAGTCTTTAAGTTCCTGCCTTTCTACGCCGCCGCATCAGTTCTTCAAATAAAGGAACCAAAATATAATTGTTATTGTATTTTCCATTCCTTGTCATTTCTTGACATACAGTCAACCACTAATGGGGCTTCATAGTTGAAGAAGTGAACATTCGCTTCTGAGAACGAACATTTTCGTTGGATCATTCTCATTTACCCACACGCAGTTCTGAGCTTTATTTGGGATGGTATAGAAATAAAATCAACTTTCATGTATCTGTCAAACGTGTTTAGCAGTTTTCTGACACATTCTTTCCTCCTCTTCTCTCCATTAGTTAGGGAATGTGGAACCCATTTTGCACAAATTGTTCGCAGGTTTAAACTTTGATGGAGTATACTATCAATGCTGCCAACATTGATATCCACTTCCATACTTAGCATTTCAACAATAATATGTCGACTTTCCTTCACCAAGTTCCTCACTTTTTGAATTGTTCTCTCGTTCACAGCTTCCCGAGTCCAGCCAAAGAGAGGTTTGCCTTTCAAAGTTCCTCGCTCTTCTTCAAATGATCGAATTCATCTTGCAGAGGTATCAAAGGAACACATGAACAGCAACCAAGTCCTCGCTCTTTCACCTGCTTATAGCGAGTGAAAATGTAGAATGTAAAGTTTTCTTTAGAAATATTCATGATTTTTTCACCAGCTACTGACACAGGACTGAACTCAACAGGCTGTACGACAGAGACTATGGGTATTTTGATAGCTTAAGATCCATTGTTGCCAGCTGCGTTAGTCACATTTTTGTAGACATTATTGCCCATGAATGGATAGGTTGGTTGCAAAACTTTTTGAATGCCACTAATAGTAACGTCATAAACTGGTGCACGCAAATAGCTCCGTCAGTTCTGAGCAATACACACAAGTGTCCGAAAAGGAAAAGAGGACATTTTCGTATGGCTTGAAATTAGTTAGTCATCTTAGTGTTTATAATAGGGAGCCGCTCTCCTTCACGTGTTATTGTTTATCGTTGCTCACTAAATTTAAGAGGGGGAAAACATCTCTTTAAAAACGAGTTAGGTGGTGCCTTGAGGGGCGGGGGAGATTGCAATTCCAGAAAATGTAAACGCAACTGAGATGAACTAAGGGGAAGAGCGCCAAGTTTTTTTACTATCAACATCCTGGGATTACTAACTTACAGCCTATAAATATTCACTGTCTCACAATGCAACAATAGAGTGCAGTTACCCCCCCCCCCAAATTCCGGAAATCTACAAAGCAGTAGGCCATACTCGTGGGGGTAGTCACGCCAGTTCTTTAGAGATTTTTTCAATTGTTTAACGCACGTTTTTATTACTGCTGTGGACATTGACGATACATGAGATGAAATTATAAACTGTGAAAGAATATTTTTGAAAGAAGGAAGCGTTGCAGGCCTAAGTTAAGAATACCTTCCCATAATACGCCATTTATGAGAACTGACGAAAACGTGGGAAAAACCTCAGTCAGGGAGGACGGTCCTGGCGGGAATGAAACTCCTAAGGAATATGCGCCTTAACGACCTTGGCCACCCGTAGCGGTTTCTTTAGAGATGACAACAGCTTCTTCCTGACTTCCAAACCTCAGTTCTTCCCTGACAGTTGGTAACGGAATGACAGAAGTGGACTGCAATAGTATGTATTGTGATGAAGCAACAATACTAGCAGCTAGCGTTCTGAAGACACTGCTCTTGGAGTGGAATGATGAGAAGGAACTGACAACCATCTTCGGGGCTCCTTTCAAGTGCCTTAACTCCACGGGGATTATCATTTGGAAAGGCGGGTCCAGCTTTCCTCGCTGTAGACAAGTCGGGAGATGTCACTGTTCAAATGACAAGCCATTCCTTAGCACCAGTCCACTCTTGCTGTCTTGGTTCTTCTGAGATTGTTATACATACCATAGCTTCCTCATGAGAAGATACGAGGGTGTATCGTAACGCAATAGTTAAGACAAAATAATTCATACCCAATGAAGCCACATCCCTTACCTACTTTTCAACAAAGAAACCAAGTCTCTTAACACATTTCTTCATCGGAATTGAAGCATTGACCGCCTAGGAATTTCTTAATTGGGCCAAACAAGTAAAAGTCCGAGGGTGCAAGGTCCGGACTGTATGGTGGGTTCCGGAGCACTTCTCACTTCTGTTATCACGATTTTGATACGGGCAATAGCTGCAACATGGGGGCAAGCATTGTCATGCAGTAGTATGACATTTGCACCTTTGCATTTGTCACGAAGTGCACGGCGCAACTTTGCCAATGTTCTTTCATACGATACAGCATTAACAGTGGCCCCCTTGTGTACGAGTAAGAAATTCCACCAATAGAACACAATGATTAACCCAAAACACGCTCATTAGAACTTTTTTCGCAGAACTTTGGAAGGTAGGTAAAGCCGTGGATCCAATGTTGTAGATTTACGGCACGTAAAATAACTTCAAGTATGAAAGAAGAGGCCCATGAGAAAAAATTATCGTCCATTTAACGCCCTGAATTGAATGGGACCCTGATGGCCTGAGATGTTAAAGAGCGTCCTTAAATAAACCAAATCAACATTCTTTGCTGGGGAAACGGGATGTTTTCACTCCATTGAGGCTGTTTTGCTTCAGTCGTGTAGCGGTACGCCCAGGACATCACCAGACACGGCATGCCCTTCTGCAGCATAATGTCGTAAGTGATCCAAGCATGTCATCATTTGCTTCTCAGGTTCTGAGCAACAGGCGAGCTCAGTCTGGAAATCAGCTGGTTTTCCTACACCAAAGAAGGCAGGAAAGGTTTCTGTTCTTGGATTTTTGTGGAACGGTTTATCAATACGGTTAATGGGGACTATAACAAGGCTGTTTTGAGCGTCCTAGACAAAAACGCCATGGGATGCACCCATTTGGTTGGCGCCTTCACCACGACATTGCACGCCCACGCCCTGCTGTTTTCAATGCTGTTGCTCAATATATGCCCAGAAAAAAACATAGGTGTGCCCTACCCTCCAAATAGCCCTGACTTCGTATGCTTTTTTTCCGCTCCCTCGTCTCGAAAACGAGCTGCGGGGATAGCGTTTTGAGACGATTTCTAACAGTTCTTCCAGGATTAGCAGACACTCTGAGCCAAGCGCATACAAATTAATGGACTACTTCAAAAAAGACCTTATTAAACTTGATCCTGTCTAGTGTACTTCGCAAACAAAAAAATTATCCTGTCCTTATTCACTAACCCTTGTACTTCTACACAGTGAATATCTCACCAAAGTACAACACTACTGCATTATTTAATAAAATCTAGCTGTAGACTGCACGACTCTGTCGAAATTCCCTTCGCAACTGAGAGAATGGTGGCGCGTGTGCCACGTGGGGAAAAAGGGACCGGAGGGGGAGAAGTCAGATGGTCGGCCGATCTAAAGTTGCAAGACTTTTAAACAGCTCTCGTTTACACATTAAATAAATGCAAAAGTAAAATTAAGTTTCCTCTATACTTTAAAGTATACATTCTGTTTTACCTATTCTCATTGCTACATGCAAACACAAAATTCTATGTGCAATTATTATTTTTCATTCTATGTATCATCAATATATCTGTTTAACAGAAATGTTTCATTATAGCCAACTTTATACCAGAGAAGAGAAACAGTAACATGCTTCCGACTCCACTCATCTACATAGGAGTATTTAACATCCCACATCATTTTGTAATGCGGGAGAAACAATAAACGGAGAACACTTGAAATGGTGCTTGAAACTCTGCTCTACAATTCCCTGTGATCGCCATTGGGAAACGACAGTTAAACTGTCCTATATCAAAGTGTAATTACCCCTTCATTCATGCACTGCTAATTAATCTGAAACCTCTTGTACATGTATGCATTCCTATATTATTGTAATTCTTGCTGTCTATGTACTATTGTTTTTGATAATAGCAACACTTGTTCTGTATATAAGAATGGCTAATGGTCAAGCTATTTCAAAATTAAATTTTAAAAAAAGTTCTGGCATTTCACTTTCTAAGAAACTTTCTTAGACCATTAAATCAATGTATTTCAAGTTGCATTAATGAACTGTTCCATTCAAACAACTTCAAAGTATTATTTGCCTTTACCTTGATTCAGCATTTTTTAAAACTTTGGTGCTGAATTTGATGCAAAAAATGTTATGCGTCATAACTGACAAGAGACTGAAATAACAAAATACAAAACTTAGCAGTGATGAAATCATTGTACACTTTCCAATTTATACGATTATCTACTTCCACATAAAAATATTTAATACGAGGATCACTAGATAAGTATGAGACACAGAACATTGGCCACCCCTAGGGAAAAACAATGTTGCTCAGTCGAATTTGTTGGGTTATTGGCGTTGCTACAGTAACAGGCAGAGCTCAGGTTACTCATTTTCCTGCATTTTATGTCTGTGTGAACATTCTTATAAGTACAATGGAGATTCAGGGAGAGCATTATCTTGCAATGATCTTGTTTGATTTCAAACGTGGTTTAATGAAACTTGAGCATTTGAGGGGGCGGGGATTTTGGGGATCTTTTGTTTGGAGAATTTAAGAGGGGGGTGGCAATCTCTTAAAGGTAAAGAGAAGAGTGGCAGACTAACAACTGCAGTGACTGAGATGAACATTAACCTCTGTGGAAACAATGATCAGGGAAGATCCAAGACTAACCTATAAGGACATCGAGATAGCATTAGCGATTATTTCGTCTGTTTCAAACATTCATGAACTACTTCATGTACAAAAAATTCATCAAGATGGGTGCTATATAATTTGTCTAAGCAGAGAAACTCCACAGGGTGGAATGGTGCCAAGAAATATTGCAAAGATTTAAACTGCGGAAAGTCTCCATGCATATCAGTTTGATTCAGAAACATAATGACTAAACATCCATCAAGGTCAAGAGACCATGGAGTTCATGAAAGAAAATGATTGCCTCTACAAGATGTCATGTGAAAACCATTGTGCTTAAAATCAGAGAGCTGTTACTGCAAAAACACAGAAGTTTGTCTTCAGAAAGTGTTTCAGAAAATCCAGGAACTGTGTCCAAAGAGAGGACTAAGGGACATTTTGTTGCACCATGATAATTCATCAGCTCACACCATTAATATAATTAATATTACATTAATATAACATTAATATAACAATGGAGTTTCTGCAAGGAATTGTGGCAAAACTGAGTCCATCCTATAGTCCCGACCTGGCACTATGAGATGTCTTCCTGTTCCCTACTGTGAAGAACCGATTTTGAGTTCACCGGTTTTCTGGCCCCAAAGAAGCAGTTACAGCATACAAGATGCAGTGCCGGAAACTGAGTGGCATGGATGCTTCCAGGGGATGGAACACTGCATACAGTTCCTAGGGGAATAGTTTGAGCAACTGGAAACACACAAAACGTTTCTATGAGTATTCATTATTTGTTGTCTCAATACTTGACACAGGCAAATGATTGAGAATCTACACGGAATGCTCACTAATATCTCATAAAAGAGTAGACACCAGAGTGGTTTCAACATTTTCTCACTATATTGCAGTATGTGAATACAAGACAAACTTCCATGAAGAGATTAAAGCCATCACATTGCACTTCAACAAATACTTTAAGAGTCACAAATATTTAACAAGACGGTAATACTCTCTGATTCATCAGCACTAGAGGCTATAGTATTCAACTGCTCCATGTCCTAAACAATGAAAACATAAAGCAAATAAAGCATTTACTAAATTAGTTTAAAATATTCACTTTCTATGGTTAAATTTATATTTCAGTCTAAATGGGAAGGAAATAGCATATTTCCTATTCAAAAAAAGAAACACACACACAACCCACCAAAACTTTAACAAACTTACATTCAACAAACAGATTAATTAAAGAAGAAAATAACTAAAAAATAATTCCTTAAAAACAGTGCACAAACAACAAAACATAGAAAAACGTACAAGATTCCTGACATAGTAAAAATAAACCAAGAAAGGAGTCAACAACAATTTTTTCAACTAAATATTAGTCTTAGACAGATAAAAATCTATCCACAGTAAATACTGTGTAATATGCAAACAACCAATACAACAAGTATCATCTACTGGAATGCAAAAAAATTAATAATATAAATGAACTGCATTGAAATGTCAGAAGGCAAACCAAACAAATTTAAGCATGGGGCCATTAGAAGCTAACTAATCATATTTAGGGCTCGTTTCATCAACATATGTTCAGAAGCTGTTATACTATCTGAGCATTCAAATGAACAAAAATTCTATTTTATCAACCAATGTTAACCTTAACAATGTGTTAAATGTCATGTTAAGTTATTATCTTTCCTTGTGTTAAAAGTTTAGCAACTGTTAAAATTTCAAAATGGCAGCTTTAAATCCGGCTATAGACATCAAAATTCTATATTTGTAACTATTTAAGTTTGTGGTAAAACAGCTGTAAAATGCAATGGCTTTGAAATTTTTATACAAAAAAGCAATTTTTACCATGGTACAGAATGTGAAAATCATTTGTAATAGGTGAGAATACAGTTACAGAAATATGTATTCCTCCCATTAGTTATGCAAAGGTTTTATGCCATTGTTTCTTTTCATTTAATGGATAGCGAAACAGACATTATTTCAAAAGCTTCCATTTTCAAAATTACCAGGAAGGCATCCACAGCAATTGCAACAAGAAGAATGAGGAACATAATGCTATATTATTTAGATGAATACCTGCAAACTATAAATCACTTCTATTATGAAGGGCATTCAAAAAGTTTTGCCACCAACCTATCCATTGTTGAGGCAAAAATGTAACTAACACAACTGGCAACAATGAACCTCAAGCTAACAAAATATGCTTATATGCACGTTTAAACTGTTCGGTTCAGTCCTGTGTCAATAGCTGGTGAAAAATCATGAATATTTCTTAAAAAACTTTACTTTCTAAATTTTCACACACTATAAGCTAGATGAAAGAGCAAAAAATATCCACAAGGACTTAGTAGCTGTTCATGGTGGTCAAGTGTATTCATTTGATACCATTGCAAGATGAATTCGATTGAGAACTCCATTCTGGCTGCCATTGGGAAGCTGTGAACGAGAGAATAATTCACAGAGCGAGGGACTTGGTGGAGGAAAATTGACATATTACTGTTGAAATGTAAGTATGGAAGTGGATATCAGCGTTGGCAGCATTGACAGTTCCACATTCCCTAACCAATGAAGAGAACTAAAGTAGAAAGGAATGTGCAAGGAAGCTGTTGAGCATGTTTGCCAAATGATCCTAAACATTTGACAGATATATGCACTGATGATGAAAGTTGGTTTTATTACTATACTACCCCAAATAAAGCCGAGAATTGCATGTAAGTGAATGAGATTGTTCTTGGACGAGATTTTTGCTCTTGGAAGTGAATGATCACTATTTTCTTAAACTATGAAGGGCCATTAGTGGTTGGCTGTATACCAGAAGGAATGACAATGAATGGAGAATACTATGGCACTTATATATTGGATCCTTTATTTGAAAAACTGAGGCGGTGGCATCCAAAAACAGGAACTTCAAGGTTGTTGCTTTTGCACAACAATGCATATCATAACAGAACAGCTGCAAATTTGAGGGCGCTGAAAGTTGTCAAAGTCCAGTTGCTTGAACATCCACCTATAGCCCTGGCCTAGTGTGACTTCTGATTGTTTCCTGAGTGAAGTCTTGCTGGAAAAATTTTAAACAAGTGCAGGACCTTCCTCAAACTATAAATTCAGCTCCATTGATAATATCTCGAAATCTCCAAGTACCATAGTACAAGTGGTTGCACCATCTACAATTGTGTATTGAAAGAGATGGAGAGTACTTTCAAGGATTGTGAAAATAAGTTTTCAAATTCAGTCTTTAGCTTAGACTTCAAGGTGACATTTACAAAACTTTTTGTATGCTCCTCATATGAATGTACCATTTTCCTAGTGCTATGAGGGGTATTTTACTGTACGCAAGAAAAAATGCAATACGTTAGAGACAATGGAACTGAAAATTATGATATGCTTTTCCATCACTGCTCAAATAATCAGTGTTTCTAATCAAGAATATGAGGTGGTATCCACAATATTCAGGACTGGTGCTGTCATCTCGACAGTAGTTACAGTTACAACATGAAAATGAGTTTCATGCAGCTGGGTAGACGTGTTGAGACTCTATAGTACTTTTCATGATAATCTGTGTGTAGTATGTGGCGATTTTACAATGGATTCAAGATTAGAACAGAGTGTATGCATCAAATTCTGTGCAAATCTTGGGAAAAATGCTATGGAGAATCTCTCAATGATTCAACAAGTATTGGGTACAAAGCATGAGCTGTACAGGTGTGTTTCAGTGGTATGCTCGGTTCAGGGCCGGCCGTACAGCTAATGAAGACGATGCTCACACCGGTAGGCCCGTCAGCTGCACAACGCATGACATAAGTTTAACACCTTGTTCGTGAGGATCGACGTCGAACCATTGAAGACCTTGCTCATGAAGTGGGAACTGGTTATGGGACATGCCAACGACTTTTAACTGATGAATTAGGTATGCATCATGTCGCCGCAAAATTTGTGCCAAGGATCCTGACTGCTCATCAGAGGGCGCAACGTTTTGAAGTTTGCATGGAGCTTCGTCAGGCCGTATCCGATGACCCAACCTTCTTGTCCAGGGTCATCACCGGCGACGAGAGCTGGATGTACGCTTATGACCCTGAGACAAAACAATAATCCTCCCAGTGGAAGAGCCCGAACTCATCAAGACCAAAAAGCCAGACAAGTAAAGAGCAAAGTTAAGGGGCATGCTCCTCGTTTTCTTTGATACCAAGGGGATTGTGCACAAAGAATTCGTCCCACCAAATCAAACAGTGAATTCCACTTACTACTGTGACGTTTTGCGACGGCCCGAACTTTGGCGGCAAGGGAACTGGCTGTTGCATCACGAAAATGCGCCCTGTCACAATTCTTTGTTCCCCAGGAGATTTTTGACGAAAAACATGACGGTTGTCCTCCACCCACCGTACTCGCCTGATTTGGCACCCTGCTACTTCACTCTATTCCCCAAACTGAAAATCAAGTTGAAAGGACGTCGGTTCGACACAATTGAGAGGATTCAAGAAGAAACACTGTCTGTGCTAAACACCCTCAAACAGCACGACTTCCAAGATGCAACTGCTGTTGCATCACGAAAATGCACCCTGTCACAATTCTTTGTTCCCCAGGAGATTTTTGACGAAAAACATGACGGTTGTCCACCCACCGTACTCGCCTGATTTGGCACCCTGCTACTTCACTCTATTCCCCAAACTGAAAATCAAGTTGAAAGGACGTCGGTTCGACACAATTGAGAGGATTCAAGAAGAAACACTGTCTGTGCTAAACACCCTCAAAGAGCACGACTTCCAAGATGCACTTGGAAAATGACAGAATTGCTGGGACCGGTGTATACGTGTGGAAGGGAACTACTTCGAGGGTGACGGTGGTCATTAGTCTCAAAGTAGGTTTTTGATCAGATGGCAGCACTTGTCTTGAATATTCTGGATACTACCTCGTAGTTGTTAGTTGGTCTGGATCAGCACATGTTAATGCAATAATTAACATTTCTCACCTAGGAGCTGTTTGAAAGGGATACCATTAATGGTATCCTGTTAGGTTACTTAGGTTATCTTAAGAAGAATTTTTTTTTGAATGGTGTTTAATGCCCGTTTTTACTACTGAGGCATCACAGGTGGTGGACACTGATGATTCATGAGATGAAATGATATATTGGGAAAGTATTTTAAAGGAAGGAAACTTTCCAGGCCTAAGTTTAGGGTACCTCCCTGGCATTTGGCATTTATAAGGACTGAGGAGGAAAAAAAAACCAACAACAGTCAGGGAGGACTGTCCTGGTGTGGGAGCCGAACCCCTGACCTCCCGCTCACAAGTCCGAGTCTTAACGACCTTGGCCACCTGTGGCAGTACCTTAAGGAAATGATATTTTAATGATTCATGTACATTCTGAAACAAGATCTCAAAACAGATGTAATGCAGCGCACATCATGACACATAACTAAATAGAGAGAATAATAAATGGGTATAACAAAAAGTAATTTAGCAAACAACATCAACAATAATCAGGGCAAAAACTATGTTATGTAACATTATAGTGGAGACAAAAATACTATATCATTTCTGTATACTTCCTAATTAGACAATTATCTACTCTTCAAATTTATACAAATTTCTGCCACTGTCTCACTTAACATTTGTTTTATGTGCTGCACTTCACTTTTTCAATCCCTTCTATTTCCAATTCTTGAGAACATTAACAATGTAATAACTGCTGGAAAAGTTGGTGTACCACAGGAGCCTTTAACACATTAAACGATTTACATCATGTTATCAAACATATTGGTGTATTTTAACACCTTCTGATGAAAATGGCTGCTTATATCTCTAATACACTACTAAGGTTTCTAATGTTTGTACTAATCCCTTGATCTGATGCCAATAGACTGAACACCTTTCTTTCATTTTATCCAAATTTACTTGCTTTATACCTGATAAATGCAGCATTTTGCGGCAAACTCTCATTTATGTGTTGAGATAACCAATAATGGAAATCTATTTCTCCTTCTCTCCGACTTACACAGAGGAAAAATTATTTAAAATTGTATATGCTTTGCTAAAGCCACAAAGAATTACAAATAAAGAGCCTAAAATGGACATCAGAAAGTTTCAGTAGAGACTATAATGGAAATGGAAACGGCTATTAAATTTTTGGTTCCAGTGCAAGATGATCAATGCATTGTAGAATATGATAAGATGAAGTTGAAACATACCTGAAAAAACAGCATTATATCAGCAGGAGCTATTAACCTTCTCCCTCTGTTTCCACCCTCCTGCCTAATTTGTGCATTATTTATATAGCCACAGGCTGCTCCTATCAGTGATGATTTAGACCCCAATAATACAGATGTAAAGATGGGCAATGTAAGTAGGATTCTTGGGGTATTTTAGCTGGCAACTGGGAAAAATTGGATTTCAGAAATAAATGACACACAACCTAAATTAACCTCTGGTGGATCCTAGAAACCGGTGGACTGAGTGGTTTGCTGTGTCTCGCTATGGCCTATATTCGCCTCCTTTTCTTAAGTATAAATTGGTAGTGGATTGCTTGCTACTATGTTAGTGGGTAAAGCATTGTAATAGTGGCAAAACTACTTTAACTACAACAGAATCATCTGGGAGGCATACATATTGTCATCTAGCAAGCAGAAATCGTAAGCTTGACTTGGATATATTGGAGCAAAGGAGTGACATGTATGCAGGTACTCATAGGAAAATTTGCACTTTTGATCAAAAATATAAGTACAACGTTATTCTGGAGCATTGAAATTATTGGTAATGAGTAAAGTGTGTTATATTTGTGCAAAATTTATATGCCTAACATAGATAAAGGTGCAATAAATGTATTTTATATCATGGTCTTATTGCAGATGATCCAATTTTTTTTCTTGTCCTACAATTAGCGTAAATATAACCTAATTTAGAAACTTATATTGCCATAAATATTGGTAATTCATTACATTTGTGTTTCAAGCTCAACTACCATAAAGATTTGATATTAAAGAATAAAGCTTGTGTGCATGTACTCAACAATTATAACTATTCAGTACTGCATATTTCTTTAATGGATTTGGTCCTCTTTGCACACCATAATGCACGGTTCGTTCCAGAATGCTCTCCACATCATTCATTTAACATCCCATATTGCTATATCAAACTTCTGGTCTACTATCTCGATGTTGCAATAACTTGGAGAGGTGTTGCTTACAGGTATTTTCTCTTATTTCTTGTGTCAACATGGGCTGTCTTGGTTGACAAGCATGAAAGGGATTTTTCTGTGCTTCAGCATCTAGAATTTTTTTCCCTTGCTTTCTTGCAGATCTTCGTATTTTTTCCTGAATATATATTTTTTATTTGTTCATGTTTAATGCTAAAGGTAGATTTTTGATTACTTCTTTCCTCATGTTGTAACAATCTGCATTGAACCAATCTTTGGTTTTCCTACGGATTATGGGTTTTATTATGGTGTCCTGTGTAGCATATCTTCATTTACTGTAGTTTTAGTTGTGTCCTTAGACTATTATCTTTTCAAAATTCTTGATTGTATGCTCTTCATGTTTCAACACCTTTTTTATTGATGTTTGTAGTTGTTAAAGTTTTCCTGCCTCTCTTTCTTGTTGCAGTAGTCCCATGTATTTGAAGGATTGTTTTAAATGGTAGGTGTTTCCCTATTGGATTCGTAGTTTCTGCCTTCAGTTGTACTGCTGTTGCCTTTTTATTTGCTAGAATAAGATCTATGGTGGAAGTGCCAATTCTCAAAAATTATGAGATTTGATTGGTACTTACATATTTTTATCTTCTCAGAATCTTGTATTGCCAGATGTCTGAACGAAACTATAACTCATATACGAGTAAAATGTTCAAAAATAAAGTAAATGGCTTTCAGTGCCATGCACTGGGTTTAACACACACTACACCAAATTCCAATGTTCCACATGATTAATACCACAAGAATGTGTATTTATAGGCCACTCTATAAAGCACCGGAAATGTGATCGCAAAATATACGTATATATAATCAAAATGAAACAACTTTTAGAGCTTACATCTGATGAACTGCCTACTTCTATTACCATTTAATCCTGTTCAAATTCCCTTTCACTGAAAACAAAATTAATTAAACATCACATAAGATGCATCTCATGAGTTACAGCATAGTGCAATTAGCTGCACATTTAATTATATTTCACCACCTTACCACTGAAAACTGTAAGTAATGCATTAATTTTAACAATTTCCGAGGTCATATATATCCTAATCACATAAGATTTACCTTCTTAATCTGAAAATATAATACACAGGTAATTATTAAACCTCTTGCACTAACACATCATTTCAAAGAACGCCACAAAGACGAAGAATTTGATAAAACCAAGTTTATGCCAGTATATAAACACACAATCAATCTTTGATGTTATTGCAAGAAAATTCAACAATTGTGAAATATTCCGCAATTCTCATATGAGGAAATCACTATGTGCTGCTAAATATGCACAATAATCGTAAAACTTACCCGTCTCCTACTACAACACATTTAATTGCTTGCATTTTCACAACTAACGACACGTCCACCTTATTCCTTGCAGGAAATAAGCGTCAATGGGCGGGGAGGTAAATATGGAGGCAGCCTACCACGGGCAAACAAACAAGCAACTAATTTTATTTTTCAACATTATTTACAAAGAAATTGGGTCATTGATAGCTATTTAAAAACTTTTAAGTTCTGTAAAAAGAATTTAAAATTTATGATTATTCATTTATATCGAATTAATGTTGTTATACCTCCATTGAATACCGTGGTGATATTTACGTAATGATGTGTCATGGCAGCAGTCTGGCAGCATCAAGTATTCGCCCTTGATGCGAGATATAATGCCCACAGGGCTCCTAATCATCCCACTTTCAGTACGTATTGCCGGAATAAAACATGCACATTTGTTGCAAATGTGTCGAGAGTATCTGTAATGCGTTATTCAAAATAATTTATAGGTTAGGTCATACCACTGTCATTTTGACAGATCTTCAGAAATTGTAATTAAACATTTTTTTTAAATATTATTTAAAAATACGATACAACTAATTTTCTATTGCTGTTTAAAGGCAGTAACGCGAATACCAAAGAATGAGTAAATAAACCAGAACATGAAAATACATCCAGTGCAAACCTGAGATATCATGCATTACAAGTGATTTTAAATGTAATTAAAATAGTTCTGTAGATTCCTTGTATAATTTTCTTATTTAGTGTTTGATATTTCTAGCCTTGAAAATAAACAAATAGGAACAAAATATAATGAGCAAAAAGTTGTACCAAAATATACTATATTTTTACTAATGACTAATAAATCCAAGTTTGTAATTTTAATACATGCAGTAATAATTTTAACGTTATGTTCTATATACTCTATGAATCAATCGTTTCCAAAGCTACTGCATAGCCTCCTGTATTATACGGCAGCTACTTATGTTCTTTTTCCCTAAGTAAATGGTTTCGGAACGTGTAACCTATTGCCAAAACTGAAAAAATAAAATAGCAAACATATTTTAAAAAATTTAAAGTTTCATTGGATGCTAAATAGCGTCAAGCTGCCAGAGGTAATTTATGAATAAGCAATATACTTTACACCCATTTTTTACTCAAAACCTGGGATCTCGATGACCTTATGGCATAGGTGACAACAGAAAGAAATTAATAAAGTATAGCTTTCTTAAAGATTACATAATTTGCTTATTTATTTTTTTTACGCTGATTGGTCCTTATAAATCATACTGTGCAAAGATATGGTAGAATATAGGACAAGTCAGAAAATCATTGAATTTACATATAATTTAAAATTATATAAGGCTAGTGATAATATACAAAGTTATCATATGCTACACCAAAGTATAAAATATATCTTTAAAACCTGTTCAAACACTCTTAGAACAAAATGATTTATCAAAAGACAAATAGATAAACAGTTTTACAAATGTAGTTAACTGTTATAATAAAATTAATTCTATTTCATACTATAACTACTATTTAAAAACTCATTTAATGAGTAGAAACAGTGATCAAATAAATTTGCCATTACTGCCCTTTTGAATAATTGCTTTAATTTGGCATGGAACTTTGTTGTATTATTTGATAGACATTTCAGTTGCACCTCTTGAGGTGTTAATTCTCATAATGTGAATAGAATATTATATAATATTAACCCAGACTCTATTAAAGTTCTTGAGATTTTAAAACTTACATCAACTGACACATGTTCTAAATTTCAGGAACACTTTACATCCGACGGCGAAATCAGCTACTGCGGGAATACACAAAACTTGAAGTAAGCAACAACAGGGTGTTTTAAAGGAATTTATAAAACACTGACCTCAGAGCAAAGATAGAAGATCATGTATTTATGAATAGTTACAAAGAATCTTTTTTTTTTTTAATTATTATTAAGCCTTAAGTCAACAGACATACTTTTGTGACAAGTCGCATAGTTATTTGTGATACATAAAATTTCGAGAATGAAGGCAATAACATTGAAAAGGAGACTTTAGACAATTACATCTTGTACAGCACTTTCACATAAAAACTATACTACATTCATGATGTTTTCAATCCTGTTGACTGTGTACAGCACAATATACCTAACTGCTAAGAATCAAACACCATGCTTGTGGGATAGTTTTTATATGAAAGCCCTGTAGGAGTAATCTGCATCACATGCTGTGCCGTTTTCCTTTTACTCAAACTATTTTGTGAATGTGTCTTTGGTAATAATACAAACTCTTCAAATGCAGTCACTACAGCTTCAGGCAATTCTAATTGATAACCTTAAAGTTTTTTTATCTAAAGGAATGGAAAAATGGGGCCATGTATGGACTACAGAGCAACGAGACAAATATTTGACTCCTTACTCTTGCAGAAATTCAGTCATTTCCTGTGCAGTGTGACCAAAGGCATTGTCATGGTGTAGCAGAATTCTATATAGGCCTAACATTTTGAGTACCATTTGACAGTGATGGATTTTGTTTCCCCCAAGCATAGCTATCATAACTTGAGCACCCACTAGTTGAGAAGAAAGAGAAATTAAAAATAGGCAATTTATTCCAAGGCAGATAAGGGAAATAAAATAGTAATTGTAGATAATATAGATTATATCAGCAGGATGGAAACTGACCTTAATAATGAAATTTATGTATAAATTGCAAAAAATCCCTTAAACGAATGCATCATGAGCTTCAATATAACTAGTGTTATGCCCAGATTCAGAAAGTCCTGAATAATTGGTTCAACAGCAAAAATAATTTTGAAACAAAAGCTTCATGTCAGCAAACACTGCAGCTGCTGGATTGCACACCAAATATATATATTAAAGTAAAAAAATTACATACAGCGTAAGTGTACTGATTCTGGAAAATGCTATAAAACTTTGATGGAGGAAGCATATTTAATTTCATAATTTATGAAAACTGGATATACCACTATGATCCAGAAAGTAATGGTACAAATTTGTCTGGATCTTTCCAATCTTCCAACAAAAATCAAGAGATCAAGAAGTGTTGGCAAGAATATGATGTGCTCTTTCATAATTTTATTGAAGCTCATAAGGCATTTTTAAGGGATCTTAAGAGGCTAAATTATTCAAGGAAAAGAGAAGCACAAAATCAAAACAGACAATCCAATTATACCAAGAATATGTGGTCTGCAAAACACTCAAAAACCAGGCAACAGCAGACCACAGCTCAGAAGTTCAGGCATTTATTTTGGTTAAAATAGGCAGGCCAAAAGGCATTGAAAATACGCATTTATTAAAATGAAAACAGAGAGTAATATCACTTATTATTACTGAAAACAACTATTTAAGATACTTAATAATCTCTTTATTACATAATTAAAGTACTTAAGTTTACTTTTCTTGGTTACAAGCACCAAGATGTTTTTTCAAGGTCATAGTCAGTTGCTTGTGAGAGAGAACATTTTTCATCATGGAAAAATAATGTTCTGCTTCCACTGGAGTGACTGGAGTATATTTTAAATCCATAATCAGTTACAGCAGAACATTCACCTTTCACGACATCATGGAAATGTTGGTAAAGACAAAATAAAGTAGTTTTGAATAGTCCTGATAAATGAGCAAAAGAGCCAGGTGGTTTTTGGTCAAGTTTATTTTATGTTTATGTGTTTATTGGAGAATCAGGTTAGTATCTCTCTTACTTCCATACTGAACACATTGTTAGGGATGGTTTATTGCACAGCTATGCAGCTCTCATCTTCCTAGCTTGCAAGTGTTTGTTACATTTATGCAGCTAAGAAGTTACCCCCACCAAAAATTTCAATTGTCTCGCACAGATTGATACAGGATCATTTGCCAGAACCATTCAAAACTACAGTTCATCCTCTCTATTTCCTGGTGTTCATATGCCTGAGGTAACTGTGCGTTCCTTTCACTGACAAAGGTTATGCTATTTAAAGAGCTTGAATGAATGGTTTGAGAAAGTTTTGAACTGCTTGAAAAGGAATAAATGTACAACAAGCTTCTCAATAGATATTTTTATAAGATGAAGATGCCATTTAATTTTTCACTTCAATATATTGAAATTCTCTGTGTGCTTTTTTAAAATAATAGATAATCACAGGAAAAAATCCATAAAAAAGAGAGAGAGATTTTAAACCTTAAAATACTCATAAGCAATGGAAGTCAAAATAGGCAAAAAAGGCAAAATAAAAACTGGCCCTACCAACTCCAAATGTACAGAAACATGTCCATCTCTATCTGACTGTTAAATATATCCACCCAGATAGAAAAGGCATTTTGTCTAACTTTTGGGTTCTGTTAATAACATTGATTCACCAATCTATAATCTGGCAAAATGGCTTTCACTTAAGTTCAACAGGCTGGAAATTAAAATAATTGTTAAAATGAATTGAGTTAATAACATAATCTTCTCTAAAGGAAATATGCTTGTTTCTTTTGATGTCACAGCATTATTTCCTAGCATTTCTAGAAATGAATTACTTAAACTGTTGAAGGATTGGCTACTATCCACAAAATTATCCATAGGTGAAATAGAAGACTTACAGAGTTTTGCACAAACCAAAATTTCTTCAGTTTTAAAATACCTCTGGACTGGCAATAGGTAATCTGCTCTGTCCTCCCCAGTGAACTTATTTATAAGTGCCCTTGAACTATATATTACTAATATTTTAATGCTTTTTAATTTTCAAGACATGGGACCAATATGTAGACAATACAGTTCCCAAAATTCATACTGGAGAGGATTTGAAACTCTTGAATTAAGAAAAAATACTTAGAAATTATAAAAGATGGCTATTTATATTTCCTAGATCAAAAAAATAGTAAAGGAGTCCCAAACTGCAACAACAAGCAGTCATAAACATGCTGACACACAGATTGGTAAATGTTCCACTTAGTAAACGAGACTATTAAAAAAAATACCTATCCATCATCAATACAGCACATCAGAATGGTTTCAATAAAGAATTGCAAAATATAACAGAATTAAAACTACCAGAAACATGTATACTTATTAATTGGATTAAAATATCAAATACAATTAGTTTACATATCATCCATTAATTTTCCAGACACAGTTTAGGGTATGTGGATGACATATTTGCAATAATACTGAAAAAACATTCAAGATGCTCTAAAACACCTTATATTACAACATAAATTTATACAGTTCACCATGGAAGAAAAGAAAAATGGTTGGCTCCGATTCCTAGTTTTAAAAATTATAAGAAATGCAGACAGACTGAACTATGGAATCCTTAGAAAAGAAACACTTACATAAAATTACATAAAATATAACAGGCATAACCCCATCTCACTCACAGAAAGAGTATAAAGCAGAACACCAAAGGTAATTAATACAGCAATAATCAATGGTTTCAACAAAGACATAATAATAAAAATTATCAATAAATTTAAAAGACCAAAATCTATAAGAGAGTTTCCTTGCTGAAGAACATAAGGAGAGATACATATAAATTTTCACATATCCAACTTACCACAACAAATTCAATAGGATATTCAAAGGACATGACATAAAGTTAGCCCCAAAGGAACAAATATAATATAAAAGATTTACTATGTTCCTCAGTAAAGATGCCATACCTATAGAACAGAAATAAAGAATTCACAAAATTAAATGTGCAGATTGTAATCAAAGATACAAGAGGAAAAAAGAAGTGAAATTTAGAAATTCAGAGAAAGGAACACTATGAATGTTTATTTTTTATTTTTCATCCTTAATCCAAACTTTCCAAATACAAATTTTGATGTTCCACCCAAGAATGAATCAGCAAGTTTTTACTCGAACCATCAAAGATCACCACAGAAGCACCTTGGGATCCAGCCACTACATCGAAGTCAGTCAACAGCTGATGATGAAAGCAATTGCCTACAAAACATGTCCTAATGTTGTGTAAGTGGAGTTAATATGAACATATTTAATAAATTCTAATAGATACAGTATGACTCCATTGTCTATAGCTTCCCAAGTATAATTTAAATAAGAGAAAGCTGTTCATGCACTTTGGCAAATACACTTTTAAATAAATCTGAAATATTTTTTGCATTAGCTGCTTTTAAAGGAAAACCCTGAGGTTCAAATTGCATTAAAATGTATTTATAGGCCACTCACTTATCTCTGAATTCAATAGTAATATTTGTTTATCTGTAAAATGTCGGTCCTGGTGGTGTAGTGGTAACCATACTTGCCTTCTAAACCCAAGGTCTCGGGTTCAAACCCGGCCAGGATCAATGGATTTTTTGAGCGTAAAAATTCTAAGTATGGCTTCCTTTGGAAGGGAAGTAAAGCTGTGGGTCCCGTGTTGTACATTTGTGGCACGATAAAGAACCTCAAGCCTGAAAGAAGAGGCCTCTGAGAAAAATATGTTGGCCGTTTCATGCCCTGAATAGAATGGGATGCTGATGACCTGTGATGCTAAAGAGCATCCTTAAATAAAAAAATCTGTAAAACTCTGCAATTATTCACTAGGGGCTCCATTTAGTCACCCATTGCTTGCCTTCTGCTATGCCAGTCAAGAATATACAAGTGTTTTTGTATTACATGCTTCAAGGCATTAATTTTCTTCAGAGACTATTGATACTGTGGCATTTTACAGAAATAAGATATCACCATGAAGTCAGAGCTAATTAAGCAGCATATAATTGAATATTGTTGTGAGATTGTTTGTTCGAATCTGAAAGTTTTCCTTGTTGTAACATTATCACTTAATATTGTAATAATTAAAGTATATAAACTAGATACAAAACATTAGCAAAGGAGAAACCAGCTGCCTAAAATAGCACATTAAATAAGACAAGAAACAACAATAACCCTAATTTGCCATTTTCACTATAAATAGAACCAAAAATATGGTTCTAATGAATTCCTGTCTAAAGATCTCACACAATTACAAATTAGGTAAGTATCCACGAGTATAGTAATGATCATTGTATGACTAAGTTACCCGTCAATGCTAAGGATGCAAACAAGAGTTCATAAAACATGTACTACATATAAACAAGTGGGGACAATAACATTGTGTAGTTCCATTCAGTCATACAATGATCTTAATTTTATGATTAACTTCACTGTACAAGTTCTAGTTATCCATAAGTATATTTCTAGAAGTTACATAATTTGTAAATGCACATCAAGGATAGTGTCCTTTGCATATTAAACAGTTTTAACCCTGCTCTCATTAATTGTACATATCAATATTTGGAAGATCTCTGTTATATATTTTAGTGCTTTTACAGTGCAATTAAAAAGTTTGCTGATGGGGTATATTGGCAGAACTAGGAAGAATAGGAAGGAAAGGTATAATAGTGAAGAAAATTTTTAAATATTTGCACATGTTTAATTTGTTTGACGCTCTTTAACATCACAGTCTCATTTTATTCAGGGCATGAAACGGATGACAAATTTTGCTCAGAGGCCTTTTCTTTCAGGCTTGAGGTTTTTTTTTTTTCGTGCTGTAAGTGTATGACAAGCGACCCATGGCTTTACTTCCCTTCTGAAGGAAGCCATACTTAAGATTTTTATGCCTGAAAAAATCCATCAATCCTGGCCGGGTTTGAACCCGCAATCTTGGGCTTAGAAGTCAAGTATGGTTACCGCTACACTACTAGGACCGACACAGATGCTTAAATTTAGATAATAACAACGTACTAAAATAATGCCTTAAGTACCAAAAAGATGTGCTGGGAAGAGAGAGTTGGTTTGGAAATGTGGGGGAAACTATTAAAGAAATTGTAATGTAGGATGTACGGCGAATGGGTGAAAGTAATGTCTATGGACTTGGAAAAGAAGTGAGGCAGAGGGTAGAAGATATGAAGAAGCAAGAGATTGGAGCTAGCTTTTAGGATAAAAATTCTTTATATTTATATAAAATAATTAAAAGAAATTGGGGTCAGGAGAAATATATAGATAACAATGATCAACTGGAAGAAAAGGTCTTGCAAGGGTATGTGTACAAGAGATAATTTCTAAAAGGATTGAGAAAAAATTTCAAGTAAGGATGTATTATGTGTGGGAAAATATATAGTGGAACAAACTACAGCAAGATATAGTGGCAATTATGTTGTCATGTATGAATATGAGGCTAGAGAAAATAAAAACAAGATTGGGGAATTCTTAGGAAAAGTAAAGGGATAAGTGGAGAATAAGTATAAGGAAGGAGCTTGAGGATGCACACAGTTGTGAAAAGGGTAATTTATTTTAGAGGTTCTTTACCATACATATAACCTGGTGGTTAAGTTATGCGGAAACCTTAGTTCTTTTATTGCTAAATTCTTAGATATTTTGTTTGTTATGTAAATTTAATTATAATGTTGTTTATTGAAATAAAAAAAGCCATTCATACAATGCAATTAACACGTATTTCATTATTGTTTGTGAGCAATAACAATGTTAGTTTTTTTTATATACTTTTATGTTAAATTGTAATTCAAAGGGTCAGTTCATATGTACTATGAATATGGGTAATGTATAATATATGTAATTCTGCACCTACCTTTCTGTATATTTTATATATTCTATATTTAAATAACAACTTGAAGATGTCCTTTTCACCCTGAATGATCTTGGACAGATTATAATAAATTTAAAAACATTATACCTGTCCCAAACATACAACTAGCACAATTAAGTGATTCGTACAAAATTGCTATCTTGGATAATAAGAAGATTTTAAAAAAAATTGTTACTGTTATCAAAGGTAATAAAAGTCAATACTGTAACTTATGAAATTTATAATACTTTGAACAATATTAGTTTTCTTTATGATCCTTAGAGTAAAATAGTTTTTTAAACTCAGTGCATATAATAAATATTGATGGAATAAGATTGAGACAAAAAAAAAAAAAAGGACATCCTCCATTTTTTCAAACATTTGGTAACCCTACATTAAACTTTTTTTATTAATTTATTCTTTATTGCTAAGTCAAATTACATTGCTATTGTCTGATTAAGAAATTTTCCAAGTAGATTGCCCTTTCCAATCAACAAACAAAGTTGAAGATGGATTCTTTTAATTTCTTAACAGTATGAAATAAACATTAAATTCCATGATATGTAAAGCTAATTCATATTACTCTAAAAAATAAATAAAAACATTTATAAATGTGCAAATTGATGAGAATTAATGTGGAAAAGTTACAAAGTACTCTAGAAATTACAAAATATTATTGAATGTTAGTGAAAGGTTTTAGCAAAAAGAAGTAATATGTGGTCATTGTAATTTTGTTATGTTGCAGGACTCTGTAATCAGGAAGCAATACCTGAAGATTCGCAGTCAGCTGCTGCAGCAAAGGTATGGCGTTTCTTGTGACCGGAGCAGCATTCGCAGTCACAGCATCAGTGCACGCAGCAGCAGTCGGGTAAAAGACTTGCTTCACTCTTATTACTATCTTCTTAAAGACATCAACAGGACAATTGGTTGATTCAAAATTATGCACCTTTGTTTGAGGGCACTTGCATCACCATAAATTTGAACCTAGGCCTTTTGAATGGAATTCATTTCATTCTTCACATATTTCTAGTTAGTTTTAATGGCACATATAATTATTTATCATGGTGAAGTGAGTAAAATGAACTTTGGAGACTCCCAGCAATTCACAAGTTCAGAAGTGACTGTGTTGACTGTCTCTCCTTTCTTCTGACATTGCACCAAAATTTGCCCATTCATAATTATAACAAAACCAGCAGGAGTTTCAAGCAGAGGGGCCTGACTTTAATTTTATTCTTATAAAGAATGTACGTCACCATTCTGTGTATTTTTTTTTATTGTGATTTATAATAATGAACTCAGACTACATTCCCTGTGGCAGTGTTCATCATTTTGATTTGTCAACTCTGTATATGCTTCAACTTTTGTTCCTTTGTGAGCTCTTAAAGAACCCATCTGAAGAGACGATAGTGATTTTCCAGGGTACAATGGATAATGCAATGGACAGTTCTAGCGATGACTGCCATCATGATTAGAGATAGTGATTCCATGTGAGCAACATTAAAGTTACTGAGCCTAATCATTTCTTGATAAAAGAATATGTTACAGTTCATTTAGAGGGAAAATAGAAAGTTCATCTTTTCAAAATTCTAAATCATTTTAAAAAATAATATTTATTTATTTATGACACAAGATCCTAAAGTGTAATTTTTCTGAACAAGTTTGAAGTTCATACGAGTCCATAAAAATAACTTTAGGAATGTGTATCATAATGTTTTTTCTATGACAAATTTACATTAAATAAATATTTCAAGACGAAGATGTTATAACACTATGATTTCATGGCTGTCTAAACCCACTATAATCAACAAAGAGGTTAGGAAAAGTTTAATGCTATATGCAAGCAACAAGTGTTACATATGTAACTACAGCTAAAGTGTGTGTATAAATGTTAAAAATTTGTTACTTATTTGTGTTATGTGTAATATTTACGTCATGAAATATTGAGGCAAGTCATTAATTTCTTCGCAATATTAATTAAATTTGGAATATAACACAGGGAAATATACAATATTAATATCTTCTGAGACAAACTATTTAAACACACTCTTTTTGACTTCGCTTATTGGAAATTTACTCAGGACATGTTTTTTGGACTCTGGTTCATACCCTCAGCTGTTAAACAATTATTAGATCATTTATTCAAGTTGGGTCGATAGGCATCTGGGTTTACTCTGGTGGTCTTGCGAAAAACCTGATTAAAGAGCTGTCTGCTTCTAGGCTGTCAAAATTCATTAAGTTTTGCTTATACTTTTTTTTATATACATCCTTTCCCATATGGTTAATTCCTCTGGTTGTTGAACTGTTTTTAATAACTTGAGGCCTTTTTCTATCTCATGGTTTTTATTCCAAAAAGTGCTGCCACCAACCCAACTTCAACAAATGATCCAACAATTATTTAACAGCTGATGATGGACAAGGACCTGGACCCTCAGAAATGGAACAAAAACACACTGTTAGCCTTGTTTTTTTTTTATTTAGCTGCTATTGTAAAATAAAATTAAATTAAAAATAGAATATTGCTGGCAGATGATGAATTAATGAGTTACCAGGACTCCCCTGAAACTTAGTATAATCCCAAACTATTCAAATTTAGTATAGTGCTGTTGGTTTTTCAGCCAGAGTTTAATTAAAAATTCATTAATAATACAGAAGTAGTTTTAATATTAGATTAAATTATCAATATGTCATCATTTAGTTTTACTGATTTATAAAATATGCTCAATTTTATGCTTCTGTTCATAACAGATTAGCGAATCTCCAGAAACCACTCGATTTCCAATGGAAACTAGCTTTTCCAGTGAACAAGGGACAGTTGTACCAACAAAGCAAGCAAATGCTTCACGAGCAATTGTTGGAGGAACTACTATAGCAGAGAACTATGCCTTTGTTGGTGTGCACCATATATTTGATCAGGTAATAACAAAGAGTACTTTTATGTTATGGTGCCAAATGACAAGCACTTTCTAATTTTCCTGTTGCATCATACTACATAAAATATAAGACACAGGAGGTTGGAGTGATGTTGTGACATCACTCTTGGGAAGTATTTTTGAAATAGAGGATACCAAAAAATTGGACATACAAGAAGATTACAAGGGCAAAGGCAAAAGAGCATTTCACATGGAAGAATGGAAATAACAAAAAAGGAAGGGGGGGATTTGCTAGGAACAGAACAGGAAAATAGGACTAATTGGATTAAAAGTGAAAAAGAAAGTGTCCACTATGTGGAAAATAGATAAGGCTTTGCAGTATATAATTACAGCCCAGAAACAAAAACATGTAGAGAGGAAGTATGGATGAGAAAATGGGATAATTTACTGATCGCAATTTTTACACGATACTAAACATTACCTTCCTTAAAAAAAAAATTTCCCAATAAGGTCTATCTATGAATTTCAGTAATTTGACTTCCATTTCTATATCATTTTATCTCTCCAAAAGTAATGTGCAACCGCTGACATATCTATCTGATTGTATCTGATGTTTCTCCAGTGTTCCTTTAGCCTAGTTCTAATGTTTCTTTTTGTTTTGCCAATATATATTTTGTTGCATTCCAAGCAGTTAATTTTATAGATTCCTGGCTTCTTCTCATCAGAGATTCTGTCATTATCCCCAGAGTTGAGCAGATTATTTAGGCTGAATTTGTTCACTGGGTAAAAAAGAATACCAATCTCTCTGAGTATTTTCTGCAAATTTTGGATGACAAGTAAGGTTTTGCAAATGGTAGTTTCTATACTTACCTGGTTTAACCTCTTCTTCACTGTATTAGTTCTGACACAAAATTAGTTTTAAAATTAAGTATCTAATGATGTCGGCAAAGGTGAATGAAACATGTTCAAATAAAAAGTTAATGAAGTTGTAAGACCTTTTAGTTTGACTTATCACAGTATATTAACAACTCTTGTAATAATTATCTGGGAGATATATAGCTTGATCAACTTTCATTTCTACCTGTTTGTAAGAAGTCCATAGGCATTATTAAAATAGAGATGGTGGCATTATAAGCCTTGTTTATGTCACCTAGAATGACCCATTTCTAGGTTTAATTAATACTTGTAATTGTATATATCGGGGTCTTTCATGGTTTTGTGATCCATGCAGCTGGCAAATCAGCAGTTAAAGCAGAAACTAATGGTGAAGCTGGTGTAATATACGGTAACTGCTTCAAATTCATGCAATTAAAACTATAATTACAATGAAAATAAGCATGTACCTTATGATAGATGATGGAAATGTTGTACTGCTACATCCAAATATGTTTGGCAAGTTTTTAGGAAATGTCTTTCAGTTCTTCTAATTCTCCTGTGTGTGGGGGGGATCATTCCATATACATTATTTTTCAACTTCCCTCATAAATAAAATATAATAAAATATATTTCTTCATTTAAGATAGTTCTATTATTCTATATGCATTAACTGCACAGCGTACATTGATTTGCTCATTATGCAAGAGTATAAATCATATCTTTCTGTACTCCAATCTTTATTATTTAGAGCCAAAACATGGTCACATAAATGAAGCCATGCTTCATTAGTAAAGAATATTAAGCATGGATCAATTACTATGATAAAGTTCCATAACATCCAATTATAGAAATTTATCTGAATATTAGAATCACTTGCCTGCAATTCATGAACAACAGTTAATGTGTATGTTTTTAAGTGTATTTTGATTCAATTTCAGAAGATGAACTTATGCTTTTCTTGAGCTTACAGTGCTAACTATTTGTTGTGATCCTGTTCTCCAGCACATAGCTGCCGTAACCATGCTAAAATTTGCCAACAATGATCGCTCTCGTTTATGCTGTGCATCATTTGATGGGACAGTTTCCATTTGCAATGTAACAGCCAATCCACCACGGGTAGAGGTGATTCTTCGAGGTCACAAGAAAGGAGTGACTGGTAAGTGAAACAGTAATTTTGAGAAAAACAATTAACTCTGTCTTCCTAAGGTATTGTTATAAGAAAATATAATTTAGTAGCATGACAGTTGCTATTCAATTATCCATATCTTTAACATTAAAGATGCAATGTTACATCCTGTGCAATGAGACACTGACACAAATTGACCATCTTCCAACTTCCTCCAGGATCTTAAACTAATATCAGGCATTTTTCTTTTCTATGGCAGATGGAAGTAGGAAAATGCCAGAAGGAGCTAGTTTTGCAGAGTATTGTAGATGAGTTACCAGTTTAATTCTGCTTGCTTCTTGTAGGAAATCATTATTTTGCAAGGCACTGTTCTTGGTGAATTCACCATCTGAACATCAGTTGTCTGTCTGCAAGCATTTGGAACATTGTACTCAAGAATATTATTTTACGATGTTTGTTAAAAAAAAAAAATTAGAACTTCACAATTGCTCTAAAGAAACATCATAGTGAAACCTAGTTGGTAGCACTGATTAGCTCTAACTTTAACAAGACGTCTCCCATTTGCCATGCAATGTTATCTTATTTCACTTCAGTCCCACCTACTTTCCTTGCAGCAGTGTAGTGAGTGTTCTACAATTATTAAGATGGCAAATTATCATGAGCAGCACATTAACATAATATTTTGCGTAAAACTTTGTAAATCCATACCTGGACTCATGTGATGAACAAAGAAGCTTATGGAGATGATTGTTTGAAAAATACTCAGTGCTATGACTGGTATATGGAATTTAAAAATAGTTGGGAGTCCATAATTGATGGTTGCATTCCAGATTGATGATTGATGCTCATGCAGCCAGAAATAATGAGATCATCTATGAAAATTGCTGAAAATATGAAACTCTGTCAGAAAAGCTTGATATCCACCAAGCAAAGTTTGTCCCTTGGCTGTTCATACAAGAACAGAAAGACAACTGCGTTGTGATCTGTCAGGAGCTATTGGATCACATCAATGAGAATGCATCTTTTATGAATAAAATAATCACTGGTGATGAAACATGGGTCTATGGTGGTGATGTTGATATGAAAGTTCAATCATCAAAATGGGTCGGAAAATTTACACCAAGATCCAAAAAAAACTTGTAAGGTCAGGTCAAACGTCAAAGTGCTGTTGATGATTTTCTTCGACATTCAGGGTGTTATTCATCATAAATTTCTGCCAGAGGATCAAACTGTGAATTGGGATATTATCAAGATGTCTGCAAGTATTTCTGAGAAAATGTGAGAAGAAAGAGGCCTGGACTGTTGAGAGTCAATTCATAGATCCTGCAATATGATACACACCAGTTCATTCATCACTGCTTGTTCATAAGTTTTGCGTGAAAAACAAGATTGCTGTTTATTTCCCCACCCTCTATACTCTCCTGGCTTAGCACTTACAGATATTTTTTATTACCAAAGTTGAAATTTCTTAATGAAAGGCTGAAGATTCAACAAACTTGAGGTCCATTATTGTTCATATGACTTAGCAATGGCAATAACAAGTAGAGGACTAAACAAAGCAGTGGAAGCAATGTGAAATATTGTAAGGAATAAGAATGAAAAATAAATAAAAATAAATTGAAAATTATGGTATGCAAAAAGGTAATAAAATAAAGAGAGATGAAAAATAATAGCTTGAGAGTAATGAAGTTGAAGTAGTAAACAAATTGAATTACTTAGGAGTAAGGATAAATAATAATGGAAGATGAACAGATCGAGGAAAAAAAAATGTATTAGACAAGTGAAAACTAACTATAAATATTATAAGAACCTATTTGAAGAAGACATCAAGCATGAGTGTAGCAAGACTTGAGAAAATTTATTCAGATATAGCTGAATCGAAAATTAACTATGGGGTGAAATTTAGGGAACAGAGAAAGGGTGGGAGTATATGGATCATTTTCATAGAATATTTTGCAAAATGGTGTTGGGATTACTGAGGGTATCTCCAAATGGGGTAGCATTTGCTGAATTAGGAAGAGTTGGAGGAAAGGTATGGTAGTCAAATCTATATTTAAATATTGGTATAAGATAAAATTAAGAGAAGAAGGAGATATAGTTAAAGACTGCTTAGGGACATGAGAGAAAATAAAATGGAAAAGTTGATTTCCTCAAATAATGAAAATAGTCCAAGAGATTGGAAAAAGGAATTTAGATAGATAGCAGATAAGACAAGAAATATGGAATAAAGTGAAACAAATATAGATGATACTGAAAAGCAAGAAATATGGAGTAGTTTACAAAATAAGCATACCTTGAAATACTATAGAAAATTTAAGAAAGAATGGAGGCAGAAAAAATATGTACATGTTTGTAACAGAAAGGGAAGGGAGGGATTTGCTTGGGGTAGAATTGGAATAATAGAGTAGGTGGATTAAAAGTAAAAACAGAAGAGTGTCCATTATGTGCAAAAATAGAAAAGGATCTACATTGTGTAGTCAAATGTGTAGAAACTAAAGAATGGAGAGAAGAAGAGTATATTCAAAAATGAGATAATTTTTATGGCAATTTTGATATTAAAATTTTTTGGAATTGGCAGGAAGGATTTTTTGGGAAAAATTTGGTAACTATGTAGGGAAGGTAAGAGAGAATATGGTAGAAGAAAGTGATTAAATTAAAGGAAGAAGATTTTTATGGAGATAATAATGAAATGTGTAATTAGTGGAAAGTAGAATCTATTACATAACCAGGATGTTAATTGCTTAAGATACTAAATAAGAAGCACTCTAAGAACATAACCTCAACTTCAAACCTAAGTTGAAGTTATATTGCCACTCCATTGTCAACAGCTTCGTAAGTACTATATTTCCTCTAAGAACAGTTGTACAAATTGTAAAAGTTAATATAAAGGAAACATGTAAATAAAACATTCATTCAACTTAAGGAGTAAAAACAAAGTTTAAAGACAGAACTTTGCCTAATCTTGAAATATACTTATAAAGTACTGCTTTCAGAAGCTCAAATGTCATTGAGAGGTGTATAGATAGTGGGAGAGTACTTTGAGATTAACCTCTTATGATTGTGTTCTGACACATACCATCAATGCACAGTGTTCTTGATCACTATTACAACACAAAACTATGATTTTTTTCTGAAGAATCCACCCATCATTGTGCATGACATTTTTTGAGTGCATTTACTACAAGGCATAGATTCTTTATCCAGTTGATGGAGCTGGGAAGTACTCTATGATTCCAACTCTGCTGAGTTGACTTCATTCCTAAGATAAAGGAACCACTTTACAGCCTTCCTTTCAGGATTGTTTCAGAGATTCCTCAGGCAACAAAGTGTTCTATTAGAACTATCAGCAGAACAGCACTCCTACTGCCATTATACAATTTCCACATCACTGGAAATGGCTTTACACAATGCTGTTGACTATACTGAAGCAACATGTAACAATTTGTATTGTGATAAATCTATAATTGTCACTATTAAAATGTGAACCCTCATATTTTTTCTAAACAAATAATAAATCACAATGTGGTGAATATAAAATGTAACATAGCTGAGGTGTGTTTTCTCAGGATGTGATTGGTCAGTGTCCAATGACCTGATGGTAAGCTGCTCTCTTGATGGTACCATCTGCTTATGGGATGTGAACAGTCAAAAATGCCTTCGTGTTGTTCAAGATCAAATGGGAGCAGAAATGCTGTCATGTTTGTTCCAGCCTGCAAATAACAACATGGTGATTGTATCCTTTACTTGAAAATGTGATAGTTCATTGAGATTTGTAGCTTTAGCATTTGTACATTTTTGGTTACTATTACTTGTTGTTGCCTAATCTACAGCTTTAATTATTAATTTGCTGTGATGAGTTGAACAAAACACTCTTACAAACTTATTTTTCATTAGAACATGTTTCATGGAACTTTTTCCACAGCATCAGCTACTTGTTGTCCATTTGAAGGTTTGACATACTCCTTGGAGGATGTACTGTTTGGTTCTAATGGACATATGATGAACTTTGAAATTAGCATTTTCTTCCCCCCGGATATTGAAGTTCATTAGCTATTTCTTGAATTTATGGATATAAATTTTTCCCATGTGCTAAGTTCTGTATGCCCTTCCACAGCCTTTCACAGTTGTACTTTTTCTTTAATTCCATGATTAACAGTCCAAAAATGAGATGCCGTAGCAGATTTTTCTATTTGCTATTTGAGAGGCATTCAAAAATGTTTTACAATAGCAGTTTTTGTACCTTATTTGTTATTATTTTTTTTAATGGTGTTTAATGCCTGGTTTTACTACTGAGGCAGCACAGGCTATGGACACTGATGATAAATGAAATGAAATGATGTATTGGGAAAGGATTTTTTTAAAGGAATGAAGTGTTCCAGGCCTAAGTTTAGGGTAACTCTTTGCCATTTATGAGGACTGAGGAAAATCTGGAAAAAACTCATCCAGGGAGGACAGTCCTGGTGGGATTCGAACCCCAGACCTCCCGCTCATGAGTCTGCACCTAAACGACCTTGGCCTTTATTATGCAAAGCATTTCAATACACATGGGATCTCTACACCAATGCCGTCTTCATTATGACATCATGGAACCACTGTTTGGGAGTACTGTAGTATCAGTCATGGACAGCTGCCTGAATTTCCTTGTTTTTGCAAACTTTTTTACCTTAGAGTGAGTCCTTCATGTTATCAAATAAGGCATTATCAGGCGAGTGAGATCTGGTGAATATGGTGGGTGTGACAGAACAATAAACCCCAGCAAGGCTGCCATTGCTGAATCCTATATCTAAGCCATATAAAGATCTCATAATTCAAAGACAGAGTATGTAAATTGTTAATTAAACATCCTTTCTACATCATCCTACTAGAATTTGAAGTAGAAAATAAAAGGAATATATATTAAAAAAAAGGTTATAATGTATTATTGTACATAAGCTATTACTTTTCATCAATAGATTTTAAGCCTAATCTCCTTTTTTCTTTTGACAAACCCTACTGTAGTTATTATAATTACCAAATGATGAATATACTATTATTATTGTTATTATTATTATTATTATTATTATTATTATTATTATTATTATTATTAATAATAATAATAATAATAATAGTCATAATAATAATCAAGAGAATTTTCTGAAGTCCCAGAAAGTTGTTGCAATGATCTTTTTTAACATTACAGGTCTCATATACTGAAGATTGCAGATTCAATCATAGCCAGGGTAAATGAATTTATTCAGGCATAAAAATACTAGGTCATTGCTTAATTGTTGGGCATGATTGGCTGTCAGAACATCTCTTCAGAATTAAATTAATCAAGGACAGCTACTGTTCATTGTGTAAATTGTCCAAATTCTAAGTATAGCTTCTTTTGGAAGGGAAGTAAAGCTAGGGTTCCATATTGTTGATTTACGGATCAAAAATGAATCTCAAGCGTGAAAGAAGAGTAAAATTAATCTGGTGTTTCATTCTCTGATTTGAATGGGACGCTGGTGATCTGAGATGTTAAAGAATGTCCATAAATAAACCAAATATGTAAATTTATCATTACAAAAGCTTCACATGTTGTTTGTTAATCAAATGAGTGTTACAGAGTTAAAATGTTACACTAACCTCTCCAATGGTCATTCATAGTGTTTAAATTGGCATAAATTTTGTGTCAAGTCAGAAACTGCCTCATATACAAGAGCTGGAAAGAAATGCAGTGCCAACATTAATGAATATGTGAAGGCCGTGTTGTTCTCAGCATATCTGTTTAACCCACTCAGCATCACTAGCACACTATCTGTAGATGGACGAATACAATGCTGCCGAGAAATGGTGTAAATTTGAACTGCTCTAAAGTATATTTTCTAATCTGCGAGAAATCTGTGGCAATTAAACTTTGCCATATCAAATAGTGATTCATGGGGTGCCATATTTTTGACAGATGCAATAGACTGGAAGATGCACCAGGTTCAGCTTGTCTTGTCCTTCAAGTATATTATGTTAATTTGAAGATGGGTCATTAATGGACAATGAGGGAGTAAGCTGCAGAAGCAGAACAAGCTATACTACTGTGTTGCAGTAGGATGCTCCTTCTGGAACATAAATATGGCAGGGGATTATATTGAAGCAATGTAAAAGTTTCCAGGTTTTGGAACACATATTTCACTAATTATGAATTTGTTTCCATTCCTTTTTTTCAGCCCCTGTATAAACATTTTACAAATATCTTGAATAGGATTTAGACATTGGTAACAGCAGTAACCTAAAGACATGAATTACTAATAAACCCTCGAAGGGCTGACTGCATGCTACTTAAGAATGTGTAGTGGTTTTACTCACAATATTTTCCACTTCATGTGTATTTAGCCTTAACAAGATGTGTACAGGCAGGAAACTGTCAGGGCATGGTAGAAGTGTTGAACATTTCAACAGGAATATATCCTCGTGGTGGCAGCAGTAAACTTGGTGGGAAAGTGCTCTCTTTAGCCTTTGATGCTAGTGGACAACTTCTCTGGGCAGGCAATGATAAGGTGAGAAGGACATACCACATTGAACCCAATGTTCCAGTTTTCACTGAGTTAATTTTCTATGCATGAATGAATCATTATCAAAATAAACAAGTAATTCTGCTTTTTGTTGCAGGGAACTATTGTATCCTTCCTCTTTGATCTAGAAACAGGCAAGCTGAGTAAGTGCCGTAGGCTGACAGTGGCAGAGAACTGTCCAATCACTTGCATCTCATGGAGGGCATGGATAAGCAGAGAGGCTCGGGACCCTACATTGCTTGTCAACTGTGCAGCAAATGTTGTGTGCCTTTTCAGGTGAACAAACTGTTTATTTTTTTTTTTGCCAACAAAATGAAAATTATAATATTAAACAATATAACAAAAGGGATCTGTGACTACAATGCCAATTGTAATAGGAAAAATTACAAAATAAATGTCTTCCAACTTGTACAATGCAATAGAAGCTTTATTGTCACTTGTAAACAGGTGATTCTTCAATATGTGAACATCATTTCCATTATACAAGAAGATAGAAGATCATGTATACCGATTTACATAAATTTAATGTGCACCTTTTCGTCCAAATATAGTATTAAAAATTGTGGTGTGTATTAAATCTAAATCTGGTGGCACATTAGATTCTAGTACAAAATCATTCCATAGTTTGCGGGTAACATCAATCAAATTTATTGTTTATTACATCATAATGCATTGTTGTAATTCTTGACTTTGTTACATTTATTGTTATCCTATTATTGCAGAGAGTGTTTGAATAGTAGGTTGTCATGAATGGAGGGCAAATAGAGAAGAACATTTAATGATGCTACTTTCAAGCATTAAATAATTCTTTATGCTGAAAAAAATGTTAGCAGAAAGACAGGAAGAGAGTTCAATGTAGCTGAGAGCAACGTTTACTTGTGACAATAACAGAAATTGGCATCATTTGTAACTAAAGCTTGTAGGAAGAAATTCACTGGTCCTCGCAAAGGAAGACACCCTGACATTGAAGAAATAGTTTTGGAGTTTGTACATGAAAGGAGGAAGAACGGGCAACCTGTGACTAGTGACACCATAAGAAATAACTTTTTGTTCTTTGACCTAAGCCAACTGCCCTGGCAACAGCACAAGTGATGCATTTTGTCCTACATGTTCCAAGATCTAACAATAGTCCACTTATAATTCTATGTTCTAACTTTTTATGAAGAAGATGATCTTATCTCTAAGATGCCCTGCAATAATAGTCAGAATCATTCTTTGTGATTTCTGGTTTCAAATTGAGGTGCACATTACATTTAATGGTGTATTAGTTAACACTCATATTATAGTAGCATATGTTTGTTTAGCAACAAAGTGGACTATTACGAGAATGAAACATCATCACAAACAAGTTATTGTAGACAGCAATATGTCTCCCTTAATATTCTGTGAGAGAAAAAAATATTAGATTTTTTTTTTAATAGTGTTTAATGCCCATTTTTACTACTGATGTACTGCAGGCAGTGGACATGGATGATACATGAAATTTAATGATATATTGGGAAAGGATTTTTTAAGGAAGGAAATGTTCTAGGCCTAAGTTTAGGGTACCATCCCAGCATTTACCATTTATGAGGACTGAGGAACACCTGGAAAAATCCTCAGTCAGGGAGGATGATCCTGGCGGGATTTGAATCCCAGACCTTCCACTCACAAGTCGGCGCCTTAACGACCTCGGCCACCTGTGGCAGTACAATGATAGATGAGCCATATGAAAAGCATAATAAATGAATTTTAAAATATTTCAATTAGTGTTTCTAACAATATGACCAGGGATTGTAATTGCATTACTGTAAGAAATATTGTAAAATGGGCTATAGGAAAATTGGCAAGGACTAGAACATAAACATTTTCATTTCTTTCCCATTTTGCTTAGTACTCAATAAATATTAAATATAAAGCAAAAGATATTTAATATCTTATACCCATGCTATCAAACCTGTGGAACCAGCATTTTCAAACAAAAATGAAAATGCAACTATAATATATTTTTTAAAAATATGCCAAGGCTGTATGGAAGTTTACAATTTTTATAGCTTCTAACATTTTATTGTTTTGACTAAATGTTACAGAGTGGTTGACAGAGAAGGAATGTTGCAACTAAAACGTAAATTTGCTGTTCGTCACAAGAACTATCTGGTGCGCTCAACATTTTGTCCCATCATGTCTTTCAGACAGGGAGCATGTGTGGGTAAGTTACACTTTGATGTTGAAAGGTAAACCTACATGCAAAAAATCAGCTGCTTATGTTAAACAATAGCAATAATTTATAACTGCTTTCCTCTAGGGAGGATATCAAACTCTACAGGAAGGGACTTCAAATTTTGATAATAGAAATAAAATAGTATTGGTACTAATATTTTTAAATTTCCCTTTATTCCTGATGTGCAATTAAATTAGAGATAATTATCTTTAAAATGAAATTATATTATATATTATAGCATGTATTAATTTACATATACAAAAAATAATGCACTGAGGTTTTTTTACAGCATATCTATAAATGACATCATCAACAAAACTTTGTGGATTCCTTATCTCCCTTAGTTGATATCTTCATATTTTTTAATTTTGCCATCACCCTATTCATGTTGCTGAATGACTTTTCTACACTGACGGTGGGAACTGGAATGCAAGTATCCTTAGAGCTTCATAGCCAACATCTGCCCTTAAGTTAAAAGAAAGACCATCACGAGACAAACATTCTCATTTACTATGTGCAATGAACTTAAAAGAATGCAAGTCTACAATAACAATGTCTTCATTTTCATGTTCTAATATCAAACACAATTCTTTACAATCACTTTTATTAATCTCTTGAAATATTTTAAAACTTTCAAAATATGCACTTGAACTTTTTCTCCATTTCATTAATCATACTTTTCACAAATTTCCTTTTATTTCTCATAGTTTGTTTTTTGTCGTCCATGAAGAGCACCTTTTAACTTCTGCTGTGTCCACTTCTAAGTTTAATTTTCCGCACTGTGTTCATTGCAAAGGCGGTCAAAGCTTCTTAAATAGCTGAAACTGCAAGAAGTTGAAATTCATTACAAAATGGAATTTTATTACAAGTTGGCAGTTATCAAAAGAGACAATTATTTAAATTCGTTCATTATTTTGACTCTATAAATATTATATTCATTTACAAAAAGATTTTATATTTCTGATTCCTTCCTCCACACCTGGCCATGTCACGTGCTGTCACACTTCTGGAAGACAATGGACATCCATAGCTAACTGATTTTGTTAACGTTTGAAAAGGAGCACTCAAATGCAACACTGTAGTTCTTCAGCTGATTCCCTCACTGGCTTCATCAATGACCCACCTTTAGCAGTGACTGATTCAAATCAATGCAATGTTCTTCAAGAACAGACATGATGCATCTTCCACTCTATAGCAATTTTACCCAAAGTCTGGCACCTGAGAGACCACTGTGCCAAAATTTCTTTGCTACAGGTTTCTTCCAAGCCTGTATAAAATTCTATCACATTCATAACACATGCCACTTCAATTTTATTCCATGCACTCACTTTTAGAAAACATCACTGTAGGAGGTCCATATTTACACCATTAATTTGTTCAACTACAGATAGTGATGCTGAGTGTGTTAAAAAGCTGTGCTGTTCCTCTAGACAAGTTGAGAACAACATTACATGTTAATCAATAGCATGGTAACTGTTTTCTTTCCCGCCCTCATATGATGTAATAGTTTAATTTATTTAAATTTATTGTCTTTGTGACATCAAGCTGTGGTTAGATCATATGTTTAGGATATACTCTAAATTAACTACTATTATCTGCTTTAACTAAGTACTTACTTTTAGTTACAGGCAGTGAGGATTCCTGCGTGTACTTTCTGGACATTGAACGAGAAGAGCGACCATGTGTCAACAAGTTGCAAGGACATGCCTGTCCTGTTCTTAGTGTTAGCTTCAACTATGATGAGTCCCTTCTGGCTACAAGTGATTACCAGGGCCTTGTCATTGTTTGGAGGCGTGAACAGCCTCCTTCTTGATTTTTCTTGCATGTATTACATTGACCACGCACTGCAAAATAAGAACATATTCCTGTAATAGTATTTTAGATTTTTGAAAATGTTATGCAATTAATAAAAATAAAACTAAACATATTAAGTGACACTTAATTTGTAGCAGATACAACATTTAATACTCAATAAATTTCTACATTAAAAGCAATGTTATTTATATAGAAATCCACCAAGATTCAGAAAAATTAATGAACTCCAAATTTTGAAAAAGAGGTTTGATTTTCAATTGTTATCTTATCTTAAAACTCTATCAATGTTTTTACATAGCTTTTGTCAGTCTTTTCCCATTCCTTACAGAATTTCCAAGGATGACTATTTTAACCTGCCCTTTTCAGGAATCTAAAGTAGTGATGGGATAGTAAATTAAACTCGTTTGATATTTCTACTGTGAAAAAATAATATAGGGTGATCCATTTTGGCATGGATAAAATGAAAACACTGTAAAACATTTACTACTAAACTTTATATTTTGAACTTCGTGTACACAACATTGAAAGATGGGAGATTTCTCAGAGCAATATATGGCCTCCATTGCACACTCTGCATAAATCATAATGGTGACGGGATTCAGCCCATGTCCATTGTAATATCAGAGGGATCATTTTTTGAACAGCTTGAGTAATTTTTAATTTCTTTAGAAAATGACAAACCTCCCATGCCCAGTGAGGGGGGTGCACCCTTTCTGGAATACAATGTTCATATTGTTGTCTTCATGAACTTGTTGCAACAGAAACAATTGCACCATATCCAAATAAGATTTATAGCACTTTGTAGTAACCATTTCAATAATCTACAATGTTTATAACTATTCATTGTTGATTTTCATTCTTGCCATGTACAAAAACTCATCTTTTAAGCAAAATATTACAACATTACAAATTATTTATGAGGAAATCACCCAAATTTCACTAGTTTTGTTCCACTTACTTGGACATGTTTCAAAGGCAAATTTCCTTCATCGTCAGCATGGTATTAACATGTTGTTCTTTGGATTTTATAAACTGTTTGATGAGGTTACTGTTATTTGGAAGATCAAAATTAATTAAACTTTCTTTGTTTTCATTCAAGAATTTATTTTCCAACACTGATAATTCTATGGGTTTATGAAGAGCTTTTAGGAGTTTAGGTTCATTTTGGAAACTCCTTAAGCTCCTAAAAGCTCTTTAAAAATAATGAAATGAAAACAAAGAAAATTTAGTTAATTTTGATCTTCCAAACAACAGTAATCTCATCAAAAAGTTCATAAAACCCAAAGAGCAACATCTTAATACCACACTGGAAAGTTGACAGTGGAACCGTGCTGACTTTGCCTTTGAAACATGTCCAAATAACTGGAAAAAAAAAACTAGTGAAATTTAAGTGATTTTCTTATAAGTAATTTGTTACAGGATACTATATTGAAAATCCTAACTATTCAAATCTACATTAAAATATTACCCGCAAGAAATGTTTCCTATTAGCTTTTTATAATCATGTTTAATGATGTCCATATCCAAATGGATCACCCTATATATTGCTCCACATATGAGACTATGCAATCAAGGAAAACACTTTGTGTTTTTATGGTTTGGGGACAAAAATGAAACTCTTCTTCTATTAATACAAGGGATGCTATAATTCCTGTCCATACTCTGAAAGCTTATGCATCTACACACCGATCCCAGTACCAGTATACTATCTCCTTATGGATTTCATCTTTTAAGATGAAAAAAAAAGACTTGTGCCACTTAAATAAATGTTGAAGTATATGGTTCGATTACATGAAACAGTTCACAAGTTCGTGCCTTACACACCTTGTCTATCTTCGAATAATTTAGATGAAACAGTACTTGTATTGAAAGCTGATCTCCATGGAAACAGCAAATGTATTCACATTCCTAATACATATGAAAGAACTGCATTATATTTACTGTTTCCATGACAACCAAGTTGGAAATAATTGTGTTCTTTCGACAGGTTGCCATGGAAAGGTACATGTAATTATATTTTAATACACAGGAGAGAACTGCACTATATTAACAATTTCCATGATATTTAAGTAGGGAAACATTCCATATTATTGTCCTGGGAACAGTACATACTCATTTTTATATTCCTAAAATACAACAAAGAACTCTGGTATATTTACTGTTCCATGGTGACTAAGCTAGGAATTATTACATTCTTTCGACTGGTTGCCATACAATATTCCTAAACACAAGAAAGAACCGCACTATTTCAACTGATCCCATTATAACCAACTTGGGAATTAGTTCGTACTTTTGACTGGCTACCACAGACACAGAACATGTTGTTATATTTCTAATAAACAACAAAGAACAACGCTATTTTAATAGTTTCCATGGTAACCAAGTTGGGAATTACTATGTATTTCCGACTGGTTCCATAGAAACATTAAGTGCTCTAGTATACAGTAAAGAGCTGCGCTATATTAACTGTTTCCATGATAACCAAGTTCACAATTATTGCATAATTTCGCCTTATATTTTTTTTAAATAGTGTTTAACGCCAGTTTTTACTGCTGAGGCATCACAGGCGATGGACACTGTTGATACATGAGATGAAATGATATATTGGGACAGGATTTTTTTTAAGGAAGGAAGCGTTCGAGTCCTAAGTTTAGGGTACCTCCCTGCATTTGGTAGTTATGAGGACTGAGGAAAACCTGGAAAAAACTCCAGTCAAGGAGGAACGTTCCTGTGGGAATCGAACCCAAGAACCGCTCACGAGTCCGCGCCTTAACGACCTCGGTCACCCGTAGCAGTTTGTGAAACAGTGGCACAAGTGCCTGAATGTAGAGGAAAACCATGTTCAAATATATATATGTTATAACTGTCCAGCATTGCTTCGTTTGAAAATGCAAAATATAATAGCTTTTCATTTTTAATTCAGCATACGACACTATTTTAGAGTTAAGCAGATTTCATGTTTCATACAAAAAGTGGAATTTGATCACCATCGAACAAGGTAAGCATTTCCAGTTTTTAGAGGTGTCAGTTCAGGAAATCTGCTTTAGGAGATATCGCAATAGCGGAGGATAACTGGTACACTTGCACTCTGTGATGTCCTTGCTTGCAAATCTGCCCCTTAGAAGATAAATAATGCTGATTAACAGATTTCCAACAAAGCCGCGATAACTTGCAAGGTCAAGAGTTACCTCAAGACAATGTGATGTTAATGCCGCGCTAATTTAGACGCCATGTGGGCACAGAGTTTTGCTGTTGTATGCTTCGTCGGCGGTGCCCTGTGTCAGGATATCAACAAGTTCCCCCCTGGCTTCAAGTTTGGAGCAGCTACCGCGGCCTACCAGATAGAGGGCGCCTGGGATGTCGATGGTAACACCTTAACACTTGTTCCAGATACATAAACACTTCAATGCAAATTATTTTTGTAACTACAATAATGTTTAACAATAAATATGACGTAATTGTATAACTGTTTGAGACGTTTCTGCAATTAGAAATTGGAGACTGGATTAAAGAATGATTAAAATAAAAAAAAGCCGCCGCCGTTTTCATTGTTATCATTAATCACAGAGATATACACTGAAACAGCTGATAGCTCTTCTGCGGTTAAGTCTTCTAGAACTCTGTTCGTACCTTGCAGCAATTCACGATTAAAAGTTCCAGTTTTGCTACAGCAAAATTATCTTTGACTGTTTGAAACATCATGAAATCTGACACTGAAAATACTCTCACATCCTAATTTGATACCCAAAACTACTTGCTTTATTCGCTACGTGTACATTTGCAGTATTTGAATAGACAATTAACTTTGTATCTGTGGCAGGTACGCCCAGCTACTTTTTATCAAATTATCATCTGTAATACCTACCACGCACTTGCTTCCTCTAATTGAATCCTTCAATGTTAAAAGGAACTAACTGCAAAAGTACAACTTTTCGGGAGAGCGAAAAACATAGCCATTATTTGTGTATTCCGTGAACCAAAGTAGAGGCCTATTAGACGTGTATATAGGACTACCCGACATATTGAATAAATCCAAATTTTTCCCGATTTTTACACAAATGTAAAACTTGACTTGGTTCCTTTTAATATGTTGTTAAATAATAAAGGAATCAAAGTTAATGTTATAATAGTAATAGTAATAATAATAATAATAATAATAATAATAATAATAATAATTTGTGTCACGAACTTATTGAAAAGTGAATGCTCCAACACTAATACACATTACTAGTCTTACGAGGGTCACTAGGTGAGTATTGAGACACCGAACATTGGCCACTCCTAGGGAAAACAAAGATTTCTGGGTCGAAATTGTTAAGTCACTGGTGTTGCCATGATAGCAGGCACAGCTCTGTTATGTTCTGGCATTTATGTTTTAAGTCTGGAAAGTGTGAACGTTCTTGTAAGTGCAACGGAGACTCAGAAAGAGCATTTTCGTGTGAGATCTTGTACATTTCAAATGTGACTTAAACGAAACGCAGTCACTTGAGCGTTTAAGGGGGCTATTTGGGGACTTTTCTTCTTCACGTGCTACTGTGTTCCACTGGTTTGGAGAATTTAAGAGGAGGCGGCAATCTCTTAAAGATGAAGGGACCAGCAACAGTAGTGACTGAGAAGAAGATCACCTCTGTGGAAACCATTGTCAGGGAAGATCCAAGACTAACCTACAAAGACATTGAGCTGACATTAGCGATTAGTTCGCAGAGTGTTTCAACCATCCTTCATAGACACCTTCTTGTAAAAAAATGTCTTCAAGATGGTGCCCCATAATTTGTCTGAAGCAGAGAACCTCCACAGGGTGGAATGGCGCCAAGAAATACTGCAAAGATCTAACTATGGAAAGTCTCGCGTTGTTTCAGATATTGTTACGGGTGACGAAACATGGATATATCAATTTGATCCAGAAACAAAACGCCAGACCTCCATTTGGGTTTACCCTAATGACCAACCACCCGTCAGACCAAGGAGTGTGGAAAAGAAAATGGTTGTCTCTTTCTTCTCCATAAGTGGTCACGTGACAACCATTGCGCTCAAAAATCAGAGAACTATTACTATAAAATGTTATACAGAAGTTTGCCTTCCGAAATTTTTTCAGAAAATCCAAGAACGGCGTCCAAAGACAGGACTAAGGGACATTTTGTTACATCTTGACAATGCATCAGCTCACACCGCTAATGTAACAATGGAGTTCCTGCAAGGAACTGAGGAAAAACTAATGACTCATCCATCCTATAGTCCTGACCTGCATCATGCGATTTCTTCCTGTTCCCTACTGTGAAGAACTGGCTTCGAGGTCACAGATTTTCTACCCCCGAAGAAGCGGTTGCAACATACGAGGAGAAGTTGTCTGCAGTGCCGCAAACTGGGTGGAGTGGATGCTTCCAGAGGATGGAACGCTGCATACAGTGCCAGGGGGGAACATTTTGAGAAACTGGGATAAACAAAACGTTTTCATGAGTATTCATTATTATTTCATTGAAAGACAAGTGACATAACAAAAATACAAATAATAGTTGTACGATTGTTGTCAGTGTAAGAAGTTTTATTTTCCTGTTCGAGTTCTATTCACTACTAGGAAATCTGCACTTGATTTATTCTTTGGGCCAAACCAGTATTTGATCAATAAATTCGTGTAACACATGTATGCATAGACTTTTTCTAGGTCTTGAACTTCCTGAGCATTGATAGGCACTTTACCAGAATATGCCTTAGGGATATTGTACATATTCACAACAGGTAGACACGCATCTGTGCAACGGAAAATCTGTGTTCTGCATTGCTATAGTGAATGGTTTGGCCTTTATTGTGCCTGGTTTGTTTGCACCGAAAAAATTAATTACATAAAAGAAGTAGATTCAAATTGCACTTTTGACCATGGGGTAAGACTTTTGTCTCATCAGTCAGACCACCAGTTGATGAATCTAGAAAATATACTTTTATTTGGACATTTCTTGTTGAATTGGCCAGAATTTCTGCATAATCTTTAAGGGTATATATTCTATCTACCAGTTTAATATTCTTAAAACACCAAACATGTGATCGCATGGTAGGAAACAATGCCCTCGTTCAGGGAAGTAGTGGGTCACTTTCTTCAGACAAGCTGAATCAACAAGTGCAAGACACATTTTTATTAACAGGGAACAGGTACTACTAATTTAAAACAATATTGTGTTAAAAGGATTCAATCCAATGTCTTAGTGCATTTTAACATTGGACTGTGCTGAATTACTGTGTTGAAGTTCCTTACTTTTAACTTAGTTTGGTGCAGTTTAGCCTTTGATATGGTTTCCAACAGAAAAATGAAAATTGCATTTTTTGACTTAGTTGCTTTTAACATTGGAGGATTCAATTGTATTTTAAACCAATCTGAAGGGCTGAATATGAGGTGTGTTTGCAACAAATGACTGTATTGTTACGTATTTTCGTTTAATTTCCAGGCAAAGGTATAAACATTTGGGACACGCTGACTCATGAACATCCCGAGTACATCTCAGACAGATCTAACGGCGACATAGCCGCTGATTCCTACCATAAATACATGGAAGATGTAGCTTGTCTGCGGGAACTCAATGTGAGTATAAGCATAAACTATATCGAAAATAATTAATACAGAGCAGTTCTTTCATGTGTATTAGGAATATAGCATCATGTTCTGTTTCCATAGTAACCAGGAGAAAGTATGCAATAATTGCAAATCTGGTAACCATGAAAACAGCTAATATAGAGCAGTTCTTTAATGTGAAATAACAAAACATATTGTTTCCATAGTAACCAGGTCGAAAGTAAGGAATATTAATCAATTTGCTTACTATGGAAAAAGTTAATATAGTGCAGTTCTTTCGTATGTATTAAGAAACGTAACCTGTTTTCATAGTAACCAGGTCAATCAATTTTGTTACTGTAGAAGCATTTGATAATAGTTGTACACATTAAGAATATATACAACAAATACTGTTTCCATGGCAATTGACATGTACTATATGCAGCATCAATGATCTAGTGTATTTAAAACTTTCCAAGGGAACTTTATTATTGTGTTTGTATGTCTTTAGGCTGATTTTTATCGTTTTTCTATATCATGGCCGCGCATCCTGCCGAGAGGACACGCCAATCATGTGAATAGAAGGGGAATCAATTATTACAATAACCTCATTAATGAGCTACTGAAATACAACATAGAACCAGTGGTAAGCAAGAACTACTAGTCATTTACATAATTTATCTTATATCAACTATCTTTTACGTATATTTTGTTTCTTATAGATAATAGAATTGCATTTTATTCGGTTTTTATACTGCACCGCCTAAGATGTTGTTGTCGTTTCAGGTCTCGATGTATCACTGGGATCTGCCACAACCGTTGCACGATCTGGGTGGGTGGGCCAACCCCTACATGGCGAATTACTTTGAGGACTATGCCCGAGTTCTCTATGAGGAATTCGGTGATAGGGTAGGTGCCTTCTGTTGATATCAGTCCTTTGTTACACTAGAGAGGCGGATTATCATGACAGATATATATTGCAGGTCAAGCTGTGGATTACGATCAACGAGCCGTATATGATAGCAAGAGGTTACTCCGATAAAGGTCGCGGTATGGCGCCTAACCTGGGCTTACCCGGCATTGCTGACTACCTGGCCACCTACACAATGCTGCTTGCTCACGCTAAGGCCTATAGGCTCTATTATACCGAGTTTCAGCACCAGAAAGGTGAGTGTCTCTCAAGTTGGAAACATCTTAATCTCAGTAATCGACGGGGGCCACTAAACACTACAGGGCTACCCAGTAAAGACTGAGATTAAAGTTTTTTACTTACGAAGTTCACTAGACAGGATCAAGGTTGCTATGGTCTTTTTCCCGAGGTAGTCTCTAGTCCTGGAAGACGTGCTCGAAACAGTTTTTGACCTCGTCGTTAGAACCGCCTCCGTCTTTTTCACGACAGTGTTGATGAATCAAAACGCTGGCCCTCGCAGCTCGTTTTTGAGACGGGGGACAACTTGAGGGCGTGCATTGTCATGATGAAGATGTCAACCAGATGGGTGCATTTCAGGACATTTTCGGCCAAGTTGCTCAAAACAGTGTTGTAATACTCCCCATAACCGTTGTTGGAGCAGGGAGCTTCATGTTGATAAACCATTCTATCATAATCGAACATCAAAATCACTATAACTTCTCCTGCCATCTATGGTGTAGGAGAACCCTCGCCTGCTTGCTTTAAGGATTGTAATATTAAAGCCAAGTTTCACTACCTGCCATGCTCTGTTACGAGACGCTGAAGCTCCCGAAACATTTCTTCTGTTCAGACGTCAGTAATCTCAGCACCTACCTGGCACAGACGCGTCTCGCGTGTAAGCCATCGAGCAGAATGTTGAAAGCACTACGACGGAAAAGCTGTAATATGTCTGCCAATCTATCCGCTGTTATTCATCGATCTTCCCGAACAATGTCGGAAGCTATGTTAATTATGGCCTCGTTCAGGCAGTGGTTTGAGCACATAGACTATCCTGCTTTGTTGCTGAAACACGGTCCATGATTGTGGCAGAACATCATCGTCATATGCTTGCTGTGACATCGCGTACGCTTCCATGCTGGATTTCTGCAGACGGAAGCAAAATTCCAGAGCAGCGTACTGTTCGTTAAGAAGCGACTCCTATAATATGACGCGCTTGCAATTTTACCACCAAATTATGCGAGAACTATTTATCTTATGATACATTGTTTCACCGCCGTATCTCCACTGTGTGGCGAGAAAAAACTCGTTCTTTGTCTTTATTGACTAGCCCACTTAAAACAGTTTCCTTAACTATTTTAAAAGCTTTTACTTATTAGCTTTATAAAAAGGGGGGGTGCTAAAAGTGACTACCGTCGTTGACCAACCTCTTTAAAAACTATCCATCACTGGTTGACTATTTCCTACCGGATATTTCGATTCAACTCTTCCAGAGTAGTAATAGTATTATAGGGTGTACCATAATGAACCCAATTTTTATTTTAACAATAAAATACAATTTATTTGAAAATTACTAATATTAAGTGAATATGAAGCAAAAACATTAAACATGAAACAAAATTGGCAAAATGACTTTAGAGCAAAGTTCCGGCTGCATTTCATCCATGACACGTTCAATTTCGTCTTCAGCTGAGGGAAGATTCGTGGATTGTCCACATAAATACAATATGTTACATGGTGTCAAATCACACGATCTTGGTGGTCAATTTTGATCGCCATTGTGACAGAGGTGAATGCTCGACGCTGCAAATGGTCTGACGGCTTCAGCTCTTGTATTAGTTCAATCTTAAAAGGATGCAAATACAGATCTTTTGTTAAAATTCTCTACAAATTGCTTCTCGGAATGGTCTATTGTTGAGAACGGCGGCAAATCGACTTCTTAGCAATGTCCTGTCATGGCAACATTCTCTTTCGATCGACAAGAACGTCCAGGTGATTTGGTATTCTCTGCCGATTCTGTATCTTCAAATTTCCGTACCAATCTCTACATTGTTGACGCTTTCGTCTACCAAAAATTACACAAAGTCTTCGAACGGTCTTTGCATAACATTCACCGCACATAAAAAAGCACTTGCAGTATCTGGACGCGTTGATTCCTCATGTATCGCTCCATTTTAGCTGATAACGCTACACACAAATGAAAATCGTTAAACTCCATTACAAACAGATGACAGACAGTCTGTTAAATTCCAGATCCGGCAATCTCACAAACCGACAGAGGCGCTCAATTTAAAAATTGCGTTCATTATGGGTGGTAATGAGGTTTTGTGGTTCTCCGACCTCGAGTTAATTAAAAATACTGTATACCCACCATAGTTCATTAGGTCGCTCTGTACACATTTTTTATAATGTATGCGGTGACGCCATGGTACCCATTTTCAAATATTTTTGAGGTCGATGCCTATCAAAAGAAAACCAGGGTAAGTAAACAAACTGCTGATTTGATAAATACTTTTATTTCTCAACACAATTTCCCACTTGTCCCATCGTTTAACAAGTCCCTGAAACGTTTCAGCATAAAATTCTTTGGGCTGCTGTCGGAATGAGGAAGTGGCTTCCCTTTTTACAGCTTCATCGTCGTGGAAATGTTCACCTGAAAGATGATGCTTGACAGGGCTAAATGCAAGTTCGGGGCTGTACGGTGAATGCTGGATGACTTCCCACTTGAAATTTCGCGCCACCTCATTTGTCTTGTTGACAGCCTGAGGATATGCATTGTCATACAACACAACTTCAATGACATTTGAAGTTTGCTGAGGGTGTTACAGTAGCAGTCGACATTTACGGCTTGTCATTGAGTGTTGGATGATGTGAGCAATATGCCTTCGTGATCCTAGAAGACTATGGGCATCACTTTGCCGGCTCATAGTGTGAGCTTAAACTTTTTTCCATGGGTGACGCAGGATGTTTTCACTGCACGCATGCTTTGTGTTGGGCAACCCAAGACTCATCACCTGTTAGCATATCGTGGTAAAGATTGAGATGCTGTAATGCGTTTTGTGTTGTGGTTTAAGTATCCTCAGAGATTTTGTGTAAACGTAGCCTGTCAGGCATCGTTAGTAGTTTGATGCTAAGCGTTTTTTCCCAATAAACTTATCTAAATGTTTGTAATCATCTTACACTAACGAATTATCTATTTTTATAGGTAAAGTTGGTATCACGTACAGCACAAATTGGAATGAACCTATGACAAACTCTACACAAGATATTGCAGCTGCAGAAAGAGCCATGCAATTTGAGGTATGTAAGTATACAATTTTCATAGCTTTCTACAAGTGCGATCAATAAGTTTCCGGACCGACACCGAAGGCCATGATTCACTGTTGTGATGTTCATGCTATCGGACACTGGTATGTTTCAGGAAAGTAAAAAAATGCATTTGCTCTCCGGCCAAGCCATCATTTACTTGGAGAATGATTTTTAAGTCTCAAGTGTTCAAAATTTAACATTAAACAATGCTTCCTGTTCACATTCAACTGTGAAGTAGTGCAGACTTGAAGATGACCCGCATAATGTGTTGGCACAAGAATACGCTTCTCTTGACCAGGAGGAAACTCTTGAGGGATGGGCGTTTGAATTCAAACAGCGGTAAGGTTAAGGTACCAAGAAAAAAAAAGCTATATGAATGAGGTTAGAGTCAGACGAGTGTCCCAAATTCTTTTAGCACTTCAAATGCAGGTGAGCGTGGAATGTTGTCAGAAGTGTAAAATCATCACATGGGACGTAAATGTGACCCTTTCCTATTACTCTCTTTCAAAATGAGAGTAAATGGAGTGGCGAAAGCGCCTTTAGAAAGATCAAGGTCTCACAGTCCATGAAGATCGCACCGATATATTTGCAGGTGAATTCTGATGACAGAGTTCAAACACAACGGTGACTGAGAAGTATAGTGCCGAGCTATTGCATCAAGGAAAAGATGCGTGGAATACTGAGACGAGGAGTTCACTCGGCTGCTGTGAACACATTGACCTCCAGGAACTGAATAATCCACCATACAGCCCAGATCTTGGCCCCAACGACTAATGCCTGTTCCAAAACTTCGAGGGCAGAGATTCAGGAACAATAATGAATTAAGGACGCTATTTTCCAGCATATTTAGGGGGATTGAAATGTTATCCAGATATGTGAAAAATGCATTGAAGTAAGGGCGATTTAGTTATTAAATGCCGCCACGCAGGAGTTGCGTGAACTAAGCGAATTCCCCAGCAAGTGTAATTTGTTAACGTTGTTACAGAGAAGTTTCACATTGAGTTTACAGAAATTGGGAGGAAGCAGTGACTTGTGTGTCTACACCAGGAGCCCAAAGTTCAAAACTCCCACCTCTGACCATTTCTCTTCTCTTATAGAAGACGGGCCAAGCCAGTTTAATTGGTCCCACGTTTTTTTCAGAGCCTTTGTTAATATAGCTATAGAGATTCTCTGTCTTACCGCACTGATATTTTAAGATTTAACAACATACATAAAATACAATAACACGCGCACGCAAGCACACATACATACATACATACATACTCCACGTGTGTATATATACATACATACATACTCCACGTGTGTATATATACATACATACATACTCCACGTGTGTATATATATATATATATATATATATATACCGAGTTTTGTTGTGAAAAAATCTTGGTGCCGCTAGAGCGATCTTTAAATTTTGGGTTTCAGGTAAACGCCTAGTTCTAATTGAATGCATTGATTTTTAGAAACTAATATAGGCTACTTATTTCATTTCAATAGCATATACCAAATTTTGGTTAAGGAAGGACAAATATTGATGACGATAGAGCGATTTTTAATTTTCATTAACCCCCACTCCTAATAATCTGATTTCGCTTATTTCCAGAAATTGTATTCTTTATTTTATTTCTATGGAATATACAAAGTTTCGTTGGGGAGGAAAAAAAAAAAATCGGCCGCTAAAGCTATTTTTAAATTTCACTTTAGGATAACTCTCACCCGCAACAATTTTTCGTTTTATTGCTATATGCCAAGTTTCGTTGAAAAAAATGCACCAAAGCTTTAACAGACAGATACATATTTACGTAAAGACGTGTATATATATATATATATATATATATATGGTTATCGCCTTCACAAAACCCTTATCTGATATGATACTGTTAAGTCAATAATTGCAGCTGTAACTTCCGCTCTGCTGTGTTCAGTTGCTCAGATATAGTTGCATAAAGAAGGCTAAGTGCACAAGATTGTGACATGTTCAAAATGCAGTGTCGAGCTGTTATTAAGTTCTTCACAAAAGCAGGACTTACTCCAAATTAAATTAAACAGTGATTGGACGGTGTATATAGGGAAGCAATCTCCTCATATTCTACCGTATATAGCGATTTCAAGTTTGACTTTATCTTAGTGTTTTATCCTTTTCTACTTTTATAATTACTGTTACTTTGTGTTGTGTGTGTGTGTGTTTGTGTGTGTATATATATATATAAAATTTTGGTGTATAGTAATTAGCATACCTGAAGACATTTTTCAAAACATGGTCAGGCCGAAAACTTATGGATCGCACCTCTTGAATTTTTTGTGTGTGAACTTAATATTACCTTTTTGTCATTTATTTGTGTTCTTCGTCAATTTTGCAGTTGGGAATGTATGCACATCCGATTTTTAGCAAGTCAGGGGATTATCCACCAATTGTTAAGGAAACTGTGGCTGAAAACAGCAAAATGGAAGGCTTCCATCGTTCACGGCTTCCAGGGCTGTCACAAGAAGAAATATATCTCATAAGAGGTAACGTTTAAGCGAAAAAATCTGTTAACGTATAAAGCTTTCTCGATACTGAAATGCAGGGTTAGTTAAAAGTTCCGCAAAACCTTAATAATTCTCTAAGCATGTGGTTCAGTGACGAAAGAATTTACATTTTTGCATTTTTGAGTAATGCTCATGTTGAGCGAAAGGAAAGAATTCTAATTTTAATTATTGTTGGTTATGGAGACAGGCAACGATCTCATCGAGAGGCCGAGAATTTTATTTAATGATGTGCACCCGATCGCAATCCAATTCCACATACAACATAACAAGGATCGTAAAGAAATTTACACAAACTGGAAGTGTAAAGGACTTACCTACATCAGGTCGCAACTTATGAGAATACCTCATTGGATGTTCTCCTCCATGTACAAGAAAATGCAAAAGTTTCTACTATAACGTTGTCGTCAGTATCAAATATAAGTCAAAGTTCCGTGATGAAAATCCTTAAAAGTGTCAAGCAACATCTTTGTAAAACTCAACTTTTGCATGAACTTTCATAGAACTGCTCCGATAGAAGAATGCAGTTTTGTGAGTGCAAATCCAGTTTTTCTAAGACAAATTGTATTCTCAGATGAAGCCACTTTCTGTTCTGAATGAGCTTGTCAACAGACACAACTGCCGATACTGGTCAGACGTAAATCCACAATGGATGACGCAGTATCCATACACACACACACAAAAAAAAAAAACCCTGAATGTTTGAGTTAGCATTGTTGGCGATAATATCATTAGTTCCTCCTTCTTTAGAGAATTGGAAAACGCTATTATATATTTGAATTTGCTTCGAAATCACGTGGAACCAGCTATCGCAAATTTATTTCCACATCCAGTCAACCATGGACAAACCATAGATGATATCTATTTCCGACAAGATGGAGCTCCAGCTCACTATGGACAGAACGTTCGTCAGCACTTAGACCAAGTTTTCCCCACAACGATGGATTGGTAGGAGAAGTCTCATAGAGTGGCCAGCAAGATCTCCAGATTTATCATCTTTGAACTTCTTTTCGTAGGTGCAATTTTTAGTCAGTAGTATATAGAGAAAGACTCAAAAAAACTTAGAAGATCTGGAGTATGGAATAATGGAAGCGGTGCAAAACATTCTTAAGTGGTTTCTCACTGTCAAGCAGCTGAGGGTTACCAGTGCGAACACAAAAGTTGGTCGTTGAGTCAGCTTTGATTTGTTATTATTGAGGAAGGAGCGTTTTGTTATTTTTGTTTTCTTCATTTAGAAGTATCTACTGTTGGAAAGCTCTTTATGAGCATTATTCGAAATTGTAAATATACATTGCGTCTGCCATTTAAAATGAGAGACTTGAAATTGGTAATATTGCATACGACTATCCTCACACACAGAATTTTATGTCACCGAATCACATGCTTTAAAAGTTATTTCAGAACTTTTAATAAGCCTGTATATTTTAGTCTCGATATGCGATACTGTAACATATTTTATCAATTTAAATATATTTCTTTTTCATTGTTTTGAGAATATTAATATATAATACAAATATATCTGAATTTCCTTGTTCATGTACATGATCTCCGTTTAGTGTTGTGAGATTTTTAGCTCTCAAAAATCTCTTTTTACATATCGGGCAAATGGCGCGATTACTAACTACAGCATCTAACTAAAGTATTATAAACTTCACTCATACTAGCCTAAAAAGATATACCATGAAAGTCACTGTCTTCTGTCACTTCCTATTAACAATTAGGTAATAAAGTAAAATCAACTTTCATGCTAAACATGTTCAAGTAGAGTGTTGCGCAATAAGTTACTTATAATTAGATATTTTAACAGATCACATGATATGTTTACCAAAAGTCTCTTTTATTACTGATGAGAATCGGAACTGAGGTTATATTTTACGCAGAGAGGGATTTTTTCATATCTGCTGGGGAAAGAAAATATTACAAATTAATATAATAGTACACTTAAAAATATATATTCGAGACTGCAATTAAGCACGTTTGTATGTCCCGGTACATATTTTGAACACATTTGAAACTCATTGTCGCCAGACCATTTGGTTAAATATGACGAACGTCATTTTTATTATAGGGCAGTCAGTCCGGTTTGAAGCGCACTCAAATGAACGTACCTGTTACCTATTATTTAGAAACTTATGAAAGAGAAAAATGTGTCTTACGATCACTTATTATCACATTATTAATTATAATGCATCGAAAGAATCAATCTCAAGTATAGGTTAGAGATGTCAACAATATCAAAAGCCTGTCTCTTATATGTTAACCAGGTTGAAAGTTCAGAATAACTCCCAACTTGGTTACCATGGAGACAGTTAACATAGTGCAGTTTTTTCTTACACATTAAGAATATTTCCACACATACTGTTGCAATGGAAATCAATTGAAGTTATCCAACTGTTTTCAACTTGGATACAGCTTAGTATAAGTCTCTCTTATATATTACGAATATAACAATTCTTTTTGAACGTAGGTTAACTTGATTATCAAAGAAACAGTTACTACAGCATAGGTTTATGTTTGTAGGTACGTCGGATTTCTTCGGTTTGAATCATTATACAACAAACCTGATATACGAAGGATTGCCTCTACCCATTCCCTCCCAGAATAGAGACGCGCGCATCCTAAAACTTCTAGACCAGACGTGCGAGACTGCGAGGTCTAAATGGCTGAAGGTTGGTATTGGTAGATGACCACATCATACTGGGTTTTTTTATAAAATTATTTTCATTAGTTTAATTATACGTAATTGAAACATGTATTAAGGAACACGTGCAAAAAATGGAACTGTTTTTCAGCTGGGAGCTCCATGACAGTGAACTACTATAATGGTTAGTTCAAAGATGGAATGTGTGTGTTGCAAACTTACAGGTGGTACCTTGGGGATTCCGCAAGACCCTGACATGGATAAAGCAACAGTATGACAACCCACCTGTGTTCGTTATGGAGAACGGTTACTCAGACGACGGCCAACTTGACGACGACGAGAGAATACATTACTATGTGGTGAGTAAACAAATAATACATATCCAATAATTATAGTTTAGGTTTAGACTTATTTAATTAATTATTGTTTCTTTCACAGAAATATATGAAGGCAATGCAGGAGGCCATGTATATAGACAGCTGTCACGTGATTGGCTACACTGCCTGGAGCTTATTGGATAATTTTCAGTGGAATTCAGGATATGAGTAAGAATGACTTTGTAATTAATTTCAGTAGTTGTATTGTGTTGGGGAAATTACCAAACTTGATATACCATTAAATGAATTAAGCTCGAGTTCATAGTTAAAATCTTAGCTTGCCCTGTCTTGAAGAATTAAATTGGGTGCGACGTTTCGTGTAAACTTAGCTGTGGTCCCCATATATAAGCAGACAACTCGCTCGATAAAGTACTGTCCTATTTAACTCTTCAACACCCGCAAGCAAAGATTTTAATGTGTCTTTTAACTATAAATCGTCGATTGTTTTTGGTGTAAACGAGCAATATTCACTAATGATGCAGGTCTAGCAATGAGAAATTTGCAGGTTCAGGAAGAAACTGACAGCTTTGTTTGCATTTTCCGTCATTAAATAATTAATAAGAAAAATAAAGAAAGTCTGTTAGATTAAATATGCAACTGTCCTTTCATACTATAGGCGATTTTGGGGTCAAATAATCCAAATGAAGCTAGAAGTCAGTTGAAAATTACCTTATAACAATATTCTAACAGGCATTCGGGATTTTACGAGAGAAATGATTTACAATAGTAGTTTATATACTTTATTTACATGGATCTCTCCCTAACCAACGTCAATGCATATTGGCATCTTCCTGGTAATTTCACGAAATCATTGTTTGGGAGTACTACCCACAATTCGTGGACAGCTGCCTTAATTCTTTTACCCCGTAGTGAGACCCTCATGTTGTTCATTAAATAATAATATGTAGTGAATATGGTAGGCGCAGCACAAGGTTGAACCTCAGCGATGCTGGTGCGGGGCTGTGCATTGTCATGTTACAGGAACACTCCTGTCGACCTTTTCACCTTTCGCCATGCTGAACACTTGTAAGCGTCTCGCTGTTAACAGCCGCAAAATTGGACTATTGGGGCTGGGGGTTAATCTAATGCAACAATTTTAAAATCTCCTTCACGACAGCAATTTTTGTTTTTTTTTTCAACGAAACTTGGCATATGTCATTGAAATAAAACTATATAAATAGTTTCCGAAAATGAGCGAAATCAGATTGTTAAAAATGGGGATTTATCTAAAACCCACAATTTAAAAATTGCTCTAGAGGCAGCATTTTTGCTTTTTTCGTAACAAAACTCAATATATACCAAGGAAAAATAGATTCTGAAAAGTAGAGAAATCGGACCTTGTAGAGTAGAGGTAGGCCGGAAAACAGAAAATTTAACGCGCTCTAAATTTTTATTTTCTCTCAATTGTTTTTAAAAAGTACAAATTAATTCCTAATTTATAAAGATGCGCGTGTTTTATTTTTGACAAAAGCGTTGTCGTGAAATATTAATCTATTTAATAATCTTCAGAATGCTTTATATTGCGTAATAAAAACAAGGGCTGGTTGTTATTGGACCGTTTCTATTATGGATTGAAGGAGAAGGGACCAAAACAAGCGCACAATAAAGTATTCCTCAACGAGGAAAATGCGCCTGCTTACCCATCGGCCATTGTGATGGCAAAAGTGCATGATCAGGGGTTTCGAAATAGTTCCTCATCCACCCTAATCCCCAAATTTGGCCCCATGTGACTTTTATCTTTTTCCTAACCTCAGAAATCAGAAGAAATATTCGTCGAATAAAGGGACTATCCTTGCAGTAAACAATTAAAAAGATTTTTTTTTTTTTTCCATCTGAGGGAGTAAAAAATTGGAATCTTGCTGGATCAAATATGTTGAGTCCATAAAAGATTATGTTGAAAACAAATTTCCTTTTGGCAAAAAAAATGTTTTAAATGTGTTTTTGAACAGAAAGCCTGCTTATTAGGCTGTCTCATAAGAAATGCTGGTTTTTAAGTTGGTATTTTGTAAGATTCCAATAGTTTCCTTTTGTTTGGTGATGTTATTTACAGGATACTATGTGTAAGTTGTAAGTTGTTAATACATAATCATAAAATGGAGGTTACAAACTTTGTGCATCAAAAGATACCATACATTGCCACATTAAGACACAGAATCTGTATATCTGTACCTCATGACAAATTGACACCTGAACAGACCAAGCACAGAGTTGCTATGTGTCGTGATAGTTACCATGGATGGTAGATTTATCAGGAGAATTGTCACGTGTGGGTATATTACCACAACCTCGAAACAGTTTTTATCAGCCTGCCAAAGTCATCGGCACCGAAGTAATGTTTTGTGTCTAGTGGAATTTTGAAGGTGTGAATTACTCAGAATTTGTTCCAAATTGACGATGCGAATCTTTATTCTCCACATTTTAAATGAGTTCATAAGTTTTGAGACCGTGATACCCAGCTTTAGTTAATCCAAACAGAGTTCTCTTGTAGCAGGACAATGCAAGACCCCATACCGCTCGAGCAAACATGGAAAAATAAGGAATTGGAAGGGACTGAACAGCTACCACACCCAGCATATAGCCCTGATCTTGCTCCTTCAGATTAGCGTTTGTTTCAATCCACGAGTCATTTCCAAAACAACGAAGCCCAATTCGTAGCGTCAAAATTCAGAAAATAGTACCGTAAGGTGGAGCAAGACTGCAGAATCTAATGATTCGTTTAATTTCTTCTCAGAGTACATTAAAATAAAGTTTTGCTTAAAATTAATTACTTATGAAACTGTATGTATAGTACAAACACAATGTGTACCCAAGATCCGCCACTGGAGCTGTCATTTTCCCGGAATTCAAGATGAATACTTTTCACGAACTTTTCGCTTTCCCATTTTATTTATTGGTTCTGTTACAGATGGGTTAGTGCGGCGTGATGGGCTTTATGCCCGGCAACGAAGTTCTATCTGGAATTATGTTAGAGATCCCTTCTACGTATGCGCAGTCATCTTAAATCCTGCCGGCCAGGTGTTTCTTAACCCCATCCCTTCCTTTCTGAGGTGACCTAATCAGGGACGTAGGCACAAACCACACTCTAATTTCCATCTGTTTTCAGAGAGAAATTTGGGCTTTTCCAAGTGAACTTCACGGATCCTGCACGGCCTAGAGCAGCCAAAGACTCCACCAAGTTGTTTGCAGAAATAATCAGAACAAACAGAATACCTCCACAATACCTGAACCAGAGCGGGCACAGTGGTACCAACTGTGTGCCTACTATACCCATCTTATAGTTCACTAATGCATATATTAAAATTTATTGTACATTGTCACCAACTTACTAATAGACAAAATAAACTTTCAACGAATTCCGAAGGAATGAAAATGTTGTACCCATTTTCCTCAAATCTCCAAAGATTATACCTATTAGCACTAAAATCAATAAAAATCAATAAAAAAATCAATAAAAAAAAACAGTATTGACATACATTTTTGTTACATTTTGTGTGTATGTATGTATATATATATATATATATATATACATATATATATATACATATATACATACATACACACAAAATGTAACAAAAATGTATATATATATATATACATACATACACACAAAATGTAACAAAAATGTATGTCAATACTGTTTTTTTTATTGATTTATTTATGAACGCTCTTTAACATCTCAGATCATCAGCGTCCCATTCAACTTAGGGCGTGAAACAAATTTTGCTCAGAGGCCTCTCTTTTCAGAATGAACGAACAGTGTTTAACGCCCATTTTTGCTACAGAGGCACTACAGGCGATGAACTCAGATGATACATGACATGAAATGATACATTGGGAAAGGATTTATTTTTAAGGAAGGAATAGTTCCAGGCCTAAGTTTAGGGTACCTCCCCGGCATTTGCCATTTATGAGGACTGAGGAAAACCTCAGTCAGGAAGGACGGTCCTGGAGGTATTCGAACCCAGACCTCCCGCTCACGAGTCCGAGACTTAACGACCTCGGCCACCCGTGGCGGTCTCTCTTTTCAGGCTTGAAGTTCTTTTTCGTGCCGTAAATGTACGACACGGGACCCACAGCTTTACTTCCCTTCTTCCCTTCCGAAGGAAGTCATACTTAGGAATTTTACGCCCCGCAAAAATCCATCGGTTCTGGCCGGGTTCGAACCCGCGATCTTGGGTATAGGAAGCAAATATGGTAACCACTACACCACCAGGACCGACATGTCAATACTGTGGGAAGACATTCTCTCCATATAGAGAGTGCAAATATGTGATATGAACATGGTTCCGGAAACGCTTTATTTCCTTGTTAGAGCCCTTTGTCTATAGCTCCGCTAACTCTGTGATATGCAAGTATAGCTTTCCTGTGGTAATCACCTGACAACAGAGCAACTGCTTATTACGTATAGGAGGTCAACATACGCTTTTACCTCTGGTTAAATGGGGTGGAGGTCTTGCAACTACTCTTGGTTCCTAGGTTCACCGTTCACCTTGTAGTCCGCTTGTTATGTTATTCATTTCATTGCTTGGCGTAGCACCGAGCACATAGTGTCAGTTGTGTGTGTTTACGGACCTCGTTTTAAATACAATAAAATTATGTATTCCTAAGTTACTTTCTTAGTTGCTGTGTATATTTGATTATTTTATTTTCTGCATTTTCAAGAAAACAAAATCAAACATTTTGTACTTGTGTGTTTTTACTGTATCACATGTCAGCACTCTCTTAAAAATACAAAAGTGAATCAACAAATTATGTGAAGAAGAAAGAGAAAACTGGTCTTTACAGATTGTGTTCACCAGCTTCCAGTCTGTCATGTAAAGATTGCTGCATGTTGTAACATTTCAACAGAAGTTTCAGAACAGGCAGCTGTAATACTCGTTTCATATCTTCTGTGTAGTCGGTATGTTCTTGTAGACGATGTCTTTTAGCTGCCCTAACAGAGAAGTGTCTAAAGGGCTCAAATCTGGTGAACGGGCAGGCCAAAGTACAGGTCCCCTTCGTCCAATCCAACAATCGGTGAAGACATGCATAATACGTCTATGGGGATATCTTTCAGCAAGAAAGAACAACATTCTCCATGTCGACTATTTCAGCATTTGTAAGTACTGTCTTCTAGCACGTCTACTTCAAGTACTATCAAAAAGTATTGACAAAGAAGTCGCAATACAATCACTGTAGAGGAAACAAGATGTAAACAAACATACGAACCTTGTAGCCTAGTAACTAAGCAGTTAAATGGGGCAAGGATCCGTGTGTATTAAAAATGTTCATATTACAATAGCCGTTAAACTGCTTGCACTAGAATGCTGCAAAAAACACAAGTGGCATTCTAATTTCCTCTGATTTTATTTTCTTGATGTCAACAGACATTGTTCCTTTTTTCAAGATATATATATATATATATATATATATATATATATACAATGATTATTAACATCTGTGTATAAGCTGCAATTATGAACTCTTCCCTAAAGTTCATTTCTGTTAAAGCAGCACAAAGTATCTCCCATTTCAGAAATATGGGGTTTTAGATGATTCGTTCGTTATAAAGCATTAATTTTAGGGGTAAAACGAACCATATTTGATTATTAGATATTACAAATGTACATTATAGAGTGAATTAAACAGTGCACAGATCATTAGACATTAGAAATGAGAATTTTTGTTCAGTAAGGATTGAATTCTCCTTTGCTTCCATAAAGTGAAACTCTCTTAGTAAAGTCTAAAACAAACTATACATTTTCAATTTTTTAAGGTCTAAGTCGAGACATCTGTGTGATCTCTACTTTAGGAGATATCGTAATAGCGGAGAGGATTTACCGGTACACTTGCACTCTTGTATGTCCTTGCTTCCTTAATACATAAGCCTATAATATAAAAGTGGCTTGCAAATTTCTAACAAAGCGCGATAACCTGCAATGTTACTTCATACCTCAAGACAAGGTCTGTTATCGCCGCCATGTGGGCACAGAGTTTCGCTGTTGTATGCTTAATCGGCGATGTCCTGTATCAGGATATCAATAAGTTCCCACCCAAGTTTGGAGCAGCTACCGCGGCCTACCAGATAGAAGGCGCCTGTGATGTCGATGATCACACCTTGACACTTGTTACAAATATATAAACACTTCATATAAAACTGCAAACTGTTTTCGTAAATAAATTAACATTTAGCAATAAATATGATGTATTGTATAACTGTTACAGCGGATTTTACACTTTAAAATGGAGAAAAACATGATTTTTTTCAAAAACCCGTCGCCGATTTTACTGTTCCTTTTTTAAACACAGATATTTACATTGAAACAGCTGAGGAAAATTTTGTAGGCAAGCCTTTCAGTAACTCTAAACTTAACTCTAGCTATTTATAATTAAGAATTGGGCACAATAAAATTATCATCGCTGTTGACGAAGTTATAAAACTTTACACTTAAATATTCTCTTTTGCCTCTCTCCACAACAACATTATGATTTGATATCCAATACTTACTTACTGTATTCGCCATGTGTACATTTGCACTATTTGAACAGATAATTTACTGTGTATCTTTGTCATGTTCGCCCTGCAACTTGTTTTTCAAATTATCATTTATAACAAGTACCTGCTTCCTCTAATTGTAATTTAATCAACCTGACGGGCTGAATATGGGGTGTGTTTACAAGTGACTGTTATTTTAATGTTAATATTTTCATTAATTTCCAGGCAAAGGTATAAACATTTGGGACACGCTGACTCATAAACATCCCGAGTACATCTCAGACAAATACAACGGCGACATAGCCGCTGATTCCTACCATAAATACATGGTAGATGTAGCTTGTCTGTGAGAATTCAATGAGAGTATAAGCATAAACTATATCGTAACAGTTAATATAGTGCAGTTCTTTCATGTGTATTAGGAATATAATTGTACTGTTTACGAAAATATGGAATAATGCCAAACTTAATTATCACGGTAACAGTTATTAATTTTGCTCATAAGTCTCTTCTTTCAGGATTGAGGTTCATTTCCGAAAATCAGTGAAATCCGACTAGTTGAAACCCAAAATTTAATAATTTACTCTAGTGTCACCAAAATTTGTTTTTCGCAACCAAACTGGGAATGCTCAATTTAAATAATATAAGAAAAAGGTTTCTGAAAATCAGAGATATCGGACAATTAGGAGTTTACCTATAGACCGTAATTCAAATTGGGGGTTAAAGCAAAATTAAATATCGCTCTAGCGGCCGCGACGTTTGTAAAAAAAAAATAAGCAAATCGGTATATGTAACAGAAATAAAACAAGATAATTTCTGAAAATAACGAAATTGCATCAATAGGGACGACGGTTAAATCTTACCAGTTTTAAAAATCGCTCTTATGCACCAACATTTATTTATTTGCATCGAATCTCGGCATATTTATGTATTGAAATAAGAAAAAGTTTCTGAAGTGCTGATTTAGGCCACTTGTGTGGGGCATTACCTGAGAGGCAAAAGTAAAAAAACTGATGTCGTCCTGCCAATGTGTTTTTTCACAACAAACTGCAGGATATAGCAATTAAATAAATAAGGAAAATTGTTCCTGAAAATTAGGAGTAAGGGGTACGCTTGAAAAACTTAATTTAAAATGTATGCTTTGTTTAGTATCTTATATATAGTTTTTAAATAATAAGTCAAATAATTCTGATTATAAACTCTATTAATAATATTGCATATATTTTATATTTAACAAAAATATTGCCGCGAAGATTGCATATATGAGACCATTCTCGGACACATTTTTTGACATTCCTTCTGATGATGGAAAATGCCTCCCAAGAAGGTGATTCTTCAATTTGGAGAAAAGGAAAACGTCAGTCGGGTTTAAATCTGAGCTATAGGGAGGATGAGGGACACATTTATTTTTGTGAGCTTCATCAACAATTGCGGTGTGTGGCCGTGCATTATCGTGTTGCACAGAAATGTGGCGTTTTGCGTATGATATGACGTGGCAGATTTTCCAGGACATCACTGTAGTATTGCCCAATTACAGCCAAGTGTGCAGGTACGATATGCTGATAAACCCTTTCTTGAATATCGAAAGATTAGATGACAATAACTTCCCAGCACAAACGATCATTTTAACTTTTTTCGTGTTTATGATGATAGAATTCAACATAGAGCTTTGCTGTTTGCTCTCCGGACCGAAATGATGTAGTCATCAGCAGTGATTACGTTTGAAAGAAACTCAGTACCTTCCTGTAACGTCATTTTCAACTGCATGTAGCAGTCTTGGAACCCACCGTTCACAAACACATCTCACGTGCAATATGATTAACCTCTCCCTCAATGATAGGTGCTAATGTTTTCTGTAGTTTAAGCACAAACGGAAATTAAATATTTTAAACATCGTCTTCGAGCTGTGCTATAGGAAAGAACAAACTCAGAGCTCAGCTGAAGATTTGTTGAGCTTGTTTAACGCCCGTTTTTACTATTGAGGCACCCCAGGCGGTGGATACTGATGATACATGAGATGAAACGATATATTGAGAAAGGAGTGGGGTTTTTTTTTTTTTTTTTTTTTTTTTTTTTTTTTTTTTTTTTTTAAGGAAGCGTCCTCCCAGTTTAGGGTACCTCCCCGGCATTTATTTACCATTTATGAGGAATGAGGAAAGGCTGGAAAAAACCTCAGTCAGAGAGGATGGTCCTGGTGAGAATGGAACCTCAGACCTCCCTCTAACGAGTCCGCGCCTTAACGACCTCGGTCACCAGTGGCGGTGATTTGTTGAGATGAAAGCACAATTTCAAAATAACATTTTATTTGTCGCGTGTCGCCTTCATTTTGCTGTAGAGGAACTGAACATTTCTGTAGACTGTAGACACTATCGTCGCACCTTATAATGCACGACAAGTTAGGTTTTCAGCCAGTCTGTGCAAGATGTTGCCGTGTCTGTCATCATTACCACGACACGATAGCCAGAATTGTCACAGATTCATGGGTTCGTACGTCAGTGCAGCGAAAAAAAGTACGGGTCGATCATGCACTCTGCACACCGCATTCCAGTCTCAAGGACAACCCGTAAATGTCGCTTCTACTGTGACATCCTCAGGAAACTTCGCAAAGAAAGCGACAGAGACTCCTCACCAAAGGCGTTTTGCTGTTGCATGACAATGCGCTTCCTCATACTGCCAACAAAACAAATGAAACGCTGAGAAATTTCAAATAGGGAGTATAACCCCGATCTTATTTCATTTGTTCGGCCCTCTTAAACATCATCTTTTGAGCGAACATTTTCCCAATGATGAAGTTGTAGGAAGGAAAGTCACCACCTGGTTCCGACAGCAACCCAAAGAATTTCTGCGATTTGTAAACCGATAGGACAAGTGTCTCACTCACAGGGAGATTGCGTTGAGAAATGAAAATTATCATCTTACTCGTTCAGTTCTATATCCTCTTGTAACTCACTTTTTTGAGTTACCCTCGTAAAACCAAATATTCTCCGAATACGCAATATTTCTTCGAAAGTAACGTTGAAGGCATAATTTGATTAAGCCAAGGTCTGTAGGATGTTTCCTGTAAACACTGTTATAAAAAGGAAATGCTTGTTTACTGCAATCGTACATGTTACCTTGGGATAAACCGCTCATCTAATCCTTAGATAAGACCCTCAACCTCATTTTGTTTGTCAGAATACAGAGCCGCTGCCAACTTAACAACGAAAAAGTTCCTGTATCGTTGTTTGAGTACCATTCGCCCTTCTAATAACTATGATCTTTTACCTTAACATATCGCACAGACAAATGTACTAGAAATGACATTCAATTATAAATATTATTATCATTATAATTGTATTTTATACGAAAAGGTAATAAACACGAAACTTTAACTAAACACACTGAGAAACAACTTAATAATATGCAAAAAGACACTAATATTTTGTATATATTATAATAAGCATATATGTTTTCATTTGAATACACCATAACAAATAAGATTAAGATTATTTACATTTTAAAAAGAAAGACGATAAAATGTATCTGCGAGGTCCCCAAACCAACAAAAATCGTTTAAAACAAACTGAACCAACTGGTGACGTTATGTTCACCTCTTTCTGCGCAATTTAGATAGGCCAAGGAGGGATTTAAACAGTTGGGCAATCAAGTTGGTGACACTGAAACAAGAAATCCCACCAGAAAGAAAGGCCGTTTGTATTTATTTATACCAATCAGAAGTTAAAAACGTTTTTACTAACGTCTATAAAAAATGAACAAATTTTTATTAATACGAATAGTTATTGATGCCGTTAATAAGAATTAATGTCGTTTTATTGACGCCGCTTAGAAATTAAAGCAGTTTTTATTACTACCGATCAGAATATAGTGAAGTTTTTGTTAATACCGATCAGAAATTAACTTCATTTTTATCAATACTGATTAGATGTTAACGCCACTTTTATTAATACCGATTAGAAAGTTTTTATTAATACCGATCAGAAATTAACCCCGTTTCTTTTTGTTAAACCGAAAAGAAATTAACGCCATTTTTATTAATACCGATTAAAAACGAATTTTTATTAATACTGATTAGAAATGAATCACTTTTGTCAATACCGATTAGAAACAAACACAATTTTATTAATACCGATCAGAAACTAACCCTGTTTCATTTGGTTAATACTGAAAGAAATGAATACCAATTTTATTAATACCGATTAGAAATGAATGATGTCTCTTATTAATGCTGATAGAAATTGCAGCAGTTTTTATTAGTACCAATTAGACATTTTTTATTAATACCGGAATAGAAATTAATGGTGGTTTTGATTAGCTGCAATCAGAATGAACCCTGTTTTTATTAAAAGCAATAAAAAATAACAACGTTTGAGTTTATCGTCACACAGCGGATTATAACACGGTTTTTATTAATCTAGATCAAAATGTAATGCGGTTTATTTTGTTTTGTTCGTTAGCTACAAACGCCACTATTTTATATTTGGATAATATTATATTAGAACATGTTTATACTAAAGTAACACAAGAAGGGATCTATTGGTTCGCAAGGTGACAGACCTTGTGCAATTGCAGTGCGATATTGTACGTGTCCGTTTCAAGGGACCCCCACACTTGTCCTATAAATTTATCGTCAACAATCACAAGCAACGGGGGCGACACCTGAAGGTCGTCAGTTTATCACGACACGTTTGCCTAAAGCTTCATTCGGTTGACACTTGGCGAAGTGCAAACTTCGTACGGAAACCAGGTAAGTAAAAGCGAAGTATTTCCTGAAGATTGATGGCATGTAATATATAATTACATGCCCGTATATTTGTTTGCGTAATAAATACACACAGAGTTGATTTTGTATCAGGAGGGTGACTTGATGGATATTTTAGTCATTAATGAAAGTTTACTAAAGCTATAACGCAGGCTGTTATATCGGCCGAGGAAACGATCACATGATCGAGGATGTTAGTGAACGTTGAAGTCCAGCTCACCACATGTAGCAACATCAAACCTGACACCCTGAACAAGTAGTTGACACTCTGTACCCTATTGCAGTAAAAATCGTTTTGGAGAGCAATCTTCTTATCAAAAACACGAACTTTCAGGTAATTTGTTAAGTTGACGTTCATCACTTACATATCTCCTGCCCGTTTGTTCAGCCCTTTTCCTCGTTCATAACACCCCTATGGCCCTAATCAAATAATTAAATCCTCCTTGGCATTTAATTCCTCGTGCATTCTTCATGCCTTGCCACAGTAAATTGGCCGATCCCAGACAGCTTTCCGATAAAAGGTCTGCTCTGAGCAAGACAGTGTTCCTGTCCTTTTTGGGAGAGCAACGATTAGATCACCTGACCTAAACCCCTTGGCTTTCTTTGGTGTCGCTACCTGGATCATGGGATTTCAAAACAAACCAAAAGAAAAGGGATCAGTTTTGTTTTCCCCCGGAGTGTTTCGTCTCTGCACGAGAGCGTCGCTCGTTAGCCGGTTAGCCGGGTCTCAGTGATAAGCTGGAGGGTAAAACAATAAAACAAACGTAACTGCGCATCAATGCACAAACTAATTTAAGAGGCTCACTGCTTGCCAAATTATCAAATGAGGTGTTGAAATTGCCCCCCATCATTCTCCACACATTTTGACATCACTTTAGGAAATTATTCATTTCTCATTTTGAGAAATCCGGACAATTTCCTGATGAATATTATCTTTTAGTTCTTGTATGAGTGAGGGTTTGTCTTGTATATGACATTTTTTAATTTAGCCCAGAGATAACAATCGCAAGCTGTTTAATCGAGGAACCGAGGGGGCCACAAATTCCTACTAACAACTCTGTCTGTAAAAACACATTGTGAATTGCTCTTATGGAATTATTCGCAGTGGCAGAGTCCTATTGAAAAAAATACATGACCACGTTCCCTGTCGGTTAATTCTCAGAAAGAAAATGGGGTTAGCATGTTATTCATATAATACAGAATCAACTGTATGCTAAAAGAAATCGTATGATTCTGAGCCGTTGTAAACACACGAGGCATAATGCACTTTATGTATACTGTCAAATTAATAATAAAAAAAAACAACATAATACACACACGAGAGCAGCTGCGCTACTACTGCGACAGTCAGAAAGGTCAACAAGTAAACAAGCAGGCTTGCACCCCCCTCCTCGGCGCGGCAAACGAGTGCAAACTCGGATTTTAAATTAATCACAATTTGAAGAAGTTCAGCATATTGGATCAGGAAATATTTAGATGAAATACTGCTAATGTTTGTCATAAGAACTCTGAAATAACTGGTTTAATTTCGAGTACTGCCCTTTCAAGAATTTCGCTGAATTTGAAAGACGCAGTGACCTTTAATGGCTTTATAAACATTGTTAATAGAAGTAGTGGTAGCAGTAGTGGTATTTGTTTCAGTGGCATCAATACGATAAAACTTCAACAAGCGCACAGGTACAACGGACCGTATGTGCTTTTCTAGGTCTATTTGATTTAATTTAAGATATTATATTTAAGTTACTCTCATATGGCAAGAGGTCTGAGCAGTAGCCAAAGGGAGTTAAGAACTGGGAAAGTTTTGCCACTTCGCTCATCCAAAACCGAATCCTACCACCCAATGCATACACATAAAGGGGGGGGAGGCTGTCCGATCTTGTAAAGAATGTCCCTGATAACATTTATTAGTCTTGCTGAAATGAGACGCAAAAATAAAATTTTCATATCCGGGATGATAAAACTATAAACGCGCTTGCCGACAGCACAAGTGCATGCGGCGGAAGAGTTGCATCATTCTGTTCCTTGCATACCTCAAATGCATTTTTATAAGGGCTAGTCAATAAAGACTGAGAATGATTTTTTTTCTCTTCGTATAGTGAAGATATGGCAGTGAAATAATTTATTTGAGAAAAACAGTTCTCATGCGATTGGTGAAAAATACTAGAAACGCGTACGCGCATCCGTCAAACCATCGGATACATAAAATCCAGTTCCTTCATTTGCCTCCTTCTGCAGAAACTCGTGACGTATCAACAAGCATATGGTGATATTCTGCCACAATCAACCTCTCTTTGGTAGTTCAAAGAGATTGAGAAGCACCCTGTTTCAACAACAATGCAGAGCGGTTCAGGTGCTCCAACCATTGCAGTGAATGAGACCATGATTAGCACAGCTGCCGTCATTGTTATGTAAGATGGACAAATAACAGTGAATAGATTGGCTCGCACGGTACAGATTTCCCTTGATACTGCGTTTACCATTCTGCACGATCGCTTACACATGAGACGTGTCTGTGCCAGATTGCTGAACAGAACGTTAAGAGCAGACGTGTGACAGCGAAGCTCGGCGAGGGATGCTATTACAGGTGATTAGACTTGGCTTCATCATTACGATCCGGAACTCAGTCTGGACATCACCTGGTTCTCCGACATCAAAGAAGGCTCGCAGGAGAGGTTATGGTGATTTCGCTCTTCGTGGAATGGTTTATCAATATGAAGTCCCTCCGCAAACAACGGTTAATTGCAAGTATTACAAGGCCGTTAAGCCACCTGGCCGAACACATCCCACGAAAATGCCCTGAGCTGCATCCATCTCGTTGATGCCTTCGCCATGACATTGCACACCCTCGTGTTTTACATTTAGCCAGAAAAAGTACACAATGCATGGCCTACATTCCATACAACCTGGACCTAGTTCGTGAAACTTTTTTCTGTTCCCGCTTCTCAAAAACGAGCTGTGGGGCCTGCGTTTTGGTTCATAAACGACCTTTGTGAGGCGGTGGCGGTTTTGAAGACGATGTCAAAAAAATTGTTTCCAGCACGTCTTCAAGGACTGGCAGACACGTTGGGCCAAGTTCGTACAACTCAAAGGGGGACTATTTCGGAAAAGACCATAACAACTTTGACCCACCCTAATGTACCTTGTAGGTAAACAAATAATTCTCAATCCTTATTGGCAAGCTCTAGTATTTTTAAACGTACATTTAACACCATAAGTAATAAATTTATACTTACTGTGTGCAGATGTTGGCAGCAGTGCTGGTTTGCCTGCTAGCGAGCGCGACTTGTCAACAATACGACACTGTACCCGACAGCCTGTTGTTGGGAGTTGGTTCCTCAGCATATCAGACAGAGGGTGCCTGGAATGAACAAGGTAAGGTTTTTAAGGTTTTATAAAAGGGAAAGTAGAAATGTCTGGTGAACAAATCACAAGGTGGAAGATAACACTGTTTCAGGCAAAGGAGAGAACATCTGGGACTATTTCACCCACAGTTCTCCAAGATTACAGAAAGGGGAGAACGCGGACATGGCCGCCATGTCGTATTTCCTCTACCAGAAAGACATTGAGCTTGTGAAAGAATTAAACGTGAGTGAATACTTTTGATGTGTAATTCACAAAACAGTCCTGTTTTGTTCTCTCTGTGTTAATATATATTAACCATAAAATATCAATAACGGCAAACATTGACTTTCGCCACACCAAAATTACTTCTTTTTTGTTCTTCCCCTTCTTAGAAACAAAAAGTACCTGAAACACTTCTTTCGTATATTGATGTTCCAGGATGTTCTACATTAAAAAGACTCTGATACATTTTAGACTTTCACTCCCGGCGTTATAATCAAAACAGTTAAAATCTTTCGGGTTGTTTCACCATGGTCCATGGTTTAATATGCTACCATAGTTTTCACCAACTTCTACGGTTGGCATCACCAGCGGACGACGGACAACTGATTGCTGAAAAAAACGACAGTATTGGATCCGTCTCTGTCTGGGTTTAGAAGGTCGATTAATATTATGTGTGTGGGGGGAAGGAAGAGGGGATAGTTTTGTTTTAAGAACTGATTTTCGTGTGCTACTTAGGTGATGTCTGCCATCTCTGATTAAAATGTTTGAATATTGTTGTATTTCCATTGGTTCCCTCCTGGTTAGATTGAAAAAGTTTTGTTCTTTTGCAATCACTTCTGTTTTATCAAAGTTGAATTTGATTTAGTTTATTTAACATCTCAGGTCATCAGCGTCCCATTCAATTCAGGGCGTGAAACGGCCGACAAATTTTGCTCACAGGTCTCTTCTTTCAGGCTTGAGGTTCTTTTTCGTGCCGTAAATGTACGACACGGGACCCACGGCTTTACTTCCCTACCGAAGGAAGCCATACTTACGATTTTTACGCACCGAAAAAAATCCATCCGTCCTGGCCGGGATCGAACAAGCGATCTTCGGTTTAGAAGGCAAGTATGGTTGCCACTACACCACCAGGACCGACTTTATCAAAGTGTATGCCACATGACATTCAGTTAGGTCAAGCTCTGCTTCAGCAAGTCAATTAAGGCGAAGATATCGCCAATGTTCCTGCAATCGATCATCCGGTCATGCCTATGTGCACTTATCACACTCACAGAGCATTTTATAAATTCCTGTTGTGTCAAGAGAGTACATAGGGCCTTTTGAATTATCAAGAATTTGCCCTGATTTAACAGTTAGCTAATATTCGTGCTACACGCACAGTAACATCTTCTACGTTTGTTAGAAAAGCCTTTGGTTTTTTGCTTGAGTTGGTGTCGTCTGCTTCGGACGGATGGCTGTCAATATTTTTGTTACTGTATCCACTGGGCTTAAAAACATCGCGGAGACGTTTAAGCTGTTCTGGTTCTTTGTATTAAAGTCTTAATTACAGTTTTTTTTCCTTGTTTAAAAAACGATTACAGGAACGAAGCCTTCGTGTTAATCGGGCTGAACGATCTGCTGTAGTAGAGCATGCCATACATGAATGCCGTGCTACACACTTTAATAAAACAGAGGTATGACATCTAGCGAAGAGGGAAACATTGGAAATACAACAATTAACAGAGACAGCGGATATCATCTCAATAGCACATGGAAACCGGTTCTTAAAAACAAACATTTACCCCTTCTCCCTTCCCCCACCACGTAATATTGATCGACCTTCTAAAACCACACAGAGACGGATCAATATACTGTCATCTTTTCAGCGGTAAGTTGCTGTGTATTGTCCACTGATGATGCCAACCGCTGAAGTTAGTGAAAGCTGTGGTAGCATATTAAACCATGGATCATGTCAAAAGAGCCCGGAATATTTTAGCTGTTTTAATAAAAAGATTCTCCACAGCTGTCATGCCCCATGAATTTCATTTTAGTGACCCGTGATTCTCTTTATAAAATATGTATGCAGCCATTATCATTGCCTAACTCTCTTTGCATTTCCACTTGCATGTTACAGGTGAATTTCTACAGGTTCTCTATTTCGTGGTCACGTATTTTTCCCACAGGCTTCTCTGCCAGCTTCAATAAAGATGGCGTTGACTACTACAAGAATCTTATACAAGGCCTGCTGAAACAAAATATCACTCCCGTGGTGAGTACAGAATGTCACAGATAAACAACTTCCTTTTGCGTTTGCCAATTTTATGAATCATACAAACGATAGTTGACTATGACTCATAACTGATAGGTGCATTTCACTAAGCCTTTGCTCACTATCGCGTTCTCGCCAGTTTTCCTTACACAAATATTAAACTCAATTTCAACGAGTCAATATTGAATTTTTTTGTTTATATAATTCAATAGAATACACAAATAACTAAAATATCGGTATTTGAATAAATAAAACAAAAATTTAAGAAAACAATTATATGTTTTGGATTAGAATCACCATTTAATTTTTACTGTTTACAATTTCTAATTTACATCTGTAAAAATTATAATACTTTAAATGTTAAAATGTATTACGAGGGGCATTCAAAAAGTTTTGCAATCAACCTATCCACTGTTGGACAGTAATATCTACCAAAAGTAACTAACGCAGTTGGCAACAATGAACCTTAAGATATCAAAGCATGCATAAGTACAAGTTTAAACTTGCATAGTCACTGTCGTACAGCCTGTTAAGTTCAGTCCTGTGTCAATAGCTGGTGAAAAATCAAGAATATTTCTAAAGAAAACTTTACATTCTACATTTACACACGCTGTAAGCAGGTGAAAGAGCGAAAAAAAAAAAAAAAAATCCATGAGGGCTTAGTAGCAGTTCATGATGATCAAGTGTGTTCATTTGATACCATTGCAAGATGAATTGGATTATTTCAAGAAGGGTGAGATACTTTGAAAGAGAACCCTCGCTCTGGCCGACCTTGGGAAGCTTTGGGTGAGAAAACAATTCAAAGAGCGAGGAACTTGGTGGAGGAAAATCGACACATTACTGTTGAAATGTTAAGTATAGAAGTATTGACAGCATTGACGGTATACTCCATGAACATTTAAAGCTGCAAATGGGTTCCACATTCTCTAACCAATAAAGAAAAGAAGAGGAGAAAGGAATGTGCGAGGAAACTGCTCAGCATGTTTCCACCAACTGTTTGACAGATATATGCACTGGTGATGAAAGTTGGTTTATTACTATACACCCCAAATAAAGCTCAGAACTGCGTGTCGATAAATGAGAATGACACAAGACCAGTTGTTCTTCGAGAAGATTTTCTTTCTCGGAAGTGAATGTTCATGTTTTCTTCAACTATGAAGCACCATTACTGACTGTATGCCAGAAGGAATGACAATGAATGGAGAATAATATGACACTTATATTTTGGATCATATTTGAAGAACTGAGGCTGCGGCGCCCAAAGACAGGAACTTCAAGGCTGTTACTTTTACATGACAATGCGCCTCCACACAGGACAGCTGCAAATTTAAGGAAATTGGAAGTCGCCAAATTTCAGTTGCTTGACCATCCACCCTACAGCCCTGACCTTGCACCGTACGACTTCTGTTTGTTTCCTCGAGTAAAATTTTGCATTACTGGAAACTCTTTTAAACGAGTGAAGGATTTGCTGAAGCTACAAATTCATCTCTCCGTAGTGCTTTTGACAAGTAGTTGCACGTCTACAACTGTGTGTGTGTGTGTGTGTGTGTGTGAGAGAGAGACAATTGCAAAACGTTTTGAATGACCTTCGTACTAAACAGCAATATCTGTCCCGGCGAAGAGTTTTTCGAGAACACACGACCTCTTGCTCCATGAAGTGATAATTAAAATAAATTACTGCTATATTAAAATATTCCATGACGCCTCCTTAAACCTCTATGTGTATAAGCTAAATTCTCTGATTCTTATTCACACTCGCATCAATCACTCCTGAAATTAATTCTTGACGTTTCACTGAGCGTTTTACTCTGCCTTGCTCCCTAACCTTATTTAGATACCGCGCCGTTCCGCTGCACCTGATAATTACGTAGAAATAGAGGGAAATGTTATAAACGAAGAATTACCAACTTATCATACGGTCCGCTGACCCGCATAAATAATAGGATTAAGTCAGTTTGGGAATGCATTAGCAAGAGTAAATGGTAGTTAAATAAACTAAGTGCCAAATTCCATATTAACACAATATAACCAAAAAAAAAAAAAAGTGAAATACTGTATTAGCGAATTACGAAGGAATGTTGCAATTGCAGTTGTCCTTCCATGAATAGATTTTTGAAAATTTTCCTCAAAACGTCTTACTTTCTAGGCACCAAAAATGTGCGTGTGTGTGTTAACGTTCGCGGCCGCAATATATTTTCTTATCGAAACTCAGCATATAATTAACAAACGATTGATCGAGTTCGTTAACCGGCACAATTGGACCGTTGGGGGAAGGGGTAAACCTAAAGAGAAAATTTCAAAAACTTTTTAGCGGCAATATTTGCCCTTTCTCAACGAAATTCAGCATATGCCACTAAAATAAAATAACAAAAGCTTTTATTAAAATCGGAGGAATCAAACTATCATGAATGGGAGTTTACTTGAAACCCAAAATTTAAAAATCACTCTAGCACCAATATTTTTGTTTTGATTTTGTTTTAGGACAAAACTCGGCATAAACATTTAAATAAAATGAGAAAAATAGTTTCTGAAAATCAAGGAAATAGAACCATTAGGAGTGGGGACATACCTCAAAACCCATATTTAAAGAGTGGGGGGTTAACCCAAAACGAAAATTTAAAAATCGCTTTTGTTTTTTAATTAACAAAACTGGAAATATTCCAATGAAATAAAATAAAAAATAGTTTTTGAAAGACATAAAAATCAGGCTATTAGGAGTGGGAAGGGAGTTCACTTAAAACCCAAATTTAAAAATTGCCCTAGCGGCACCAATATTTGATTTTTCACAACAAAATTCGGTATATACCATTTAGATAAAATAAGAAAAATAGTTTCTGAAAATTACGGAAATTGGACCATTAGGAGTAGGGGTATACTTGAAAACCGAAATTTAAAGAGCGATTTGCGTTTAATTTTCTGTATATTGTTTTAAAATAAAAGGAATAATTATTTTAGAATATAAAATCTCTTTTGAAGATGTTTTTCCTCAATGAAACTCGGCATATAACAAGCAATTCATCGAGTTTAAAAACCAGCAAAATTTAAACTGTATATTTGTGTTAACTGCAATTTTATAGAATTCCGATCTATTGCGGTGAACCCATATAAAGATTTTTAAAAAATCTTCAAATTTCCATCGGTTACTTCTTAGGCACCAAAAATGACTGTAACCTTCACAAATTGAACTTGCTGAGGAATTCGCAGCTCCTGCGTGACGGACTTAATTTAATTCACGTTGCTTTTGATGAGTTTTGCAGACTTCTTGTTGTACACACAAACGTTTCCTCTGTTCAACAATATAAACAGTCACGGTATGTTCCAGGTGACCATGTACCAAATGGATCTTCCTCAGACGTTACAGCTGCTGGGAGGATGGGCCAATCCGATGCTAGCGAATTACTTTGAGGACTACGCCTACACTCTGTACAGTCTTTTTGGAGATATGGTAACGTCATTGCCTGATAATACTTTTCTACCTTAGACATAATTAAAAAGACTAAAACAGCCTGAGATGGAATGGAATACTTTCCCAGATTGGGCATATGCACTGAAACATCAGCAACTGAATTCATTTTATCCGCACCTACTAACTGCTCGTTAAGCTCCGAGACCAATTTTTTTTTAACAAATATGGACCATGCACAAGTGTAAAGAGTTGTAAGTTGAGTTATTACGACAGCTACCCAACATATGTTTACATAATTTACTCTTTTCTCACTCAGTTGTAGACGGTGCAACCACTTGCCAAAAGCACTACGGTAGTCGGACTGAGGTATGTCAACAGAGCAGAATTTACAGATTCAGCAAGGTCTTGCACTCGTTGAAGCAATGGAAGATTTCATTCGAGAATACAACCAGAAGTCGCACGGTGCAAGGTTAGGACTGTAGGGTGGATGATCAAGCAAATGGACTTTAAGGACTTCTAGTTTCCTCAAATATGCAACTGTTCTGTGAGGAGAAGCATTGTTGTGCAAAAGCAACAGCCTAGAAGTTCCTGTCTTTGGACGCCGTCCCCTCAGCTCTGCAAATAAAGAATCAAAAATATAAGTGGCATAGTACTATCCATTCATTGTCATTCCTTCTGACATACAGTCAACCACTAATGAACTTCATAGTTGAAGAAAACATGAACATTCGCTTTCCAGCACAAAAATCTTGTTGAAGAACAATCTGTTCTTGAGTCATTCTCATTTACCCACACGCAGTTCTTGGGCTGGTGTAGTAATAAAACCAACTTTCATATATCTGTCAAACGTTTAGAACCATTTGGTGGAAACATGCTCAGCAGTTTCCTTGTACATTCCTTTCTACTTTTCTTCTCTTCGTTGATTACGTTTTGGGTATGGCTTGCAAGAAAAGACACCTAATATTGAGAGTATCAAGCGAACCTTGGGGTCAGCAGTGGTGTATTTCAACTTTGGTTATATGTAAGAGAAAACAGGAATAATTTTGACAGCTATATTGTTCTAAATCTCTGGAATAAATGTAAAACAACATATTCTGTAGTTACTTAACTAAAATCTTGCAACAATACAGCAAGAATGTACAACATAGCAACATATTTTTAACGGGGTGGCGGCAGATTTAAGATCAAATAATATTTAAAAAGGTTTCAAATAATAGTCCCAGAAATTTTGATCACAACGGATATCTCTTATTTCCCACAGATACACATTGTAACATGAATGCACATATTTTTCGACAGAAATTTCATTCATTCTAAAATACCTGCATATTACTTCAGGTGAAATGGTGGATCACGATAGACGAGCCGTATGAAATGGCCCAGGCATATTCCGGAACCAGTGGAATGGCACCGGACGTGAAGCAACCAGGCATTGGCAACTATCTTGCGATGAAGACCCTGCTCCTCGCACATGCTCGAGCATACCGACTCTACGACCGGAGTTTCCGGCAACAACAACAAGGTACGAGTGCTGTTCAATAAAGAACGATTATCATTTTCTCATGCTAAAATTTAACTTTGTATATTTTGTTAGCTTAGGGTACACGTGGTACTAGTTTTATTGTTATTACTTCCGGTTCCTACGAATATTGCTGCTTTCTGCTTTCGTCTCAACAAATCTTCAGCTCTACTACCTTTACAGATGGTTCTGCATAAATAAAAGGATGGCATTATAGAAACCATGCTACTTTTTAAATAAATTTGCAAACAACAAGCGAAACCTCAATGTGTAAACATTCTGAAATATTTACTATTGACGCTAAAGTTTAAGACACCGGGTTAGTGGCGGTTGGTGGATTATGTTGGCATTATCCGCTCTTGGAATTAAAGCCTGCAATAAATTTCTAGATAAAATTTTGCACAGGTTACGGCAGTAATACAAATTTGGATGATGAATCGCATTCCTCTAAATAATTCTCACCAAATAGCCCTAGAAGTTCCAAGTAAATATTTTCTCACTACTGGAAAACATAAAAAACAACGAAAAAATATTATTATTTGAGGCTACTCTTTTGTGCTAAAATGTTGCCAATAAAATTATTATAGAAAAATTAACAAATTAACAAATCGTGGTATTTGTGCATTGTAATTATTCTTGAACAATTGCTAGTTTTGCAGAATACCATACACATCTCTTTACGATATTCTTCTCTCCTTCCTCTTCTTGAGTGTCGAATAATGATAATCATACAATAAAGCTGCTGTTAAGCGCGGAAAGCGCTTATACGCGAGACGATATACGCTTTCCAGAGATCTGTCATTTACGTAATTATAAAACTCTCGCCAGCTACTTAACGTATATATATATATATATATATATATATATATATATATATATATATATATATATATATATATATCAGAAACGTTATACTTTCTCAGCTAAACATCAAGTAGAAATTTATCAGAAAAAATGCAGAAATAGTAGTAATACTTAAAAATATTTTGGCATCAGATGCTCATAAGTCGGTATTAAAACCAAGCCTTGTGAAAAATTAATTTACAATGTCTTTAAAACTGCCTTGCGACCATAGAAATGTCGATTTTCCGCAGCTAGTTATCAAGATTTAGCGCCATAAAACTCCTCATATCTCGAACTAATCATTTGACAGTGCGACACTGAACATCTATTTACTGCCTTTTTGCATAACTTAAGCCAGACTTGGCTACTTTAAATGTAGCCTGCTCTAGAGGGAGCTCTTAACTGTTTGTGTGACGTAATGCATAATGCAAAAGCTGATGTTCTGAAGGCCGCGGGTTCAATTGTTGGCGTTTTTTTTTATTTTTTTTTTTATTATTCAATATGAAATGCTGCGATATACATACTAAAGAATTATGAATGAAAGTTACGTAATGCTTTCAAGTTTTATTCTCCTTCTCAACAATGAATGTATTACCAACATTCATTGGTTATAAGCTTACTACTAACATGATGCTTAAAACTTAACTTACCTAACACATACTCGGGACACGATTCTGATTGGCAAGTACAATAACAACTACAAGGTTGTAATTATATGAATTGATATGTTAAGATTTAAGTGTATAAATTAAAAAATGAACTTAAAACTTATGCTAAAAGTTGCATTATTAGGATCTAGTCAGAAAACAAACGAGCATCTCTTACTCAAAAGCTAATGCCATAACCATAGCGCAAGAGTGATACATTCAGAAACCTGCCTTCGTTATCGTGTGTTATGCCTTCGAGGGGCATCTTCATTAGCCAATGGCGTACTGGCTCTTTAGAAACTTGTAGCCATAACTTCGAAATTTGAACAGATAGGCCATACGTTTAATATCTCAAATTATCTAAGACACCTACACACCCTCTGAAATTATTTCGGTGTAATTCATTAACTTTCTGTATTTATACACTTTTTCATCGTCAATTTCGGTGTCTAATAGGTATGATGGATGGTGATTTGAAGAAATTTTTGGAAAACCTTTTCATAGGTACAACCGCAATAGCGACATTCCTTCAAAATTCGCTAAAATGTTTAACCGTCATTCAGAAACTCCAATAAACAACAGAAGTCGAAAATCAGAGTAAAAAAAATATTAATCTTAATTAATGTGATGGTTTTCATAATTAAATTTTATTTAAGCGACAAAACTGTAATTTCATGTCTAGGTTGGAAAGAAAAAGTGTATTATGTTTTCAGTTAACGGTTTAAGCAATGAATATGCAACGCTGGTTGCAGCAATACCTGTGATAACAGAGAACACACAACTCGCAGCAACCACACCAAAGGTGCCGACACAAGCCGTTATTACAGTGCTCTAGATTCTTTCAGTTCACTGATAATACCGACCGTAGCATCGGCGAAAGCCCTAGTTTTTAAATTAATAAAACCAAAGATCACATCAAAATAGCCCACTAAAGATCAATTTCAATAATTTGGACTCTACCCACTTCGATTAATTCTGATCAATGATGCTTGTTGCAGGACATGTTGGAACAGCATTCTCTTGTAGTTGGATAGAACCAGCTTCCAATTCAACAGGTGATCAAGATGCTGCCAACCTTGCGCTTCAGTACCAAGTATGTACCTATGGGGGAGATGCTTTCTTAGTAGAGACATAATGCTGAACCTCAACAGAATACTAGCTGAGTTTTATGAAGAACTATACCGTCTATTCAAATTAAAACTATTCCATTTACTGAGCAATTATTTCCAAATTATAAAGTGTTTCCAAATTTTGTCTAACCTTTATTATTATTATTATTATTATTATTTTAAACCCTAAATATATTAATTTTTACAATTATTGCTGTTTTAGATGCACTTTTTCCATAAACTATTAATCTCAACATCCTAAGATTTTAAAAGTACTTTGAAAACATGTTACTTAACATTTTGGAAGAGACAATAAGCTTCTTAAAGCAAAAGTTTGAAAATATTTGCATACAGAGCCATTATTTTATGCAAATATATATAAAAAAAAAAAAAAACCAAAACTCTCATGCATGCATAAGTTAAAATCTTTCACCAGTTATATGCAGCAATGTGTTTTGCACATGCACAAAAAAGCCATAGCTTTATCTTACATAATTTTTAAGAACAATGCACATAAAGTTAAATACAGAGTGCCAAAAATGTATACACACTTCAAGCAAAGAAAAAACTGTGTTAATATAACAAAACTGAATTTACACAAACAGAAAATGATGAGCACTAACCATCTTAGACTTTTACAGTTACAACAGTTGCTCAAAATGCCCACCATCGGCGTCGATACACTTCTGAGTACATTAAGCTACTGATTGAGCAACGTTTGCGAAAGTGTCCTCAGCGATTGCAGCACATGCCGTTTCAATTTCTTCCCGAAGTGTTGCCAGTGCAACTGGTTTTCCACGGTATACATCCTTAAGAGTTCCCCATAGGTAGAAGTTGATTCGGAGAACGCGGTAGAAACTCAATCGGACCTCTTCGTCCTATCTAGTGCCTTGGAAGATTGTCATCAAGGTACGCACGTACATCTCGGTGGTAATGTGGAGGTGTACCTTCCTATTGAAAGTAAAATTCCATATTTCCATAGAGTGTATGAATGGCGGGTAAGACGGATGTGCGTATCATGTTCAGGTATACTGGGTCAGTTACTGTTCCTTCAAAAAATAATGGTTCAATTAAACTCGTAGATTACAACCCACAACCAAAATTAATTCCAGGTAAATTAACAGCCTTTTCCCAAATAACATGTGGGTTGTTTGCACACCAGTACACAGTTATGCCGGTTAACAGTTCCGTTCAACTTAAGTTGTGTCTCATCGGACCAAACAACTTTCCCTACGAAGGCCTTGTACCATGTTCCGAAACTACTCACAGTACAGCATTCTCCGACCAGGGTCATCTTCGTTTAATGCATGCAAAAGTCTTGGGATGAAAACTTTAAGCATTGCTGTTTTAATAATACGACGTACGCTAGTTCCATTCTCACGTGCACATTTCTTTGTAAACGTCTGCAGTGAGTGCTCAAAGATTCAAAACCATAGCCGAGGACGCGGGGTTTGCTGTGCGAGGTCTCCCAAACCTGTTCTTGTAAACATCGCATACGGTACCACGAGTCTCAAATTTGTCTCGAGTGCGTGCAATTGATACTCGCGTTGGAGGTTCTGTTCTGTACACACGTCTCCATTGCCTTTGAACTTCAACAACATTCTCGGTTTTCCAACACCGCTTCAAAATTGTTTTCCACTGTTCTAACGATAATCTTGACTCCATTTTGTTGTAGCAACGCTAGTGTTTACACAACATCATACGATAATCATGACTTCATTTGTTCATTGTTGATTTACCTGTCACGTAGCAACGCTAAAATAACGTAATATGAGTCACATCCTTTTACAGAACATCATATGATAATCTTGGCTTCATTTGTTTATTGTTGATTTACCTGTTACGTAGCAACGCTAGCATAATATACGTCAGTCACATCTGTTTATAGAACATCATACTACACATTACTGTGTTTTTCGGCCCAACTTTGAAATGTATTAAATAGATATCTACCATGAAGTGTGTATACATTTATTGGCACCCTCGGTATATGCAAGTTACGACAAATGACAAAAAGAGATAGCAGCAGCAGTAACAATAGCAGTAGTAGTAGTAGTAGTGCATTTATTACAGTGACAGCAATAGGATACAATACAAAACAGCATGAGCGCACGAGTACTTTGCGTACGAATATTTATTTTATTTAGAACTATATTATAAGATGAATATAGTACATTTATGATACATTTGGTCTGTTTAATTTGGCATAAGATATTACATTAGATATTCACGATAAAATATGGAACGTATATATTCAACACTAAAAATAAAATAAAATAATTTAAGAAGAAACGTTTTTAAAAATACATATAAGAATATAAAGAAATTGAATCCATCTGTTTCCCTTCCAGATTACCAGACCTGAGTTTTCCACTCTCATCAGAAATTTAACTAACATCTCCTCTCTTTCTTTGACTGCAAGCCATTTCCCTCTGTTCGATCCTGTTAAGTAGATACTTTCCCCTCCATTCTTCCGCACCTTTACTTTCAGCCAGAATACGTGTCTATGATCCTCCCTTCTCACAGATGGGACAAACTCTGCTCATATTCGTCAGTGATCTTGATCATCCATTGGGGCATCCTAGTTTTAGCCACGCGAGTCATGTTTAGTGAATTTACAGTCTCTGTTTTGATGTATTGCTCCATACCACATTCCGATTTTATCCCTGATTGTATTTCTAACGCAACTGTCTACTGCTTATCCATATCCCTCAAGCAGTTCCTAACCTTCCTCCATGCGCTCTTTCTACTCCTCTGACCCGCATCCAAATGAAACCCCTCTTTGTTGTTTCTAATCCTTTCTTAATCGGATGCCTATTACATGTTTCTTCCCATCCCAGCTATTCATGATAGCAAGTTCCCTAACTAGATTTGGTTTCCATGAATGTATCGCAACCAGTACTTCACCACTATGGTCTCGCTGCAGGTGCTGAATTCTGTCTTAATTCCGTATTTTACTGTGCCCTTTCCAGTCCTAAACTTACTTTCCGTAAACATGTCCTCACTGAAGCTAGGTTTGCAGTTTGTTCCCATCCCAAAATTTCTGCCCCATATGTCATTGTATATCTTACTAGTGCCCCATAGGCGGTTTCTACGGGGTAAAGATCATTCAAGCAACCGGTTTCGCGGCGTGCGGCCGGCCGGCGAGGTTAGCTGCTGTGTCGGCGGTGCGGGTGACAGGAAGTCCGCAGTAAACATAGTACGGTTTGTTGCGTAAATTATTTCTAACATACATAACATAACCACTTAAAAAGAAAAGTAAATTACTGACGTACATTAAACAAGGAGATGCTGGAATTGCAATTATTTCCGACACCTGCTTAGGAAATTGTTCATTACACTCTACAAGACATCGAACTGATTTTCTAGATCTTTCCAGAGCATGTCCAATGTTATCCAGAGTTTCTTTTGTAAGTACTACGTAGTTGTGTATGTTTCCTGTCAAGAACACTTCCCGTTTCACGAAAATTGTTTACTAATCGATTAATCGAACTCTGATTAGGAACGAGAACATCAGAAAACTTCTCTTGAAATAATCTCCTTATAGCACGCGCTGATTCTGTACGCACTTATGAAGCATACATGTATACTCTTTGGGGAATAGAATACTTGTATTGCTCCAATTCAACTGATACACCTTCACTCAATACACTGTAATGCGTCGCCTAACAGACACAAGCAAGATTTCAGTTCACACTGTAGCCTCGCGCAGCGGAGGAGAAATATACTCCGACATAAGGCTGCCGGCCGATCTCGCGGTTGTGTCAAGCATTGCTCACCAAGCTATGGGCAAGTCTGGGATTTTACTACATAATCGGAAGAGTGTGTGTTGTGTAACAACATGGTGGCCATATTTAAATTGTCATTTAAACTCCCCAAACAAACATAATTATGGGTGTAACCTGCGTTCTATGTAGTTTCATATTATGCATAAAACCAAAAATCGATTTTTTGTCCCAAAATGTTTTCTAAGTGTCCTTAATTTCCTGATGGTATTTAAAATATTTTTAACGTATGCTAAGCAAATGTAATGGTTTCTGCAGCACCTATTTCTATTTTCGCAGTTGGGGCTTCAGGCAAATCCGATATATGGAGAAAGTGGGGATTACCCTGAGATTATAAAGGAGCTAATAGCAAATCGTAGTGCTGAACAAGGGTACAGGAGGTCACGTCTCATCCCGCTCACGTCCGAGGAGATTCAGCTCATAAACGGTAAGAAATACTCCATTTTTATGAGATGCGTTGCATAATCACAAGGCCAACTGATGAAATTCGACATGCATACAGAAAAAATTAAACAAAAAATATAGATTAACCTAAGTATAGTAATGCACATGAGATCTTTCAATATATTCTCCACCAGTAATTTTATTGGAATAACTACCTTAACTTCCTCGCAGCGAATAAGACATTGTCAGAGCGATATCTGGTGATTATGGTGGGTGGGTACGACACCAACATAGCATTGTCATATTGCAGGAACACACTTTGTCGACCATTTCCCCTTTCGTCATTGCTAAGTCCTACATCTAAGCCGTGTAAGGGTGTTGCTGTTGAGGAAGAAATTGTACTTACTTCTCCGGTGTGTGTTCGTGACACCATGACCAGTCAAGTCGGATCTTCTATGCATTTCAAACCTTTGTCCTTCTGTGACTGATTGAAGTTCCAATGGGCGCACATGTTTTTATATTCAAATCCTTGTGAATATAGTGTGCAGGGTTGCGCGACCAAGTCCTATCTCATATTGCAGTTCATCAAAGGTTTGTGCACCTATGAGCCATAATTAATTCAGACACAACCTCAGTGTTCCTGGCAGACCGCAATGTTAATGGACGACCTTGAGTGGAGATTCCCTGCCGCTAAAAAACCTATTTACCCACTTGTAAGACTTTTTTGTCCAGCAGCTTCTTGAACCTATGCCGCAGTTAAGCGTCAAAAATCTTCTGCAGTTTCCAAGCCTTTCTTCCAAAAAAATATGTAGTCTTCCAACTTTTCCACGTCTTTCTCTATTTTACAACAAATGAACACTGCCATTTCGCTACACATTCTGCTTACAACCGCCTTGTAGCGCGTTCATGGTGTAACCCATCGTCCTACAAACGGATGTGACCATACATTGAATAGTATTCATAAAGCAGTACTATTGTAAATAATTTTCGAACATCTCTCATGTGTAGAAAAATTACATATATTTCATTTTTATATATTTTGAATCCGTTGCGACAGCACAATGACGTATGGAACATCAACAAGAACCATCTACAGCCAAAACAATTCGAGCATGGTACAAAAATGTTGAAGCGACATACTGCTTGTGTGATGGATAATGTACAAGCCGACCAAGAGTGTAGGTTGAGACCGTTGAGCGTGTGTCAGGAGCCCTAAAAAGTCGACACATCACGCGAGCCAGGAATTGCAGATTCCGCCGTCAAATGCCTGCCGTATTTTACGTCAACAACTTAAAGCGAAACCATACCGGATACAGCGTTGCAGGCGCCGAGTCCTGAGGATCACAATCATCGTCTTCAATTCTGTGCTGATTTTCAAGAGCGGCTAGAAAAAGACAGTTTTACTGAGAAACTGGTTTTTAGTAATGAGACGTTTCATGTGTCCGACAAAGTGAACCGTCACAGTGTACGCATTTGGAGCATGGAAAAACCTGGTGTTGTGATAGAACACGACCGTGATTCCCCTAATATTAATGTGATTTGTCTGTTTCTTCGTCAAAAGTGTAAAGCCCATTTTTCTTAGCGGAGAAAACTGTTATCGGTCCAGTGTACCTGGACATGCTTCAACAGTGGCTAATGCCACAGTTACATGCAGATAGCCAGGGCGTTATTTATCAGTAAGAAAGAGCTGCAGCTCATTTTCATCATGACGTCCGTGAGTACCTCGATGGTGCAATTCCTTGTCATTGGATTGGACGTGTTGATAGAGATGACTCTCTTTCTCTATGACCTGCAAGGTCACCTAACCTAACGCCATGTGATTTTTTTCTTGCGGGTTATGTCAAAGATTGCGTGTTAATGCCGCCTTTGTCACATGCTTTAGCACAGCTGCGAGAGAGGATCACGCATGAAGTCAGATGTTGGGACTTGTGTGACAAGAGCTTGATTACAGGATTGATGTCTGCCGCGCTACCAACGCAGGAATCGGTCCTGGTGGTGTAGTGGTAATCATATTTGCCTCCTAAATCCAAGATCGCGGGTCCAAATCCGACCAGGACCAATGGAGTTTTTCAGGCATAAAAGTCCTAAGTATAGCTTCCTTCGGAAGGGAAGTAAAGCCGTGGGTCCCGTGTCGTACATTTACTGCACGAAAAAGAACCTCAAGCCTGAAAGAGAGGCCTCTGAGCAAAATTTGTCGGCCGTTTCACGCCCGGAATTGAATGGGACGCTGATGACCCGAGATGTTAAAAAGCGTTCGTAAATTAAAAATACCAAACGCAGAATGTATGGAACACTTTTAAGGAATGTGCGAAACTTTGAGAGATACTCTATTATGGTTCTATCCACCCCCGAAACCAAGGAAGGGCTTTCTGTATTTTATTTAACGTCGTAAGTTGATAAAAATGAGTGGAGTTAATTTATGCGCAAAACTTTCTTAGTGATTCTTCTGAGTTTTTAGTATCATAGGTAGGTTTACAATTTACATTTGAATTAACGGCGACAAACTTCTACTACAGGGTCATCTGATTTTTTCGGTGTGAGTTACTTCACCACCAGGCTGGTGAAGGACAAAGAACCAAAATTGGTGAACAGTACTGATGATCTACAGGTGACCTTTACTACTAACAGCTCCTGGCCTTCAACAGCTATAGACAATATCAAGGTAAATAACTATAAGAGATATCTTACACCAAGACTTTGATTCTTAAACAAAACACAATTTGCAAAGAATCTGAAATTCTTTTCCAGGTGGTTCCCTGGGGACTAAACAAGTTACTGAAATGGATACAACAGAAGTACAATAACCCTCTGATCTTCATAACCGCCAATGGATATCCAGATAAGGGAGCGCTGAAGGACTCGGACAGAATGGAATATATCGTTGTGAGTAAATTACTGTTGAATACAAATATTTCACAAAAACATGGTAAACTATAGGGCTTACTTGAGTAAGCTATTCTTCTAGGAATGGTGTGATTATGTTATTCCCTGTATCTTCAAAAAATGTAAAAAATATAATTGTGTAAGCATTCACAGCACACCAGGTACCAATTTTGGGGTCATGCAAGTTTTTCTGCACTGCAGTGTATATTGTTTTGTTTCGCTACATGGCTATATAAATAAAACCATGCTTTATCGTAAAAAAATTAAAAATAAATAAATAAACGGGGTCAAAAGAGCGACTATTAACATTATACAGCACCCAATTGCAGAAATTAACTCTACTTACATTATCACGTGGTTGCAATTTCTGAACTACAGTTATCTTTTTAAAAGTTTAGTGGTATTTCAAGCCATTTGCAAAATTTCTGATTTCTGTGCAAGCTTTCTCACAGATTTCTTAAGACTTCGATCTATCTTTTCTCTGGTGTCATTTAGTTTACCTCTGTAAGACCACGGTGTTTTACTTTCGGTTTCTTATCAAGAACAGATCCCGTTTCCCTAAATTTATTCACAAGAGATCTGTTCTGTTCCCTTTGGGAATCTGTCTATAAATTGCTGTCTCTTTTTTCTACACCAGTTTGTTATCACATAGGAATCATACACACATGAAGATTCTGTGTGCTAAAGCACGTGGGTTTTTTGACATTATAACTGTATACTAACACACTATAACACTGAAACACGTGGTATCACAACGTTCAACTTCTGCTTTCACTTGTTTCCAGAATCACATGTATGAGCTATTGAAGGCCGTTCGTGAAGATGGTTGCCGAGTTATAGGATACACGGCTTGGAGCCTCCTGGACAGTTTCGAATGGCTTAATGGCTACACGTGAGTAACTTATATTTTTGTACTAACTATGTAATATGGACCAAGATTAGCGATGACATATTTTCTTACCTATCTTCCTCATCCAAACAAAATAGCCCGGTATTGACCATTTTCAATAGTATATGAGAGTCATTTAAATATAAACAGGATTTTTTAAAAATAAATTTATTCTTATCACACATAATTATAAAACAACTTATATTTTCTTTCTCCGCCGAATGGGTCATTTCGTTATTTCCTCATCAAAGAAAGAATATAGTGCCTCAACAGCACACAGCACACAAAGTGCTCAACCTGTGCTAAATCTTTTCCCTGTCAAAACCTCCTTCAATGGCCCAAATATGTGGTAAATCAAAAGGGGATAAAATGAGACTGTAAGGAAGGTGGTGTCCAGTGAATTTTCCTCAATTGTGGCTGCTGTATGTGGCTTCGCTTGTGATGCAAAAGCAGGACATTTGCCGTCGTCTTTTGTTGCGGCAGACGGCTCACACATAGTCCAACAGTTTGCAGTAATACGCCGCATTCACAGTCCGTTCGTGAAGGATATCGTTGAGCAACATGCCTTTGGAGTTGCAAGAACTTTTAAGTGATAACGGAGATTTTGGCTTTGACCGGAGCACCCTCCGCTGTTCGCCTCCACTCCATATCCGTTTACTTTGTGTAGTTGTGTACCCAGGTCCCATCACAGCTCACAATTCGGGTCAAAAACTGTTCAACTTCTTCTTCAAACCGAACCTGAATCCTCTGACGGATGTCCTTTCGAAATTTGTTCTCTTCGTCAGTGAGGAGACACTTTCCGAAATCCTGTTCTTCAGAAAAAACGGTGTAGGCATCGATCAACTTCTACAAGGTCACAGACGGCTTGAACGTTGCCCTGAGTGACGCTCGTTTTTCCACTGCATCACGACCGCTGAGGAACGTTGTGTGCCAGTCAAACACTTGGGTTCGTGAAGGCATAGCTTCTCCAAACTGTGCATAAATTTGACTTCTTCTTTGGTGGCTGCGCCTGAAGTTCTGTGCCTTTGAAGTTGTCATCTACGTACAAAGCATTAGTTGTAAACTATCTAACATGTGCCAGTACAAACAACCCCAAATCGCAATGGCCCCCCTCTCAACCACTCAAAACATACGCCTAAGGAAGCTCTACTGCATTGCAATCATTACAAGAAACGTTACCATACATCGAGAGACAGGAATCAAGACTGTAGCGGATTTTATAGGAGATAAATATCAAAACCTCTGGGCGAAAATTCAGATTCAGCCGAGTATGGTAATAAGAAATATTGGCAGAAAACATAGACGAGTTAAAGGAGTATTGTAAATAGAAAACTCCCTTTATAAATAGAGGCATCCCCTACTGTCTCCCTCCTCATTCCCCCCGCAATGTATATAGGTAATAATGTAAATAAAATTAAAGCTCATAAGTAATAGCAAAAATATGACACGCCAGCCACATATATACAAATAAGATGTTCTCTCACAACTCACCAGTGGAACGGTGCATGGTTATCAGCAAGAACAATAAGTATAAGAATAAAAATAAGCAAATTGTACATAAAGTAATTTACCCCTGAAAGGCCGAGTACTGTAGGTCACAGGTTATTCTCGACACTAAACACTCGTAATTCCTTCTTTGGTTAGAAAACTGATGATGATCAGCTGCGCAAGGGATGGTGCAATCTCTTGCTCAGACATGGCGTTACTAGTGATGGATAGATCCCCTCAGCACATCCCGCTAAACTACCACTATGGTTACACCCCTTTCTCCACTCTTTCCTAGCCAAGCGAAAAAAGTTCAGTTAAAATTTGAGTGACCCTTGTATTTTCTGTTTCTAGAGTAAAGTATGGACTTTATTACGTCAACTACAGTGACCCCAATAGATCACGCCTTCCCAAGATGTCAGCGCAGGTTTATACAGATATCGCCAAGACGCGACGTCTACCCCTCAACGTCCTCGAGATTACAGGAGAGGTCTCCACAACGCAACAATCGACAGTAGCGGCGGTACTACAACAGCAATCCGCAGCTACCTCCTTCGGCGGTGTTTCTACATTGTTGCTAATCGCCGTGGTTATTCTCAAGCAGTGTGTGTAGACTTTGAAAAAAAAGTTGGGAGTGTTGAATATTATGCAGAGGTACCTAAATGTGCCTTCCATGAAGTCCCCAACTGAGAAATAAATGCTTTTAAAGTTGGTTTGGAATGTGCAGTGTGTGTGTGAACGATATAGCGTTCCATGACCTTCTGTAACTGGCTTTGCAAGTAATTTTAACAAAAGCATTAAACTTTTAAGATTTTTTAAAGATTGAATTCAAGTAAAATAAAAGAATGTTAATTTGTATCCACTACAGTATCATATTTGTTGCAACTCAATGTAAGTTTGTACAAAATAAAATTAAATGCATATAACAGTACAATGAAGACCTCTTTTCAAATTAAAATTGTCCCAGCATTATTTCTCTTGGTAACTTTTGAGAGAAAAAAAAGTTTACTATGTATAACAAATTCCCAATTATTAACAAGAGAGCAAGTACTAAGTGCCTTTTCTTTCGCAGACCTCTCCACGTGCAGTTGGCCGAGGTCTGCAGTTTACTTCTCGTTAAAGTCGGCCTGGGAGCCAGAGGGGAGGTCAGTACGAGTTTAAACGTACGGACGTGTTCTTGCGTGTTGGGTGACAGTGTATAAAGTATTCATTAGTCAGTAATAAGTACAGTGTATTAATTACGTTAATTACGTAATCTGCTCGTGATATGTGGAGATTGTTTCAAGAGAGATCCCCTGGTATTCCACCTCCAAGTCCAAATTCGATTCAGAAATTGATAAATAAAATTCGTTAAACGGGAAGATTGATAAAAAGTGCACAAAGGCACGTACAGTACTTGCAGAGGAAACGTCAATGATACCTGCACTCCTGTTACACGTTAAAACCGGAAGTGGCAATAATGAAACTAGTGCCATGTGTGTATTAGGCAAACAAAATATTGTAAAGTTAAATTTTAACCCACGAAGTTATGCCCGTGAATGATTATTCTTTATTAAACACTACTTCTGTTTATCCCGGAAAATGTATTTAGTGACTTTGCCGTTGTCTCTACACTTGTTACGAAGAGCAATGAAAAGGTATATATAATGTAGGCGAGCAAAAGAAGTTAGCGAAGAAATTATGCTGGCCAATCTTTCAGGGAAAAAAAAATTCAAAAAAAGTTGTTATAAATTTTATTTGAATGCTGCGTTAACAAATAGTTCTCTCTCTCTCTCTCTCTCTCTCTCTCTCTCTCTCTCTCTCTTAACAAGTATATTTGTAGTGATGTTGTATTTGTACAGTTGGGCACACTGTGGTGATTCCACTTGGTCTTGCACTTGAGCAGGTAAAAGTACGTGCAGTGCCTGTTTCGGGAACAATTATTTGAGCTACAAAACAATCAAACGAATCACGTCGCCATAGCGAAGCATTAAGAATGTGTATTTCAAACTACCTCCAGATTGTTTTATCGTCAATTACACTCTAATTCAGAAAGAATTGCGGCATTATCAAGACCCATACACGAAAATGTTCATTCTCACCATCAGTATCCATATTTGCTCTTGAACACCCTCGGGGAAGGGAAGTAAAGCCGTGGGTCCCATGTTGTAAATTTACGGCAAGTAAATCAACCTCAAGCCTGAAAGAAGAGGTCTCTGGACAAAATTTGTCGGCCGTTTCAAGCCCTGCTTTGAATGGAACGCTGATGATCTGGGATGTTAAAGAGCGTCCATAAATAAACCAAATAAATAAATAAGAAAATAATAAACTTGAACACCCATTCATTTCTACGTCTTTCTCAGCAAACGAGAATTTCTTATTCCTCTGTTGGAATGACTTTAAAGCTACTGAAGTTAAAGCCCTGTAGTGCAAGAACTTAAACCGGGTGACCCTGCATCCAGGAGTAGATTGTGATATGTGTGCATGATGAAGAAATTGTCCCTAATCTAGTTTTCTTTACAGACGAATCTTAGTTCCCACGTAAGTGTTATGTTAATTCACAAAACAATCGGTACTGGAGTTCAGAAAAACCTAACCTGCTTCTCGAGGAACCCCTGTATGATCAAAAGATAGGAACGCCATTAGCGGCGAGAGAATAATAGGCACTATTTAAAAAAACAGTTAATTGTGATAGATATGCACAGAATATTTTGCAACACTTTTTCCGTTAATTAACTGTGAGGGAATATGGTTCGCGACTTTCCAAGAGGACTCTGCACCGGTACATACAGCCCATGTCTCCTTGCACGCAATTCATGAAATATAGGACGATAGAATCATCACATATAGCCCTCTCGGTCCCTCGATTTAATGCCCTACGATTTTTATCCTTGGCGGACATTAAAAAAAAAATGTACACAACAAATCCACACACATTAGATGAACTGAAAAATAACATTGGTGAAGAAATTTCTTCCATTCTCAGAAGGAACTGCAGAGGGTAATGGTTAATTTGACAAGTCGATGTCAGAAATGTGTGGAAAAAGAAGGGAGTTCCAGCATTTTATTTGATAATGAGAATACATGTACCTATTAAGTGTTTAAGTGTTAATAATAACTTACGGGAAAATCTAGCTGCAGACTTTCTGATTCTCGTTCACCTCGGTACCAGCTTGAACTGGCCGATCGGTCGTTACACGCCACGCGAAGCAAGAAACCATCTTAATATTAGCGAATTCCAAAGGCAAGTAGTTATTGCGGGTTGTCTGTTAAAGCTCTAGCAGTAGCAGTTTTTTGTTTTTCTCAACAAAAGTCGGCATATAACCATCAATTAACAAACGATTCGACGAGTTCGTTAACCAGCAAAATGGGATCATTGATGGTGGGAGTTAAACTAAAGCGAAAAAATTAATTAAACAAAAATTTAAATTTTCTTTAGCGGCCGAAATTTCTGTTTTTTCTCAACGAAACTCTGTACATTTCTTTAAAATAAATAGACAAACGTAGTTTACGAAAATCAGGGCAATCGGGCCATTAGGAAGAGAGCATACCTGAAAACGAGTGGGGATTAAAGGGAAATTTAAAAATCGCTCCAGTGGCCACAATTTGGTTTTTTTAAGGAAACTCGGTATATGCCATTGAAATAAAATAAGAAAAATAGTTTCTAAAAATCAGATAAATAGCATTATTAAGAGGGGGGTTTACCTGATAAAATTTAAAAATCCCTCTTGTGCCTTTAATTTTTTGTTTTGCAACGAAACTCCATCTATGTCATTTAAATAAAATAAGAAAAATGTTCTGAAAATCAGGGCAATTAAGTCATTAGAAGTAGGGGGGGGGGGTGGTTACCTGAAACTCAAAATTTAAAAACCGCTCTAGCAGCACCAATATTTGTTTTTGTTTCTTCACAACAAAAGTCGGTATATACCATTTAAATAAAATAAGAAAAAAAATAGTTTCTGAAATTTAGGGAAATATAACCAGAAAATATTTGTTACATGTTTTTACTACAATAACAATTAAATTAAATTTCAAAGCCAATGAAAATCGATGTAACTTTCGATTGTATATTGTTGATTGTGTATATTTGTTTAGTACATTGTTCTTGCTTTTAAATAGTAACACATTTTTGTGGTTTAATATTAACAACAACAACAACAACAACAACAACAATAATAATAATAATAATAATAATAAATTGTGGTTTCTCTTTTGTAATATTTATACATTGCAAGAATTCTAATTTTGTTCCCCTAATACCATACAGTATTGTCATAACTTATTCCATTACATTAATTAATAAGGTCATACTTCGGTTATTATATTCTTTTTAAAGTTTCTCTACTACCTGAAGAATTCGCAGCTTACGCGTGATGGACTTTTTATATTTGCAACCTTAAGTATATTTCGTGACTTTAAATATGAAATTAAACGTACAAAACATTGATTACTTTCTACAAGAATAACTGCGCTTGCCAAACCTAAACACAATTGTTTTCCCCTCCTAAGTTGTAGAGTGGGAAAGTCAAGGCAGCTTCTATTTTGTTTACTCACCTACCGCGAACGTTTGCAGTCTACTGAACATGACCACTACAGCACGCATCTTATTCATAGCCGCAGCGCTGATGATTGTTTCAGGTATGTCTATTCAATTGTTTTGTCGTTTTTCTTTTTAGAATTCTTTTTTAATATTTCTGTTAAATTTCTGTATAGTTATTCATTTACATTTATTTTTGTTTTATCTTTTACTGCGTTCTCTCTCTCTCCTATTAGCTCCATTTCATCTCTTTTTGAGCTGAACTTGGATCAGTTTTGTTTTTCAACTACATTGCTGCAATTTCCTTTTATCTTACACTTATATATACATATATATTTATGTGTATTATTCTTAATTATACTTATATTTGACCTCATTTCTTTTAAGGTCTTTTTCCTTCATTTCTTTATTTTTACTTCCACTCAAATTCTGATTTATTTTTACATAATCTTGTACGTTTTAAGAAGGAAAAAGATTTTCTAGTGCTTTATTTAATCTTATTCTTGTTGTTTCCGTGTTCAAACATTTGTTTACACAAAAATTTGCACAAAAACTGGATGCACTTAAATTACAGGATACAGTCGTGGAATATAAACATGCGCTAGTAAAAACTCAAACAATATGCCGCCCAAATGATAAACAACAGTGCTATTCTTTGTACCAGCACAGCAAGAAATCTAGGTGTTTATATAACCCCACATTAAAACATGTAACAAAAGATCTACCTCTCAATCTCATTCAAGTGTTTGTTATGCCTCACTTTGATTAGTGTGATGTTTTGTACTCTAATCTGAATACTGGACAGACCGACATATTACAGCTCTATGTTCGTTTCGTCTTCAACACTCGTAAATTCGATCATATGACTCCCCTACGTAATCAACTTTCATGGCTACATCTAAAAGAACGTAGGACTTTCCATTCCCTTATGCTCCTGTTCAAAAATACTCCGTACCTGTCCCCTTGCCTTGAACCCGGCAGAAGATTTTCTATCTATCCCTCGTCACCGGACACATTTCTACTCAACCTCATTCAGCGTGTCAGTTCCCAGAATCTGGAACTCCCTTCCTCCTGAAGTCAGAGATTATCGAACAATAAAGCAACTTAAACATACATTAAATTGTCATCTCAACTCTAGGAATCACAACAGTTAGCCTCTCACTTCTTCTTATTCTGCTTCTTCTTCATTTCCTTCTACTTCTTCCTCCTTTTCTTCTTCTTCTTCTTCTTCTTCTTCTTCTTCTTCTTCTTCTTCTCCTCGTCCTTCCTTCCCTCTTGTTCTCGAGAAAAATTATTGAAGAACAAGTGAAATTCTAGCATTCTTTTTATCAGCATGCTAACTACAATAAAATATGTAATATTTAATGCAGTATATATCTTTAATTTGGCATTTTTCTCCTCTGTATTTATATATATTCGTATTTTCGCATGGTAGAGTGGAAGAGAAAACTGTTGCCAGGATAAATACATAAATGCGATTTACTTATGCGTACGCAATACCATTTCTTTACAGGTTACCAGTTAGAGACAGAACCGCTGTTAGCAAAATCGACAACACCCCATGGAATGGAGTTCGCATTAAGAGTGTTCAATGGGTCAGGTTTGGAATTATCGCAAGTAATATTACAAGAGTGTCTGAGAAAGCTCAGGCCCTCGAGTGATATTTACTAGGACTATTTCAAGAAAATAAAATAAGAATTTAAATATAATTTCCGTAAATTTGGCTGACAATATTGTAATAATTGAACATTCGTATTATGAGTACTTAACCATTTCGAACCATCTAGCAACAGATGAATGTCGATTATCAGTAATGGCAATAGAAAAGAGCCATATACAGGTTTGGGACTATTTCATGAATAGAATAAGAATATATATATATATATATGGTCTAGCTTCTTGCCATTGAAGAACTCGCAGTAGTTCGAAATATAGCAATTTCAAGTGTGACTTTTTCTCTGTGTTTTATCTTTATCTACTTTTATTATTACTGTTAATTTGTTACATTGTTAATATATATATATTAACAATGTATAATTTGCATTGTATAATTGTATATAATATATAATTTACATTTACAATGTATAATTGTATATAATATATAATTTGCGCACGGATTATTAACAAGCGTATAAAATGTTACACATATTTATGAATACATACTTATTCAGAAACTATGAGAATTAAATAGACGAAAGTGAACTATTACAATTGCCACCTTTCAATTTATTAATACCAACTGATAAAAAGAAAATAGAAAACATTTTACCATTCTGAACAATGAATTTGTTAATATTTATGATTGCTAGATAGATATTGTTACATAATTTACAAAATGATTTCAGACTGTTTGGCTGAATACGCAAAAACAATTGTTTGAGTGATTAAACATTCAATGAGTTCAATTGAAAACACAGAAAAATGGTCGGCGAGGCGTGCTCAGGAATAAATAAATAGTGGAGGTATAGAGTTAGCTACACTTACCACAAGACAAATCCAAGTCACGTGATAAAACGTATTTGGTCATTTTTTTTCCATAATTTCACTGCGATATCCGGCTGTGATTGGTCCAAATTGAACCTTTTGTTTCATTTCATTGGTCGATTTTAAGATGGCATCACATAGATGAAATAGTCTATGAAAAAATTTTGTTTCCATGGTAACGAGGTCGATAGTGTGGAGCAATTCTTTATTTGTTATTACTATGAAAGCAGTTAATAGTTCAGTTGTTTCCTGTACTTTAGGAATATAACAACAGGTGCTGTTTCCATTATAATCAAGTCGAAAGAATGGAATAATTCGCAACCTGGATATTACGTAATAAAACAATTTATTGAATATATATAGGGCAGTTAAGAGTTCCCCACCACGTAAATAACTTTTTAAGCATGAAACCAGTGTGTGGTAATAACCGTATATGACAACTCAAAAGTGAATTTACGACTTTTTTCTACTTACGGTTTAGTTGGAAGCAACTCCTATGCCTTATTTTAAATGGAATACCCAATATATTTTTACAGTTTTAAATAAAACTCATTAAGAGTTTTTCAACATTTACCCACAATAGATGCTTCTGAACATATTTATTGATGCTAGATCAAGAAGAAGAAAAAAAAAGGGCTTTGCCAGTAATTAAAAATACTGTCCTATGTTTATACGCAAGGAAACATGTTTATTGATGCAAAACATCTTATTTAAGGGCTTAAATCAGTCGTCCAGTTTGTTAAATAACTCTATCTGATGTTGAGCAAAAGGAAATAATAATAATAATAATAATAATAATAATAATAATAATAATAATAATAATAATAATAATAATAAAGACGATCCCGATAGAAGAATGCAGTTTTGTGAATTAATGATGGAGCGCATTAACAACAATGCAGTTTTTCTTAGACAAAGTGTATTCTCAGATGAAGCCACATTCTGTCTGAATGGATTTGTCAACATAAACAACTGCATACCGGTCAGATGTGGATGAAGGAGAACCACACACGGTATCCACAAAAGCTTAATGTTTGGGCTGGTGTTGTTGGTGATCATCATTGGCCCTTTCTTCTTTAGAGAAACCAATTGAATTTGGATTTGGTTCGAAAGCATGTAGTACCGGCTATCGCAAATTTGTTTCCACATCCATTCAACTAAATGCTACCAGAAATTACATCTATTTCCTACGAGATGAATCCCCCGTTCACTATGAACAGAATGTTCGTCAACACTTAGGCCAGGTTTATCCACAACGATGCATTGGTAGGAGAGGTCACATAGAGTGGCCAGCAAATTTGTCGTCTTTGGACTATCTTTGTGGAACCATTTGAAGTCATTAGTATATCGAGAAATACCCAACAATATAAAATGAAATATCTGGAGTTTCGAACAAATGAATCGGTGCAAGACATTCCTACAATCTGGAAAAGACATTCCTTAAATGGTTTCCATGATCAATTGGCACATTGTCAAGCAGCTGAGGGCTACCCGTTTGAACACAGAATTTAGACGTTGAGTTTGCTTTGCTTTTGTGTTTATTAAGTAAATTTATACAGAAGTATTTAGTGTGCGTATTTTTTTGAAAAGCTCTTAATGACCATTATTCGTTTTTTTTTTGTTATTTTTATTATTATTATTTTTTTAATTATGGCCATCCACACACCAAGTTCCATGTCATGAACCAATACTATTTATTTCGGTGGGGCAAGATTTTGTATATATAAACAGATTCCCAAAAAAAAAAAAAAAAAAAAAAAAAAAAAACGATATGAAGAAAATTGTAGAGTAGAAAGGCAGTACCAAACTAAGCATTTTGAGGTTAGGAACATGGGATTGCAGATGCAGTATAATAACAGAAGCGCTGCATATCATAATTTAAATCTGACGTTATGAAATATCTTTATTTGCCAATCAAAGTGAAATGTAACTCACACAAGTGTGTGCGTACTGTCTCAATTAATGAGTACACAATGAGAAACTAAACAATATATGCGCGTACATATATTGTCCTTAATATTTTCGCAACAATTGACGTTTGTAATTGTGAAAACCTAAATAAAACTCAATACAAGAAAAATCCTATCACAATAACCGCATTCTACACTTTCTTGCAGTACAAGAGACGACCAATTCACAGTGATAGCAGTAAATGCAACAACTTTGTTCAGAGTTCCTGGCTTTGACCCCAGCAGGAAAACTGTTCTCCATTTCCATGGATATACAGAGAATGCCAATACCCTTACAGTGCGAGCTCTTGCAAGCGGTAAGTGGTGTCTAAGACACTTTTAGCGTTAACTAGGACATGAAGCAGACAGAAAATGTTTATTACAGGGGAAGATAAGGAGTTTAAACTGACATTAAGGAAAAACTGTAAATTTCGATTTCTACTCAGGAAATCTTGTAAGCCCATTCAATGGAAGCGACCAGGACAAAGGCACGTTGTTCTTGTATGACAATGCACGTCCTCATACTGTCAGGAAGATGCTGCGATATTTCAAGTCGGAAGTCACCAAGCAGCCTCTGATAGCCCCGATCTTGCTGCAAGCGACTTCCCTCTTAAACATCATCTTCTGGGTAAACATTTTCCTGACGATGAGGCTGTCCTACCGTCACCCGAAGTCGTTAATGTGCGGACTCGTGAGTGGGAGGTCTGGGGTTCAATTCCTACCAGGACCGTTCTCCCTGACTCAGGTTTTTCCAGGATTTCCTCATTTCTCATAAATGGTAAATGCCGGGGAAGTACCCTAAACTTAGGCTTGGAACGCGTCCTTCCTTTAATTAAAATAATATTCGAATAAGATTAGAGCCCCAGACCTACAACTCACGAGTCAGCGCCTTAACGAGCTCGGCCACCCGTGGCGGTGGCCGGGCGATTTAGAAGGAATTATTCTTCTGCTTAAGCTCCTGGTTCAAATCCCTCACAGTTGTTTTGGTTTATAAGTGTAATGTAGAACATTATGCTCCCTTAATATCACATTATATTTTAACGAAGCATTTGAGTTATATGGCATTATCTATGCACACAAAAACATAATCACAAACTAACATATTGTTTACAAATAACTAAATAAATACATTAACAGAAACATTTTTCTTCTGAAGTGAAAATACAGAAATAAACACAAATTAATATCAGGTATATGAACCCTAAGCATGTATAACTGCCCTCAATCTTCGGGGCATACATGTTATCAGATTTCTACAGTAGTGTGGACGAGAGGCTACAGGCTCCTTGAATTTGTGCTCATAAGCCATCTTTTGTCCTTGTGAATGTGCTCTATACTGAAAGAAACGAACTAATTTGTAATAATTGTTACAAGAGTTTATTTAAAAGGGGGGGGGCGTCATGTCGGAAGGCAAAGCTGCGCTCTCAAAAACGGCATCGCTGCACACTCTGCCACAGAGATAACGGAACACACACACATGACAGCACCATTAGTGCATGTCATATAACACAACTACTGCAGTGACTACTGGATACTTTATGAAACGCGCGCTGTCCTCAGTAAGAATTTTGTGTTCAAAAGATTTTTATTTTGTCATAGGGTGTATATAATTATAAAACCTACTCCAATTTTTTTTTTCATTGCCATCCTCTTTTAGTATTTGTTTCAGAAGATTTTATTGCGCTTTCTTTATTTTATACTCCAGTTCTTTAGTCAATTCAACATAAACGCTTATTATACACAGAGACATCAACACCAAATAGGATTAAGTACCCCTATAGTGAATTCCAGAACATTTTGGTTTAGAACTTTAACTTTAGTACTAGCTTTGGAAAACACCATTAGCATTATTGCTTTCAGAATCTAGTTAAGAGTTAAAAACCAGTGTAAAGGACCAAGCTATACAACATTATAAAAAAAACAGTTTAAAAATACTTTTTGAAATATTTTTCATCATAAATGGTTGATAATTAGCATTTTTCTTAGCTTAGTCACTATTTTGAGCTGTTTATTATGTATTTCAATAATAAGCAACGTGAAACATTCCACAGCGTTCGTGAGACAAGGAGCAGCGAACTGGGTGCTGGTTGACTGGAGCCGCTACACGACTATGACGACATATTTGGTAGCACTGCTGGGTTCTGAGAGGGTGTCCACAGTAATTGCCACTCTAATAGACAGCCTGGTGCAGCACCTAGGGGTACCCGTCCACAAGTTCCATGTTATGGGACAGAGTTTGGGAGCTCATACTGCCGGCTATGTGGGCAAGAAGATACGGTCAGGAAAGCTGCTGCGTGTCACCGGTAATTGTATACCTTCACAAATATTCGGTAGAGTGCAAGCGCCAACAAATGAATAAATAGGAGCGCTCAGAGTTCATTCGTAGGGCGATGAACTGATGCTAGCAAGCCATACAGACGCTGTCAAGACGAACTGCATGTGTCACAAACTACAGAAACTCATAGACGTTCAACTGTGGTGTCTGGTCGTGCACAGCTGGATCAATGTCGAACACGTCAGCGGCAGGAAATCTGCTCACAAAAACATCGCGGTCTCCCAGGAGCACTGAGGTTATGTCTGAATTGATTATAGACGTATATCGAGCTGAAATGTCAGACAGACCTCAGCCGTGCAACCCTGCACATCATTATTCACGACAATTTGAATATGACAATGGTGTGCGCACGCTGAGACTTGAAACAGGCACAGAAGGGCTGTCGTCTGCTATTGGAAGTGCATAATGAAGACTTTATGGAGAAGCTGGTGACCAGTCATTGTGTCACCGCCACACATCACAGTAGAAAGATCAATCCATGCAATGGAAATATCCATGGAGTCCCCGGTCTCAAGAAATTTCTGCTGCTGCTCCATCTGGGGGCAGCACATGATCATCGTCTTTTTGAAATGGCTTCCTCAAGGTTTAGACTGACAATGCGCGATACACTATGACCGCAAACTTGGCATTGTTGTGCCGCTCCCACCGGATCTCGCTAAGTTTGATTATTCAACAACACGAAGGAGTCGCTGTGAGGTGTAACAAATTCGGAAACAATGAGGAAATTCAGGCAAATAACGTAGTACTTCCAAACAATGGTTTTCTGACACCATTTTTAATTGTGTTTGCTGCCCGTTTTTACTACTGAGGCACCACAGGCGGCAGGCACTGACAGTACATGAGATGACATGATAAACTGGGGAAAGGATTTTTTTTAGGGCAGAAAGCGTTCCAGGCCTAAGTTTAGGGTACCTCCCCGGCATTTGTAATTTATGAGGACTGAGGAAAACCTGGAAAAAAAATCTCATTCAGGGAGGACAGTCCTGCTGGAAATGGAACCCCAGGCCTCCCGCTTACGAGTCCGCGCCTTAACGATCTCGGCCATAATGAAGTTAACGAGAAGATAGCAACGGTGTATTGATGTTGGTGGGGTGTAGGACTTCTGTCTGATTAGATAAATTTATGAGGATGCATCAGAAATTATAATACATTGTTCTATGAGGTTTTCTTCAAAAAATGAAATCCCATCTCACTTTATTACTATTGTTATCCTATAGCTGTTAATGAACAAGTAAAAAAGAACTCTCCTGCTATAGCAAATACAATTAAAATCAATCCTTGAAATGGTCTTTCATGGGTGACATTGCCTCATCATTGGATCAAAATAAAGAGCGTATTTAAATTGGTGTCAAATTTTACAGGAGCATGTTCCTACCAACAAAACGTTTATAAAAAGTTAATATACACATGGGCCTCCAAGTCCTTATGTTCAGAATAAATGCTTTACTAATATTTATCCCTAATGGTACACATGCACGACATCAATGATTTTAAAGATGAGAATGCATTAGCAGCAAGTGAATTTTGTGCATTTATTATTATTTGGTTTATTTACGGACGCGTTTTTACATCTCAGGTCATCAGCGTCCCATTCAACCGAGGGCGTGAAACGGCCGATAAATTTTGCTCTTCTATCAGGCTTGAAGGGAAGGAGTAGTTTATTATTTGCTGCTTTTCTTTGTTTTGTTGATTTAGCAACAATAAAGTTATACAGCAGTATCTAGTGTGGGTATTTTTTGAAAAGTTCTTAATGAGCATTATTCGAAAATGTATTGGGTAAAATACATTGGCTATTCATTTAAAATATGAGAATGTATATGGCTATTATCAGACAGAGTTTCACGTCACTAAACCGCTTGCTTTATTTAGGAGTGCGGTACTTTTAATTTATTATTATTATTATTATTATTATTATTATTATTATTATTATTATTATGATCATATAAAATGTAATACATGTTATCCTTACTTCAATCAATTTCTAAGAGCGAACCAATGACAAAGGGTTTTTACTTCAGGTCTGGACCCTGCAGGACCACTTTTCAACATCCATATATCGGAGAGAACACACCTCTCTCCAAATGATGCCATTTTTGTGGATGTGATTCATACAGACCGTGGTGGATATGGTACTGTCAGGGACTGTGGTACAGTGGATTTCTATTTGAACCAGAACGGACTGCGGTATCAACCAGGATGCCCCTGGCCGGTCGTGCCACTCTCAAGTAAGATCGCTCGTCAAGCAGTTCATTAAGTACAAAGGTCATCCTATTTTGAAAGGAAAAAAGTTTTTTTTTTTTAATTTTATTTGCAATACAGAACTCTTATTTTACTATTCCACATTGTCCAGGCATTTTCGATATCTCATCTGTCTTATTTGCAACTACCTATTTACTTCATCGTCTCTTTGAAATTGCAGGCCATCAGCTGCTCCTTCAGTTTGAGATAAAAATAAAAAATCACTCGGAGCAATATCTGGTGAATATAAAAACATTCCATTTGAGCTTTCTCAGCAAATTTTGAATCCTCTGACATGAATGCGGGAGATCATGCAGTGGTTGAATTTTATGAGTAAAAAGTCAAGAATCTTTGCATTTGATTGCAACCGGAATTTGCACGATATTTCTGGATATTTATTGTTTTCTATGAGACACATTGTCCACCAATAAACCCCCTGACCTTCCCAGAATACTGTCGACAATTTGTTAAGTGTCTACTATACAGCTTGAGTACAAAAACAAACTCATATACACAGTTAGGTATTTTTCAGAATAGCTCGCCTTATTCATTTATTTTTGTTTCCCAGAACTATCACTAGGGAAAAGCGAATTGAATGTAGAGAAAACCCGGAGTGAAAACACAGTTTATTTTCATTTTACGATGGTCACTACGAAAGTTTTGAGATGAGGAAAAGTGGAGCAACTCCACATTTTCGTCTTGTTAGTTAGTAAACTACATATGTACTAGGAAATGTGATTATATAAGTGGGCATTTGCTTCCTTCTGTTCCAAGATGGCGACCTGTGTAGTCATATGAGAGGCGCAGTTTATTTTGCGGAGTCAGTGCTACATGAAGATGCATTTCTAGCTGTTTCCTGCGACTCGTATGGTCAGTTCCTAAGCAACCACTGCAGAAAGGACCTAGCTTCCGTAACAAGAATGGGATATGGCGTATCTAGTTGGTAAGCTGTCAATTAACTTACGGAGATGCTAAAAGATATCTACACTCCGTTCATTCTTAGAATGGGTCCTAACGTAAACAAAACAAATTGTATCCATGCGCCAAAAAGAACTTAGTTCTAAACGGTATTATTCATTAATAATGAGAATTATAATCGTAACTATTTAATAATTGAAGAGGTTTCCTTATCGAAACTGGCTAATAATCCTCATAAATCACCTTCACTGCAACTTGAAGATGTTGTCATGATGACCTGATGTCATCACCAGACATCGGATTTTAGGACAAATGCATATTTTCTTCCTTTTGGAGAAAGAAAAAAGATATATTTATGTTTCATGAAAATTGAAAGATGTTCACAGAGTGTGATAGTGCCCTAAAATGATTGTTAGAGCCTAATTTGTTAATGCAGCTTAAAAATCCCAAAACAATGTTAAGTTTCGTTACTTCACTATTTACTCACATATTCATACGTGTAGGCAATGTTAAAGGTGAGTGTTGTTGGATTAACACAACCAGGAAATACAACAATGGGTGGAACGTTGTATTTTCGTCATATAGAATGCCAACAACAGCGCTGTATAGCCTCCTTCCCTCTCCTTGATTGTGTACGACGTTATCCTTGTAGTTTAATGTGCCAAAAGATAAAAGTGCAACATCTTTGCTGATCCGGCATAGCTAAAAGAATTTCCACACTTCACTTACGACGAAAAAGAATACTCTGCGAGATTTGTAGCAAACAGGTATGTAACAGTAGTTGAAATATATTTTAATGAGTAGGCCTATATAAAAAATATACATTTGATTGAACTGAAATTCTTTTAAAAAAATTGCACTTAAAGCGTTTACATTTCGATGATTAAAATATTTACGGGTCACTGGGATTTTGATTGTTCGAACCAAGTAACCGCACTTTGTGACAGAAATACAGCAATACAATCTTTAGGGTTTTAATTCAGTTAACTTCTACATTTTTTAGATTTCGCAAGAAAAACGTGCCACTTGAGGCAGCAAGTGCAAGGGGTGGGATATAAGGCAAAAACTCAGCAGAAAAATCAAAGCAACAGATTCTTCCGACAGCCACTTCATCCAACGTCAGCAGCAATTTCTATACAGACTCGAGCAGGGCGTTTGTTGCTGCCAACATTCCATGGAATGCAATTGAATATCCCTTATTAAGAGATTTTTTTACAAAAATACTACAAACAAAATATCTCCTCTGAATTAACACTAAGAAAAAAATATACAATGAAACTTTAGCACCCATTCAGGAGGATATAGGTGATTCTTATGTACGGGTCTCTGTAGATGAAACCTCAGGTTCTATAATCAAGAATGATAGGGAAACTTGACCCTGATTCCGCGCCTTGTATGTGTTAAGGAACTTGCGAAACGAACTTATTTTGTAAACAAAGACCTACAGTCGTTATACTCTGACAATAAAGAAGTTGTGTTGTTTTGTACTGGTGCTGTCTCACACTGCAGCTCCACTTCTTAAAACCTTTTATCTGAACATCATTCATGTAACCTGTTTACCTCACAGAGTTTCTGAAACAATCAGGAACAACAATTCGTCCATTTCCAATATGAAAAAATGTTTTTACAACGTTTCATCCAGGATTTCAATGTTCAGAGAGAAATGCCCAGATATTCCACTCCCACCTCAGCCTGTTGTATCACGATGGGAAACATGGATTATCAGTTGTTGTTTTTTTTTTTTTTGAGTAGTGTTTAACGCCCATTTTTACTACTGAGGCATCACAAGCGGTGATTCAGTCAGTGACGTATTATTCTAAATACTTTAAAGAAGTTGTCACAATTATTGAAAAATTGCTTGAATCCGAACTGGAGCACGTGTAAAGGCAGTGAAAGTGTGTTTGAATGACCGTAATTATAAAAATGTATTGCCTACATAACATCAAACTTTTCATTCATGCCTACAAGCACTGAACACTTAGAACGTTAAAATAAACATCTCTGTAGCCAAATAGTGAAGGGTTTTTTTTTTTTTTTTTGAGTAGTGTTTAACGCCCGTTTTTACTACTGAGGCACCACAGGCGGTATAAGGGTGACATAAGAGAAAGTATATTGTGCTTTGGGTGATATTGGGGAAAAATTTACAAGTGGGGAAATTTATTAAATAAAAATGTAAGATTTTTATTTTGGGAAAAAGTATCAAGAGTGATATTGGGGGAAAATGTAAATGCTCCAGTAGATATTAATGTCTCTACTATAGCTAATTTAGAATTTGCTCCTCTGACATCTGTTGCAGTAGAAAGAAGAAGTTCTCATTTCAAAATGATTCTCACTGACAAAAGGCAAAGATTAACCATGGAGAATTTAGAAAAAAAGTCTGCAGATAATTATGAAAGAGAATGAACATGGAAATGAATTTCAAAAACCCAAGAAGAAGATTTTTTTTTCAATATATTTGATTTAAGCAGCAGTGTTCATATAAGTTATCTGCTTCCATTTCTTAATCATACTTTTTGTGCCAAGTTTTTTGACTTTCAGTGAAATAAATAGGTTTGAAGCCTTGGTCATATGTGCATAAAATGCCTAGTTTTGCTGAAATAGGGCCTAATTTATTAAATATTGAGCTTATTTTAGGCAATTACTAATTGCAATTTAATTTTCACCTTGATGTGCCATTTTGTTTTATGTAATTAAACAACTATGGTTTTATTCATGCAAACTTCCTTATAGTATATCACTCAACCAAAATATAAACGTATAATAACTTACAAACAAAATGAGGGTACACATTATTACAGCAAGTTTAATTAAAGGAGAGTCCACATTATTATGTTGGTATGCTTAGTCGTTTATTCTAATGTTGCTAACACCTATGTAATTTTAGCATATTGTACTGTTCGCAGTGTGTGTCATATTTTTTCACCACCTGTGTCGTTTTTCACGAAGTTCATGATCTAGTAAAACTAGTCTGCCTTCTAGTGTTACTTGTTTATTTTACAAGAGTATGTTTCTAGAACTTGTGAATGTGAACTGCTAGTTACTCGTGTGACGGACTGATATTATCAGCGCGTGTGTTCTGTTTCATGAAAAATCTGGTCTTGTAATATTGCGAATTGTTAACTAGTGGAATTCTACCCATGAATCTCGAATGGTGAATTTACATACAAGTGCACAAATTTTAGTTTAGATATTGATTCTATCAATTAAGCTCCACGCATTTGAATTATAAAGCTAATTAAGGATTATTTATGTAATATGTGATCTCAATTTCACCACCTATTTCTATACTTTTTGAATGATCTATTTTCCGCTGAAAAAATACCATAGAAACTGAGCTGTTTGCACCATTAGTTGTAGATAGTAATATGAAGGTAAAATGAAAGCACTTACCATTATATCTTTCTTAATGTTTAGCTAAAAGGTGTGGCCGTAATCTTTCTCCGATGTAATTAACCAGAACGCTTTCACAGTTTGCGTTATTATTTTCCACGTTTCGACTTTGTCTTTCTTCGTAATTTTATCGGAGAATTGCCAAAGTACTTTTTATGCTATTAATTAAATGCAGCACTAATATTTTGTTTTGAATGTTAGATATTCTTTTCGATATGGTAGATATACTACTTCTTAGCTTGAATATACCATTAAAATACTGTTGCGTAAACAAAATCGCACCAACCAACAATCCAAGGAGTCATAAATATCCCCGAAAGAGCCTTCTCGACACTCGGATATAGTCGCTACACCTATAGTCTGTTCACCCTAAGTTTATGGTGGATGGCAATAAAAGCAAATGGCGGAAGTAGTTTTGATTGACTGACCAATTTCTTTACTCCCAAATTATCTCGCGAAATAGTACCGCTTATTAAACATACATGTTTTCATTTTGTTGCTTATAGCGTGAAGGAAATATTTAATTATAAATAGATGGCATACATGTATAATTTTTATTTTTATTGCTACTATTTCACCAAAAGAATGTCAAACGTAACCTTGCTATGCATTTCCTTGTAATGTAATTTGAAACTGGCAATAATATGGTTTTGGCCTACGTATAATTAAGTATTTGTTTCTTCTTTTACTACTTCAAATGTAAACAGAATTGCGAAAGGGCAAAGCAACGAACAGAATACATGCTCGTGACAGCTGTTAGCAGACATTATTGTGTTAGTAAATTCGAGAGACAATAGCAGCCAAGGGGAGGGTCAAGGACGGGGCACGGAGTAATACTAAACTATAAAGTTACGATAAACAGAATATTAATTGAACAAGTGACTAATGACAAAATTTTACTACTTTACCATTGTGGAATAAATTTCGTGGAAACAGATTTTATTAGAACTGGTAAAATTATGGCTAGTAGCTAGCAGACTAGATGTTTCGATGTTCGCATGTATTTTTTCATTTTTCTCCACCGCCCAACTCCATTTAGCGGCTTTTCCTTATTTTTTAATATGAGCTATGAATCAATGTTGATTGTGTGCAATTATAGTAATGTGTAGCACTGTTAGAAATTAGTATGGATGTTTGAATGAACCTACGGACTTTATAGTTTTTACTGAGAAGTATACAAGTATAGAAAATAGTATGCATGTTTGCATGAAACAGCTGTTAATATCAACAATTTATTGTTATGAAAATGAGGAAAGTACAGAGTCCTCCAGTTTCAGGGATTTACGCAAGGTTAATTTTGGCTTAACTAATAACTACTAATAATAAATTAACTTGCTTTTATTGTTGTATTTGTTGCACTTATACATACGAATAGGAGGCCAGCGAAAGCTGTGAGGCCGTGGCGAGCCGTAGTAAATCACTGGATTCTACGGTTTCTAGGATTAACTGAGGCCATAGAAGAACTCAACGAGTTCGAAATACAGAGATTTTAAGTGTGACTTTCTCTTAGTGTTTTATTCTTTTCTGCTTATATATATGAATTGGTTACTCTTTGAATTTTTCTGATGGGTTTTTTTTTATGCGCTTATATTTATAAATAGGAGGCGCGGAGGCCGTCAGGGTGTAGCGAACACTGGGTCCTCCGGGTTCTAAGGATTTACCCGAGATCCGAGATTAGGTTTAGGTTAGTGTGTGTATAGTATATGAATTGATTACTAATTGCATTTTTATATTGTTGTATTTAATGATGTTAAAAAAAGGGGGCATTTTTGCATTTTCATAATGGGGGAAACTGCAGGGGAGATTAGTAACTCGTGGTTCCAAAATCCAGGAATACACTCATGCGTTTGAGCACACAATACACGGAATTTTACTTCTGTTGATACTGTTAACCAGTAATCTGTGCTGTTAACTATTAGCATCACAGAACAATAATAGTTAGCATGGATGCACCTGTCGTTTGTTTTCTGACTATATTTCAGCATGGCCATGTATGTTAATAACGCAACATCTAAGAGCGGATTGTTTATTGTATATTATTTGCTACTTTGGAAACGCATTATCTAGTAATAAGGTTTTCACTTAATCTTTTATTTCGGGTAAATTTTCACACGGTTTATGAAATTTTCCTTTATTCACCGTTATCCCTTACATTCTGATTTCTAGTGCATTTCTTAGCGTTGGTACAGTTTTCACATAAGTACACTGCATACTAGCTGTTAACCGAGCCACATCATCTCCTAATACTGTTTTTATTCACTCTCCTGTTATTCTAGGTAAGTGTAACACTTTAAATTCTCCGGTATATCTATATGGAGGTTTCCATTTATTCTGAAACAAATGAATAATAGTTGTTAGTAGGTCTTGGGTTTTTATTAATATAGACATTACAGAGTTATATGTATAATGTATATTTGGTTTTCCATGTTTACGCGTATGTAAATTGCGCACTACTTTATTGTGAGTAGAATGTTACGCGGTTAATGTTTACATTAAGGCCAATTCTAAGAATGAATGGAGTATAATTATTACCTCCGCAATTTCCAATTAGGGCAAAAGTATGAGCTACTAACACATTTAAGATATAGCTTCGGCTAATTTGTGTTTCATTAAAGCTACTATAACGCCATGGAGATAAAAGTGTACACATTCATGCATTTGCTCCCGTGCGAAAATAAAAAGTCCTGAAAATGTTACCAAGAAGTAGAAAAAAACAATACACTTATATGTTAATGTTTTGCTTTTAGGTCGAAAGGTCGCTATTATTTGACGACACATAACAAAACACCATTTGGCAGAGGAACAAAGGGAATATATCACAATGTTGGCAAAGCTGCATCTTAGACCATAAGGAAGTGGGTAATATATTTTAAACGTTATACCATTAGGGTTGCATGTTGCTCGATACAGGCTATAACCACTAATAGTAATCAGAATAATTACTTAATAAACTGCATAAAATGTTAATTTTTAAGTTTTACTTATAGGTACAATTCTTGGTGTAATCAAAGATCTCTAAAGCAGATATATCTAGCATTAATTTTCTTATTTATAATTTAAGATGTAAATATCTAAATAACAGCTTACCCTGTAGAAGATAAGATGGGTTCAGTTGATCATATTTTGTAAATACATTCACGTTCAGGAAAACGGTTTGCTTACACGCTAGGGCGTTTGTAGACCAGCAACCCGCGGCACTGCGAACTTTGTTTTGTACTCATGTGGCGATTCTCAGCTGGGAATAAGAACGTGTATATAAACACAGGCTACATGGGGAACCTGGAGGAATGCAAGAGAGGCTTCCCAATCAAACATCACCCACCTCAAGAGTGGCTTGTGCGCAAGCCTATGGATCAAGACCGACTCCAATCCTCAGATCATAATACGCATAACGATAGTACACAAAATGGCGGAGATCGAGGTTCAATCATATGGGTTTGATAGTTTGGATCGTTGCAACGAGGTTTAAACGGGGGATAAGCCATATGACATTGCAACTATTTTTTTTATTCCCCTTGGAACAAGGGACAACACGAACAATCTAAAATACGTGACTGAAAGTCTATGAAACGCTTTTAAATAAAGCCATTAGATGGTGTATGTGTGCAGAGCTGCGTGTTTCAGCACGCCCCAAAGCTCAGTACTGAGCGACAGTGGTCAGAAATGAAAGTCGCGAAGAGTGAATATGTGTATAAGAAAATAACATTTATCCGCGGTAGGAATGCAACACATAGCTGCGGCAAGCACTGGATGCGCGTCCACAACCCTATCGAACAATAGCGAAGTGGACAAGGGCCTTCAAATGGGGCAGAATAACCTTGACTGCCAATCTGCCACGCAGTAGGCGTCCTGTGTCCGCGGACAAGATTGTATTCAGCGCCTTTCCCATCGCTGGTAACGAACGGTTGATGTACTTTTTTCAGCAATAAAATAAAATAAAAAGAACAGCAGTTAAAAATAGTCATAACAAAGAGCTAGTACACAAAAAGTACAGAAATTCAAGAGGCAAAAGCTTATTAAAGAAACCACAACACTTTCAACAAAAAAAAGGTAAGCTAATTTTTAAAAAATTTACATATCATCCATGGGCTACAAAAAAAAAAAATACAAAATGTTTTAAAATATTTTAATATCAGGTTGCACCTGTAAACAGATTTAATGTTAAAAATCTACTGATTGATAATGCTAATAATAGTATTCCACAAGAGAACAAAGCCGGTATTTATAAAATAAGTTGTGCAGAGTGTAAAAAATCAAGATTGGAAAAACAAAGAGAAACATAGGCACACAGTAAAAACAACATTTCAGAAACATAAACTATAAACAGTTGGATAAATCAGCAATGGCATTGCATTTCTGGACAGAAAACCATGACATATTCAAAAAAAAAAAAATATTAAAATCAGTGCAAGGACCTACAGAATTAGCAACATGGGAGAAAATGTATTTATAAGTACAAAAACAGTTTAATGAGCTTCGACACTTCCAGTGATGAAAACATAAACTTCAAGTTAATCACACCTCCACCAAGAGAGGATAACACATCCCCAAAGCATAACAGCTTATCCTCCAGTCGACAATGTGGCTGACGATGTAAACAAAGTGTTCATGAAACTAGTTCTACATATTTAAACAAGTAAGTGGAGCAAAAGAGTGTTAGTTCTTCTCAATCCACAATGATATTAATATATGATTAGCTTCACTGTGCAATGTTCCAAATAACAATTTTAGTTAATGTAACAAAATTCTAAATTAAATATTTTAGTGAAGTGAACATGCCATTTAATTTTTCACTTCAATATATTAAAAGTTTATGTGATTTTTAAAATGCATAAATAAATAATCACAGAAAAAATCCATAACAATCCGAAAAAGGCGAAAACAAAAAATTTAAATCTTAAAATAGGCAGCAGAAGCCAAAAGAGGCAAAATAAACAAACACTGGCCCTACTTATCCCAAATGGTGTGGAAACATGTTCATTTCTATCTGACTCTTACATATATCTACCCAGAAAGAAAAGGCATTTTTGACTAAATTCCAGGCTCTACATATGAGACTGTGTCTCTCTACTACTCGTATTATCAATAGGAGCCCCTGTATGGTAAGGGAGAGATGAAAGTCTTGCAATAAATGAATAATTTATTCAATTCAAAAAAAAAAAAAAAAAAAAAAAAAAAAAAAAAAAAAAAAGGTTTTCATATGGAACTAACACAGTGAAGCTCATGTGAATTGAATCTGTCGTCTTAACACTCTTCATGCTTCACTAACCTTAAAAATATACGGAACCGGTTTCAAAGATATGTTATCTCCATCTTTGGCCGTGGACGACTGGTGTGAACCACATGCTTGAAAAGATTAAGGGGGTGCAGGGACGGGTATGATACTTAAATGTGAGTGTTGCAAAAGCATTAATTTTTAAATTTATTTATAATAAAATTAATGATCTTACTGTCATGGAACAAATTCCATTTTATACAGAAAATAATGAAGAACAAATGTGTGCTAAATTTCAAAATTGCAATTTTTAAGCCCATTTTTGCAATTTCCCCATTACTCATTTTTGAAAATTATCACTTATGTAATGGTCTTTTTACCTTGATCTTGACTATTAACTTAGCAACTTCATACAAAATTACCTCATTAACTCCAATCCTCAGGAGAGGAGCTGGTAGATATAACGAGTATACAGGTCCAGCACTGAAATATCGACCAAGGTTGAAACCATTAATGAACACAACCCCTCTGCCCCAATTTGTCATATTCAGAAATGTGTCAAAAGGTTCCTCTACCTCAAACGTGGCCAGGAAAAGTGTCAGACTGTTAATTACATTGTCAGTTACAGGTTGCCAACCATTCAACCTGGGGGGGGGGGGAGGCAAAATTAAGTTCAAATTCTATAACTGCAGTGTTTAAAAACTCTTAATGAGCATTATTATAAAGTGTAAAAATATTTTGGGTATTCCATTTAAAATAAGAGAATTTGAATTATTTCCTCGTTAATGTCATTTTTCAGTTCTCAGTACATGGCTATCCCCACATACATAGTTTCATATTGTTGAACCACATGTTTCAAAAGCAATTTAGGTGGTGCCATTCAACTAAACAGCAATTAAAAATGTTAGCGGAGTATGGAATAGAAGATTAAAAGGGTGTGAGAAAAATGTCTTGGAAGGTGACGTGGGTGAGGGGGGTAGAGAGTAAAGTAGTATTATTTACATCCTGCACATATTAATATTATAAGATTTTCTCATTATTTTTTCAATATATGTTCATTCATTCTCCCTCTCACTGACACTCATAGCTGATATATGAAAGTAGCAAACTTTTACCTTGTAACCCAGCTGGCTTTTAATTGTAATGAAATAATCTCCCATTCTGTCAGTACAATGTCATCCAACTTGAGTATGGTGCCCTCTAGCAAGCCTTTCTGTTGTTGAAAATCAGACCAAATGCCAATGTTGTTTCTTCCCCAATTTTCCACAAAGATATCCAATGTTGCATTTGTTTTCTGGATGTTTTTCAGCATCAGTTGTGAATCTCTGCATTGACAATATTAAAAATATACATAGATAAAATATTATACTTAAAATATTTTATAATAAAACATAAATTTTGTTTGATGCTACATAAAAAGTAACAATGTATCTGAACTACTCATAGCTTTTTAGGATGTTACTTAGTTTTCACTGCAGAATATTTGAATGAAGAAGGGCATTAAAAGCTTGGAGTATTTAATTTGTAAATAGACAACTTGCATATTTTATGTGGATGTTTTTCACTAACTAATGTTTACTTTCTAAAAGGTTTCTGTTTTGAGAATGCACCTGATGCACCCGATCCAAAAAATGTCCTCACTGCTGGCACAGGACTTTTCATTCAACCAAGGCTGCCTGCCTATATGTCCTTGAACTTCCGAGCAGTCACCAGTCTATATTCATTCACAAAGACTTTAGCTCAACGTATTTTACTGGGTAAATATTCCTATAAATGAATCAGCTCATTGTATTCATTAAGAATTCATTCGAAAGTTCCCTGGGCAAATATCTTCTTCCAGAACTGCAATTCACAATCTTGTAAATAGATTTGATACTGTTGGTTCAGCACAAAACAAAAAACACACAGAAAGAGTACAGTTTTAACAGAGGACAAATTACGTGTAATTGGCAGAAATATTTAAATCTAGACAATAAATCACTACCAAAATCAACACAGCTGCCAAAACAAAAAACCTCTTGTGTGCGGTAAGGATGCATTCTGTAGGACCTGTAGTTTAAAATGTTCCTGAAATGTCAGCAGCCTAAATCCAAAGGCAACATAAACTATAAAACATAAATCTTATTAGTGACACTAACCTCAGAAGCCAGAAACTATATTTCATCCTCTTGATCGCAATTTTCTGATATAGTACATATAAATAATATAAAACATATTAGGCTGTCTCATAAGAAAAGTCGGTTTTTATGTGTAGTGGATTTGTATGACTTTATTATATCATCAGTTGTTAATAGTGTTACTTTATTTTTATTATTCTTTTATATAATATATATACATATGTGTGTGTGTATATATATGTATGTGTGTGCGCACAAATATCATCATCATCATCATCATCATCATCATCATCAATAAAGTAATAACAATAATAATAATTGTGTTATAAAATTAATAATAGGTAATAATAATAAAATGATAAATACATTATCATTAATGTATTTAACCCTTCCAATACAAACCATCTGTTTCAGCCAAGAAAGAGGCTGATACGGTATATAACTGGTATATTTATTTGATTTGTTGTTGATCTGGTTTATTTACAGATGCTATTTAATATATCAGGTCACCAGCATCCCATTCAATTCAGGGCGTGAAACAGCCGAAAAATTTTGCACAGAAACATCACAAATGCAGACTCCTACTGTAATATCATCCTCAGGAAACTTCGTAAAGCCATTCATCGGAAGCGACCAGGACTCTTCACCAAGGCGCTTTACTGTTGCATGACAAAGCGCAGCTTCATACTGCCAACAAGCCAAATGAGACGCTGAGAAATACCAAGGGGGATGTCCTTGAGCATCCTCCGTATAGTCCCGACATTGCTCCAAGCGACTTCCATTTGTTCGGCCTCTTAAACATCACATTTCGTGCGAACATTTTTCCAACAATGAAGATGTAGAAAGGAAAGTAACTGCCTGGTTTCGAGAGCAGCCCAAGTATTTTATGTTGCTGGATTATACGGACTTGTGAAACAATGGACAAGTGCCTCAATATAAAGGGAGATTATGATGAGAAATTTTATAAATGAGAAAGTATTTTTCATAATCAATACTCTAATTGTTTAAGTTCTGTATCTATTTGTAGCTTACTTCATTATCTACCATTGTCTTGATGTGGCTATTTAAAACTTTTCTCTAAATTTACCAGTATTTTAACATTGTAATTGATACCAAACAAACAAATTGATTGATTGAATTAAACTTACTCATTTCCCCAAAAATTCAACATTGAAAAGCATTGTTGTAGAGTTTGAATTTTTATTGACATCTTAGAACAGTCTGATAATTTGCTGGATACATGCCTGCCATTGACAAGAGCAATGCCCATATCCAGTACTGAGCCATTTTGATCTTCAAGGTGGACTGCTCTCCCAGCTGTAAGTTATGCTGACGATACACAATGTATCCATAGCTCTGTCCATTCATGTTATTTATTGGGAGGTTCTCCATGCTCATCAATTGTTTGGACCTTGATCTGTCTGCTGCAGGCTGTTAGTGTGACAGAATGTAACTGTTTCACTTTTCTTGAACTTTATATCAATATTGTAAAACAACCATAATAAGCATATATCAATAAAAAATGATCAAAAATTTTTACAGTCATAATTTCTTGCACCAAAATTTAACTTTAAAGCTTTTTGTTAGTGTAATGTATGCATGGTACTAGTTTCATTGTTTTCAATTCCGATTAGCACCTGTAAGAAGTATGCAAATAATGATATGTTCAGTTCTGCCTACAGCAAAATGGAGGTGATAGCATGAACAATATACTGTTCTGAAATTCTGCTTTTATCTCAACAAATTTTCACCTGAGGCCTATACAATGTTACCTGAGAAACAAAACACGAGATTTTTGACTCAATTATTTTTTAATTTTAACTCTGTAACTTAAATTTAAGTTGTAAAACTATGCCCATAAATATAATATAATCAAAAATCTTAGGTAGATTAAAAGTAAAACTACTTAAACTCATGTCAACACACTAAAACACTCTTGACGGCAGACAACATTTTGTATAAGTTCGTCAATAGACCATTAGAGCACTCACAGTCACTTACATGCCAAATTAGATTGATCCATTAGTCATTCATGATTGACAATGTGAGCAAGGAAACATGTCCCAGTTTTTTTTTTTTTTTTTTGTAAAGTGGAATATCAAGAGTGTTTTAATGTGTTGACATGATTTTAAGTAGTTTTACTTTTAATCTACCTCAGATTTTAAGATAGTTTCACTGTGTTGATTCCTACATTCATGATTAATGATAATATAATCATTTTATTCAACAGTCTTCATAATAAGTTTCAAACATAAGGATTTAGAAATGTTTGTAATTTCATTGACATTTACTATCATGATGTCAACATATCATACTTATTACTTATAAAGTTATATGATCAAAATTAAGATGTCCAACAACCTTAGCGCGTTTGTATGCCCTCTTTTTAGTTTCAGGAGGGAGAGATGGTAGTTTTGTATGTATCCTGTTGTAATTGCCAATAATTTTTTTGGTGATATGGTATTTTTCTCTGTAGTCTCCAGCCTCTGACAAAGGAGCATCATAATCTGTAATATATCACAAAAGTCTTATAGAATGATTTAGACCTAAATCTGATTTGTTTAAAAAAAAATTACATTTTTGTCTAAATGAACTAGTCTAAAATAATAAAATATAATTTCAACTATAAGCAAAACATGAAAAGCTGCTCAAAACCCCATCCCTAATGTTGATTTATCTAAATAAAAAAAAAAATACAACCTAACAGAGTGAGAACCAAAACAGCACAATAATAATTGATTATCTAAATTTCTTTAGATAATTGTTCAAAACATTTTCATTACATTCAAATATAATGTTCTAATACTTTTACTGAACTGTGTGATAGGTAACAGATCTGCAGTTGGTGCTACATTTGTGAAAATAAATAATCAATATTATTTTTATACATGTCACCAACCATATGAAATTGCTATAGACAATAATTATGCACCATGCTGATTACAAGAGTGTAATTGTCAATTTATAGCTTATGCACAAGATGGTTGTAAATAGAATTTTTTTTAAATTATAAATTGGTCTGTCCAAGAGCCAACCAGAAATAAGATGTTTCAAACATAATATATCAAATTCAAAAACATTCGAAGGAAATTTATTCCCAAACCTAAGAATCAAATAAACAAAATTATTTTTAGTCTTTTCTAACCTATTATAGTGTCTAGTATTATAATTATGTTATTTATTATATATTTATGCATTAATGTGACAAAATATCTTGCATAACACAAATTCATTTAGAAATAGAAATTAAACAAGTGCATTTGTAGTCAAAAGACCATTTCCTTTAGAACCTACATCTGACGAGTATGCTTCTAACAATTATTCAAGAAACGGAATCAATTGCTTATAATTGGAATAAAATAATTACAATAATAAGATGGCAACTGTCCATTTAGTTATACAGAACGATCTTACATTAATCATATAATTGCCTTGTAACTGCTTCAAGAAATGAACTATTTTTAGGTGAATTTTTCATAAACTAGTTGATATATTTTATAACATTTAGCACATTCAAACTAAATATTAAATATATGTTAATATTTTCACCATCCTTTGGAAATATTGGAGGAACAGCTCCTTCTACAAATACTCCAGCCCCTAGGAGGGCTTAATAAATGTGTCTTTAAGAAAGCAATCATCCACATGAACCAACTAGATAATAAACATCTTAAATGTTATAAGCAGAGCCTGGAAGTTCAAACATTTATTATGGTTAAAATAGACAGGCAAAAAGGTATTTAATATACTGAAAATAGGCATTTATTAAAAGTGAAAACAGAGAGTAATATCACTCATTATTAATGAAAATATATATTTAAGATAATTAATAATTTCTTTATCATATAATTAAAATACTTAGCTTACTTTTCTTGATTAAAGCAACATAAAAATGTTTTTTCAAGGTGCCAACTGTCATAGTCAGCCACTTGTCAGCGAGAACATTTTTCATCATGGAAGAAGAATGTTCTATTTCCACTGAAGCAGTGGAGCATATTTAAAAAAAGCTATTTTGGAAGGATTCATACCAGTTGCAGCAGAACATTCATCTTTCAGGGCATATAGTAATGTTGATCAAGACAAATCAAGTAGTTTTGAATAGTCCTGAAGAATGAGCAAAAGATGTGCAATGGTTTCTGGTCAAGTTCTTTTTCTGTTTATGCATTTATAGGAGAATCAAGTTAGTATCTCTTACTTCCATATTGAACATGTTGTAAGGACGATTTATTATACAGTTGCACTTCTCTCATCTTTCCCACTTGTAATTGTTTGTTACATTTATGCAGCTGAGAAGTTATCCCCACCACAAATTTCCTAGGATTGTCTGACCCAGATTGGTGCAAGGTTATTTGCCAGGACTATTCCAAACTACATTCTTCCCTCATCCTCTCTATTTCCTGGTATTCGTGTGCCTGAGATAACCATGCATTCTTTTAACTAATGAAGGTTCTGCTATTTAAAGATCTTAAATGAATGGATTGAGGAGAAAATTTTGTACTACTTGAAAAGAAATAAATGTATAACAAGATTCTTAATGGATCCAAAAAGTCAAAAAAAATGGTTATAAACCTTAAAATAGGCAAAAGTCAAAATAAGGAAAAAAAGGCAAAGTAAAAACTGACCCTACTTACCACAAAAATTATGGCAACATGTTCATTTCTATGTGACTTAAATATATCCACCCAGATAGTAAAGGCATTTTGCCTAATAAGACATTTGTAACAGAATTCAAAACTATGCTGCAACAAATAGTTGCTCTTACCTACAAATATAACACACTCACCATAGCTTGTAGTTACAGCACTGTAGTAACCAGTTGGAAAAAATTAGCTCCATTGTAGAATCCAAAGTTAGTTGGTTCCACCATGGAACATATAAATATTAACTGAGGCAAGGTGACTCACAATTGCCTCTAGGGTATTAGCATAGTCTGTCAAAAAATAGAAACTTTTATTCAATGTAGAAAATAAAGTTGGAAGTTCAAAGACCTATATAAAATTATTTTTACCTTTCTGAAAATAATTTTTAACATAATATGTTGATTCAAACCAGTGATCCATCCATCCAGACCAATACTCCATCACAAATAATGGTTTCTCAGGCTGATACATTTTCAAAAGTTTCAGATTGGTTACTGGAAAAGTTTTCAGATTTGCTGTCAGAAATTCTGTAATAAAGAAACAAAATTATTTCACCACTTTTTACAGAAAATAATTACAGAGTTTTAATTTTATATAAAATAAAAATTGTCCAGCATGACAATTTTAAAAGAGCAATATTAAAAGATTTTTGTAATTGGGATAGAGAATACAGTTAAGACATTTTTTTATTTTGTAAACATATCAGGTATAGTGCAAGTACAAGCAGTAAAATCTCTCGTAACCAGCATCTAAATAACTAACAATGCCAAAACAGTAATTTTCAACAGTAAAGGAAAGAAAAAAATGCATCACAGTTATTTTCTAATGTAACACAGTCATTTTGAGAAACATTCACTGTCTTCTAAAAGCATCATATAGTGTATGGATGGACACAGCCAGTGTTTAATCCAACTCCTTTCCTCTGGAGGGATGTCAACCTTTACAGGGGAGGCCATAAGGCTTTAAATTTTGATAATACTAATAAAATAACCACCAGTACTAATATTTTTAAATTTCCCTTTATCTCTAATGTGGAATTAAGTAAATTTTTAACATGAAATAATGAGACTGAATAAAATAATATAGGAAGTAATAATTTTTTGACTGCCAAGGGTGGCCGAGGTCGTTAAGGCGTGCACTTGTGAGCGGGAGATCTGGGGTTCGAATCCCGCCAGGACCGTCCTCCCTGACTGGGGTTTTTTCCAGGTTTTCCTCAGTCCTCATAAATGGCAAATGCCGGGAAGGTACCCTAAACTTAGGCTTGGAATGATTCCTTCCTTAAAAAAAAACTCCTTTCCCAATATATCATTTCATCTCATGTATCATCAGTGTCTATCGCCTGTGATGCCTCTGTAGCAAAAACGGGCGTTAAACACCATTCATTCATTCCGTTCAACACTATATTTATATAGTGGTATTACTAATGAACAACTACAACAATGACAGCACCGAGTAAAACATATATGCACAACTACTTGTTGGCAAAAATAACTACAAGCTGCACTTGCACATGCATTATAGACCTGTGATTATTGGCTTCTTCAAGTACGTAACTGTGCTCTGCCGGCTCATTATTCAAATAACTCTGAATTAAAATAGAAATAAGTTCCTTATTCAATTTTTTTGTAGTGGATGTTGTATTTGTACAGTTGGGCACCCTGTGGTGATTCCACTTGGTCTTGCACTTGAGCAGGTAAAAGTACGTGCAGTGCCTGTTTCGGGAACAATTATTTGAGCTACAAAACAATCAAAAGAATCACGTCGTCATAGCGAAGCATTAAGAATGTGTATTTCAAACTACCTCCAGATTGTTTTATGGTCAATTACACTCTAATTCAGAAAGAATTGCGGCATTATCAAGACCCATACACAAAAATGTTCATTCTCACCATTAGTATCCATATTTGCTCTTGAACACCCTCGGGGAAGGAAAGTAAAGCCGTGGGTCCCATGTTGTAGATTTACGGCAAGTAAATCAACCTCAAGCCTGAAAGAAGAGGTCTCTGGACAAAATTTGTCGGCCGTTTCAAGCCCTGCTTTGAATGGAACGCTGATGATCTGGGATGTTAAAGAGCGTCCATAAATATACCAAATAAATAAATAAGAAAATAATAAACTTGAACACCCATTCATTTCTACGTCTTTCTCAGCAAACGAGAATTTCTTATTCCTCTGTTGGATTGACTTTAAAGCTACTGAAGTTAAAGCCCTGTAGTGCAAGAACTTATACCGGGTGACCCTGCATCCAGGAGTAGATTGTGATATGTGTGCATGATGAAGAAATTGTCCCTAATCTAGTTTTCTTTACAGACGAATCTTAGTTCCCACGTAAGTGTTATGTTAATTCACAAAACAATCGGTACTGGAGTTCAGAAAAACCTAACCTGCTTCTCGAGGAACTCCTGTATGATCAAAAGATAGGAACGCCATTAGCGGCGAGAGAATAATAGGCACTATTTAAAAAACAGTTAATTGTGATAGATATGCACAGAATATTTTGCAACACTTTTTCCGTTAATTAACTGTGAGGGAATATGGTTCGCGACTTTCCAAGAGGACTCTGCACCGGTACATACAGCCCATGTCTCCTTGCACGCAATTCATGAAATATAGGACGATAGAATCATAACATATAGCCCTCTCGGTCCCTCGATTTAATGCCCTACGATTTTTATCCTTGGCGGACATTAAAAGAAAAATGTACACAACAAATCCACACACATTAGATGAACTGAAAAATAACATTGGTGAAGAAATTTCTTCCATGTCTCAGAGGGAACTGCAAAGTGTAATTGTTAATTTGACAAGTCGATGTCAGAAATGTGTGGAAAAAGAAGGGAGTTCCAGTATTTTATTTGATAATGAGAATACATGTACCTATGAAGTGTTTAAGTGTTAATAATAACTTACGGGAAAATCTAGCTGCAGACTTTCTGATTCTCGTTCACCTCGGTACCAGCTTGAACTGCCCGTTCGGTTGTTATGCGCCACGCGAAGGAAGAAACCATCTTAATATTAGCGAATTTAGAAAGCAAGTTGTCCGTTAACGCTCTAGCGGTCGCAATTTTTTGTTTTTTTTTTTCTCAGATTCTCTGTTTCCGAGCATAGCAAAAGAAAAAATCCTGATTTATCTACATGATTGGCTAAAAACAAGTGGAATTAAAATGATACACACGTAAAAGAATACATCAAACTCACAGAAATTTGCATAAACCAAGCCTTTTTTACTTTTAAAGGAAAAATTTATAAACAACAAGCAGGACTTACAATGAGCAGTCCCTTATCTCCATTTCTAGCTAACCTCTTCATGAGTAGATTTGAAACACACACCAACACAGCTTTTCCATACATGTTTAAGGTATGGTACAGATATGTAGATGATATATTTGCCATAGTTAACAAAAAACTCATTGAAGATGGCTTAAAATTTCTAAATATACAAGATATAAACATATCATTTACATACGAAATAGAAACAGATAACATGCTGCCATTCTTGGATATTAAAATAATGAAATGCCAAGAAAATCTTAAATTTGGAATATACAGAAAGAATTACACACGCATTTAATAATCACATCAAAGCTGACAGTTTTAACCTCACAGCTCACAAACATGCAGTAATTAACAGTTTAACACACCGGTTAATTAACCTACAAATTAGCAAAGAATAGTATTTTAATGAATACAAACAAATAGAAGAAACAGCAGTTAAAAATGGTTTTAAGAAAGATCTAGTACATAAAAAGGTGGAGAAATTCAAGAGACAAAAACATATCAAAGAAACCACAACACTTTCAGCAAGAAAAGATAAACTAATTTTTAAAAAATTCGCATATCATCCATGGGTCACAAAAAATTTCAGAATATATTTAAAGATTTTAATATCAGGTTGGCACCAATTAATAGATTTAATGTTAAAAATTTGCTGATAGATAATATTAATGACAGTATTCCACAAGAAGAAAAATCAGGTATTTACAAAATAAACTGTGCAGAATGTGAAAAAATCTACATTGAAAAAACAAAGAGAAACATAGGCACACAGTTAAAGGAACATTTCAGGAACATAAAGTACAAGCAAATAGAGAAATCAGCAGTAGCATATCATTTTTAGACACAAAATCACAACATAATAAATAAAGCAAAATTATTAAAATCAGTACAAGGACCTACGGAATTAGCAACCTGGGAGAAAATCTACATCTACAAATACAAAGACAGCATAATGAACTTTGACATTGCCGGGGATGAAAACATAAACTACAAGTTTATCACACTGCCACCAGAGCAGAATATACATTCCCACAGCTCATCGAATGATCTGACAATTGAACTTTAGCCTGGCTGAAGATGGGAACTAATGTTCTCGAAACCAGTTCCATTCATTTATGAAAAGTAAGTGAAGCTTTAAGAGTGTGTAGTTCAATTGAATAATTCAGTGATATCAATTAATATGATTAACTTCACTGTGCAAGTTCCAATTTACATATAAATACTCAATTTTGTTATATTTTTCAGTTCAAATAGGTATAAATATCAAGCTCAAATTACATCAGAAAATATGATTTATTTTACAAGAAAGCTAAATATTGATATTGCAATATTATTGCTGAATATCTCTCAAAAATCAATATGAAGTGTGTCTCTTTACCCTCCTTATAATCCAGATTTAGCCCCATGTGGTTTTTCTTTTTCTCCAAATTGAAGAAATACCTGGGACAGGTGTTAGCATCCAATGCAGACTACTTTGAGAAAGATCATCAAAATTAAGAGTATGCGTAAAGGTTTTTTGTCAAAAAAATTACAGTAATTCTTTATTAACATGAATTGCACAGTGCAACAATGCATGTGCTGTGAACAGATATGGCTTTCAGGAACAGATCATCCACTGTACAGTCCAGACCTTGCCTCCAGTGACTATTATTTATATGAAAAACAAATCTGGCCTTTGAGGACAGAATTCCTGCACAATAATGTGTTAAAGTACATTATTTTTCAGCATTTGGCAAAGCTGACTATTTTTAGAATTTGAAATTTTAATCCAGAGATATGAGAAATGCATTGAAGTATAGGAGATCACATTAAAAAATTATACCTGTATATTATCCTATCTTAGGTCAGAATGGATACTTGAGGACACTTGGTAAATATTTTGCATCAAAAATTGATTTTTGGATATTTGCACTTTTCTTAAAAATTATGTAAGATAAAACTATGAATTCTTTTGTGCATGTGCAAAGAACATTGTTCTATATAGCTTGTGAAACCTTTTAACTTGTGCACCATGGAAGTTCTGATATCAAAATATGATTTGAAATCTGCATAAAATAATGACACTATATGCAAATGGTTTCAAAATTAAACTTTTGTTTAAATAACATATTTCACCAACAATGTTTAGTAACATGTTTTCTACCTGATTTTCAATCTGATTGGTTTTTTTTATGGGAAAAGTACACCTAAAGCAGCAAAACTATTAAAATCTAACATTTTTTTCTGTTTTATTAAAATAATAATAATAATAATAATAATAAAAATAATTAAAGTTAGTAAAATTTAAAAACAGTCATTTAAAAATAATTTCTTAATAAGCGGTAAAATATTCATTTGGATAGACACTGTAGTGTTTCAGAAAAGTCAGGTTGTATTCTGTTGAGGTTCAACATGATAATTACCAAGTGTCCTTAAGGACCACACCTCGCATCAGCATCAGTTCTTAACTAAACTAATGAGTGTGCAGTTTTCTTCCAAATATTTTCTAAGGTTTAATTACAGTAATTTGGGTTTTAATCAACAGTCAGTTAGAAATTGTTGTGCAGTAGAAATTGTTCATTCTGGCATATTATTGGAGTAATGGGAATATTTCTAATCACCCCCATAGTTAAGGTCTGAATAATGTCAGTACTAACATTCTGGATAAAGCTATGAAGATTGAAGTAGGCCATGATTTTAAGAATGATTAAAATAAACTTGACTTCACATAACTTGAACATCTACATCAGGATTTTGAGGATCTTTTTCCTTCATTTGCAAATGTTTGTTCAGAAAATTTAAGAGAAGGCAACAATCTCTTAAAACGGATTATAGGAGTAATCAAAGAAAAAATTTCATGCATCGAACAAATGACAAAAAAGGTCTTAGATTATGTTACCAGGATTTAGAGTTGATTCCAAGAATCAGTTCGCAAAGTGTTTCTATCATTCTTTATGAGCATTTATGAGTAAAAGAAAAAATTATATATATATATATATATATATGCGTGTGCGCGTGTGTGTGGATGGATAAATAGATAGATAAATTATATATAGATATAATATCTAGTTAAATATATAGATCATTTTTTTTATTTGTAGATGCTCATGAAGAATGATAGAACACTTTTTCTCAATGGAATTCGGCAGGTTTCTTTAAAAGTAAGTGATAAAGTAGTTTTCGAAAATCATGGCAATTGGGCTATTAGGAGTGGGGTTTAAAGCGACATTTTAAAATCGCTCTAGCCAACTTCTTTTTTACAATAAACTAGGCACTTACTATTGAAATAAAATAATAAAAACAGTTTCCAAAAATCAGTGAAATCGGACCATTAGGGGGGGGGGTTTACCAGAAATCCAAAATTTAAAAATCGCTTTAGCAGCATTAACAGTTGTTTTTTCTCAAGGAAATTCTGTACATACCATTTAAATAAAAATGTAATTTCTGAAAATAAGGGAAATCGGGCCATTGAGGGGGTTTGACCTCAAACTCAAAATTTAAAAATCGCTCTAGCAGCATGAATATTTGCTTTTTCACAACTAAACACTGCATTAACCATTTTAATCAAATAATAAAACTAGTCTATGAAAATCAGTGAAATCAGAATAAGGGGTGGGTCACCTGATAAAAGAGTGTGGGGTTAAAGTGAAAACTAAAAATCGCTCTAGCGGCCGCATTTTTAACTTTTTTTTTTAAAGGAAACTCGGTATTTGCTATAGAAATAAAATAAAAAAATAGTTTATGAAAATCGGTGAAATCGGACTATTAGGATGGGTGTTAATCTGAAATCCAAAATTTAAAAATCGTTCTAGCAGCACCAATATTTTTTTTCATAACTAAATTCGGCGTAAACCATTTAAATAAAAAAAAAGTGATTTCAGAAAATCAGAATCAAATTATTAGGAGTGTGGGTGTACCTGATAAACGAGTGTGGTTAAAGCGAAATTTAAAAATCGCTCTAGCGGCCGGATTTTTAAATTATTTTAAAAGAAACTCGATATATACCATTTAAATAAAATAAGTAAAATGTTTTCTGAAATGCAGCAAAATAGGGCTATTAGAAGGAGGGTTTTAACTGAAACCTAAAATTTAAAATCGCTCGTGGCATTAATATTGGTTTTTTTTTTTTTTTTTCGCAAAGAAACTCCTTATATAACATTTAATGAAGTAAGAAAAATAGTTTCTGAAAATAAGGGATATCGGGCGATTAGGAGTGGGGATTTACCTAAAGCCCAAAATTTAGAAGTCGCTTTAACAATCCAATTTTTGTTTTTTCTCAACTAAACTCGGCATATATTATTTAAATAAAATAAAAATGGTTTATGAAAATCAGAGAAATTGGTTTATTGGAAATGGGGGTTTACCTGAAACCCTAGCTTCAAAATTCGCTCTAGCGGCGCCAATATTTGTTTCTTCACAACAAAATTCGGAATTAGCCATTTAAATAAAATAAAGGAAAATATTGCTTAAATTGGATCATTATAAGAAGGGTACACTTGAAATCCCCGAAATTTAAAAAAGCCCTCTTCTGTTTGAAATAAAAGGACAAATTAACTCAGTATATAAACTGCATTTATAATGTTGTTTTATATTTAACAAAAGTATCGTTGTGAAGATAGCAAATGTGAAATATTAATCTAATATGTGTTTGAGAATTATGTTTATATGTAAGAGCGCTTTGTAATAACCAGCAGAAAACGTATTGGTTACACATTTTTAATATAATAATATTTAAATTAAATTTACAGTCACTGAAAATGATGAAACCTTCGATTGCTTATTGTTGATTGTGTATATATGCCTGGTAAATTGTAAATTAAGGACTCAGTTCACAAACATGGTTTTATTTTAAAATGTTTAAAAATAATCACACAGCATAGCTTTGTCTGTCAGTGATCATATACTTAATTTAATTAACAGAATACCATTCATATTTGTGTTTAATCCCAATAATAATAATAATAATAATAATAATAATAATGTTGTTATTATTATTATTATTATTATTATTATTATTATGTGATACTTATAGACTGCAAGAATTATAATTTTGTTCCCCTAATAACACACGGTAATGCCACAACGGCCATGATTTGGATTTTACATTCATTTTAAAGTTAACTGTACTAGATGAGGGATTCGTTTAGTTTATGCAGCTTTTCCGTTTTTGTTTTTGTTTTTTGTTTTGTTTTATTTTTTTCCCTATTTAATTTCAATGGTATATAGCACATGGTTCCTTTAAAAAGATTTAAAATTGCGGCCCTGATTTCTAGAAGCAATTTTTATTAATTTAATTTAAAGAAATATACCGAGTTTGGGGGGGGGGGACTACAATTGCGGCCGCTTTTTAATTTTTTTAAAAAAATCGTTTTAAGTTAACCCCCACCCCCAATCGTTTAATCTTGCTGATTAACGAACTCGACGAATCCTTTGTTAATTGAGTTGTTATATGCGAGTTTCGTTGAGAAAAAAACAAAAATTGCGACTGCTAGAGCGTTAACAGACACACACATATAATAGTTTCATTTCATTATTTTCGGGGTCTAGTAGGTAGGATCGATAGAGATTTTAAAAATTGTTCAAAAATCGTTTCATGGGTACAATTGCAATATTCTTTCAGAATTTGCTGAAACTGACCTCCCGAAACAGAACTAATGTGCAGTGATGTAAGATTCTACAATTTGTGTGAACATTTCCACCTTAATAACACACACATAGTATATTCAGGCCTCCAAGGAATATATTTACACCAATGTGAAAACAAAAGCACCTTGTAATTTGACAGATTATAGATTCTGTTCCAATGTTTATTTTTGCAATAAGAAAACAAATAGTCTTCTGGTAGAATTGTTAGATTTTTCTCCAAAAAATGTTGTGCAAGCACCAGTATTTAACCCGTTGCCTTACAAGAATCTTGGCTGTGATCTGGAAGATCTGGTGAGAAAACTGCATGCTAAAGAAAAAATGCAAAAATTAGTGCAGTCCATCTTGAACCTCATTTGATATAATGGTAATTGTTTGTTTATGAAATGCAAAGATATAATAAATTAAAGAGATTTTCATCTATTTTTAAGTGTTGCAATGCAATTGTTGGATGCAATTTGGGTAAGAAAAATTTCTTTACTTAATTTTAAATTAAACTTTGTTATTCTGTTTTCAATACCTAAAACAATACCAAATAAAATAATAATTACATAATTAGAGTACCCCTTATGTAACATCTATAACCCTTGCTAAACTCTGTCTTCGGTTATTCCATAATTTTGTAGTTGCTCTCTTTTAAGTTCCTTCCCTGTTCTAATTCTTCTTAAGCTCACAATCACTAATTAACAATAAACTTTACATCATCGTCGTCGTCGTTGACGTCATCGTCATCACCATCATCATCATCATCATCATCATCATCATCATCATCAAGAAAGTCACTGCCTATGGTGCCTCAGTAGTAACAATGGGCATTAAACACCATTAAAAAAAATTACGAAAGTACTAAGTACCTACAATCTTGTGCAAATTAATGTGAACAAGCAGGTAAATTTAATTTTATAAGTTATCACTGCTAATAACTGTCACTCTCCAATTCTATGCTGCATTATTGATATCCATTTTGGAGATAGTTAATTGTAGTTGTTTTTATTGGCAATTTTCTCATGTTTCTTGCTGTTTTAACATCTTATGTGTCAAGCATATTTTTATTCATAATGGATATCCACCTGCGAAGAAAAGTAAGGTCATAACCCTCCATGAATTTAGTAATATTACTCAGAGACAAACAGCAGCAGAATGAGGCGTAAGTCTGCATGCTGATAATAATACAATTAGAAAGAAAAATGAGATTGGGTGAATTTCACCTCAAAAGAAAGGATAATGTGTCCAAAAACGAAAAACATCCAGAAAAGATGATGCTTATCTAATCAGAACCAGCAAAATTAATCCTGAAAAGCATGGTATTGATTAAAAAAAAGATTTGGAGGCTGCAGGGGTGAAAATTGATGCTTCAACAGTGCATAGGTAGATTCTAGAAGCTGGAATGAAAGCTGGAAGACAGGTCAGAAAACAGCTATTGGCATGTACTATGAAGAAAAGGAGATTAGCTTGGGCTAGAAAATATCAAAATTGGATACAAGAAAAGTGGAGAAGGATCCTATTTTCTGATGTAAGTCATATTGAAGTGCTGGGGTCGAACATCTTGCATATAATAGAGAGAAAATCTCGCCAAAGACACATCAAACTGTAAAGTTTGCACAAAAGAAGGGGTGCTGTTTTGCATTCATAGGCACTAAATGTTTGATTCCTATTGACGAATGATGAACAGTCACAAATACATCCCAATTATAGAGAAAAGAGCTACCCCCAGAACTGAAGAGATTGGTACAGGAATTGAAAATTGAAAAGGTGATTTTTTAGCAAGACCTTGCCCCGTTTTATGCATCTGAGAATGTTAAAGACTTTGTGACAAAAAATGGTTTTTAGTGTTTGGGCTGGCCTGGAAATTCACTGGATCTCAACCCTATAAAGAGTCTTTTGAGTCTGTCAAGAAACAGTTGAGGAATATGGACTGCACCATCAAAGAAAATATTATTTGTGTTGTGATAAAAGTTTGGCTTCATGACCCTGAAATAAGTGAAATGTGTAAGAAATTCATCGACTCTGTACCCAAATGAGTAAAAACTGTAATTAAGGCTAAGAGTGGGTACATTAAATATTAAAATCACTGTTAGTAAAAGTAATGTTGAAATTTTGCGAAATAATTAAAAAAAACAGAATGTCTATGTTCACATTAATTTACACAGGGTTGTACATGTTATGATCTGGCTTGTGGTAAGTAATTGTAACAGAACTCCCTAAATATGTTTTTTATAGCTACAGCACTGGGTTATGAAAAGTGAATGTGAGGGGACAGATATTTGAAAGAATATTGAAATATTTGTTCCTTATTCAATTATTACTAGAAAGTCATATATTGAGAATTTGCCTAAAATATCAAGAAGTAAATTTCAGTAATAGTAGTAAACTATTGGAAAAGAATATAAAACAGTTCATTAAAAAAATTAAAAGAAGAATACCAATACATCATACACACAGTACTACATAACAGTTTCCATAAAAAATTAGTAGATAAAATTATTAAAAAATTTAACCTGACCTAAGAGGCATAAGGGATAAAGAAATAAGATTAAATGTTTAAAAGATATAAAGATATCAAAGACACAAGTTTGCCATGACAAATTAAAAAAATGTCCACAATATTAAAAATTTATTACAATCTTCCTGTAAAGATCCTATATCTTCTAACAGAAAGTTGGGTATCTATCAAATCAATTCCAAAGACATCTGATATAAACTTGAAAAATGAAAAGAAATTTGGAAACCCTTACAAAGAACATTAAAGAAATACTCATTACAAGCAGATAGAGAAATTGCCATTAGCAGTCCAATTTTGGTCAGAAAACAATGAAATTGATGATAAAAAAAATATTTAAACCCTCTTGCTAACCTCTGGAACTACCAATATGGGAATAAATTTACATCAAAAATAAAAACTGCATCATGAACTTTGAGACACCATCATTGGATATATTGGATAAATTTCTTTGACCGCTTACAGAGTATACTTCTACCAGTTGGTCTTCTGCTGAGAATGGGAACAAACATTCCAAAAACATGTCCAATTAAATAACCGAGTAACTGTAGTATAAGTTTCACCAACCAACTCTATATCACATTAGCAAATGTTATATTCACAAAATGGAGACAAAAGACCATTCAAGTTTTTCAGAGAACTAAGGCTTGATTTTGAAAGAGAAATGTATATTGGTATGTGTGATAAAAATTAAAGATAAGGGATTGCTTGGATTCATTTCAGAATGTGGGATTCGAGGAACAGTTCGGGAATTCATGATATCTGCCCTAATTTTGTATGATGAGAAAATGCAATACATGTCTTGTTTGTTTGCAAAGGAACCAATGATTGGAGTTTATTGGGAGAGAAATGATTAAAGAAGAGGAAAATAGTGATACTGATAAACATTTTAATGATAAGAGTCAAATAAATAATCTGAAAAGTTAAGTTAGAGTACACATGGACTACAGAGAAAACAGTCAAATGATGTAAGAGGGAATATTTTGATTAGATTAATAAGTAGAATACAACACTGAGCTTATGGTTGAATATCTGATGATAGAGTATTTCTAGTCCTCTGGATTCCTGTAGGTACATATATACTTGATATTTAAGTTTGTTGGAATTTATAGGTAACAAGTTTATTGTATATTATTTCTTTCTGTGTTCTTAAATATGTTGGAATGTGCTATGGAGCTAATGGCCAGGACCAGAATTTGTGGACATATATCACTTTGTAATCCACTTATTACTGAATAAAGTTTTAAATTATATTTTTCTTGGCTTTCGTATTTAACTAAATGTAAAATTATGATTAAGTTTTCTTATAAATATTTTGTACAATATAAGCCTTAATCTGAATTAATATTTTGTGCCTTCTTTTTGAAGTTTTTTATCCTGTTTTTTATTTATGTAAATCTGGTTACCCTAATTGCAGGTCTCTGATTCCTGCAATTAGGGTCCTGATCTTTACCTGTGAAAGTTAAGTTGCTATTGGTTTATACGGACTGGTGCAAGAAAATGATCTACTACTTCAGTAATGAGAACCCTTGCCATGTCCATTGTCTTTACTATGTACCAAAACTTTAGGACCTAGTATCAAAGTTGCAGTTATCTCTGTGAAAGTTAATGCTGGATGTACATTGCCAGTTTCCTCTCTGCAAGTGGCAATAATATAACCCTTCACTTGTACTTTAATAAACATATTCATTGCTAACTGACTCAACTGTCTGCATCTGTACACACTGCAACTGCTGCAAGAATTGGAAGTGCAAGTGACTACCCACCCACTGTACAGTCCATGTTCAGTTTCCTGATTTTTGAAAGTTAAAGAAAAGCTGAAGGGAAGAGGCTGTGCCTTAGCATCCTTCAAGAGGAATGTAAAGAACCATGATGGGATGTTACAATATTTTGTTTTGGAAGATGGAAATTTGTACAGACTATGGGAAAGAATAACTCATAAACAAGTAGACAGACTTTTTGAGATATAACCTTTTACTTTTAGAGTCTAGAAAATTAAAAAGACAACTGTTGTCACATATCTTCCTATAGGTGTCTATGTTATTCTGAAGAGATAAAACACCTGAAAGTGCCAGATCTGGACTGTAGGTGGATGAGAAAAATGTATGAGTTCTCTTCTGTGCACTTTGTGTTATCATAGAGAACATTGATCACATTCCTTTTGAGGATAAATGAACAGGCGTCTCCATAATTTAAGTGCCAGAGTTATTGTTTCGCCAGAAGGGAATATGTCAATGAAATTTACTGCTCATTGAGGCTATGACATCAGCTGAGATAAGCGCCTGAACAGATGCTTGTTTGTTCTTTAGGGTTGGCAGTTAAGCTGTAACCAAACCATTGAAACAAACTTCCGAATATTAAAACTGATACAAAATATGCTGCTCTGCCCTTGGTGAAATCCAAATAAGAACACAAAGTCTGCACACAATGGAGGGAAAAAATAAATTAAAATACAAAACTAACATTCGTTTTCCGCCTTAAGCTACGTTCTAACTAAAAGCTTCAAACAGGCAACTACGAATGTATTATCAACATTAACATATATAGACAAAGAATGAGTGTACTGCTTTAAATGGTTGACATTTGACAATACTATAAGATTGTTCTTTAAAGTTATTTTGTTGGTTAAATGCTTATTCCGAAATTGCGCCAACATGTACAAACTGTATCCATTTTTGTAGCTTTGTAATTCATTTGCTCCTGATCTGATATTTGTTTTAATTGGGATGAAAACTTACCAGTCATAATAAAGAATTACAAATCGTGAAACTTTCTCACTTAATATTTCTTGTTACATCGAACAGCATGCATGATATTCATACGTTCGGGACCACAACTCTACACCTTTATTTTGTACTTGCACGCACATAGAAAGTTACAGGTATTTGCCATCTTTAGTAGTAACTGCAAGTCTTGGTGTGGTGTGTTCTTAGGTTGAAATACTTTAATGTGTGTTAAACACCAAATAAGTTGCAACATATTGTAGCTCTGCTGACTGTACTATGGCATTAAATTCGATCTCGTTCATGACGACTCAGCATGTCTGGGTTATTCGCACAACACTTGGCCTTGATTCCTCTTTCTCTTCATATGGTGTTTGCTGCCATTCGCAAACAGTAACATTTAAAGTCATTATTGATCCTTTTATGAGCTACTAAGAAAAAGGGAAACACGTTTTATATCGTACTTAGTAGGATGGGCTTCGTTCTGTTTCAAACTAAATTTGTAAAAGACTAAACATTCGCGAAAAACAAATTATGTTGTTTTGTACCTGTAACAACGATACATTTGGTGTAGTAGTAGGCTTACACTGCTATTTGTAGGTCCTGGAGGTCCTGGTTCGAATTCCGGTCAGGTCCAGCTATAAGGTTTATCTCGGAGTTTATCCTTACCACGGGAAGGCGAATGCCACATAATTTTATGGCGTCAAAGACTCCGAGCTCATTGCGCCATTATTAATGCATTAAATTTTATTAATCCTTACACCATTCACCTCACACAATTTACAGATGTCGCAAGAAGACCAATGCAGGCAAAGCGACTTTTATTAATTTTATACAATTTCAGTAGCCGCCCGATGCATGGTCAACTTCTTTTTAATCGTACATATATATTTCAAATACTTCCATGTTTTCAGTAAATAAAATAATTCAGCTCATCATGTAAGTTTGAATTTGCATCGATTTTGATCAAACCAAAATGATAATCTTAATATGAATAAAAATTATATTTCTTAAATTTTCCCTAATAATAATTGCATTATTAACTCCGCCATGTTGGTGGGATCAGATTGTTACCCGCTACTTCAAGAGCAACATTCTCAGGTTCGTGGAAGGCGCATAAAGTAACATGGACAAGCAAAGAGGCGGTTTTTCTACTCTTTCTTTTTTATTTTAAGTTATAAAATATATTGTTTATGTAGCAATGCTTGCTGAAAGAATTTGTGATCTACTTAACATTATCGTTCATGTATATTTTAAATACTTTCACGGTTTCAATAATACGTATGGCGGCAAAATGGCGCCTGAAAAAATTTTGTTATTGTTCCCCTTAAAAAGTATAAATACACTGATTTTGACAAATTTAACACAAAAATCCGAGAAAATAATCAAACATAATTACATTGTATTGTTTTCATTCTGAAATTTTTGTAACATTTGAGTTTTTAATTTATAATTTTAATTAAATTCGCCAGTCATCCCCACTCTTCAAAGAAGTTTGGGGAGGGCGTAAACCGACGCACAATTGCGCGGATTTTTATGCTTCCTTTCAGTCTGCCGGCCGCATTGAACAGGTGAGAGTGAAAGTGTTAAGAATTGTTTCACGAACATTCCGGCTTGGAACCCTTTACATAAATTATTTTTGCTAAATATTTATTCAGCATTATCTTTCCTAGCATATTAAATGTTTAGGAAGTATTTTCTTTTTAAAATATACATTTTAATACCTTTTTTCTCCAACTTGCATAGTAACGCAATATATACGTTCTTTGCATAAGTTTTACTCAAGCTTTAGTTTTCAAAATATTTGTTAAATGTAATTACTAATTATATTTGAAAGCATTTAATTGTGGACAAAATGTGCTTTTTTTGTGAAATACACTCAGTGCTAATTTACAATTAATTTTCTAAGTTATCTCTTGCCAACTTACTGGCACATTATCAAGTTTGGATTTGTCTTCTAAAGTGCACATATTCCATATTTTTTTTCCTAATTATACTTTGTTGTTGTGTTATTAGTATTCTGAATTTTCAGTTTGATAGTACTTGCAAAAGTTTCCTCTCATTTTCTGCAGAACTACTAAAGATGCGTAACGATACAAATCTTTCAGTTATTTTCTAACTTTTATACATAAGTTGAGCTCCAAAAAATTATTTCTGAGCCTGGGAGTCGAAAACTGCTCATTCTCAATGTGACTCAGGTCTATGTTGATTTTTTGTGGTTACCCTTTGTTGGAAGCAAAGCTATATCATCCTGGCAGTGCCCCATAAAAATGGTGAAACAAATTTTATTCTCTGATGCTGTTGAATTACATCAAGTGATTGCCATAAGGATTCTTGTTGAATCATCATAATACCCATGCAACTTCAAGATGATTTTCTGTCAATTATTGCTCTATCTGTTTTCATTTTGTTCCTCATATTGATCCATTTTCTGACCATAATTGCTTCATTAGTGACTTTTCAGGACATTTTCTGAATTTTCTCCTTCTTCTTTTGTCCTAACTTTCATTCTGACTTCTCTCAAGCTCCTTTTATGGCAAGTGCATCCTCTATATTGTTTTCCCATTTTATCCATGGGCCCCCTCATTATCACTTGCCAATATCATTTGCTTCCCACACAAGTTCTGAGTAACAGTTGAATTTTCTCCTTCAGATATCATCTGCATCGCTGTCTTTCTGTAATTGTACCCTCAAGAGGTGTCATTATATTGTATCTTTTGGAAACATCATCAACGAATCCTTTGTTATCTTTCATTAATACTCTGCTTTTACTTAAAAACCCATTCTTTGTCAGTTTACTTCCTTTGCTAAAACCTCCTGAGATGTTTTAATTTTTCAAGCTGCTCAAAACTATTTCATTCTAAATTGTTCAAATCTGCAAAGATTTCCATCACATTTGAAAAGCTGAAACTGAATGACTACAGTTTCAACCCTGTGTGCCTTCAGATATTTTGCTTGCTATTTTAGATGTTTCCTCGCATTATCTCACAGTTGACTAATTATGCTTTTCCATCACTTCAGAGAATTTGAAACCTTGAATGAGTGCGGTTTTTGCCCCTGTTGCCTTCAGATGTTCTACTTAATACATGATATTTTTTCACATTTTCTCACAGTTGGCTAATTATATGTATTAATGAGTTGGTTCCTCAGCTGTACTAATTTCATCTTTATTTAACCATTACAAGAATATCTCATTGTAAATACTAAGTAATGTCATTCAAAGGGAGGAGTTTAATTTTAAATAAATGCCTCCATGATGTAAAAAATGGAATTTCCATTTTTTTCTTATTATGTAATTTATATTTAGAATTCCCTTTGAACTTCTGTGTGCATTTTCTGCAGTAGTATCTGAGTGGTAATAATAGGAATAGTGGTAGCAGTAGTAATAGCAGTAATAGTTGTGCTTAATTAACAAACTAATCGCTACTAACAGTAATATTAGAACAGAAATGTACACAGAAGTGCTTCCTGTATATATTTAATATTCCACCACCCCAACCTCCCCGCTATTAATTCAACTGACATTACAGAACAATGCAATAGGTTCTTGTGGTCGGTAATAATGCAAGTTATAAAGAAGATGATTTAATTTTCTGTTTATTTTAAATATGTATATTCTTTTAGTTTTCAGATGAACAACTTCTTTTAAACATTTCCTGTTCTGTTTTAGTTGGAGATTGTTTCTGTTGTTTCTGTTTGGAAAAAGCATGTAGAGTTTTCTGTATGCATCTGTCTCATTCCAATATTATCTTGTTTTTAATGCTTCTTCTGTGGATTGCATACCATTAATTTGGAGTTTTATAGTCTCATTGTGATGTGCAATAAAACTATTTCATATTTAAACTGCAGTTTTCCCCATTACCGAAATATTTAGCCCCTTTTTGTTAGATCTTATATTTGTTCTTTCTCTGAACTCATATCATGGCACCTGCAGTTAAACTTTTCTTTATGAAATTCTAATTTTTATTACAAAACATGTAATCTGAGTCACTGCCTGACTTGTTCATTAAGAGCTCTGGCATACATGATGCTTCTCACAATATCATACATTGCACTCTGCAGCACCAAAGTGACCAGTTTTAAAATCTGCTTTATATTTCCTGGAATTACCTGACATCTTGAGCCCTTATTTTCATACATATGTGCAAGATATATTGTGTCCTGATGAATTTGGATGCTTTCTTCCCTAGAAATTTACCAGTTTAATTGGCATTAATGTAAGCTTGAATATTTCTTCAGAGTTGATAATCTGATGAAGACTTTACATAAAGTTTAAAGTATTTATAATCTGTGATTGTCTGATACTGTTCTTGATCATAAAGTTCACACATATGTTGTTGATTGGGTTTATTTATGACGCTCTTTGACATTTCAGGTCATAAGTGTCCTATTCAATTCAAGGCATGAAACAGCTGATAAATTTTGACCAGAAGTCTCTTCTTTCAGGCTTGAGGTTCTTTGACTTGCCATAAAACTACAACATGGGGTCCACAGTTTTACCACCCTTCTGAAGGAAGCCATACTTACCATTTTTAAACCCAAAAAAATCTTGGGTATACATACATATACATACACCTTTCTGTGTTTAGTTGCTTATTTGTATTCTTAATTAAGTTTTCAACAGACATTGTGGTTAATCTACTCAGTCAAAAGGTCAAACTGTAAGGTAGAAACCTTAAAGAATAATTTTGCACTTCTTTAAATTTGCTATTTCATACCTTTATCCCCCATTTTCTCACAGTAGACTAATTATGTTTTTTCATCACCTTTGAGTATTTGAAACTGTGAATGAATGCAGTTTCCCCTCTGTCTGTCTTCAGATATTTCATCACATTTTCTCACAGCTGGTATTTTATATTTTTTCATCATCAATGAGTATATGAAACTTTGAACAACTGCAGTTTCGCCCCTGTATGTCTTCAGATATTTCCTCATATTTTCTCACAGTTGGCTAATAATGTTTTTACATGATTTCTGAAAATCTGAAACTGTGAATGGCTGCGATATTGCCCCTGTCTATTAAAGATATTTTGTTTAACTCTTCAGATATTTCTGCACATTTTCTCGTAGTTTGCTAATTATATTTTGCCATGGTTTCTTTGATGATAAAATTGTGAACAAATGCAGTTTTACCTCTGTCTGTCTTCAAATATTTCTTCACATTTTCTGACAGTTTGTTAACTTCACCTCTGAGTATTTTAAACTGTGAATGAGTGCAGTTTTACCCATGTCTGTCCTCAGATATTTTGCTTAACACTTCTGCACATTTTCTCACAGTTTGTTAATTATGTTTCGTCATGTTTTCTGAAAAGCAGAAAACTGTGAATGACTACAGGTTCCCCAGTCTGACTTCAGATATTATGCATGCACTTTAGAATTTTCTTACAGTTCGCTGATTATGTTTATACAGAAATTTAGAGGGGCCAAAGCTGAAATTGTGAGTGAGTGCAATTTCGCTCCTGTTTGTCTTCAATTATTTTGCTTGCTACTCCAGATATTTCCTTACATTTTCTCATAATTGCTAATTATGCTTTGTCATAGGATCTGAGAATTTAGTTTTTATGCAGAGAAAAATAATCCTGCTTCTGGCAACAGTAAACAGTATGTTGCTATTTCCTGTTCATTTTAAATTCCTTAAGTATACTGTAGTCATTTTAATTACACCTATACAGTGCTGTTTCTTACTTCTTGCCACTCCTCTTTAATTTCCTCATTTTCTATAAAACTCAAGCACATAAGCACTGAAGTATTAATCTTTAAATATAAAGCAGTTTGTCATTAATAAATAATGATAACATTTTATTACATTTTTGGTTTTTGCTTTGGTTTTTCAGTTAAATGTTTTAATCTTGAAAAAGATTTAAAGTATTCCAAGCCATGTTCGTCAAATGCGTTTAAAGATGAAATAGTGCAGGTAAATCAAAAACATATTCTACAGCAAATGCAAAAATACAGTGCAGCCTACACCCAAACAAGTGAAATATAGTGCAGTGTAATCAAGAGCAAGCGACAAATAGTGCAGCCTACACCAGAGCAAGTAAATTATAGTGCAGCCTACACTAGCGCAAGTGAAATATAGTGCAGGGTAAATCAAGAGCAAGTAAAATATAATGCAGCCTTCACCAGAGTAAGTGAAATATAGTGCAGTGTAAATCAAGAGCAAGTGAAATATAGTGCAGCCTACACCAGCACAAGTGAAATATAGTGCAGCCTACAACAGAGCAAGAGAAATATAGTGCAGTGTAAATCAAGAGCAAGTGAAATATAGTGCAGCCTACACCAGCGCAAGTGAAATATAGTGCAGTATAAATCAGGAGCAAGTGAAATATAGTGCAGTGTAAATCAAGAGCAAGCGACAAATAGTGCAGCCTACACCAGCGCAAGTGAAATATAGTGCAGCCTACAACAGAGCAAGAGAAATACAGTGCAGTATAAATCAGGAGCAAGTGAAAATTATAGTGCACCCTACACCGGAGCAAGTGAAATATAGTGCAGTGTAAATCAAGAGCAAGTGAATTATAGTTCAGCCTACAGCAGAGCAAGTGAATTATAGTACAGCCTACCACAGAGCAAGTAAATTATAGTTCAGCCTACACTAGCGCAAGTAAAATATAGTGCAGTTGATTTCAGTAAGTATTTTAAAGGTAAATGCAATCTATATATGTTTATAAAATCTGAAGTGGAAGCATAACTTACCACATGTTGGTACATAATAAATCCTGTTCTTTAACACAATGCATTAAGAAACCTGTAACATTTTGCACCTTGATTTTAACATCAATTTTTCTGTTTTGTCACATGGCAGGTATTTCCTACTGAGCACAAAGAAGAAGAAGAGCAAGTGAAATATAGTGCAGCCTATACCAGCACAAGTGAAATATAGTGCAGCCTACACCACAGCAAGTAAAATACAGTGCAGCCTACACCAGCGCAAGTGAAATATAGTGCAGTCTATACCAGCGCAAGTGAAATATAGTTCAGCCTACAATAGAGCAAGAGAAATATAGTGCAGTGTAAATCAAGAGCAAGTGAAAATTATAGTGCACCCTACACCAGAGCAAGTAACATGTAAAATATAGTGCAGTATAAATCAACAGCAAGTGCAAGTCATAGTGAACCCTACACCAGCAGAAGTGAAATATAGTGCAGTGTAAAGCAAGAGCAAGTGCAAATTAATGTGCAGCCTACACCAGCGCAAGTAAAATATAGTCCAGTGGATTTCAGTAAGTATTTTAAAGGTAAGTAAAATGTATGTATGTTTATAAAATCTGAAGTGGAAGTATAACTTACCACAGGTTGGTGCATAATAAATCCTGTTCTTTAAAACAATGCATTAAGAATTCTGTAACATTTTGCAACTTGATTTTAACATCAATTTTTCTGTTTTGTCACATTGCAGGTATTTCACACTGAGCACAAAGAAGAATAAGAAGAAGAACAAGTGGAATATAGTGCAGCCTACACCACAGAAAGTAAAATACAGTGCAGCCTACACCAGCGCAAGTGAAATATAGTGCAGCCTACACCAGCGCAAGTGAAATATAGTGCAGCCTACACCATCGCAAGTGAAATATAGTGCAGCCTACAACAGAGCAAGAGAAATATAGTGCAGTGTAAATCAAGAGCAAGTGAAAGTTATAGTGCACCCTATACCAGAGCAAGTGGAATATAGTGCAGCCTACACCAGCGCAAGTGAAATATAGTGCACCCTACAACAGAGCAAGAGAAATATAGTGCAGGTAAAACAACAGCAAGTGAAAATTATAGTGCACCCTACACCAGAGCACCTGGAATATAGTGCAGTGTAAATCAAAAGCAAGTGAAAATTATAGTGCAGCCTACACCAGCGCAAGTGAATTATAGTGCAGCCTACAACAGATCAAGAGAACTATAGTGCAGTGTAAATCAAGAAAAAGTGAAAATTATAGTGCAGCCTACACCAGCGGAAGTGAAATATAGTGCAGTGTAACTCAAGAGCAAGTGCAAATTAGTGGGCAGCCTACACCAGAGCAAGTGAATTATAGTACAACATACACCAGCTCAAGTAAAACATAGTGCAGTGGATTTCAGTAAGTATTTTAAAGGTAAGTGAAATATATATATATATATGTTTATAAAATCTGAAGTGGAAGCATAACTTACCACAGGTTGGTACATAATAAATATTGTCCTTTAAAACAATGCATTAAGAATTCTGTAACATTTTGCAACTTGATTTTAACATCAATTTTTCTGTTTTGTCACATGGCAGGTATTTCACACTGAGCACAAAGAAGAATAAGAAGAAGAGCAAGTGGAATATAGTGCAGCCTACACCAGAGAAAGTAAAATAAGTGCAGCCTACACCAGCGCAAGTGAAATATAGTGCAGCCTACACCAGCACAAGTGAAATATAGTGCAGCCTACACCAGCGCAAGTGAAATATAGTGAATCCTACAACAGAGCAAGAGAAATATAGTGCAGTGTAAATCAAGAGCAAGTGAAAGTTATAGTGCACCCTATACCACAGCAAGTGGAATATAGTAGAGCCTACAACAGAGCAAGAGAAATATAGTGCAGGTAAATCAACAGGAAGTGAAAATTATAGTGCACCCTACATCCGAGCATGTGGAATATAGTGCAGTGTAAATCAAGAGCAAGTGAAAATTATAGTGCAGCCTATACCAGCCGAAGTGAAATATAGTGCAGTGTAAGGCAAGAGCAAGTGCAAATTAATGTGCAGCCTACACCAGAGCAAGTGAATTATAGTGCAACCTACACCAGCGCAAGTAAAACATAGTGCAGTGGATTTCAGTAAGTATTTGAGAGGTAAGTAAAATTTATATATGTTTATAAAATCTGAAGCGGAAGCATAACTTACCACAGGTTGGTACATAATAAATATTGTTCTTTAAAACAATGCATTAAGAATTGTGTAACATTTTGCAACTTGATTTTAACATCAATTTTTCTATTTTGTACATGGCAGGTATTTCACACTGATCACAAAGAAGAAGAATAGCAAGTAAAATATAGTGCAGCCTACACCAGCACAAGTGAAATATAGTGCAGCCTATACCAGCGCAAGTGAAATTGAGTGCAGCCTACACCAGCGCAAGTGAAATATAGTGCAGCCTACACCAGCGCAAGTGAAATATAGTGCAGCCTACAACAGAGCAAGAGAAATATAGTGCAGTGTAAATCAAGAGCAAGTGAAAATTATAGTGCACCCTATACCAGAGCAAGTGGAATATAGTGCAGCCTACACCAGCACAAGTGAAATATAGTGCAACCTACACCAGCGCAAGTGATATATAGTGAAGCCTACAACAGAACAAGAGAAATATAGTGCAGTGTAAATCAAGAACAAGTGAAAGTTATAGTGCACCCTATACCAGAGCAAGTGGAATATAGTGTAGCCTACACCAGCGCAAGTGAATTATAGTGCAACCTACACCAGCGCAAGTAAAACATAGTGCAGTGGATTTCAGTAAGTATTTTAGAGGTAAGTGAAATATATATATATGTTTATAAAATCTGAAGTGGAAGCATAATTTACCACAGATTGGTACATAATAAATCGTGTTCTTTAAAACAATGCATTAAGAATTCTGTAACATTTTGCAACTTGATTTTAACATCAATCTTTCTATTTTGTACATCATAGGTATTTCAAACTGAGCACAAAGAAGAAGAAGAGCAAGTAAAATATAGTGCAGCCTACACCAGCGCAAGTGAATTATAGTGCAGCCTACACCAGAGAAAGTAAAATACAGTGCAGCCTACACCAGCGCAAGTAAAATATAGTGCAGCCTACACCAGCTAAAGTGAAATATAGTGCAGCCTACACCAGCGCAAGTGAAATATAGTGCAGCCTACAACAGAGCAAGAGAAATATAGTGCAGTGTAAATCAAGAGCAAGTGTGAGTTATAGTGCACCCTACACCAGAGCAAGTGGAATATAGTGCAGCCTACACAGCGCAAGTGAAATATAGTGCAGCCTACACCAGCCCAAGTGAAATATAGTGCAGCCTACAACAGAGCAAGAGAAATATAGTGCAGTATAAATCAACAGCAAGTGCAAGTCATAGTCCACCCTACACCAGAGCAAGTGGAATATAGTGCAGTGTAAATCAAGAGCAAGTGAAAATTATAGTGCAGTCTACACCAGAGCAAGTAAAATATAGTGCAGTGTAACTCAAGAGCAAGTGAAAATTATAGTGCACCCTATACCAGAGCAAGTGGAATATAGTGGAGCCTACAACAGAGCAAGAGAAATATAGTGCAGCCTACAACAGAGCAAGAGAAATATAGTGCAGTGCAAATCAAGAGCATGTGAAAGTTAGTGTACCATACACCAGAGCACGTGGAATATAGTGCAGTGGAAATCAAGAGCAAGTGAAAATTATAGTGCAGTCTATACAAGCTCAAGCAAAATATAGTGCAGTGTAACTCAAGAGCAAGTGCAAATTATAGTGCAACCTACACCAGCGCAAGTAAAACATAGTGCAGTGGATTTCAGTAAGTATTTTAGAGGTTTTGTGAAATATATATATATGTTTATAAAATCTGAAGTGGAAGCATAACTTACCACATGTTGGTACATAATAAATCCTGTTCTTTAAAACGATGCATTAAGAATTCTGTAACATTTTGCAACTTGATTTTAACATCAATTTTTCTATTTTGTACATCGTAGGTATTTCAAACTGAGCACAAAGAAGAAGAAGAGCAAGTAAAATATAGTGCAACCTACACAAGCGCAAGTGAAATATAGTACAGCCTACAACAGATAAAGTGAAATATAGTGCAGCCTACACCAGCGCAAGTGAAATATAGTGCAGCCTACACCAGAGAAAGTAAAATACAATGCAGCCTACATCAGCGCAAGTAAAATATAGTGCAGCCTACACCAGCTAAAGTGAAATATAGTGCAGCCTACACCAGTGCAAATGAAATATAGTGCAGCCTACAACAGAGCAAAAGAAATATAGTGCAGTATAAATCAACAGCAAGTGAAAATTATAGTGCAACCTACACCAGCAGAAGTGAAATATAGTGCAGTGTAAAGCAAGAGCAAGTGCACATTAATGTCCAGCCTACACCAGCGCAAGTAAAATATAGTCCAGTGGATTTCAGTAAGTATTTTAAAGGTAAGTGAAATCTATATATGTTTATAAAATCTGAAGTGGAAGCATAACTTACCACAGGTAGGTACATAATATTCCTGTTCTTTAAAACAATGCATTAAGAATTCTGTAACATTTTGCAACTTGATTTTAAAATGAATTTTTCTATTTTGTACATGGCAGGTATTTAACACTGAGCACAAAGAAGAAGAAAAAGAGCAAGTGGAATATAGTGCACCCTACAGCAGAGAAAGTAAAATACAGTGTAGCCTAAACCAGAGCAAGTGGAATATAGTGCAGCCTACACCAGCGCAGGTGAAATATAGTGCAGCCTACAAGAGAGCAAGAGAAATATAGTGCATTGCAAATCAAGAGCAAGTGTAAATTATTGTGCACCCTACACCAGACTACGTGGAATATAGTGCAGTGCAAATCAAGAGCAAGTGAAAATTATAGTGCAGCCTATACCAGCGCAAGTAAAATATAGTCCAGTGGATTTCAGTAAGTATTTTAAAGGTAAGTAAAATATATATATGTTTATAAAATCTGAAGTGGAAGCATAACTTACTACAGGTTGGTGCATAATAAATCCTGTTCTTTAAAATAATGCATTAAGAATTCTGTAACTTGATTTTAACATAAATTTTTCTGTTTTGTCATATGGCAGGTATTTCACACTGAGCACAAAGAAGAATAAGAAGAAGAGCAATTGTAATATAGTGCAGCCTACACCACAGAAAGTAAAATACAGGGCAGCCTACACCAGCGCAAGAGAAATTGAGTGCATCCTAAACCAGCGCAAGTGAAATATAGTGCAGCCTACAACAGAGCAAGAGAAATATAGTGCAGTGTAAATCAAGAGCAAGTGAAAGTTATAGTGCACCCTATACCAGAGCAAGTGGAATATAGTGCAGCCTACACCAGCGCAAGTAAAATATAGTGCAACCCACACCAGCGCAAGTGAAGCCTACAACAGAGCAAGAGAAATATAGTGCAGTGTAAATCAAGAGCAAGTGAAAGTTATAGTGCACCCTATACCAGAGCAAGTGAAATATAGTGCAGCCTACAACAGAGGAAGAGAAATAAAGTGCAGGTAAATCAACAGGAAGTGAAAATTATAGTGCACCCTACACCCGAGCATGTGGAATATAGTGCAGTGTAAATCAAGAGCAAGTGAAAATTATAGTGCACCCTACACCAGCTGAAGTGGAATATAGTGCAGTGTAATGCAAGAGCAAGTGCAAATTAATGTGCAGCCTACACCAGCGCAAGTAAAATATAGTCCAGTGGATTTCAGTAAGTATTTTAAAGGTAAGTGAAATATATATATGTTTATAAAATCTGAAGTGGAAGCATAACTTACTAAAGGTTGGTGCATAATAAATCCTGTTCTTTAAAATAATGCATTAATAATTCTGTAACTTGATTTTAACATCAATTTTTCTGTTTTGTCATATGGCAGGTATTTCACACTGAGCACAAAGAAGAATAAGAAGAAGAGCAAGTGGAATGTAGTGCAGCCTACACCAGAGAAAGTAAAATACAGTGCAGCCTACACCAGCGCAAGTGAATTTGAGTGCAGCCTACACCAGCGCAAGTGGAATATAGTACAGCCTACACCAGCGCAAGTGAAATATAGTGCAGTGCAAATGAAGAGCAAATGAAAATTATAGTGCACCGTACACCAGAGCACGTGGAATATAGTGCAGTGGAAATCAAGAGCAAGTGAAAATTATAGTGCAATCTGTACAAGCTCAAGCAAAATATAGTGCAGTATAAAGCAAGAGCAAGTGCAAATTAGTGTGCAGCCAACACCAGAGCAAGTGAATTATAGTGTAACCTACACCAGCGCAAGTAAAACATAGTGCAGTGGATTTCAGTAAGTATTTTAGAGGTAAGTGAAATATATGTATGTTTATAAAATCTGAAGTGGAAGCATAATTTACCACAGGTTGGTACATAATAAATCCTGTTCTTAAAAACGATGCATTAAGAATTCTGTAACATTTTGCAACTTGATTTTAACATCAATCTTTCTATTTTGTACATCGTAGGTATTTCAAACTGAGCACAAAGAAGAAGAAGAGCAAGTAAAATATAGTGCAGCCTACACCAACGCAAGTGAAATATAGTGCAGCCTACACCAGCAAAGTGAAAAATAGTGCAGCCTACACCAGCGCAAGTAAAATATAGTGCAGCCTACACCAGCTAAAGTGAAATATAGTGCAGCCTACACCAGCTAAAGTAAAATACAGTGCAGCCCACACCAGCGCAAGTGAATTATAGTGCAGCCTACACCAGAGAAAGTAAAATATAGTGCAACCTAAACCAGTGCAGGTGAAATATAGTGCAGCCTACAACAGATCAACAGAACTATAGTGCAGTGTAAATCAAGAGCAAGTGCAAATTAGTGCGCAGCCTACACCAGAGCAAGTGAATTATAGTACAACCTACACCAGCTCAAGTAAAACATAGTGCAGTGGATTTCAGTAAGTATTTTAGAGGTAAGTGAAATATATATATATGTTTATAAAATCTGAAGTGGAAGCATAACTTACCACAGGTTGGTACATAATAAATATTGTTCTTTAAAACAATGCATTAAGAATTCTGTAACATTTTGCACCTGGATTTTAACATCAATTTTTCTGTTTTGTCACAAGGCAGGTATTTCACACTGAGCACAAAGAAAAATAAGAAGAAGAGCAAGTGGAATATAGTGCAGCCTACACCAGAGAAAGTAAAATAAGTGCAGCCTACACCAGCGCAAGTGAAATATAGTGCAGCCTACACCATCGCAAGTGAAATATAGTGCAGCCTACAACATAGCAAGAGAAATATAGTGCAGTGTAAATCAACCGCAAGTGAATGTTATAGTGCACCCTATACCAGAGCAAGTGGAATATAGTGCAGCCTACACCAGCGCAAGTGAAATATAGTGCAGCCTACAACATAGCAAGAGAAATATAGTCAGGTAAATCAACAGGAAGTGAAAATTATAGTGCACCCTACACCCGAGCACGTGGAATATAGTGCAGTGTAAATCAAGAGCAAGTGAAAATTATAGTGCACCCTACACCAGAGCAAGTAAAATGTAAAATATAGTGCAGTATAAATCAACAGCAAGTGCAAGTCATAGTGAACCCTACACCAGCAGAAGTGAAATATAGTGCAGTGTAATGCAAGAGCAAGTGCAAATTAATGTGCAGCCTACACCAGCGCAAGTAAAATATAGTCCAGTGGATTTCAGTAAGTATTTTAAAGGTAAGTGAAATATATATATGTTTATAAAATCTGAAGTGGAAGCATAACTTACTACAAGTTGGTTCATAATAAATCCTGTTCTTTAAAATAATGCATTAAGAGTTCTGTAACTTGATTTTAACATCAATTTTTCTGTTTTGTCACAAGGCAGGTATTTCACACTGAGCACAAAGAAGAATAAGAAGAAGAGCAAGTGGAATATAGTGCAGCCTACACCACAGAAAGTAAAATACAGTGCAGCCTACACCAGCGCAAGTGAAATATAGTGCAGCCTACAACAGAGCAAGAGAAATATAGTGCAGTGTAAATCAAGAGCAAGTGAAAATTATAGTGCACCCTATACCAGAGCAAGTGGAATATAGTGCAGCCTACACCAGCGCAAGTGAAATATAGTGCAACCTACACCAGCGCAAGTGAAATATAGTGCAGCCTACACCAGCACAAGTGGAATATAGTACAGCCTACACCAGCGCAAGTGAAATATAGTGAAGCCTACAACAGAGCAAGAGAAATATAGTGCAGTGTAAATCAAGAACAAGTGAAAGTTATAGTGCACCCTATACCACAGCAAGTGGAATATAGTGTAGCCTACAACAGAGCAAGAGAAATATAGTGCAGTGCAAATGAAGAGCAAATGAAAATTATAGTGCACCGTACACCAGAGCACGTGGAATATAGTGCAGTGGAAATCAAGAGCAAGTGAAAATTATAGTGCAGTCTGTACAAGCTCAAGCAAAATATAGTGCAGTGTAAAGCAAGAGCAAGTGCAAATTAGTGTGCAGCCAACACCAGAGCAAGTGAATTATAGTGCAACCTACACCAGCGCAAGTAAAACATAGTGCAGTGGATTTCAGTAAGTATTTTAGAGGTAAGTGAAATATATGTATGTTTATAAAATCTGAAGTGGAAGCATAATTTACCACAGGTTGGTACATAATAAATCCTGTTCTTAAAAACGATGCATTAAGAATTCTGTAACATTTTGCAACTTGATTTTAACATCAATCTTTCTATTTTGTACATCGTAGGTATTTCAAACTGAGCACAAAGAAGAAGAAGAGCAAGTAAAATATAGTGCAGCCTACACCAACGCAAGTGAAATATAGAGCAGCCTACACCAGCAAAGTGAAATATAGTGCAGCCTACACCAGCGCAAGTAAAATATAGTGCAGCCTACACCAGCTAAAGTGAAATATAGTGCAGCCTACACCAACTAAAGTAAAATACAGTGCAGCCCTCACCAGCGCAAGTGAATTATAGTGCAGCCTACACCAGAGAAAGTAAAATATAGTGCAACCTAAACCAGTGCAGGTGAAATATAGTGCATCCTACAACAGATCAACAGAACTATAGTGCAGTGTAAATCAAGAGCAAGTGCAAATTAGTGCGCAGCCTACACCAGAGCAAGTGAATTATAGTACAACCTACACCAGCTCAAGTAAAACATAGTGCAGTGGATTTCAGTAAGTATTTTAGAGGTAAGTGAAATATATATATATGTTTATAAAATCTGAAGTGGAAGCATAACTTACTACAAGTTGGTTCATAATAAATCCTGTTCTTTAAAATAATGCATTCTGTAACTCGATTTTAACATCAATTTTTCTGTTTTGTCACAAGGCAGGTATTTCACACTGAGCACAAAGAAGAATAAGAAGAAGAGCAAGTGGAATATAGTGCAGCCTACACCAGAGAAAGTAAAATACAGTGCAGCCTACACCAGCGCAAGTGAAATTGAGTGCAGCCTACACCAGCGCAAGTGAAATATAGTGCAGCCTACAACAGAGCAAGAGAAATATAGTGCAGTGTAAATCAAGAGCAAGTGAAAATTATAGTGCACCCTATACCAGAGCAAGTGGAATATAGTGCAGCCTACACCAGCGCAAGTGAAATATAGTGCAACCTACACCAGCGCAAGTGAAATATAGTGAAGCCTACAACAGAGCAAGAGAAATATAGTGCAGTGTAAATCAAGAACAAGTGAAAGTTATAGTGCACCCTATACCACAGCAAGTGGAATATAGTGTAGCCTACACCAGAGCAAGTGCAAATTAATGTGCAGCCTACACCAGCGCAAGTAAAACATAGTGCAGTGGATTTCAGTAAGTATTTTAGAGGTAAGTGAAATGTATGTATGTTTATAAAATCTGAAGTGGAAGCATAATTTACCACAGGTTGGTACATAATAAATCCTGTTCTTAAAAACGATGCATTAAGAATTCTGTAACATTTTGCAACTTGATTTTAACATCAATTTTTCTATTTTGTACATCGTAGGTATTTTAAAGTGAGCACAAATAAAGAAGAAGAGCAAGTAAAATATAGTGCAGCCTACACCAACGCAAGTGAAATATAGTGCAGCCTACACCAGAGAAAGTAAAATACAGTGCAGCCTACACCAGCGCAATTGAAATATAGTGCAGCCTACACCAGCGCAAGTGAATTATAGTGCAGCCTACAACAGATCAACAGAACTATAGTGCAGTGTAAATCAAGAGCAAGTGAAAATTATAGTGCAGCCTACACCAGCGGAAGTGAAATATATGGCAGTGTAAAAAAAGAGCAAGTACAAATTAGTGTGCAGCCTACACCAGAGCAAGTGAATTATAGTACAACCTACACCAGTTCAAGTAAAACATAGTGCAGTGGATTTCAGTAAGTATTTTAGAGGTAAGTGAAATATACATATATATGTTTATAAAATCTGAAGTGGAAGCATAACTTACCACAGGTTGGTACATAATAAATCCTGTTCTTTAAAACAATGCATTAAGAATTCTGTAACATTTTGCACCTGGATTTTAACATCAATTTTTCTGTTTTGTCACAATGCAGGTATTTCACACTGAGCACAAAGAAAAATAAGAAGAAGAGCAAGTGGAATATAGTGCAGCCTACACCAGAGAAAGTAAAATAAGTGCAGCCTACACCAGCGCAAGTGAAATATAGTGCAGCCTACACCAGCGCAAGTGAAATATAGTGCAGCCTACAACAGAGCAAGAGAAATATAGTGCAGTGTAAATCAACAGCAAGTGAATGTTATAGTGCACCCTATACCAGAGCAAGTGGAAAATAGTGCAGCCTACACCAGCGCAAGTGAAATATAGTGCAGCCTACAACATAGCAAGAGAAATATAGTGCAGGTAAATCAACAGGAAATGAAAATTATAGTGCACCCTACACCCGGGCACGTGGAATATAGTGCAGTGTAAATCAAGAGCAAGTGAAAATTATAGTGCAGCCTATACCAGCCGAAGTGAAATATAGTGCAGTGTAATGCAAGAGCAAGTGCAAATTAATGTGCAGCCTACACCAGCGCAAGTAAAATATAGTCCAGTGGATTTCAGTAAGTATTTTAAAGGTAAGTGAAATATATATATGTTTATAAAATCTGAAGTGAAAGCATAACTTACTAAAGGTTGGTGCATAATAAATCCTGTTCTTTAAAATAATGCATTACGAGTTCTGTAACTTGATTTTAACATCAATTTTTCTGTTTTGTCATATGGCAGGTATTTCACACTGAGCACAAAGAAGAATAAGAAGAAGAGCAAGTGGAATATAGTGCAGCCTACACCAGAGAAAGTAAAATACAGTGCAGCCTACACCAGCACAAGTGAAATTGAGTGCAGCCTACACCAGCGCAAGTGAAATATAGTGCAGTGTAAATCAGGAGCAAGTGAAAATTATAGTGCACCCTATACCAGAGCAAGTGGAATATAGTGCAGCCTACACCAGCGCAAGTAAAATATAGTGCAGCCTACACCAGCGCAAGTGAAATATAGTGCAGTGTAAATCAAGAGCAAGTGCAAATTAGTGTGCAGCCTACACCAGAGCAAGTGAATTATAGTACAACATACACCAGCGCAAGTAAAACATAGTGCAGTGGATTTCAGTAAGTATTTTAGAGGTAAGTGAAATATATATATATATATGTTTATAAAATCTGAAGTGGAAGCATAACTTAGCACAGGTTGGTACATAATAAATCCTGTTCTTTAAAACAATGCATTAAGAATTCTGTAACTTGATTTTAACATCAATTTTTCCATTTTGTCATATGGCAGGTATTTCACACTGAGCACAAAGAAGAATTAGAAGAAGAGCAAGTGGAATACAGTGCAGCCTACACCAGCGCAAGTGAAATATAGTGCAGCCTACACCAGCGCAATTGAAATATAGTGCAGCCTACACCAGCGCAAGTGAAATATAGTGCAGCCTACACCAGCGCAAGTGAAATATAGTGCAGCCTACAACAGAGCAAGAGAAATATAGTGCAGTATAAATCAACAGCAAGTGCACTCATAGTGCACCCTACACCAGAGCAAGTGGAATATAGTGCAGTGTAAATCAAGATCAAGTGAAAATTATAGTGCAACCTACACCTGCAGAAGTGAAATATAGTGCAGTGTAAAGCAAGAGCAAGTGCAAATTAATGTGCAGCCTATACCAGCGCAAGTAAAATATAGTCCAGTAGATTTCAGTAAGTATTTTAAAGGTAAGTGAAATATATATATGTTTATAAAATCTGAAGTGGAAGCATAACTTACCACAGGTTGGTACATAATAAATCCTGTTCTTTAACACAATGCATTAAGAATTCTGTAACATTTTGCAACTTGATTTTAACATCAATTTTTCTGTTTTGTAACATGGCAGGTATTTCACACTGAGCACAAAGAAGAATAAGAAGAAGAGCAAGTGGAATATAGTGCAGCCTACACCAGAGAAAGTAAAATAAGTGCAGCCTACACCAGAGAAAGTAAAATAAGTGCAGCCTACACCAGCGCAAGTGAAATATAGTGCAGCCTACCCCAGCGCAAGTAAAATATAGTGGAGCCTACAACAGAGCAAGAGAAATATAGTGCAGGTAAATCAACAGGAATTGAAAATTATAGTGCACCCTACACCAGAGCACGTGGAATGTAGTGCAGTGTAAATCAAGAGCAAGTGAAAATTATAGTGCAGCCTACACCAGCGGAAGTGAAATATAGTGCAGCATAAAGCAAGAGCAAGTGCAAATTAATGTGCAGCCTACACCAGAGCAAGTGAATTATAGTGCAACCTACACCAGCGAAAGTAAAACATAGTGCAGTGGATTTCAGTAAGTATTTTAGAGGTAAGTAAAATTTATATATGTTTATAAAATCTGAAGCGGAAGCATAACTTGCCACAGGTTGGTACATAATAAATATTGTTCTTTAAAACAATGCATTAAGAATTGTGTAACATCTTGCAACTTGAGTTTAACATCAATTTTTCTGTTTTGTACATGGCAGGTATTTCACACTGATCACAAAGAAGAAGAAGAGCAAGTAAAATATAGTGCAGCCTACACCAGCGCAAGTGAAATATAGTGCAGCCTACACCAGCGCAAGTGAAATATAGTGCAGCCTACACAGTGCAAGTGAAATATTGTGCAGCCTACACCAGCGCAAGTGAAATATAGTGCAGCCTACACAGTGCAAGTGAAATATTGTGCAGCCTACAACAGCGCAAGTACAATACAGTGCAGCCTACACCAGCGCAAGTGAAATATAGTGCAGCCTACACAGTGCAAGTGAAATATTGTGCAGCCTACACCAGCGCAAGTGAAATATAGTGCAGCCTACACGGGCGCAATTGAAATATAGTGCAAATATAGTCCGATGGGTTTTTTTATGTGCTTATATTTATAAATATGAGGCGCAGAGGCCATCAGGGTATAGCGAACACTGGGTCCTTCAGGCTCTAAGGATTTACCCGACATTAGGTTTAGGTTAGTGTGTGTATAGTATATGAATTTATTACTAATTGCATTTTTATATTGTTGTTTTTAATGATGTTAAAAAAAACATTTTTGCATTTTCATGGTCGGGGAGACTGCAGGGGAGATTAGTAACTTGCAGTTCCAAAATCCGTGAATACACTCATGAGTTTGAGCACACAATACACGGAATTTTACTTCTGTAATACTGTTAACCAGTATTCTGTGCTGTTAACTATTAGCATCACAGAACAATAATAGGTAGCATGGATGCACCTGTCGTTTGTTTTCTGACTATATTTCAACATGGTCATGTATGTTAATAACGCAACATCTAAGAGCGAATTGTTTATTGTATATTATCTGCTACTTTGGAAACGCATTATCTATTAATAAGGTTTTCACTTAATCTTTTATTTCGGGTAAATTTTAATACTGTTAACAATTAACTCATGATTAATATTCCTGTATTTCTTTGGCCACAATCAGAAGGAGATAAACTCTGTAGTGATGAAAATTATTAAAAACATTTGTTTATAGGGTTTTGTTTTCACCCTTATTGTCTCATAATTTACAAAGTGAAAATATAAAAAATTAAATCTTTTATTTCTCAACTTCTGAATGACCACAGTAAATTATTTGGAGATCTGTCATAAGGAAAATTAATTTTAACAGAAATAAACTGTATCATAATTAATAGTGAAAAACTTAATAAAATAGATATAAAGTACAGTGAGATTTAATTATAATTTTGGCTAGATAACAACTTCAGTAATTTCTAACCACTTACTCGGACATGTTTCAAAAGCAGTTGCCTTCATCCTCATCATGGATGCATTGTTGACTTTCATGTGATTTGTAGGTTTTACAAATTTGGAGATGAAGTCAATCTGTTTTGGAAGATCAAATTTAACTATACCATTTTTATTCTTTTATATAAATAACTCTTCCCTGTTAGTTCTCTTGGCTTTTAGGAGCATGTGAGAAATATAAAATATAACACATGCAAAAATTAGCAACAGCACACTAATTTTGGTTCCAAAACCATGCTTTTCTAAATTAAAAAGAAAACTCCTAAAACAATCTAGAAACCAATAGATTTGGCAGATTTGGAAAATTTATTTCTTAAAACAAATAAAGAAGAGGTGGTTAAGTTTGAATTTCTCAAACAAAATGGCTCATCTTAAGTTTGTCAAACCTATAGACTGACATCTGCAGAACATGCGAGAAAGCTGAAAATGAATCCATGCTGGGATGGATGCAAATACAGAGTAAGTGGTTGAAAATTAGCAAGGTTTGAGTGATATCAAGTCAAAATTAAAATTTAATGTTCAAAATTCCCACAAATTAAAAAAATAACATACAATGAAGTTGTTTGAGTTATGAGCCACTTGAGCACAGTTGTTTACTGGAGAAATGCACTTGCTGCAATCAAATAAGATACACAGAAAGTAATTGCAAGTAAATTTATTGTTATAAAAAAATAAACTAACACTGTATTTAAAACTGATTAAGCACTAATATGTGTTATAAAAGTTGTTGGAAAAGGATGCCCTTCAAAGGCAATACATTGCTGGCAACTGAATAAATAATTTTTGTATGTCATCTGACTTTTCTTCCACAAGAACATGTTCATTAACAATATATTTCTTGTCAATGAGAGATCCAGTCTTTTGTAACTTTTTAACAAGATGGCAAACATTTTCTCTACCTGCAACACAATTGCCAGAACATTTTCTTGCAAATTGTCTTACATATCTCTACAAGAATCTATATTTACTAAATACTGTGCATAAAAATTCATTCTTCACGGCTAAATTTATGTAGTGGAATAAGTAATTAGTAAAATTAGCACACAGCTTACACACAATTAAAGCCCTGAGCAACACACTGACAAAGTCCCCCTCAAACTAACTATGACCTTGACAATTGGCTAATGCCCATATGCAACCATGCTCTGCTCATCTGTAACTCAAATAACCTCCTTATATTAGCATTCAATAAATCAGTACATATAGTCTGCAGTCTTTTAAATATAAAACTATTTATTATATGGCTTAAAAATGTACCAAATTATACTGTTAAAATTAATATTGAAATTAAATACACATAAGTTACAAATAGTTGTTTTTGGTTTTCAGCTATAATGTCTGTGGCTAATGTCCATTATTAAAAATGATCTGTGCGTTCATTTGGTGCTTGAAGTACTCCGATCAGCTAGTACTTGTCACGTAAACATGGGACGACCTGCTCTCAATGCCTCACTGGAAAACAATGTGTTATGCAACAGGCAGAACATTAATCATGTGCAGATTCCGGAAGTTCAGGCATTTATTTTGGCTAAAATAGGCAGGCAAAAAGGCACTTAATACTGAAAATAATCAATAATATAATCAAAATAGGCACTTGTTAAAAGTGAACACAGAGTCATATCCCTCATATCCTTCATTATTAATGAAAATATGTATTTAAGATACTTAATAATTTCTTTATCACATAATTAAAGTACTTAAGCTTACTTTTCTTGGTTACAAGCAACAACAAAAAGTTTTTTAAAGTTATTAACTGCCATAGTTAGTCACTTGAAAGAAAATTTTTCCTCATGGATAAAAAACGTTCTACCTCCTCTGAAATGATGGAACATATTTAAAACTACCTATTTCTGGAAAACTCATACCATTACAACAGAACATTCACCTCACAGGACATAATGGAAATGTTGATCAAGACAAAGTAAAGCATGTGTTTTGAATAGTTCTGGCAAATGAGCAAAAGGTGTGCCATTGTTTCTGGTTGAGTTTATTTTCTGTTTAGGCATTAATCAGGTTTGTATCTCTTTTACTTCCATATTGAACACATTCAGTTTATTGCACAACTGTTCCATTCTCATCTTTTTCACTTGCAATTGTTTTTTACATTTATGCAGCTTTTACTCCACCACAAATTTCCTATAATTGTCTTCTGCAGCCCAATAAAAGTCACTTGCCAGGATTATTCAAAATTACAGTAACTCCTTTATTCTCTCTATTTCTGGTATTTATATGCCTGAGGTAACCTTGTGTTCCTTTCACTAATGAAGGTTCTGCTATTTAAAGAGCTTAAGTGAATGGGTTAAGGAGAAAGTTTTTGACTGTTGGAAAAGAAATAAACATATAACAGGATATATAACCTGGAATTTGGAATATACACAAGAATACACATAAAAAGCTGTTGGTTTTAACCCCCACATAAACATGCAGTTATCAACAATTTAACACATTGGCTAGTTAACCTTAAAATTAGCAACAAAGAATACTTTAAAGAGGGGAAAAAAAAAAAAAAAAAGAACAGCATTTAAAAATAGTTATAACAAAGAGCTAGTACACAAAAAGTACAGAAATTCAAGAGGCAAAAGCTTATTAAAGAAACCACAACACTTTCAACAAAAAAAAGGTAAGCTAATTTTTAAAAAATTTACATATCATCCATGGGCTACAAAAAAAAAAATTCAAAATGTTTTAGAATATTTTCATATCAGGTTGCACCTGTAAACAGATTTAATGTTAAAAATCTACTGATTGATAATGCTAATAATAGTATTCCACAAGAGAACAAAGCCGGTATTTATAAAATAAGTTGTGCAGAGTGTAAAAAATCAATATTGGAAAAACAAAGAGAAACATAGGCACACAGTAAAAAGAACATTTCAGAAATATAAAATATAAACCGTTGGAGAAATCAGCATTGGCATTGCATTTCTGGACAGAAAACCATGACAAATTGAAAAAAAAAATATTAAAATCAGTGCAAGGACCTACAAAATTAGCAACATGGGAGAAAATCTATTTACAAGTACAAAAACAGTTTAATGAGCTTCGACACTTCCAGTGATGAAAACATAAACTTCAAGTTAATCACACCTCCACCAGAGAGGATAACACATCCCTACAGCATAACAGCTTATCCTCCAGTCTGATGATGTAAACGAAGTGTTCATGAAACTAGTTCTACATATTTAAACAAGTAAGTGGAGCAAAAGAGTGTTAGTTCTTCTCAATCCACAATGATATTAATATATGATTAGCTTCACTGTGCAATGTTCCAAATAACAATTTTAGTTAATGTAACAAAATTCTAAATTAAATATTTTAGTGAAGTGAACATACCATTTAATTTTTCACTTCAATATATTAAAAGTGTTTATGTGCTTTTTAAAATACATAAATAATCACAGAAAAAATCCATAACAATACAAAAAAGGCGAAAACAAAAAATTTAAACCTTAAAATAGGCAGCAGAAGCCAAAAGAGGCAAAATAAACAAACACTGGCCCTACTGACCCCAAATGGTGTGGAAACATGTTCATTTCTATCTGACTCTTACATATATCTACCCAGAAAGAAAAGGCATTTTTAACTAAATTCCAGGCTCTGCATATGAGACTGTGTCTCTCTACTACTCGTATTATCAATAGGAGCCCCTGTATGGTAAGGGAGAGATGAAAGTCTTGCAATAAATGAATAATTTATTGTTTACTACTAAAGAACATTAACATAAAAATCTTGTATGGTTGTCTTTATGTTGTATGAATTAGATTCAATAATAATATGTACCAAGAAATCTCACCTTTGCTAAATATGGCATCCAAAAAAAATGCAGAAGTTGCAGCTAACATTATTTCACCCATATTGGCTTATCTGAGAATAGCACATCTTTTCCTTGTGTGAACAATTCAAATATCACTACCTGAAAACAAAATGATTGAAATAAAGTTTACTGCACTTCTTGAGTAGACCAAAAACCAATAGAAACAGTACAATAAACTTTTTAGTTTTAAGAAGTTTTTCATTTTTGTATGAGCAATGATTTTCTTCTATTTTAAATTTGAACATTCTTTAAAGGTTAATTGTATAAAGAATAAATAAATAAAAAGGATAAAATAAAAAAAGGTTTGTTAGACACTGATGCCAATAGTCAGCAACTTTTTATATCTCCTCAAAGATCTCACTGTAATATGTGGAATTGAATTGCGATCCAGATGCATATCATTAAATAAATTCATAACTCTCGAGATCATAGCATGTCCCATTGCCAATCATAATTAAAATTAGAATTCTTTCACTTTCACTCAGTATCAGATAGAATTATTTAACATATCAGATGTGAAATTTAATCCCTTAAGTAAATGTGTCAATAAAAATTGTTCCATTGATATAAATAAAGGACAGTATTTATGCTATTACTGACAAAACATAACAAGTGTTTTATTATTTGCTGTACTTTTTTGTTTTTATTTTTAGTAACAATACATTTGAACAGAAGTGTCTAGTGTGAATACTTTTTGAAAAGCTCTTAATGGACATTATTTGAAAGTGAAAAAATATACTGGGTAGCTATTGCATTCAAAATAAGAGAGTTGCAGTTTTTGATTGTTTGTTTTTTTTAATGGTGTTTAATGCTTGTTTTTACTGCTGAGGTGCTAGAGTTGGAATTAATATCACTTTTGAGTTCTCAGTATACGGCTATACCCACACTCAGAGTTTCCTGTCACAGAACCACATGCTTGAAAAGATTAAGTGGTGGGGGACTTTTAACTAACCCTTAAAAACACAATCTGGAAAAAAGTATTAAGAATAATAAAATAAAATAAACTTTAAAATTTAATAAAAAACTAAAAAGTATTTATTTGTAAATCACAAAAATTTATGATACTGCAGGGACAGGTATGATACTTAAACGTGAGTGTTGCAAAAGCATTAATTTTTAAATTTATTTATAATAAAAGTAATGATCTGATTGTCATGGAACAAATTCCATTTTATACAGAAAATAATGAAGAACAAATGTGTGCAAAATTTCAAAATTGCAATTTTTAAGCCCATTTTTGCAATTTCCCCATAACTCATTTTTGAAAATTATCACTTATGTAATTGTCTTTTTACCTTGACCTTGACTATTAACTTAGCAACTTCATGCAAAATTACCTCATTAACTCCAATCCTCAGGAGAGGAGCTGGTAGATATAACGAGTATACAGGTCCAGCACTGAAATATCGACCAAGGTTGAAACCATTAATGAACACAACTCCTCTGCCCCAATTTGTCATATTCAGAAATGTGTCAAAAGGTTCCTCTACCTCAAACGTGGCCAGAAAGAGTGCCGGACTGTTAATTACATTATCAGTTACAGGTTGCCAACCATTCAACCTGGAAAAAAAAAAGAAAAAGAAAAAAAAAGGCAAAATTAAGTTCAAATTCTGTAACTGCAGTGTTTAAAAGCTCTTCATAAGCATTATTATAAAGTGTAAAAATATTTTGGGTATTCCATTTAAAATAAGAGAATTTGAATTATTTCCTCGTTAATGTCATTTTTCAGTTCTCAGTACATGGCTATCCCCACATACATAGTTTCATATTGTTGAACCACATGTTTCAAAAGCAATTTAGGTGGTGCCATTCAACTAAACAGCAATTAAAAATGTTAGCGGAGTATGGAATAGAAGATTAATAGAGAGGTATTCAAAAAGAGTGTGAGAAAAATGTCTTGGAAGGTGACGTGGGTGAGGGGGGTAGAGAGTAAAGTAGTATTATTTACATCCTGCACATATTAATATTATAAGATTTTCTCATTATTTTTTCAATATATGTTCATTCCTTCTCCCTCTCACTGACACTCATAGCTGATATATGAAAGTAGCAAACTTTTACCTTGTAACCCAGCTGGCTTTTAATTGTAATGAAATAATCTCCCATTCTGTCAGTACAATGTCATCCAACTTGAGTATGGTGCCCTCTAGCAAGCCTTTCTGTTGTTGAAAATCAGACCAAATGCCAATGTTGTTTCTTCCCCAATTTTCCACAAAGATATCCAATGTTGCATTTGTTTTCTGGATCTTTTTCAGCATCAGTTGTGAATCTCTGCATTGACAATATTAAAAATATACATAGATAAAATATTATACTTAAAATATTTTATAATAAAACATAAATTTTGTTTGATGCTACATAAAAAGTAACAATGTATCTGAACTACTTATAACTATTTAGGATGTTACTTAGTTTTCACTGCAGAATATTTGAATGAAGAAGGGCATTAAAAGCTTGGAGTATTTAATTTGTAAATAGACAACTTGCATATTTTATGTGGATGTTTTTCACTAACTAATGTTTACTTTCTAAAAGGTTTCTGTTTTGAGAATGCACCTGATGCACCTGATCCAAAAAATGTCCTCACTGCTGGCACAGGACTTTTCATTCAACCAAGGCTGCCTGCCTATATGTCCTTGAACTTCCGAGCAGTCACCAGTCTATATTCATTCACAAAAACTGTAGCTCAACGTATTTTACTGGGTAAATATTCCTATAAATGAATCAGCTCATTGTGTTCATTAAGAATTCATTCGGAAATTCCCTGGGCAAATATCTTCTTCCAGAACTGCAATTCACCATCTTGTGAATAGATTTGATACTATTGGTTCAGCACAAAACAAAAAACACACAGAAAGAGTACAGTTTTAACAGAGGACAAATTACATGTAATTGGCAGAAATATTTAACATTAGCCGATAAATCCTACCAAAATCATCACAGCTGCGAAAACAAAAAACCTCTTGTGTGCGGTAAGCATGTATTCTGTAGGACCTGTAGTTTAAAATGTTCCTGAAATGTCAGCAGCCTAAATCCAAAGGCAACATAAACTATAAAACATAAATCTTATTAGTGACACTAACCTCAGAAGCCTGAAACTATATTTCATCCTCTTGATCGCAATTTTCTGATATAGTACATATAAATAATATAAAACATATTAGGCTGGCTCATAAGAAAAGTCAGTTTTTATGTGTAGAGGGTTTGTATGACTTTATTATGTCATCAGTTGTTAAGACACAATCATAGAATTCAGGTTACAAAGTTTGAGATTAGAGCCCTTCTAAAGCACTACTGAAAACAAGAAAGAATAAGCGAAGTGGAGGGAGATGTCATTAGTGAGCTTGTAGCACAATGATGGTTCTAGTGTTTCCATAATAGAGAAGAAAACACAAAACATTTACCACATTCTGGAAGACCTATGGAATATTGAGAATACATGCAGAGTTTTGGAAGAAAATCTGCAAAAAAGTACTCGTAGGCTGTAAGAAGAACTTGTGGTACACCAAAAGATACCATCTTCGCCCATGTCGTCTAAAAAATTATGCAGAAGCTGTAGATCTATACCTCATGAATGGACAACAAAACAAGCCCAGCCACAAAGTCAATATATGTTGTCCTAACCCCCAATTTCACGGATGATACATTTATTAGGATAATTGTTACGAGTGATGGAAAATGGGTTTATTACTGCAATCCGGGCACCTCAAACAGTGGCTTCATTCCCGTCAACCTGCCAAAGTCTTTGCTAGACAAAATCGGTTCTGGCCGAAATTAATGTTATGTGTCTAGTAGAATTTTGAAGGTGTAATTCACTGAGGGTGTGTTCCAACCGTCTGTGCAGTCGGTGTGAATCTTCATTCCAAGCAACTGGAATGGTTTCATGACGTTTTGAGACAGAGATGCCCAGCACTGGTTTATACAGTGTAACAGGGCAATGCAGGACCCCATGCCGCTCGAATAACAATGGAAAAAATCCAGGAATTGAAAGGGATCAAACTGCTACCACATCCAGCATATAGCCCTGTGATCTTGTGCCTTCAGACTACCATTTATTTATCTATCACCTATTTCTTGCATGGAAGAATATTTTGAAAAAGTTGAAACAGTAGAAGTAGGTATCACTGAATTGTTCACATTAAAATCCAGAAACTGGTACTATCGCGGGATAACAAACCTTGCTGAAAGGTGGCTGAAGAATATAGAATTTAGTAACATTTACTTTGAAAATTATTTTAGTTTCTTATCAGAAATTTTTTCAAACACAGTTTTTCTTTAAATATATATATTAATTATAATAGTATGAAAGCATAAAATACTAAGAAAAAGTCACACTTGAGATCACTATATTTCAGACTCGTGTCACTTGTCTTCTTGCCATAGAAGGACTCCACGAGTCCGAAATATAATGATCTCAAGTATGAATTTTTCTTAGTGTTTTATCCTTTCATACTATTATAATTACTGTTAATTTGTTACATTGTTAAGTGTTACTTTATTTTTCTTTTATATTATATATACATATATGTTTATGTGTGTGTGTGTACAAATATCATCAATAATAATAATAATAATAATAATAATAATAATAATTGTGTTATACAATTAATAATAGGTCATAATAATAATAAAATGATAAATACATTATCATTATAACACTTCCAATAAAAACCATCTGTTTTAGCCAAGAAAGAGGCTGATACGGTATATAACTGGGATATTTATTTGATTTGTTGTTGATCTGGTTTATTTACGGACGCTATTTAACATACCAGGTCACCAGCGTCCCATTCAATTCAGGACGTGAAACGGCCGACAAATTTTCCTCAGAAACCTCTCCTTTCAGGCTTAAGATTCTTTTTCGTGTCGTAAATGTACGACACGGGACCCACGGCTTTACTTCCCTTCCGAAGGAAGCCATACTTTGGTTTTTTACGCCCGAAAACATCCAGCGATCCAGGCCGGTTTTGAACCCGAGATCTTGGATTTAGGAAGCAAGTATGGTTGCCACTACATCACCAGGACCGACACCATTACCAGCCCGGGACAAAGCGTGTCAATATCATGGAAACATCCTGCTCGCCTGCGGAATAAAAAAGTTTTAAGTGACACCAACTGCCGGAAAAGTGATGGTCTTCTAGGATCATCATAAATGCAGACTCCTACTGTAACGTCATCCTTAGGAAACTTCGTAAAGCCATTCATCGGAAGTGACCAGGACTTTTCACCAAGGCGCGTTACTGTTGCATGACAAAGCGCAGCCTCATACTGCCAACACGCCAAATGAGACGCTGAGAAATACCAATGGGGATGTCCTTCAGCATCCTCCGTATAGCCCCGACATTGCTCCAAGCGACTCCATTTGTTCGGCCGTCTTAAACATCACATTTCGTGCGAACATTTTCCCAACGCTGAAGATGTAGAAAGGAAAGCAACTGCCTGGTTTCAAGAGCAGCCCAAGTATTTTATGTTGCTGGTTTATACGGACTTGTGAAACAATGGTACAAGTGCCCTCAATATAAAGGGAGATTATGATGAGAAATTTTATAAATGAGAAAGTATTTTTCATAATCAATACTCTTATTTGTTTAAGTTCTGTATCTATTTGTAGCTTACTTAATTACTTACCATTGTCTTGATGTGGCTATTTAAAACTTTTCTCTAAATTTACCAGTATTTTAACATTGTAATTGATACCAAACAAACAAATTGATTGATTGATTGAATTAAACTTACTCATTTCCCCAAAAATTCAGAATTGAGAAGCATTGTTGTAGAGTTTGAATTTTTGTTGACATCTTAGAACAGTCTGTTAATTTGCTGGATACACGCCTGCCATTGACAAGAACAATGCCCATATCCAGTACTGAGCCATTCTTGATCTTCAAGGTGGACTGATCTCCCAGCTGTAAGTTATGCTGACGATACACAATGTATCCATAGCTCTGCCCATTCATGTTATTTATTGGGAGGTTCTCCATGCTCATCAATTGTTTGGACCTTGATCTGTCTGCTGCAGGCTGTTAGTGTGACAGAATGTAACAGTTTCACTTTTCTTGAACTTTATATCAATATTGTAAAACAACCATAACAAGCATATATCAATAAAAAATGATCAAAAATTTTTACAGTCATAATTTCTTGCACCAAAATTTAACTTTAAAGCTTTTTGTTAGTGTAATGTATGCATGGTACTAGTTTCATTGTTTTCAATTCCGATTAGCACCTGTAAGAAGTATGCAAATAATGATATGTTCAGTTCTGCCTACAGCAAAATGGAGGTGATGGCATGAACAATATACTGCTCTGAAATTCTGCTTTTATCTCAACAAATTTTCACCTGAGGCCTATACAATGTTACAGGATACCTATAGAGAGTTTGTTCTTCCCTATAGGACTGCTTGAGGATGCTTTAAAATATTTAAAGAGGGGAGGCAATCAATTTCAAAGAATCATCGACTGGGCACTCTACTTTCTGCCCTAGCAAAAGAAAAAAAAACATGTTCGTAAAGTCTCGGCCTGAGAAACAAAACACAAGATTTTGAGTCAATTATTTTTTAATTTTAACTCTGTAACTTAAATTTAAGTTGTAAAACTATGCCCATAAATATAATATAATCAAAAATCTTAGGTAGATTAAAAGTAAAACTACTTAAAATCATGTCAACACATTAAAACACTCTTGATGGCAGGCAACATTTTGTATAAGTTCATCAATAGACCATTAGAGCACTCACAGTCACTTACATGCCAATTTAGATTGATCCATTAGTCATTCATGATTGACAAGTGAGCAAGGTCTCATGAAACATGTCCCAGTTTTTTTTTTTTTAAAGTGGAATATCAAGAGTGTTTTAATGTGTTGACATGATTTTAAGTAGTTTTACTTTTGATCTACCTAAGATTTTAAGATCCTTTCACTGTGTTGATTCCCTATATTCATCATTAATGATAATATAATCATTTTATTCAACAGTCTTCATAATATGCTTCAAACATGAAGATTTAGAAATGTTTGTAATTTTATTGACATTTATTATCATGATGTCAACATATCATACTTACAATTTGTAAAGTTATATGATCAAAATTAAGATGTCCAACAAGCTTAGCACGTTTGTATGCCCTCTTTTTAGTTTCAGGAGGGAGAGATGGTAGTTTTGTATGTATCCTGTTGTAACTGCCAATAATTTTTCTGGTGATATGATATTTTTCTCTGTAGTCTCCAGCCTCTGACAAAGGAGCATCATAATCTGTAATATATCACAAAAGTCTTATAGAATGATTTAGACCTAAATCTGTTTTGTTTAAGAAAATTTACATTTTTGTCTAAATGAACTAGTCTAAAATAATAAAATATAATTTCAACTACAAGCAAAACATGAAAAGCTGTTCAAAACCCCATCCCTGATGTTGATTTATCAACAACAACAAACAAACAAAAAAAAAAACCCTAACAGAGCGAGAACCAAAACAGCACAATAATAATTGATTATCTAAATTTCTTTAGATAATTGTTCAAAACATTTTCATTACATTCAAATATAACGTTCTAATACTTTTACTGAACTGCGTGATAGGTAACAGATCTGCTGTTGGTGCTACGTTTGTGAAAATAAATAATCAATATTATTTTTATACATGTCACCAAGCATATGAAATTGCTATAGACAATAATTATGCACCATGCTGATTACAAGAGTGTAATTGTCAATTTATAGCTTATGCACAAGATGGTTGTAAATAGAATTTTTTTTAAATTATAAATTGGTCTTCCCAAGAGCCAACCAGAAATAAGATGTTTTAAACACAATATATCAAATTCAAAAACATTCGAAGGAAATTTATTCCCAAACCTAAGAATCAAATAAACAAAATTATTCTTAGTCTTTTCTAACCTATTATAGTGTCTAGTATTATAATTATGTTATTTATTATATATTTATGCATTAATGTGACAAAATATATTGCATAACACAAATTCATTTAGAAATAGAAATTAAACAAGTGCATTTGTAGTCAAAAGACCATTTCCTTTAGAACCTACATCTGACGAGTATGCTTCTAACAATTATTCAAGAAATGGAATCAATTGCTCATAATTGGAATAAAATAATTACAATAATAAGATGGCAACTGTCCATTTAGTTATACAGAACGATCTTATATTAATCATATAATTGCCTTGTAACTGCTTCAAGAAATGAACTATTTTTAGGTGAATTTTTCATAAACTAGTTGATATATTTTATAACATTTAGCACATTCAAACTATATATTAAATATATGTTAATATTTTCACCATCCTTTGGAAATATTGGAGGATCAGCTCCTTCTACAAATACTCCAGCCCCTAGGAGGGCTTAATAAATGTGTCTTTAAGAAAGCAATCATCCACATGAACCAACTAGACAATAAACATCTTAAATGTTATAAGCAGAGCCTGGAAGTTCAAACATTTATTATGGTTAAAACAGACAGGCAAAAAGGTATTTAATATACTGAAATTAGGCATTTATTAAAAGTGAAAACAGAGAATAATATCACTCATTATTAATGAATATATATATATATATATATATATATATTAAGATACTTAATAATTTCTTTATCACATAATTAAAATACTTAGCTTACTTTTCTTGATTACAAGCAACATGAAAATGTTTTTTCAAGGTGTCAACTGTCATAGTCAGCCACTTGTCAGAGAGAACATTTTTCATCATGGAAGAAGAATGTTCTATTTCCACTGAAGCAGTGGAGCATATTTAAAAAAAGCTATTTTGGAAGGATTCGTACCAGTTGCAGCAGAACATTCATCTTTCAGGGCATATAGTAATGTTGATCAAGACAAATAAAGTAGTTTTGAATAGTCCTGAAGAATGAGCAAAAGATGTGCAATGGTTTCTGGTCAAGTTCCTTTTCTGTTTATGCATTTATAGGAGAATCAAGTTAGTATCTCTTACTTCCGTATTGAACATGTTGTAAGGACGATTTATTATACAGTTGCACTTCTCTCATCTTTCCCACTTGTAATTGTTTGTTACATTTATGCAGCTGAGAAGTTATCCCCACCACAAATTTCCTAGGATTATCTGACCCAGATTGGTGCAAGGTTATTTGCCAGGATTATTCCAAACTACGTTCTTCCCTCATCCTCTCTATTTCCTGGTATTCGTGTGCCTAAGATAACCATGCATTCTTTTAACTAATGAAGGTTCTGCTATTTAAAGATCTTAAATGAATGGATTGAGGAGGAAATTTTGTACTACTTGAAAAGAAATAAATTTATAACAAGATTCTTAATGGATCCAAAAAGGCAAAAAAAATGGTTATAAATCTTAAAATAGGCAAAAGCCAAAAAAAGGAAAAAAGGCAAAGTAAAAACTGGCCCTACCTACCACAAATGTATGGCAACCTGTTCATTTCTATTTGACTTTTAAATATGTCCACCCAGATAGAAAAGACATTTTGCCTAATAAGACATTTGTAACAGAATTCAAAACTATGCTACAACAAATAGTTGTTCTTACCTACAAATATAACACACTCACCATAGCTTGTAGTTACAGCACTGTAGTAACCAGTTGGAAAAGCATTAGCTCCATTGTAGAATCCAAAGTTGGTTCCACCATGGAACATATAAATATTAATTGAGGCCAGGTGACTCACAATTGCCTCTAGGGTATTACCATAGTCTGTCAAAAAACGAAACTTTTATTCAATGTAGAAAATGAAGTTGGAAGTTCAAAGACTTATATAAAATTATTTTTACCTTTCTGAAAATAATTTTTAACATAATTTGTTGATTCAAACCAGTGATCCATCCATCCAGACCAATACTCCATCACAAATAATGGTTTCTCAGGCTGATACATTTTCAAAAGTTTCAGATTGGTTACTGGAAAAGTTTTCAGATTTGCTGTCAACAATTCTGTAATAAAGAAACAAAATTATTTCACCACTTTTTACAGAAAATAAATACAGAGTTTTAATTTTATATAAAATAAAAATTGTCCAGCATGACAATTTTAAAAGAGCAATATTAAAAGATTTTTGTAGTTGGGAAAGAGAATACAGTTAAGACATTTTTTTATTTTGTAAACATATCAGGTGTAGTGCAAGTGCAAGCAGTAAAATCTCTCGTAACCAGCATCTAAATAACTAACAATGCCAAAACAACAGTACTTTTCAATAGTAAAGGAAAGAAAAAAATGCACCACAGTCATTTTGAGAAACATTCATTGTCTTCTAAAAGCATCATATAGTGTATGGATGGACACAGCCAGTGTTTAATCCAACTCCTTTCCTCTGGAGGGATGTCAACCTTTACAGGGGAGGCCATAAGGCTTTAAATTTTGATAATACTAATAAAATAACCACCAGTACTAATATTTTTAAATTTCCCTTTATCTCTAATGTGTAATTAAGTAAATTTTTAACATGAAATAATGAGACTGAATAAAATAATACAGGAAGTAATAATTTTTTGACTGCCAAGGGTGGCCGAGGTCGTTAAGGTGTGGACTTGTTAGCGGGTGATCTGGGGTTCGAATCCTGCCAGGACCGTCCTTCCTGACTGGGGTTTTTTCTAGGTTTTCCTCAGTCCTCATAAATGGCAAACGCAGGTAAGGTACCCTAAACTTAGGCCTGGAACGATTCCTTTCTTAAAAAAATCCTTTCCCAATATATCATTTCATCTCATGTATCATCAGTGTTCACCGCCTGTGGTGCCTCTGTAGCAAAAATGGGCGTTAAACAACATTCAAAAAAAAAAAAAAAAGTAATAATTTACATTTATAGCATAACTGTGAATGATATATCAATGAAACTTTCTGTGGATTCTTCACTCTATTCAGTTGATATCTTCACACAATCCTGAAGTATATTCTGACCCATTCTATTTCCAACATGCCATGTTGCTCTTTTAACTAATTCCGAAGGAATGTAGCTGTACCCATGAAACAGTTTTTTAAAAATTTCTTCAAATCTCTATTGTTCCTAACTACTAGGCACCAAAAATCACAAGGGAAAAAATTTACCATTAGCAAATCAATTTGACCTTGAAATAACATTGGAAAATACATTTCAAGCACTAGTTAAGGTCGCTATCTTATGTCCCCTTATGGACACTTCAAATTTTGTCTAAAGCATTTTTCAATTTTTCCCATCGTTTTTAAGAAAAATGGCTGCAACACCATAAAGGCCTTACCCATGTATAATGCATTTGTCTTCTTGCCATAGAAGCAGTTTGGAATATGGCTATTACTTATCTGCAACTTTTTCTAAGTTAGTTTTCCTTTTCTACTTTTCTAGTTATTGTTATTTTACTTACAGTGTTAATAGTGTTACATTATTTTTCATTTATATTATATATAGCTAAAATAACAATAAATAGAAAAGGATAAAACACTAAGAAAAAGTCACATATTAGTAATCACTATATTTCGCTGCTTGAGATTTTATATGACAAGAAAATAAGTAAAGGTATTAAAAATAAATATTGAATATCGAAGGTTAACATCATGCATGAAAACAGATGAAACTAGCAATAAGATTGAGTAAGAGGAAGGGAAAAAATTAATATGTAAGATTTAGACCTGGTGGTATATGCACTTTATGTAAAAATATAGCTGCCATTTCTCTGTCTCTGAGTAAACTTTCAGAGCTTTTGCTTGTTTTGTTTTCATGCATAACGTTACCTTCGATATTCAATATTTATTTTTAATACCTTTACTTATTTTCTTGTCATATAAAATCTCAAGCAGCGAAATATAGTCATTACTAATATGTGACACTTTCTTAGTGTTTTATCCTTTACTGCTTTTTGATTTATTGTTATTTTAGTTACATTGTTAATAGTGTTAAATTATTTTTCATTTATACATATACATTGTGTGTGTGCGTGCGCGCGCCTATGTATGTTAACATTGTAGTGGTCGCAATTTTTGTTTTTTCTCAACGAAACTCAGCGTATAACCATTCCATTGGGGGCGGGGATTAACCTAAAGCGAAATTGAAATAAATGAAATTATAAAAAATCGCTCTAGCGGCCGCAATTTCTTTCTCAATGAAACTCGGCATATTTCATTAAAATAAATTAATAAAAACAGTTTAAAGAAAACTGGAATATGCATTTGAAACAGCTGATGAAAATCAGTGAAATCAGATTGTTGGAATGAGGGTTTACCTGAAACCCAACATTTAAAAATCACTCTAACAGCACCAATATTTACTTTTTCGCAACGAAACTCGGCACTTACCATTTTAATAAAATAAGAAAACATTTTCTGAAAAACAGGGAAATAGGGTCATTAGGAATGGGAGCTGAAAACCGAAATATAAGGAATGGGGGTTAAAACAAAATTTAAAAATCGTTCTAGCGGCCACAATTTTTGTTTTTTCTCAACGAAATTCAGTATAGGCCATAGATATAAAATACGAATAATAGTTTCTGAAAATCAGTAAAATCAAATTATTAGGAGTGGGGGTTTACCGAAAACCCAAAATTTAAAAATTACTCTGCGGTACCAATTTGTTTTTAATAATGAATCTCGCTATATACCATTTAAATAAAACAAGAAGAATCGTTCCTGAAAATCAGAAAAATACGTCCATTAGGAGATGGGGGATTATGTAAAACCCAATATTTAAAAATCGCTCTAGCTGCGTGAACACCTATTTGTTTCTGCACAACAAAATTAGATATATACGATGAAAATGAAATAAGAAAAATAGTTCCTGAAAATTAGGGAAATCGAACCTTTAGGAGTAGAGGTATACTTGAAAACCTAAATTTAAACATCGCTCTAGCGTTTAATTTTCTTTCCATTGTTTAAAATAAAAGGACAAAATAATTCAGCATATAAACTAGTTACAACATTGCATATCTTTTATATTTAACAAAAGCATCATCATGAAGATAGCGAATGTTAAATATTACTCTAAAATGTGCTTGAGAATTATATTTGTATGTAAAGCGCTCTGTAATAACATTCAGAAAACGTTTGCTCTAGTATTTTTACTACAATAACAGTTAAATTAAATTTTAAAGTCAATGGAAATCAAGGACTCAGTTCATAAACATGGCTACATTTAAAAATGTTTAATAAATGCCCACACAGTATAGCTTTCTCTATCAGTGGTAATATATTTTATTTAATTAATATAGTATACCATTAATGCTTGTTTAATAATAATAATAATAATAATAATAATAGGAGAATCATGGCACACTACAACCTTATTAGCTATAGTTGCAATTCTCAAGATGTTGGCTATCCTGATCTAAATGTCATAAGGGCACCAAATAATACTGTCATGAGGTACGGCAATTTTTTTATTATGATCCAACAGAAGTATGGCAGTGTTAAGTAGTGAAAATAAAATCTGTATTTATAAAAGTATTTTCCAGTAATTCGGCACCAGTTTTGTCCCATAGTTGGCAGATGTGAGGCATTTTATTGTATTTATTTTATCTGAAGTTATTGCTCACCCTTAGAAAACTTCCCCACATCTCCATGCCACAGAGGATTGTCAGATGTGAACAGCATTTCCACCAAACCATGACTCTCATACAGCGCTCTTAAGAACTTGAGATATTCCAGGTCAAGAACACTTCCATCCATTGCTAATGCTCCATATTCATTTTCAATCTGAAGCAATATAATGAATAATCTATTTTTAACACCATCAAATTTAAAAGATACGTTTAATAACTACAGTGGATCAAATATTAATGAGATTTTTTTTTAATCTGAGCGCGTATTTTTGAATATAGCAGGTAGTTGCGTTTACAAGGGTTGGGTGGGGAGTGGGGAGAGTGGACGTTTGGCCTCCGCAGACTCATTCAGTAGACTTACCCTTACATTAAGCTGGGCTCCTTGCAGCAGTCACGCCTCCTTTCATGAACGCCAGCGGAGGGCAGCGGATAAAACCAAACCCAATACGAAGTAATGACTGCATCAATGCGGAGAAATTGAACGTGCGAGTTCAACAAATACAGTCGTAACGCACAAAAACAAGCAAGCTTACGCAAAAGTAACTTGTGATTAACCACAATCAGTATACAGGAAAGCACGTGGGAACTATAATATAGCGATGTAAAGCGTAAAGGAAATAATTGATAGGGGAAAAGGCATACGCTTTTAACGGTATAGGTTGTGTTTTTTTTTTTTTTTTTTTTAACCTAACCAAACCAATTTGCAACCTATGCATTACATATAACTTTTGCATTTTGTTAACTTAAGCTAACCTATTTTATGTGCAACCTATGCGTTAACAGCATAACTTTTGCCACTTTTATGAATTTAAAGTAAAATTGCAATCTATGCGTTGTCCTCCCTAAAAAAAAAAAAAAAGGTAACATTTAATTTAATCCAGGGGGAAGCGAACCCACTACATTCCTTTTGGTAGCACAACGCTCTAACCACTGGGCCATCTGGCTGACATGAAAAACATGGTAATTATCCGTTCACATTAGTTGACTGGAATTGGGCTCGTTTTCTCCGCCACCCCAACTGCCGTTCGTGAAAGGAGACATGACTGATGCAAAGAGCCTTGCTGAATGTAAAGTAAAGTTTCAGTAGTTCCGCCCACAATGTCTGAGCAACAGTTTCACCTTTCCTGCGCAATGCACCATAATCAAATTTCTTACTTGCGAAGGAGTGAAATCGGCGGAATTTATAGCACAGTTCACCGAATCAAACACTGTCAAGGCCTCGTGTGTTTGTTGGCATACGGAGTTCAAGGAAGGTCATGAACGAGTTGAAAATGAGAACCACAACTGTCACCAGGGACGAGTATTACAGAGCAGAACATTCGCGCCATTTATGACCTTGAAGACGACCTAATTTTGAAGGTTTCTGAAAATGCTTCTCAGATCAAAATAAGTTACGGGAGCTATCAAGCTATAATCACAAAGGACGAGGCCTGCATAAAGTTTGCGCCCGGTGAGTAACTCGGCTTTTGACTATAGAACACAAGTTGGCACATTTTCAAGACTGTGAGAGACTCTCAGCAAGGTATGCAGAAGAAGGGGATGACTTTTTTTAAATCGTATCGTCACCTGGGTACAACACAAGTAAAAACAAGCCATTATGAATTAACGAAGGAAGGATGAGGCAGCCCAAGTGCAACTCAAGATTCGGCTATCAGCTGATAAAATGCTTGTAACTGTGTTTTTTGATCGGGGTGGGGTTTTGCAGGAACGTCGCAACATCAATGTGGCGTATTACTGCGAACTTTGGAGTGAGGTTAGGCTTATTTATCACGGCAAAAGTCGTGACCTCCATTAAAACGCTCATCCCATACCAAACCGTACATACTTTCACGAAAGATTGGAAGAAATGAAATGGAAACCCCTCGATCACCCTCCTGCAGCCCTAATCCAACAATTTTCATCCCTTTGGGAAACACTAGAAGGAAAACAATTTGAGGATAACGCGGGCATGGAAGACTTCATATGCAAATGTCATATGACCTTTTACATGAGGACATGTGTATTTCTAAAGAGGAGATAATGTAGAAAAGTGATATATACAAGGGTGAATCATTAAGTAACGCACAATTGCGAGAACTACGTCGCAAAGTGTTATTGTGGTCACCTTGTGAAGAGCAAAGTGGTCTAGTTCGTTTTTTGTGGGCGAAAGGACAAAACCCGAGTGAAATACACAGGGAAATGTTGGACCGCAGCAACATCTCCAGGTGGTGCACGTGTGAACCTTCTTGACTCGCCACGTTCCGGGCGGTCAGTAATAGCTGCAATGTCACAGCCATTGAGAATGACTGGCGGATTCATCTGCGTATCTTGTCAGAGTACCGTACTCTGTTCGATGTCGTGCATTTTCGTAAAGTTAGTGCCCGCCTGGTACCGAGGAAGCTGACAGAGCGAATGATGACATGCTGTGACCACTTTGGCGTTACATTGCAGAAGAGCATGCCGTGACTGGTGACATGTCCTGGACGTACCGCTGCACGCCTCAACGAGGTAGAAACATCCCCAGCAAAGAAGAAATTCAAGGTGATGCATTCTGGGATATGCATGGTGTTATTTCTTACACGTACACAAGCAACTGCTGTGAATGCGGCATCGTAAGAAAGAACATCGGGGAAGTTGCGGCGTACCATTCGTGACAAATGTCAGACTGCTCCATGACAATGCTTGCCCCCATGCTGCGGATTTTATTCATAACAAAATCGTGAAATTTAATTGGGAAGTGCTCCGGAATCCACAATACAGTCCGGAGGTTGCACCCTTGGACTTTCATCTGTTCGGTCCAATGAAGAAATTCTTAGACGGTCAACACTTCAATTCCGATGAGAAGTGTGATCGGCTGTGGATGGCTATATCCCCAAAAGACGGAGATCTATGAACCTGTCCACGGTGAGAGAAATGTGTTGAGAGACTTGGCTCCTTTGTTGAAAGTAGCTAAGGGATGGGGGCGTCATTATGTATGAATTATTTTGTTTTAATTATTAAACTTTTTTCAAAAAATGTTGTATGCTACTCTCTATAAAATAACCAGTACTTGATTATTTTGTAACAGCAAATAAAACGTTTAAAAAATGTATCGTTTACATTTGATCCATCCTTGTATTATTTATTTTCCCTCTGATGACAAATATTCATCAAAATTTGTTAATGCATCTGCTTGCTGCAGTAAAGAACCCACAAAATGTTTTAGCATAGTATTTGACAAAGAAATTTTCAGTATAAAATATATGAGGTGCCCATTTCGATAAATCAACATCATTATTGATACAAACTATAATCATTTTAACACCCACATTTGAAACAGTTTAGTATTTTGAGATAACAAGTCATTTAGGCATTTTTAATATTAAAGATCTAACTACCTAATTAACACAATTCCATTACATTACTAACTAATATAATTTTATTTTGCTCATGGTTAAATTAATAAAGCTAATCATTTTTTCCAGTTGACACACCTGAAAAGCTATGACCGGTCCATTTGTTGTAAACTGCAACTCTCTGAGGATGGGAAGAAGTTGGTTAAAGTACTCCATCACATGATGAACATACCTTTTATCCATAGATCTCACTTTCATGCCAGGGTAACGCAGAAGCCAGCTATAAGTACGCAAAAATAAAAAATATTAGATACAGCATATGTAATTATTTTGGGGACAAATCAGCATCTCTCTCCCATACACATCTTAAGTTTTAGAAAGAGTTGCCAAACTAAAAAGTGAACAAAATTATATATTTTATTCACTTGCAAATAGGGCCATTTTTTCAAACTTTTTTCCTCGCCAAAATGTATTGGGAGTCTATTATAAATATATATCTCCATAAAAGTTTATAGGATAAGAGTAGAGTACCTAGTATTTCTTAATTATTTGTTTTTGGGAATTTGAATTAATTATTTTAAAGTGTGAACTATCACGCAATAATTGATAACAATAATAATACAAGAAATAAATATTTATGTAGAGTAATAATTTATAGAAAGTATTTACAGAATGACCCATTGGTAATAGATGCTAAATTCAATCATAACCTGTGTAAACGAAACAAATTCCTCAGCAATTTCAATTTGTGAAGGTTATTACAGAGCCCTAGAGCAGAGAAATTACATATTATACTGTAAACCTCCACTCCTAATAGTTTAATTTTGATAACAACTCGATCCCTACTCAAATGCTACATATCGAATTTCGTTGCGATTAAACAAATAAACATCGATTTTCAGGTATACTCCCATTCCTAACTGTTCGATTTTCCTAATTTTCAGAAACTATTTTTCTATTTTATTTAAATAGTATTTGCAGAGTTTTGTTGCGAAAAACAAATATTGGCTAAGTGGGTGTACAATCCTCGAGCAGCGCTCCATTGTGCGATGTTTGTGGGCTAATTGCATGGAATCAAAGAATATTCATAAAAAATGCTTCCCATCCATGGGAGAAGTGTCTGTCACGTCAAGCTGTTTACAGTTAAGTGCAGAAGTTCTCTGAAGGGTGGACACCTATCGAAGACGAACACAGCGTCAGCCAGTCAACGGAGATTGCCAGAGGCGAATATGCAACAAGTTGAAGACTTAATCCAAGCAGACAGAAGGATAACACAGACACTATAGCCGCTTCTGTTGGCTGTCCACGTGGCATGGCCTACCAGGTTAGGTTTTCACCAGGTCTGTGCAAGATGGTGCCGCGCATGCTAACCCCACAACACAAAATACAAAGAATGGGTCTGGCATTATAGGATATCAATCGCTACTACGACGAAGGACACGATATGCTAGGCCGAATTGTCAGAGATGATGATTTTTAGATTCACCATTACCATATTTGCCGATAAAGTGACGCTCACAGTCTTGTGGGATCACAAAGGCATACTGCAAAATACATTCCAGCCTCAAGGACAAACCGTAAATGCCGACTTCTACATCCTCAGGAAACTTCGTAAGGCAATTCAAGGAGGCGACCGGGACTCCTCACCAACGCTGTGTAGCTCTTGAATGATAACGCGCGTCCTCATACTGCTAACAAGACAAATGAGATGGTGAGAAATTTCAAGTGAGAAGTCCTTGAGCATCCTCCATATAGCCCCGACTTTCATTTGTTCCGACCTCTTAAACATCGTCTTTCGGGTGAACATTTTCCCGATATGAACCTGTAGAAGAGGAAATCGCCACCTAGTCACGCTTGCAACTCAAAGAACTTTATGTTGCTGGATTTCAGGGGCTGATAAAATGATGGGACAAATGCCTCAATGTTGAGAGATAAAAGTATTTTTCAAATCAACATTATTATTTGTTTAAGTTCTATATCCATTTGTAACTACTTGTTATTTAACTCAGAGTGCATTGAAAACACAATTGGTGGTATTATTTAAACTGGCAATTTAAATTAAAGAAGTCAGAAACCAGGGTAGCACTGTCTTTGGCAAGTAAATATTTAAAAGTCTAGAAAAGTGGGAAAATGTGGGAAAAGATGAAGAAAATTCCGTAGATTAAGGTCGTCTATTTGGTTTTTCAATAATCAAACTTGGTAATTATTACTTAAGAGTGCACACATTTTTGAAGAGAGAAAAGTGCTGCATCATGTGCGACTGTAAAAAATTGAGTGCCTGATTTCAAACGCGGCCGGACCGCTCTCAAGTGTCACAAAAATCCATAATACAGACAATGCTCAATAGTCACTATGATGGATATCTCAACGAAATATTTTAACTGAAAAACTAGGAATGAATATGCTTTCAGCTAGGTGCCTGCCGCGCCAGATTACACCGATCAAAAACACTTTGGGTGCAAGTTTCCCAACAGGGTCTGGATCGTTTAAATAAAATAAAATTAATCGGTTTTCTGCGTCGATTCATCGCCACTGATAAAACTTGGATTCATTACTACACCTCACAGACAAAACGGCCAATGAAGCAGTGAACGGAACCCAGTTACACAGCTGCAAAGTCTGCGATGACAGCAACGTCATGGCATCCGAGTTCTGGGATGCAAAAGGGATTCTGATAATAGATTATCTTTCAAAATGCAAAGCTATAAATAACGAATACTCGATATTTTTTAATGACCTTCAGATTGCAGCAGCAGTTCCAAAGCAGTTTTGTTATGAAAATCTGTCATTTTCCATAGAAATAGTTGTGCAAAATTACAAGCCCCCTAGAGTGTTTGTCATATTTGTATGAATTTATGTTGTACTTACCAAGTACTTAATAACCACACGAAGATCGATATGACGAACACTCTAGGGGACTCTGCACCATCATTTTCAGCATTTTCCAAGTGAACCACGACCATGAAAGCTTGAAGATGACTCACGCAGCGGACGAACAAAATCCGTCATGACATCACAAATTATCGATAAGATGCACGACATGGTTTGGAGAAATGCCGATTAATAATGTCCCAAATTGCTCAAGCTCTGGGCTTTTCAGGAGAATGCGAATTTCAAATTATGAGGGGAAAATTGTGCTTGAAAAAATTATCGGCAAGATGGATGCCGCGCTGCTGATTCTAAATCAAAAGCGAACTCTGGCCCGTTACTCAGAGATATTACTCCGACTTTATGCGTCGATTTGTGACCAATGATAAACATGGATGCACTACTACACACCTGAAACAAAACAGCAGTCTACACAATGGAAGCGTCACGGTTCTCCACCGTGAAAGAAGTGAAGTGTGAAATCATGGTATCGGTTTTCTGGGATGCCAAGAGTGTACTGCTTTCCCATGCATCACTAATATTTGGATATATTGAAGACAAAAAATAGGGCTGGGTTTATCAAAGAAAGACAAAGCTATCTCTCGCACACTTGTCGTTGCAATGGCGAAAATTAATGATTGGGTAACGATTTACTGCCATTTCCGCCTTATTCCCCTGACCACGCTCCATCGGACTTCTGCTGTTCTCTAAACTGAGAAAATTGCTTGGTGGAAAGAAAAGTTCGTAAGATGAACAGCTTAAATCATCATTTGCAGGTTTGGAGGATATGGCTTTCGTGATGGGATAAAGGCCTTGGAACATTGTTGGACAAATTGCATTAATATCAAGGGAGACTACGCTGAAAAATAAGAATATTTTGTTTCAAAAAGCTATGCCCTCATTTTGTACTTCATTCCGAGAATTTTTCAAATGATCCTTACACTTACCTTTGCAACAGTTGCGCGCGCGACACACACACACAATCAGGTTTATAGTTTAAGATAATTTTCCACTAGGAAAATGTGTGCTTATACACTGGAGTTAATGCAATGACTAAGATTAATGATTTAATGGTCGACTTGGTTTCGCAACCTCCTTATTCACCGGATTTGACTCCAACCGACTTCCATTCATTTCCTAAGTCGAAAACTTTCTTAGAAGGACGAATATTTTTATCTGAGGAGAATGTCAAAGTTCTTGAACGCATACCTCGGGGAAAGTCCCTTTTGAAATGGAATCAAGAAGATAGAAAATGTATTGCACTGTCAGGAGTCTATATTGAAAAATATAAACCATTTATGAGCCATTAAATCAGTTTTACACTGTTAGGCTAAGCAATGATCATTCCGCCTTTCATATATTTCAATATTTTCATCAGTAAGAACTTGTTACCTCGGTAAACCTCCAAATTCCCATTCAGCGCAGATATAAGGTCCAGGTCGTATGATAACAAGTAGATCCTCTTGCATGGCGGTCAGTATAAATCTGCGAATGTCTAGGAAGATAGACATATCGCCATCTCCTGTGCCAAAATCAAATATACCCATCTGCGGCTCGTGGAGATTCCAAGGGATGTATCTGCAATTAAAAAAAGACTAATGGAAATTGCTGCACCATTTTGTACATACAACATTTATCCAAAAATCAAGCTTCCATATTTTAAAAAATTATTACTTTTTTTTAATGCTTATTCCACTCCATAATTCCTATTCTTCTACCATCTTTATGCAAATATTCCCGCTACCGTGATAAAAGTTTTTCGATGCCCGCCATTTCTTGTTTGTAAAAAACACAGGATTTCATTCATCATCAATTTCAAACTGCCAGTGACCCAGATGCTCCTTGAGTTGAAGGTAAAATTGGAAATCACTCGGTGCAAGATATGGAGAGGACATAAAAAAAACTGTAAGAGTTATCTTGAGCCCTTCAAGATAAGTGCGGGCGAGCGTTCTCGTGCAGGAATCTAAAGTTCAAAATATGTGAGTTTGATTTCAGCTCAAGACACGTAGTCCACCAGCAAAACCTCCCGACAGTCCCAGAACACAATGACCACTCAAAAAGTGTCAAGACCTGACTGTACTGTTTACAATAGGGAGAAAAGAATTTGTTGTCCTTTATTAGTCAACAGTGAAAGTTTCAGCCTTACTGCAACCTTCATCCCTTCACTGCAGCAGATGGGGTCATTGAGGGGTACATTGTGCACACTGGAACTGTACAAAGAACATTTTCAAGCAATGATTCTGTGTGATTTTAAAAGTTGTATAATGAACAAATGAAATACAACAACCTTGGAGTGCTTGTTATTTTAGGATCTATGCATTTATCTCCCTGGCTGTATAAGCCAGAGATCCTACTTTCCACTCTCTCCCCATTCCAACACAACTGTCCTCTCCCTTAACTTTCATGCTTCATCAATCTTACAATAACACTTTAAAATGCCCAATAATCCCCCTCTAAGTCCTTATTTTCTATTTCTTCCGAATAAATTGTTTTAGTTTCGCTTTTGCTCTTGTAAATCTTTAGACAACATGTTGCCTTAATGGGTTTTATTTTTTGTTTCTTTTGTAATGAATGTAGTGAAATTATAGATATTTTTTTTAGATTTGTTTATTTAAGGACGCTCTTTAACATCGCAGGTCATCAGCGTCCCATTCTATTTAGGGCGTGAAACGGCCGACAAATTTTGCTCAAAGGACTCTTCTTTCAGGCTTGAGGTTCTTTTTCGTGCCGTAAATGTACGACACGGGACCCACGGCTTTACTTCCCTTCCGAAGGAAGCCATACTTACGATTTTTACTCCCGAAAAAATCCATCGATCCTGGCCGGGTTCGAACCCGCGACCTTGGGTTTAGAAGGCAAGTATGGTTACCACTACACCACCAGGACCGGAAAAAAAAATTATAGATAGTTGAAAATATGTTTTGCAATGAAATAACCTAATCTAAAGTACTAAATTCTGAATGTTTACCTTCTGTCCTCAAATAGTATGGTTATATAAGTGCTAGGTGAAAATCAGGGCTCCATGATCTAATAGGCTGGAAACCACTGCTCCAAAGATTCGATATCGGTAGCTCTCGACATGCATTTATCAATATGACCCAGTGTGAGTCTTTCCTGATGACAATCCGCATGTGAAGGTCAAAAGGGCAAAAAGTGTTAGCAAAAAAAAAAAGTGCTCACTTTTTTTCGGGGGCACAACTAGTTATGTTTAAACAATACCTCTAGAGTCTAGAGAATCAAAGAATGGTCACTACACAATCGTAAACCACAGTTGCACTCCCCCGATTGTTTGAAACATTTTGGAAAAAGAGGCCTGAGGGACATCTTGTTGCATCATAATACTGCCAACTCATGTTCAACTGTTGACTCATGTTCCCTCAGCCCGAACCTGGCACCCTGTTCCCTACGGTGCGGGACAAGCGGTTTTTTCATCCCTGGATGCTCTTGCACCGCACAAAGAGAGCATGACTATGCCAGTACTTTCACTCGTGGTTCAGAAGGGTCGGAAGATGTATAGAGGCCTGAGGGAGAGTATTTTGAGATGTGATGGTAAGTACTGAATTAAATATTTTGAGGGGCTCGTGTAAAACCTTTCTGAATGCCCTGAATTCTCTCAGCTGTTCAAATGCAAGTGCGCGTGAAAAGTTGTCAGAAGTTTTTGAACTTTTGCTGTAGTATCGAGAGGGCAGTTTTGAAATTCAACATATTAAGGTAAATTATGAAACTTTTTTCAAAAAGAGAATCAACAGAGTGACGGAAGAAGGGTGAAGTACTCCCTAAGAATCAAGGTCACACAGCCCACGAAGAAGATTGTGGACAATTTTTGGGACTGTAGAGGAAATCATTATTAACTTCAAAGAAAGGAACACATTGGTTTCTGGGAAGTAACTGCATCGGATCAAGGAAAAGAGGCATTGAATACTGAATCGAGGATTTTGTTTACTGCATGACAACGCACCAATCCACACGGTTGCTGTGAAACATGTGACTTCTGGAGCTAAATCATCCACCATACAGCCCTGACAAGGCTCCCATCGACCATTACCTGTTTTCAAAACTGAAATCCGACCTAGGTGAGATATTGAGTTAAAGGACGCCATTTTCCAGCATTTTGGTTACAAAGATTCATACTATTTATTTAGAGGGATTGAATCCTGAGATGCGACGTAAAAGAAGTTGTATTTTTATCAGTTCAGGCCGGAAACTTATGAACCGCACTTCATTCTTCCAATTAAAATGCAAATAAATTATCACGTACGTTTCCACGGCATTTAAACCAGCTGCCCGTAGTTTGCGTAAGCGATCCCGCCAGTAATCTGGGTGTACTCGAAAATAATGTATGGCTCCACTGTAGAGGGTTATGTTCTTCTTGTTCAGCTGAAAGCTCGTACCCACCATTTCAAGGCCGCTCTTGATTCCTCCTTTTGTATAGAACTGGTATAGAGTTGGCAGCTCTGAAGTGGCATCTAAAAACATAAACATTAACAGTAAACCCAAATGAAAATTGCAAATTTTGTATGTAAAATACCGATTTCATTATGTATATCAAAAGCTCATTCACTTTTGGCCTCTTAAATAACAGTTAATACAAATTTCTACAGTATGTTTAGCACATTTCCAGAGCAATCCAACACATTTTTATGCATTTACTCATGGCAATTGATGGATGGCGCAGGTGGCGGAGGTCGTTAAGGCGCGGACTCGTGAGCGGCAAGTCTGGGGTTCTATCCCCACCAGGACCGTCTTCCTGACGGTTTTTTCCAGGTTTTCCTGAGTCCTCTTAAATGCAAATGCCCGGAAAGTACCTTAAACGTAGGCCTTCCTTTTAAAAAAAAATATCCTTTCCCAGTTTAATTATCATTTCATCAATGTCCACCGCTTGTGACGCCTCAGTAATAAAAATGGGCGTTAAACGCTATTTAAAAAAATAGCAATTGATGAAACATATTTACCACTATACACCAGAAACAAAAGTTAAGTCAAAACAATGGAAACTTTGTGACTCATTACTGTTTAAGAAATTCAAGATCATGAAATTGACTATGCAAAACGTAGTTTCAATTTTCTGGTATGCTAAACGGATCCAACTGAATGCCTTACCCTTTTATATACAGGCGTTGTTGGAGGATGCTACGCTAACCTTCTGGCCAACTAAAAACTCATTTTTTCCAATAATAAAGTCATATTTCACCAAATTTTGCTGTTGTTAATACTTCGCCACTGTATCTGATTACTGCTGTCAAATCTACATTAATGCATGCAATGCAAATGTTTAAACATTACTTTTCAATCGAATATGAGTTGGAAAACATCTGCGATGTCCTCTTCTGATATTACAGGGAGTCTCGAAAGGGCATCGTGAACCTGCACAACATGCATGTATGGGCTGGAAGAAAATCCGAAAACGCAAATGGCTCTGTAATCACTTTTGAGGTAGACAATTCGAACCCTTATCATAGTTAAAAAAAACTGGGAGTAAATTTTCAAAGTTCTACATTTTTGAATGGATTTTTCTGAAACTTTTACTGTGACTGCATTGCTGTTACATTAATATGTATACAAAATTTCATTCAAATTGGATAAACACTTGGCGAGTTATGAATTGTTTCATAAATTTTATTGCATAAATATAACGCATAATCAAAATGTCCCGAGCAGCTTTCATAGGGCATACACCACTGGAAAAATGTATTATATCACCTATAGATTTTTTATATTTTTACACTTACCTTACATAATGTCAACAATGGGTTCACTATTTCAGTTTTGTTTTATCTATAAGCGATTAAGCATTGCTGTAGGCAACGAAACTTCTAAAAATTTTCCATTGCTGTGATCTACTGCCTTGGTTTTAATGTAGTAGGCAGTGAAGTGTGTTTATTAACAGCTGCACAAAATTGGTAAAGGAATTTAATTAACTAATCATAAAAAGAGTGTAATTGTCGCATTAGCTTCTGAGGTCCTTTCTACTCGACATATTGCGTCAAAGATAAGATTTAACCAGTTTACTGTGTCAAGATTATTGGGCTAATACAAAATAAAAAAAAAAAAAAAAAAAAATGGGAATTTGGAAAGAATTTAAGAAAGAGGCAGAAAAGGGATATTCTACTGTTGCTAATGACCGCATTTTGAAGCGGATCTGTCTGAAAAACCGTCGTATGTTTTAAGTGGAGTTGAAAAGAGAATGGGAAGAAATTTCTAGCATAGTGGTTTGCAGCAAGCAGAACCATCAGATACAAACTTTTAAAAATGGGTCTACCTGCTAGACGGCCACGGAAGAAACCCCTTTTGACAGTTAAATTGAGTAAAGCTCCACTAGAATGGGCCAAGGAACAGTCCATCGGACTGAAGAGATCTTCAAAAATTAATGTCAGCGGAAATGAGAGAAAAATATTTATCCGTCGTCGTAGCGGTGAAAATTTTCTGAACTTAACAGTGAAGTTCCCAGAAAGCGTGATGTTCTGGAGTTGTATTTCCAGCAAGGGAATCGGCGCATTACATTTTGTTGAGGGAACAGTAAATGCAGATGCATACATAATGATTTTAAGAGAAAGTTTAATGCCAATAATTCTGGAGCAGTTTGTATCACCAGAATTGCATGATTACTGATGACTTCGCACCATGTCACAGGGCAAGAAAAGTTAGTACCTTCCTTAGACATTACTATTTTACCAAACTAAACTACTATTTTACCACATTCATGTTACATCCATATAATTAAACAAAATGTATAACTTAATGCTACAGTTTAGAAGTTTTCTTTTAGAGCAAGGGATTTCCACCCTCACGTGGCCAGGAACACCCCAGATCTCAACCCCATTTAGAACTGTTGGAAGATGATGGTCAATACTGTACCAAAGAAAAAAAAAATCAAGAAATAAGGACCTGGTTAAAACCACCCATATCGTGTGATTTAGTGAGATTTCGCCTGACCAAGTCCAAAAATTAATACTTTCAATGCCCGGACAATGTGATGCCTTAATAAAAACTCTGAGAGGTAACCCAAAGTATTGATTCAGCATTTTTACGACGAGGACTTGTTTTATGTGCGTAAAATACTATTATTATAATTATTAAACAAGAACTAATCAGATGTATGCAATTTTATTTAAAACAGTGTAGCTATTTAGTTATACAATATGACATTTTGTTCAGATGATTAGCATAAAAAGTTCAAATTTTTGGACTTAAAATATCCGGCTTCTACAAAGAAATACTTAAAGTAAAATTTACAAGCAATGATTTTTTTTTTTTTTTTTGAGTAGTGTTTAACGCCCGTTTTCACTACTGAGGCACCACAGGCGGTTGCACAAGCAATGATATTATTAGATGAATATAAAGGGGAAAACAAAACTATTTTATGGATGACGATATAAATATTTCCAGTATTGTAAGTTGAAAATAAAGAATGACGTAAACATGTCCGATCATGGCCGTAATTCGAACCAGGGATCTTCAGCCTTCCGGGCTGACCCTCTACCAACAGGGCTACACATAACTAGTATGAAAGAGCAACTTTCATATATAAATTAACACCTACATCATAAGTGCTCGCAGCATTACGTGTCGCCTCTTAAGGAAGACTAGTTTGTTAAGCGCATGCACATTCTTACATTTATTATTAAGGTATTATCGAAATCCATTCTTTGGACATTTCGAAATTTACGTAGATCGAGACGACCTAATTCTGTAGCTCTGAGAAACCCTTGTATATTGTTAATATGCACATTTCTCCATTAAAATGATTCATTTATGTACACGTAATATATAAACAATTATACTTACTCATATCTTTATAACAGTATTTGCATATTACGATTTTCCAATCAGCTATGCAGTACTTGAAACGGGTACCAAACTCTTAAACCTTCTTTCTGCATCTTAATGAAGACTGACCATGATAAACAAATTAATGCAGGAAGCACATGTCTATAGTGTATATCTACCACACTGTATTGCTTTCCTGGTTGTTCACATTACGAGAGTGCTCAATCGCTGTTATCATAAAAAATGGTTTTCTAATGACCTTTTAGACCTGAAAAATATTCGTTTACCTTATTATAACTTAACAGCATATCATAAAATAAACGAATTAAAATGTGAATATACTAAACTAAAAAAGGAATATAACAGTGCTCTTATTTTAGCGAAAATAAAATATTATTCTGACGTATTAAGGTATTCCCATAATAAATCCGAGATGACACGGTCTATATTATATAATATCTGGATTTGATGCAATTTTGATTTACAGTTCACTCTACAGTTTTGATTCACAACTCTCCTTCTGAAAATGACCTGGTAGTAATTAGATGTCTATACAAAAGTTGAAGTCAACAAATTTCATATTGAATTGTAATTTCAAACCTAAAATGAAACATGAATCTTTAATTGGAATAGTTATGTGCAGTTAAAAGATTAAGATAGGAAAGTGGGTGAAACTGTCAGCTCGTAAGAGATGTTTCCATAGCACAAGTTTCACTGGAATGAGGAAATAAGATCATATGTGCCGTTAATTAACTGTGCTTTCCTCTGTAGACGAGTATTAATTTGTTTCGGTGAGTGATAATATCGACTAAAAATGCAGTTATACACATCCAGTCTTTATGCTCTAATTATGACACACTAAAGATGTTCAAATATTAACTGCGTTTTTTTTTCTTTCTTTTCATTCATTGCGTGAAATTCTGTCTTGAAGTAGAATCTCATCCTTTCATCGTGAATTCCAGCTTGGGGGGGGGGGGGAGTTCGCATATGCTAAGTCAGGAGAGTATGGAGGATGGGGAGGAAAAGCGCAAAATCGCTAACAAGCAATGATGAATGCACTGGTGTGTTATTCTGTTGCAGGATCTCTAACTCTTCCTGTTCATGTTTTCTCGGAGTCATCTAAGGACATCTTGGTAATACTGGTGATTCATAATTTGACCCTCCGGCAGAAATCCCTGATGAATGACATTCTAAATGTCGAAGAAAACGCCAATCGCGCTTTGGCGTTTGCCCTTTTCGGGTCTTCCAATCCATTATGATGACTGGGTTTTTGTCCCAACATCATAACCATAGACCCAGTTCCAGTTAATAAAAGTTGCATCCTCATAACGTGACAAAGGCTTTTGACAGAGCGCGATGCGGTTGTGTGTAAACAGCCGAGGGGCAAACTGTTGCAATACATCGTATAGCAAGTTTTTCTGTCACGAACCTACAGAAATATTTCACTCTTCGGCAGTTTCCCGAAGTCAGCCGTCGATTTTTATGAACGATCTTATTAATTCTGGTAACATGATGGGCGTCCGGACCTGGGTCATTAACTACGTACTCCCGACAACTCATAGCACTGAGTACGGCTTAAACAAGTTATCTCCATAAACTTCTTTCATTACTTCGCGAGTATCGAAGTTTCACACATTTAATGTTAATGTGCTACACATAATCGTCCGCCACCTCAATAATCACAAAAAAAGAAAGTAGCGTGGAAATCGACTGAAATAAGTTAACACTGCGTGGTAAACGGGAGGAGCCAGAACCAGTGCTACCAACCGCTTATTGATCCGACACTTCTTTGGCGCAGAATTTTGAAAGTTGATATATTCTTGCACAGCCTTCGTATGAGGGCTACTACAGAAGTTTTAAGATAAAGAAAAGTGAATGTTGATCCATTTAAAAGTAATGTGTCATGTGGTAGCCCATCCCTTACGAGTAAAAGGGTACCATGTAGCGACCCTTCTCACTACCACATTCCAGAGTGTGAGGGTAAACAACTTCTCCCTTGCACAGGCAGCCAGTCGTTACAATGGAGCTGGAGAGAGGGCACTCTCACCTTCGATTCTTTATGATGTAAATCTTGAGCACTTGTAACAGGCTTTTGGGGACCTTGCTCCATCTATGGCAGCAGTTTTCTGCTAGTTTGCAGAATTTAAAAGGGGCCGAACTTCACTGCAAGATAAGGAGAGAAGTGAGCATCTGATAACGACAGTGGCTGAGGAAAACGTTGTCGCGGTGGAATAAATGGTACGCAGGACCAAAAATCCTGCATGATCATGTTCGCGTCAGGAAGGTTTCCTTCCGTTGGGTGCCCCACAATTTGACAGAGACACAAAAACGTATCCACGTTGAATTATGAAGAAATGCTGCAGAGATTCGATGTAGGGAGCTGACGGCGTGCTGATGTCATCAGGGTGATGAAACATGCATTTACCAATTTTACCCGGAGACGACAGTCGGCAGTTTGGATCTTTCCAGATGACGATCCACCAACGAAAGTGAAGAGCGGCCGAAGTGTTGTGAATGGGGCCACAAATTCTCTGGGGGAGCAAAGGACGGTAACTGCTCAGTCTTCCTGCCGAAAGTTTCCGAGAACGTCGTCCAAGGAGGGGGGCCCTCCTTCACCACAACGGCTCCACTTACACGGCTAACATCACCATCCAGTTCCTGTAGTCTGCAGTGATCTAACTCACTACATTACGCCTTGCGATTTTTCCTCTTCCCAAAGATAATAAAATCGCATGCGAGCAAAGCGATTTTTCAGCCCTGAAGAGGTTGTGGAAATGAACTTTTCATCCTTGAGGAAAATGAATGAGAGAAGCGCTCTTATAAGTGGTTTTGAGGATGAGAATGTGTACAGAGTATGGCAAAGAGTACTTTAAAAAGATGCAACGTTCGGAGTGTACCACTCCCGATTTGCCGTGTCTCAAAACTTTCGTAGTGACCCTCGTATAACTGCTTTGACTTCTTTTTTTTTAAATGGTGTTTAACGCTCGTTTTTACTACTGAGACACCACAGGCGGTGGACACTGATGATACATGAAATGAAATGATAAATCGGGAAAGGATAGGAAGGAAGAGTTCTAGGCCTAAGTTTAGGATATCTCCCCGGCATTTGCCATTTATGACTGAGGAAAACCTGAAGAAAAACCTCAGACAGGATGGTCCTGGCGGGAATAGAACCCCAGACCTCCTGATCACGAGTCGAAACTTGTTACAATATCCTGCTCACACCATTAATTAAAACTCTCTTCATCTCGCTCCAAAACCCGCTTCATACGTTCTTCTAGATCGTGCCTTTATTGCTAACCCTCCGACTATAGACTACTGTAATAAACCGTGTAACTGAAACGAAACAAATTAACAAAGCCATACAGGGATCACACTTTCTACCATTTTGTTTACTGTCGATACCTACATTGGGGCCTTGACATAATAATATACAAGGGAAGAAAAAACTCTAACGCGCTCCGCTAATAGATAACGTTTAACTACCCGAAGCAGATCATTTTTGTGTATGTGGTCCATATAATGCTAACATAATACCATTTATCTTCTTTTCTATTACAGCACGCAAGACTACTTCAATCCCCAGATCATAATTTCCAAAATAACGGCGATCGAGGTTCAAGCATCTTAATGCTATTAAGTACATGGGTTTCTTTATTTGGCTCGTTGCAATTAGGTGATTTGTTACAGTGAATTATTGTTGGAAGTAAATAAACAATAGCGTATTCGTTCTTTTGCTTTTTATTAAGTTAAAATTGATTTAGTGAAATTACACCAAGAATTTGTGCAACAGAAAGTATGGATCGCTCTTGTGTGCCCGGTTGTACCTTTAATTATGGCTCCAACTCAGATTCTTAAAAACCACCATCACCTTATAAACATAATACTGCCTAAAATGCTCGTGTTTCTATTGTAGGGCAACGACGGCTACCATTCCCATTCACTGTGCCACCACCACTATTTACACTAATAATTTTCGAATATTTCAGTAGTCTTTTGCCCTTATATTTTTGACAGACAAATATAAAAGAATTTGGGAAGTTACTTTGCAACATTGTTGTAAGTTTTCCTTTGGAAGTTGCAGGTTAGCAAACAGGCGCAACCCCCGCAGAACACGAATTATTCGTTGTAGATAATATGGTTTATCTTCTAGCTTTGGAAATCGAAAATCGGGTTTTTTCATTAGCGAAATCAAGGTTTATCTTTGATAAGATAAATCAGAGACGGTTTGTTCGTACACTTTCCGCCGAAGAACGTCACAAAAATGTTATCTACATTTCGAAACATCTGTTTTCCTACTCGTTTTTTAGGCATAAGTGGGATTTTATTTACAAAATTACTCGCCTTCTGCTAAGGTTTAACGGTAGTTTCGGGAGAGTACAAATTTTAACGTGATAATTAACGCGCCACTTCTTTTTTTAAGATTGGCGACGTGTTTACTTCTGTTTATCGCCAGTATTGCCAACTCTACGATTTTTTGTAGTCAGCTACGGATATATGGATTTTACAGAAGTATTATTATTATTATTATTATTATTATTATTATTATTATTATTATTATTATATGTAAGTGATAAATTCTTAATGCTCTTTTATCATTTCATTTTAATACTTTTAGCAGACTACCAGACATAAATAACATTACGTCAGTCGTGATAAATGACATAAGATTGTACATTTAAATAAATAAGAAGTCACAAATCGGGTGCGTTGTCTTTGTCTGCCTGAGCCTGCCTCTGGTTAGATTAATGCGCGGCCAGACTGCATTGATGTGTTCAATTTTGAGCAATTTAAAATTGACAAGTACGGGCGAGTCTTTAGTTTATCGTCTACACTCTTAATTTCAGTTGTGAACTTATGACTTGCGTCAGTCGGATGAAACGTTGTGTTTTTTGCTTCCTCAGCTTTTTATATTTCATTATTTAAACTGTGCATTCAATTTTTTTATCTAGAACATAGCGTTAAGTACATGAAATATGTGTGAATTAACAAAGATCATCAATGCTAATTGTAAGTACCACAGTTAATTTACTTGTAGTATTATATATTATTCTTGTTCTTAATACCTACCTGCCAACATATATATTATTGTTAACTACATTTTTATATGTCTCGTCTTATGGCCTTATCTCGACTCCCTTAAACCAGATTTAAAATGTTTCGCGACATGTTACATAAGATCTACCAATTTTAATCCCGATATACAGATTTTTCACAACCCCATATATGGATTTTCACAGGAAAGGGGTCGCAACGCCGTTTATAAACCAGAAGCAACAAATGGCACCGAACGTATGACATTAACGTTGTTTCTCGTTCATGTAACGTTTTCTGTGCGAGAGAAATTTAAATTTTAAAAATTTCGAATATGGTCGGGTAAGTGCAATAACTGAAATGCCCACTGCACAGCAATATATCTGAGAGCATTAAATAGCATTTCTTTATAACACGATATGAAGAGGTTGCACCAAGAAAATTATGCGTTTAATTTTTAATTTGAATACAGTTTTGACTTCTTTAATACCATAAAGTCTCGATTTGACTTATCATTCGCACGTTTGCTTTCTAACATATCAATTATGTACTTTTGTTAATAGGGATATTTAACGCAAGCAAAGCTGTGAAGAGCTTACGTGCACTGTTTCATTGTTTACCACCCTGACGATATAGTAAAAATGTGGAATTTGTCGCTACAAAGCCTAAAACAAAACACTCACTATTGGAGATGGTTTCCTCCACATGTTTTCCAATACGTTCTAGGGTTGTCGAGTACAACGTCACTTGAGAAAATCCAAGAAGCGCGTGGTACAGAATTCTCCAGAGCTTGAGCGTGTACCACATGACGAGTTACCCATTACTGAAACTTGAACCGTGTTACAATGTCGTTACACAAGCGTTACACAATCTCAAAGAAAAAGCTGCCAAACACGCTTGGCATTACAGTAGCGAAAACGGGGATTTGGCATCAGCAGCTTGATTGCCATGCTTGGCCGACCTTAACCTTCACTTTCTCTCATCCGTCTGCAATTAAAGAGGCGAATCAGTCGTTAGCTCAAGACGATATTATAAAATGAGACTTCTGAACACACTGTGCAACAAAACCTAAGTAGCCTACAGATTTACGAATATTATATATATAACAAAAAAAAAAAAAAAAAAAAAAAAAAAAAAATACTAAGCTCACGCTAACTTCCTAACTATAACTAGTTGATGTTCTTTTATCTAACTTTTCACATTATCAACAACATGAAAGTATCCCATCCCTGGCTAAATAATCGACTCCTTCAATCCGAGCAAATTACAGTACATGTACGAGCGAATATTCTTGGACAAATCACATTATATACAGCAGGGACCGTTTGCGTCCGCACCTTTGATGTTACTCCTAAAATTCTGCTTCGAGTTAGGTGCATTCTCTATAATTCCAGCTGAATTAGTGGATATCGCCGCAAACTAACATAGCTGTTTAACCAAATGAGCGCAGATTAGTTTCTATAATTACCGTAAATGATCTTTGAAAATTCGATTCACTGTGTTTTCCAGGGTTTATTACAGATTTTATATGGCAAGCATCACTCGATAATGAAGTGCGGAAAGAAGGAGAGAAGAATATTGTAAAGCGCTGTGAGTGGTGTTCTGCCAAATTATTAAATACACTAAGATAATACAAACTTGCTTACGTACACCACTCAATCGAAACTGATAAACTTACAACAAAGTGAGTGTACGCATCATTACAGCAATTAATTACATAAGTTGATTTAGCTTATTTATGGACGCTCTTTAACATCTCAGGTCAATAGCGTCCCATTCAGTTCAGGGCGTAAAACAACGGATAAATTTTGCTCAGAGAACTCCTCTTTTAGACTTGAGATTCTTTAATGTGACGTAAATGTACAACACGGGATCCATGACTTTATACTTCCCTTCCGAAAAAAAAAAAAAAGTCATTCTAAGGATTTTTTCCATCGATGGCATGGTTTGAACCCGCGTTCTTGGGTCCACGAGGCAAGCACGGTTACCACGAGACCATCAAGACAGACTTGATTACAGGAGAATGAGTACAGATTATTGTTATTATTATTATTAAAGTTCGGAGTTTGTGGTAGCAAGTATCTAGCGGTAAACTTGGATGAATGTAGCAAATTTACACATGTTTATGTTTGCGTCCTTGTGTTTCAAATTTTTTTCAATGTTGTGCATCTGCTTGAGCAATTTCATGTTTGTTTTTCAGAATTGCCAATCCAACTGTTAAATATTTTCATGATATATCTTATGTTGGTATGTATTTTTTTCGAAAAGGAGGCGAGCGGAGGCCGTTAGGGCGTAGCGAGCCCCAGTAAATCACTGGATCCTCTGGTTTCTTGGATTTACCCAAGGTTAGGTTAGTGTGTGTAAGAGTTAATTATTAATTGAATTTTTTTATTGTAGCTTGTTACCATGGATGCATCTTCCGTTTGTTTTCTGACGTCACTATATTTCAATATTGCCGTGTTATTCCTCACATTCCCGTTTCTGGTGTATTTCTTACGGTTGGTATAACAGTGATGTATGCATATTACGCAGCGATTTGAGCTATAAAACTAGATGCACATGCTTCACTAACATTAAAAATATTCGGTACCGGTTTCAAAGATACGTTATCTCCATCTTCAGCCGTGGACGACTGCATACATATTGAATGACTAAATATATAGTCTAAATTTAGTCTATGACTAAATATATATTGAATGTTCATGTACTGTCTCAATGGCTGTGTCTATAGGCAAAATTTGAATCTTAATGACCCATTATTGTAGTTTTGTTTAGTGCATTTCTTGTTGTTGGTACAACTGGGAGGGCAACACACTATGCCACCATTTTCTCTTTATTGGTGCAATTTCAACTATAAAAGTTTATGCAACTTTTGGGGCAGATGGGTGGAGCACTAGCTTTTAACCAAACTACATGAAGTTCCAATAATGTTTTTATTTCCTCTCCTGTTAGACTCAAATTTCACCAAATATATATTATTGCACATATTAAAAATTAATTTTACTTGTAAAAACTAACAAAAATTCAAGCAATGTAAGAATTGCAAGTTAGGTAGTTCTCATTGATATAAACATGCTTTTGTCAGCTCAGCCACGAGTTTAAACAAACACATTTCTTGTTTTTGCCATAACATGAACTGACTGTGGCATTAAAACATGCATTATGAACTCAGCCTCAGCAAATGATTCCAATGTTTTCTGAATTGGTTCTGATTCTGGTTGCTACTATTTTTTTGTCTTAAGGTCATTTTCAGTAAAATATTTCTTGTACAACGGGATGTCAGGGAGTAATTGCTACAATTATTTATCTCTTTATTTATCAAAATTTTTATGCTTCACATGAAAAATAGATAGCCTCTTGCCTGCATATATCAACTTATTGGTTAGTAGGCCCACATATGCTCTTATGGTGCAATGTCCTATAAAAACTGACATATTATGGAACTGCTACAGTGAAGTGAATCAAATAAGTTTTAATACCATTATAAACTGAAGTTGGAAGTTATAGACAATAGAGTGATGATATATTTTATTATAATTTATTTAAATATAATAATGCTAATTCCATTTACATATACTGCTAGTTCCCTCCCCTTCCAAAAAAAAAGATAACCAAAATACAGAATTTCCAGAATATGTCCTTACTGCTTTGAACAGGTTTTTTCATCTTGACAGTTGGATATGCTACAGCCAGCTACACCTGTACTTTGAATTCCTCTTAAAACTGTGCAGAATCCTACCTCATAGCAAATGCTGAAATTTTTTTTACTCCCTGACTAGTCATTCATTGTACAAGATAAATATATTCAGACTGATACAATTTTGTTAACCACTTTAATATTTCTGATTTATTTTGAAAGTTTTCCTTGAGTTCTTCCAATGTATGAGGATTTGTTTAATACACTTTGTTCTTCAGGCTATTCCATAAACAAAAATAACAGACTGTTAGATCTGGGGAGTGAGAGAACCATACACCAACACTAATCACTATATCTTCAAACACTTCCTAAATTTTATCCATGGACTCCTCGGAGGTATGAGCAGTGGTGGAATGGTCTGCTTGTAAAAATTCGGACTGATTATGCATCTTGCACTACTTACATATGAAATTTAAATTTTCCTATCATAAAGAGGGGTTCTTAGTATACAATTTGGATTTTCAGAGCACCAATAGCGAGTGATTTGAGTGTTCACATGACCATTTTGGTGAAACCATGCATCATCTGAAGATAATAATAGCTGTGGATTGATTAACCCTTCAGTCACTGATGAAAGAAACCATGAACATTTAATACATACTGGTATGGGATCACCTTGTCATAGACAATGGACATGTGTACACATGTAAGATTTCAATTTTAACAATTTTGTTGCTATATATGCAGCAGACAAATTGTGCTAATTGTGATAGTAATAGTATTAGTGAAACATTCAAAATTTGCTCCAATTTAATAGAATTTGTCTTCTATTAAAACTATATGTCTTTGCATGTTAATTGTTTTGCATAAACCAGTAGTATCAAATTTATTCACAATATCTGAATTGCAGTTCTGGAAAGAGGCAATTGCCCATGAAACTTCTGAATGAATTCTTCATGAACACAACGCTGATTTGTATTTATAACATGTACACACAAAAACATGTTGCTTAAGGGTGTCTGCAGAATAATTTTGAGGGAGAGGCAATATATTTTTGAAAGTAGATGATGATTAAAATTTACCAAGTTTGAAAAACCAATTAAACAACCTAATTTTTAAAATCAATATAGCAAAGAAAATATAGGTTAATCAGCTATGTTCACCTTAAATGCTTTATTTCAAAATATCAGTGTTTATGGCTATTAAATAAAAGTTAAAAACCTTGAGGGGAGGGACAACTGCTCCTCTGTGCCCCCCCCCCCTTGCAGATGCCCTTGATGTCGCTTTAAAGTTAGCTGTCTGTCATCTTTGCAAAAGAATGGTGACTGTTGGAAGTTCAAAGATAGGCAGGCAAGCAGGCAGATGGTCATGAGTAGGGAGGGGAGCTGGCCTTGGCCAAGATGCAAAACCCCATGCAAGGGGTGAGGACATATTCTGTAAGCCCAGTACTTTTGTGACATTTTGTACATTTGATTATCTATAGTACAACTATATGTTCTATACTTTCCACCATTGTGTACACATTCCATATGATTTATCATCCTAAAGACAATAATATCACACTGCTCCCCTGTTATGCTGTGCAGAACTATTTCAATGTTATACTAAGTTTTTCTAAACTACGAGAAATGAGTATGGACTAATGTTTTGTCAATATTCCCACAAAAATGCATCATACAACCCAAGACCAGTGTGAGAGGTTGTTTCATTTTCTTATTTAAATGATTATGCATATCAAGGGACAAAAAATGTGTACAAATTTATTTAATAACTTGCTCCATGTATACTTGCAATGGTTTTTTTAATAGTGTTTAATGTCCATTTTTACTGCCGAGGCATCACAGATGGTGGACACTGATGATACATAAGATGAAATGAAATGGTAAATTGGGAAAAACAAAATTTTTAAAGGAAGGAAATGTTCCAGGCTGCACCTTGACTTGAATTATTATTAAATTACATATTAAGTAAATTATCTTATAATATTTTCTAAACAGCGACATACAAAAAATATAAATCAAGTAAGGTTCAACATGGACTATCAATCACATAACAGATTCCTCAAGTTCGGGGTTTATCCTTAGCATTTGCCATTTATGAGGACTAAGGAAAATCTGGAAAAAACCTCACTTGTAGAGGACAGTCATGGGGGGAGGACTGAACACCAGCTCAAGATCTGTGCTTTAAAAACCTTGGTCACTCGTGGCAGTACTTCTGATGTGATGTTGATTTTGTTTTCATGTGCACTCTCAATGAAGTAAGGACAATGGCACTGTGGGAAAATACAGTAGCCACACTGCCACTTTCTCAGAATGTAAAGGACTATATGCACATTCTTCTGGATTTTCCCAACTAATTAAACAAGCAGTTTGCTTACTGACACATAGTATCACATACATTTTCACATCACCACCAGTTTTGGATACACTCTTGATACTCACTGAACAAAACACAGGACTTGTGCTATGAAATCATGACTCCTTTAGCTCATGAAATACCATATATAAATACTTTCTTTTATAACACTTTGCATATAATCTTTGGTTACATTTTTTTTCAGGACCAACCTGATAATATTAGGAAAATTTTCTGGAGCACTTCTTTCCATTATCAGCTGTTGACCAACTGCTCAATGTGGTGGCTGAAAACACAATTTTGATGTCCCATCTGTGGAATGATCTCAGCAAGTTTCTCTATCAATGTCTTCGCAGTAGCACTTCCACAATACTTCAGAAATATTTTTTGAAAAAAGGAGTTTTTTTAATATATATTAACTATTAATTATGTGAATTCTGACTATGTACAGCATAAAAATTTAAAAAATTGGAGGAATTACATTCTGACTCCACCTCAATTAAAATTTCAACTACAAACTTGGGTTTATATCCATTGGCCACTCCTGATGTATTCTACTGATTACCTGCTTAGACAGGGTACTGTAAGAGAAGACTCTATACACCTGTTCTAGAAGTGGATTAGGCATACGAAATGTGACTCATTAGTTTCCAGCCTGATATGATTTATTGTTGAGATGTTTGTGCTATGATACATGATTCAGGAGTGTAAGTATTCCACTTCCTTTCAGGTTATGCCATTCATCTGCTTGGAGAAGCTCATTTAAGTCAGATATGTTGCATAATACAACATGAGATTCAAAACTGAATACAGTATAATGATTAATTTTTAACTACAAAGGACTTTTACCCAGTGATATTAAACAATGTCTTGAAAGTGTGTCTTTCACATTCCACTGTGAAGGAGTAGCCAAAATTATTTCTTTAAGGCAGAAGGAGCCTTGAGGATAATCCACATGAGGGTAGGCTTGACACAAGAAAACATATCCCTTGTTGAGGAGGAATTCTATCTGAAGACAAAAAGAAATAGTTACAAGGCTGAAGCTTTCTAAAACTGCCATGTTTTTCATCCTTCTTCAAAATTAGCAATTGCATAAGGTCAGTGCTAGATGGATGCACTGAATTCTTTTAGCAGTTCAAATGCAAGTGCCCATGAAGTATCAGAAGCTTTTGAACCTTTGCTGTGGTATTGAAAGAGCAATATTAGAATTCAATGTATATTATGACCCTTTTTCAAAAAAGAACCAATGGAATGGTGGAAAAAGGGTGGTGAAGTACACCCTAAAAGGCCAAGATTACACAGTCCATGAAGATCAAGGAGACAATTTTTTGGAACTGCAGAGGAATTCTGAAGATAGACTTCAAAGAAAAGAACACAATGATGACAAAGTATTATGCTCAGCTACTGCATCAATTGTGCAATGCCATCAAGTAAAAGATATGTGAAATGCTGAATCGACAAGTAGTTTGGTTTATGCAATACAACGCACCAGCCCAAATGGTTACCATGAACATATGTGGCTTCCAGAAGCTGCATCATTCATCATACTGCCCAGGTTAGTTCTATGGGCTAGGAAAGAGTGACAAGAGGAACAGGGCCATAGTGGTAGTTACATGAGTCATGCAAATGCCAGAATTGCAATGTCTGAGCAAAGGTTGCACCATACATTCTGCAGCTGATCATCATTCATTTCCTAACTAAAGCAGCAATCAAACAACTAAGATTTTATCCAGATTTGAAGAAGCTATGCTTTTATGAACCCAAATGTTTGATTTGCACAAGAAGTTCCTCAGTGGTTGTGGATGGAGTAGAAAATGAAAGCCACAGATGATGCCTAAGTTGCTTGAATTTGCTTCAGAGATGGATATAAGTTATGGAAGTACACACCATTCTTTCTGAAAACTAGGATTTTGAAATGTTCAGCTTGATGGGTCCCACATATCCTCAACACCAAAAGAACATCAGTCAGAGACTTCTGGAATGGCTTGAGGAAGAATGTGAGCAGTTTTTGACCTGAATTGTAACCTGTGATGAGATGAGGGAGCACTACTATAACCTCGCAACTAAGAGAATGAGTATGGTATGAAGGAGACGAGGAAGGTGCTCTGGTCTATGCCAAAACTTGTCTGTCAGTCAGAAAATTTCTTAAGACCATGTTTTGAGACTCCAAAGGCATCTTGCTCATTGATTTCTTTCATGAACAAAGGACTGTGAATGTGGTGCTAACTGTTTGAAGAAATGAGAATCGTCTAACAACAGATGCCAGCAAGTCATGCATGATATACTGCTTCTGCATGACAACGTGAAGCCATATACAAGAGTCATAAGCTGGAATCAATTAAGAATAATTCAGTGGAAATCTGTAGAACACCCACCTTATAGTCCTTGTGATTACCACATGTTCAGGCCACTGAAAGTGGCATTGGGAGGGAAAGTGCTTAACCTTAGTGACAGCAGAGATTGAGCACTTAGTGTGCAATTGACTGCTGATGTGTCTATCTTCTCTCTTTCATGAGGGAATAAAGAAATTACCTATCCGATGCATTTCTGTAGAAAAGTAATATAATTTGTTTTGTAATTGTATATGGTAAGAATAAATTTATTTTTAATAAATATTCTTTATATTTGAACAACTCTGGTGCTGTTTTTAAAACTGAGACCTTCATGGGCAGAGATTCAGAAAGAAAAATGAGTTCAAATATGTTCTCTTTTATTTCGCAGACAAAGCTTCTGACTATTTGGAAGGATTAAAATGTTAATTCAGAGTTGTAAGAAAGGAAGAAAAGGAAGATGACATTACAAAATGAAAGCTGTATTTTCACTCTATTACCTACCTAACATGATCAGGCCAGGAACTTATGGACCAAATTTTATACGCCAGGTTTATCATATTACCACCTGTGGTGCCTCAGTAGTAAAAACAGTCGTTAAACACTATTCAACATTAATAATAAGGTTTATCACCTAGCATCTCTGAGGACATACCCATGGATTACTTAAAAAGTACATAAAAAAATTCAGTCTTCACCTCTAACCACAGCTTTTAGTAAGGCACTGCTCTCTTCTGATACTGCACTTCAGCAAATTACTTTGTTGGGCCAAGAATTGGCTTCTCTGAGAAGATAATATGAGTACTTGGCGTAAAGAGTTCAAACACTATTATCTGAAAAAAGAAAAATAATATAAAACAAATTCATGCACAATAAGACACAAATAATTCCATTTCAATAAAATTTCATCCACAATAAAGCTGAATTAACATAGATTTGGTTTAGGTGTTAGCTATTCAGCAATAGTCAATAGCATCAAATAAAGTCCACCATTTTCTAGGTATGATAAAGATAAAATTTCACTTTTCAATATAGCCACCTTTTATTGCAATACACTTCTCACATCTTTGAATTAACATTTAACCCCCCCCCCCAAAGGTCCTTCTTAAGTTTTGAGAAGAGGAAATAGTCACTGCGAGCTAGATCTGGGCTGTAGGGTGGATGGTCGATCTCCTTGAAGTCACATTTCTCCACAGCTTCCTTTGCACCAAGAGCTGTGTGCATGGGTGCATTGTCGTGTAAAAGGTGTACAGCACCCCTCAGCTTTCCAAGTCTTTTCTCTTTGATGGATGCACATAGTCTGTACAGTAGGCCAGCATAGTACTCCCCATTTACTGTGGTGTTCCTATCCTTGAAGTCAATGAAGAGTATATCTTCACAGTCCCAAAAGATTGTGGCAATGATCTTCTTGGTTGACTAAGTGACTTTGGCCTTTAGAGGCAGTGCTTTGCCACTGATTCTCTTTTGGACAAGGGATAATAATAGAGGGATGTAATTTCATTTCCTGTAACAATGGTTTGAAGAATTTCTCTCTCGTTGCCATGGCAGAGTTCCAAAAATGCCTGACAACAGACGACTCTTTGCTGCTTTTGGACTGAGGAAAGAAGTCTAGGCACCCATCTTGCATTAACCTTATTCATGTTTAAATGTTCATGAATAATTTGAAGGACTGTTCTTTTAGAAAGGTCCAATCTTGCTGCTATTTCTGTAACTCTGTGATGCTGATCTTCCATAATTTCTCCTTCCACAAGAGCGATGGTTTCAGGAGTGAACACCTCTAAGGGCTAACCTGCAAGCTCTTCATCTTCAATGGCTTCTCGACCCATTCAAAAAAGTTTGGCCCATTCTTTTATGGTAGAATATGAGGGTGATGCTTCCCCATATACACCATCCAATTGCTGTTTAATTTCATTTGGAGTAACCTTCTTTTATGAAGAACTTAATAACAGCTCAATACTTCATTTTGAACATGTCACAATCTTCTACACATAGCCTTCTTTATGCAACTATATCTGAGCAACTGAACATAGCAGAGCAGAAGTTACAGCTGCAATTGTTTACTTAGCAGATTAGATATAATACCACATAAGGCTTTTGTGAAAGCAATAATCTTTATTGGCGAGTCCGGAAACTTATGAATCTACCCTCGTGATTCAAATTTTCATGCTAATTTAAAAAAACAATATATTACCAACTTTCTTCTATCATATGTAAATTTGAAATATAAGAAATATAACTTCTTTCTTTTTACTTGGGTCTTTTTAGCCAGTACAGACTTTTGGCCTATTACAGCAACTGCTGCACCCTCTATCTCTATCTTGAAATGTCACTGGTGGAGTGCAGTACTGCTGGAGGAAATGGGATTAGCATACTGCATCTCGCCAGTAGCCATCACAAGGGGGTTCAATTAGAGATTACTTATCAGGTATCTTTATAATTGTTCACAGCAGGCTGAGTGTGTCCTATTTATCTGTCCTGATGGTCTAGTGATAACCATATAGACCCAAGGTTATGGGTTCAAAATCATCCAATGGATTTTTTAGGGTGTAAGAATCCTTAATATGGCTTCCTTCAGAAGGAAAGTAAAGCCACTGGTCCTGTGTCATAGATTTACGGCATATAAAAGAATCTCATGCCTGCAAAGAAGATACCTGAGAGCAAAATTTATTGGCCATTTCAAGTTCTGAATTGAATATGACACTAATGACTAAAAATGTTAAGACCTAAAGGAACTTGTTCCACAAATATATTGCCTAATTCATTACAAGTGTGTGGACTTGTAACTTATAGTTATTGGTAGAATTCTGATATATCTTAGGCTTTCATGGCCTGTGCTATAATTAAAACAGTTAATAATATTTTTAATTTTAATATATTTAGGAATCAACAGGTGTAAGATCTCCAGTAGATAAAATATTTAAAAATGCTAAAAACATTTCTGTGGCTTCACTTCCAATGAACACGGAAGCAGTCTGAGTTAGAAACATTTAAAAAAATGATACAATGATAAAACACTCTTAATGTATCACTCTCAAAATTTCATGAGATCTTTGCTCACATTATCAACTGTTAAACGACTCGATCATTCTATCAATATTTTAAATATTTTTAACTCAATACTACTTCTGGTGAAGTTGACGATATACTTGTAATTTTGTTGTTGAATCTGTGTTCACAAATGTACCTATCAAAGACACTTTGGAATTCCTACAATACCACTCTAAAACAGATGAAATTACTGTTGGGAACTGGAGAGTTGGCTAGCAATTTTTTTTTGATTTGATTTATTTACAGACACTGTTTCACATTATAGGTGGGACCATGTTTCACATGGGACGCCCATTCTATTTAGGGCATGAAACGGCCGACAAATTTTGCTCAGAGGCCTCTTCTTTCAGGCTTGAGGTTCTTTTTCATGCCGTAAATGTACAACACATCATATGCACAAGCACAGGCTCTGTATATGATACGTGTGCTCCTCTGACACATTGCATTATCAGCTCATTCCTCTGACTAGCTTCACTCTTGTTAAGATATGTGGACGATACTTTTGTTATATGGTCACATGGATATCACAAATTAAAGTTATTTTTATAATACTTAAATAGTCTCCACAAAAATATTAAATTGATGTTTTTTGGAAGAAATCATCAGGAGCCTTAGGGCATTAACTTTATTTAAATTACACACATATGGAAAGATATCTCAATGCCAGATCAAATCAATATTCTGCACAAAAAAGAACCATAATCAAGATTTTAATGTATAGTGCTAAAAGTCATCACAGAAACAGAAAAACTTAAACATGAGCTAAACCATCTCTGCACTGTTTTTTTAAGGCCAATGGATATACCAACAAAGATATTGAAAGAGCCATCTATCCTAGGCAAATGACAACATATAACACCTCTCAAGCAAAAAATCCGGGCATATTCAATGTATATTAATGAAGAAAGGCATACAATCTATTTTCATACCAACTATTAAATTAGGGCTAATGGTTGTTAATGCAAAAGACCCAAGTCAACCTCTTGATACCATGGGAATTAATACAATTCCATGTGAGTATGGCAAAGTGCACATAGGAATAATGGAAGAACGATTAAAAAAAAAACAATTGGAGGAATATAAGCAATAGCTTCGCCTTAATCAGACTGAGCAATTTAATGTAGCAGAGCATGCTCCCCCAAAAATGCCATGGCATACAAAAAACAGAAGTGGTTGCAAAAACACAAGGATTTTTTCAATCTAGCCAGGATGGAGGTATAGTTTTATTAATAATTATTAATAAAAAGTGATGTAAGTGTTACAAATTTGACTCAACTATATTAAATTCATTATGGTATATATATAATCAAATGGACTAATAAAATAAATGACCAACAGCAATTAGAAAGTTCAATTCTATTGCCATCTCTCGATGACTGAAATTCATGCTCATGTAGCTATATGCAACTGTTGTCTCAAATTGGATTATTATGCTTGAATAATGACAAAGGCCTAGTAAAATATTTAAATTATCATTAAAGTTGAGAAAAAGTACAAAACCCATTTATCAAGAATGACAATAATTTACTCCACTTATTAAAAATATGAAAGTATTGCTGGACATAATCTTATTAAAGGTATGGTATATGTGGCAAACAGCTGTTCCCTCATATTGCATATTTTGATCGCGAGTTCGAACCCGGCCAGGACCGATGGATTTTTCTGGGGCGTAAAAATCCTAAGTATGGCTTCCTTCGGAAGCAAAGTAAAGCCATGGGTCCCATGTCGTACATTTACGGCACGATAAAGAACCTCAAGCCTGAAAGAGAGGCCTCTGAGCAAAATTAGTCGGCCATTTCACGCCCTGAGTTGAATGCGATGACCTGAGATGTTAAAGAGCGTCCATAAATAAATCAATCAAAAAAAAAATCTCTCATTTACATGATGTCACTTTTATTAATCCTTAACAAATAATGTACTTATTTCATGGAAACAGAAAGTACAAGACCATATTTTACAAGGACTTGTACTATTACACTTGTAATGTATTATTTGTTACTTTTGTGGAATAGGGTCTTAACTTAGAAAAATTTTAAGCAGATACTGCGGATCGAATCCAGCTGCAGTCAGAAATGCTAGCTGCTAGACCAAAAGATAGTCAAGCTTATGCATTAAATTTTACAACCGTTATCAATTTCATACACCAGCAATTTAAATTAATATATTTTCATTGTATTTCCTAAAAGTTAATTACAGATTTCTGCATGTGAAGGACCAGAGTCTGGAAAAGTTCTTTCTAATTTTTCCAGGCATTATTGTTGGCTTAGGCTTCACTTATAATCCTAATAAATCATCAAATGAAAATGTCCTCCAGTCATCTCCATCTTAGAACATTCAACAGCAAGCACATGAGTACAATTAAAATTTTGCTGCCCACTTACTTCTGTTATGATTACTACTCAAGATACACTTTTTCCAGTGCTGTCAACAGAAACTTTTATCTCTTACAGTTTCTCCAAATCACAAAAATTACACAGTGACCCCTATAACAGATATAGATATGTATCATACCTCATTTGTTCCTTTTCTGAGTAGAGGAGCTGGCAAGTACAAACTATGAGGAGGACCTCCACTGAAGTAACGGCCTAAGTTGAAACCATTCACAAACACAGCCCCTCTGCCCCAGTGACTCATATCCAGGAATGTATCACAAGGATTGTTCACTTCAAATGTTGCACGGAATAAAGTAGGACTAGACATATTGACGTCAGTGACAGTCTTCCAACCTTCCAAGCTGAAATTTGAATGAATATCTTTAAATAGATCACAAAACAGATTACAAACACAATGAAACAAAAAATGGGATGAATATGAGAAAGCTATAATTATGAAGGTAATTGAAGCTGCAGATAGTACATAAAATATTATGAGTAGTGATCAATGTTTCCTCTCACAAATACAGACTGCACTTTATAATATTCCTACTATACAAGCATGTTCTGTAAGTTATCTACCATGGTGTCACAGTATATATAGTACGAATGGCTTAGGTATTTTGCAGGACTGAATTCTGAATGCACATGTCACAAAACTGACTCTAATACCTATATTCTCCTTCAGATGGTTTTGCATAAATAAAGGGATAGCACAATTAAATACCAACTGAGAACATTCATTATAATTTTCTAATAAATTAAATAGCTATCAGGCATACTCTAATAATTATTTATACTGAACATAAGCATTCCAACATATTTACTACTGACACTAAAGTTTAAGTCAGTGAGTTTGTGGCAGTTGCTGATTATGTTGGCACTATCTACTCTTTTATGTGTCGTAAATCTATGATATAATACTCATGGCTTTACTTCCCTCTCAAGGGAAGCCATACTTAGGGTTTTTATGCCCGAAAAAGCTATAGTCCTATAGAAAGTATTCATGTTCATTCTGATACTATTTTATTTCCAGTTTTTGTAGTACCATCCTTGTTCCACAAAGTGAAAATAAGAGAAAATTCTACATTTTTAGTGTAAAAACAAGAAGTGAATATTGGGAAGTTTAAGAGACTAGGTAACAATTTTTGCAAATTCCAATAACATATCAAAGCAGGGTTATACTATAAAGCTCTGCAAACTGCTAGGCGGAGAAAAATACTATTATTTATGTAAAACTCTAATATTATGGATTAGCTTAGAATATATTTATTTTTTAAGAGATAACAAGCCCAGCAATGCACGATAATTCAACGAGTGCACTTTGAAATGAATGCAATAAACATTCCAAAGGAATATAATCATTAATTTACCCAATTTATTCATATTCACATAACATTTTTATGAAATAGACCTTTTTTATAAGGGATGGAAAGAAAGTAATGGCAACTTATTCATTAGAGACTTTTACATTCCTTCACCGCAATCCCTTGCCACATTTATCACTCCCTGTCACATTTTTGTTGATATATGAGAAGGAGAGCTTTGTTACAACATTAGCATTACTTGTTTTGACATCTGTGAACTCCCTCAATATCATCAATGATCTACTTCCAGCATTGATTAAATCAATATAATGCACTTCAAGTACAAGGTAACCTATACATGAAGCATTTTCCACTCTATTGCATTCTTGTCGAAAGTTTGGCACTGCACAAACCACAATTTGATACGTATGTGGGCTGAGCCTGGTGACAATGATCCATGAAATTAGGCTTATATACTATTAATTAAATTGTATAGACAATGGAGTGGTAATATATTCTATAAGAATTTATTAAATATGCTCACACTAATTCCACCTACTTAGGCAACATTAGGGCATGTTTCTGGAGCAATTGCTTGCATCATCATCTAGTGACTGACTCAACAGTCAGCAGTCAGTCCACAGCTTTTGATGGAAGCAATTGTCCCAGAAACATGTCTTAATGTTGTACAAGTAGATGAAGTACAAGTAGTATGAACATATTTAATACATTCTAATAGGCTTATATACTATATTTACAAATTAAGTGAAGCTAGACAAAATCAATGAAATTAGGAATAAGCAACATTTGAATCAAATACAAGCATACCTATTCATGAATCAGTTTGAATACAGTGAAGAGTGCTCACACATGATACAACAACAAAACACTATAGGTAAGACTAAGAAATTGTAGACCAGACAATCAAGAAATTGAAACAAGAGAAGTTAAAACAGGCTAGCAATAACATTGACAGCTAGAAAAGAAACTACTATTCACAGGAAATTATCTTATCATCCTTGGGCAACCAAAAAATACTTAGAGATTGATATTATTTTGTACCGTGAACAAATACAGCCTAAATAATCTGCTCAACTCTGGTGATAATGATAGAACCCCTGATGAAAAGAAACCAGGAATCTGCAACAAAGTATATATTGGTAATTTAAAAAAAAAAAAAAAAAAAAAAAAAAAAAAAAGGCTTTGGAATTAGGCTCAAGAACATTGGAGAAATATCAGATATAATCAGATAGATAAACCAGTAGTTGCATATCACTTTTAGAGAGGTAAACATGATATAGAAACCATAGATAGACCTTTGGAGCTGGAAATATGGGGAAAAAATATGAGATTATGAACTTCAAGATCCCAAGGGAAGAAAAATTAATCCAAAAGTTCATAAAATGTCCATGAGAACTACTCCAAGTACATTCAACCATCAATAAATCCCGCAGTCCACTCACAGCGAATAATGCGGCAAAGGCTTATGAATCATGTTCTATATAATTCAATGATAAATGGAGCATAATAGTATCAGATCGACTCACCAGCTAATTAAGAAACACAAGCAGCTTAAATTTGAATATTAATTACATTTCATATTTACTTATATCAATAATCTTATTATAGATACATTATTCAGTTACTTTTAAATCTTGTCAGAGAAGGACAACCTTCAAAGACAACTGCAGGTAAATCATTCCAGTTATTTACAGTTTTATTTACAAAGGAGAATTTTTCCTGCACCCATTTACTTTTGCCTACATTTGATTTTGAAACTACAATCATTCCTACCATAGTGCATTAGTTTTTCTAATCTAATTATATCTATCCAAGCACTTTGTTCTGTTTATGCTTTGTATAATGACATTATCCTCACTTTTTTACATCTATGTTAGTGATTCCTATCCCCATTCTTTTACTCTTCATCCCCATGTTTTTATTTACCATTTATGAATTTCCCCATCTAGGAGTTATGACCTTGTCACTGATGGGGGGACTCGTGAGCATCTGCAAATCAAGAGGCTATACCGGCGGTAGCTTGCTACCATTTGGGGCGTCCATGCCGGGCAGGCTGTGAGGAGAGGTCAGACTAAGAAGCAACCCAACTTCCATCACTTCATCATTTCAGTCATCTATCTTTCATCCAATTTCACCTTTCACTCATTATTCATCCAACCTCAAAGTGTAATCAGACCTATCCCGAGGAGCTGAATGGTACATGGAAGATGTGCAATAAATGTAGCCTCCAGAATACCAGACTTACTGGAGTATCTAGCCTTATCAAGGTTGCGAGGCTCTGCCTGGGCTGAACATTTTCCCTAGCTTCTTGTGGGATCTTAATAGATCACCCAGAAAACTAACAATTCACTCCTGAGGACTATATCTGTGAGGCCTCAGTTGTTGCAATTTCAACCTTTGAGGATATTAACTCTTCAGACGAGATCTGAGTCAAAGAACCTTAGGGCCCCAGTAGAGGCACATCAAGACTAGCTAAGGAGGGCCCTAAAGGTTCTCAGGATCAACCTCCAACATAAGAAGATGGCTTCTGCTGCCTTCTATAGAACATTCAAAAAAGAAGATATAGGCCCAACCCTGATTCATGAACCCTGGATTAACAGGGACTGAATTACAGTACTAGGTGAGTGTAAAGGTAAGTTAAGACATTACAGCAGGAGAAATTGTCCTAAAAGTTGTATCCTTGTCTGTAATGGAATACAAAGCCTTACCTCTTTTAGAATTCTGTTCCAGTCACCATGGTGAAAATTGACTGGGGGAGAAGGGCCTACTGTTGAGCTCAATCTATCTCTCCTTCGATGGTAGTAATCCAGGGAGCTGGACCAGTTGGTCATACATTGTACTCAAAGAGCGGACCAGACCATCCTTAGAGTGAAATGCCAACTCCCATCATGAAATCTGGGGTAGTAAGGATATCAACAAAAGGGGTGAGTATCTCTTACATTTTCTGCTCTCCAGTAATTTACACATATTTAAGTTGATAACAGCCTTACCTTTGCCAATTGCATAAGGCAGGAAGTTATTGACATTACGTTTAGTACAGAGTATATTGTTACTCAATTACAGAATGGGGGGGGGGGGTGTCTCAGACGAACCATTATTATCGGACCATAACTATATTATCATTTTATGTAAATGTAGTAAAAACATCAATCTGTACAGGAATCCCAGGAGAAACTGGTGGGAGCCCTATAAGCAAGATCTCTCAGGTAGGATCAGGCAGACTGACAGGATTAGATCCTTTGGTGATATCCACAAGATTGTCCACATCATTCAAGAGGTCATATACTTGAATGCTATCACAATAACAGCTCCATACAATTACATATAAAATCCAAGAAGGTGTGGTGGACCAAAGACCTTGAACATAAGAGAGGCAGAAGGAGGCATCTTTTAACAAACCAAAAAGAACTGGGACTGGGGGAAGGGGGCATATGCTAACAGACTATAATAAAGGTATATGCAAGGCCAAAATGTCATCTTGGCAAGTCTTCTGTCAACGAATATTCACCCTGTCAGAGGTCGCCAGATTACACAGAGCCTTGGCCCTATAAACCCCATAGGAACAGTATGCAAGTCTATCGGAGGTTTTACGAGCTAGGATGAAGACACACTCAAAGTTTTATTTGAGGTACACCTCACCGGGCATATCTTTGATGACAACATCTATGAATTCACAGTACACTGATAAAGCCTTAGACCAGGAGCGACGTGGAAGGACTGGGGATTTGATTTATAGTGTAAAATGGGCAATTAACAAATATGATTCATTTAAGTTGCCAGGCTGAGGTAGTATCTTTCCTGCTTTGCTGCAGAAAGGACCTGACTCACTTAATATTCTTCTTAATAACCTTTTTTGAGCCAGTATAGCCTTCAGCTATATTTTTCAGGCCTAGAGGGTAGTATTCATTCCTAAGTGCAATGGTAACAATTACACTGAAGCAAAAGCCTATTGACCAATTAGTCTTGCATCATTTCTTTTAAAGACTGTGGAAAAACGGATTAAAAGATACATCCAAAGGAGGATGCTGTCCGACACTCCCCTCCATCGAAACCAACATGCTTATCAGTCATCCAAGTCTTGCATAACAGCATTGCACAGCCTTGTCAGCATACTGAAGGACTCCATGGCAAGGAAAAAAATAGCCCTAGGGGTTTTCCTAGACATTCAGGGTGCTTTTAATAACATCTTTATGAGTCTATGGTTCCGATTGCTCAGAAATATGGAGTTAATGACACCCTTTGTAGGTGGATAATCTCCATGCTTACGAGCAGAAATATTACTGCTAGTCTTCTTCGGGAAATTAAAGGATTTGTCGCCACAAGGGGATGCCCATAGGGGAGCATTCTTTCTCCTCTTTTTTGGAGTCTTGTGATGGACAATCTACTCCAAGATATGAACCAGGAAGGGTTTTACATACAAGGTTATACAGATGACATAGCACTGATAATTTTTTGGAAATTTCCCAATAAAGTATCAGACATGATGAACAATGGTCTGAGGAAAATTCACAGCTGGTGCAAGCAGGAAGATCTATCAATAAATCCTAGCAAAAAAGTTGTCATTCCATTTGCAAACAGAAGGAATTTCAAAGGTTTAGGTACTCTTAAGCTTGATAGTACAACCCTGGAAAATTCTGAGTCAGTCAAATATCTAGGTTTTGAACTATATAAGAAACTAACCTAGAACAATCACATTAATAATATTCTCTGCAGAGCCAAATGGTCTCTTACAACCACCAGACGCACTATTGGATCCACATGGGACCTTAAACCACATATTAGTCAATGGCTTTATGTTACTATAGTTAGGAGCTACGATATCTTATGGTGCCAATATTTGGTGGTGGACAACTTTAAAAGCTACTAAAACAGGTAAGCTTACCAAGCTATACAGTTTAGCATCTCTTTGTGTTACAGTGGCCTTCAGAGGCATACGAACCATCACATTGGGACTGTTACATCTCCCTCCCATGGACATTTATTTACAAGCAGAGGCTAGGCTTACAGCTCATTGCTTTGTACACACAAGAAATTGGAGAAGTAGCTTTGCTGTAACCGGATATACTTCCATCCTGCATTTCCTAGATATTTCAGAACTGAGGATGAGGTGAGACCTAATGAATATTCAGTACCATAATTTCCCTATATTTAGGGTTACTTTCGGATCTACACAAAACCAGATGGTAGGAATTACATCAAAACAAGAAGGTAATCAATTTATATGGTACACTGATGGATCCTGCAAATGACTCAATTGGGTGCAGGAATATGTGGCCAACTTCCAAGAATTAATTTCAGTACAAGCCTTGGTAAATACTGTACAGTTTTTCAGGCGGAAGTTTATGCTATCCTGAATTGTGCCTATAGAGCACTGGAGAAGGGTTAGCAGAGGGAACGAATTCTCATCCTCTCAGATATTTGAAGTGCACTACTCTGACCAAGTGCAATCTAAACTGGTATGGGAATGTCAAAATGCCTGGTTTTCCCTGGTATCCTGCAACAGGCTGGAACTGCGGTGGGTGGGAAATGAAATGGCAGATCAGCTGGCATAAAGGGGCACTGATATACCCTATTTTTGGCCCTGAGCCCATGGTCGAAATTGGTACTCATACTGTCAAAACATGGATTGGGGATAAGCATCAACTAAGGTAGCAAACCTATCCTGGACAGATTCATACTAGGAAATTTATCCTAGGCCCTAGCAAGAATCTCTCTTAATCCCTTCTCCAATTGGATAGAAGGGGAAATGAGAAAAGCAATTGCATTAATCACTGAACATGGTTACTTTAGAAAACATCTATGAAAAGTGGATCTTTATAAAGATGAACCCAATTGAGGAATGTGCAAACAGAACAAGGAATCTACCTTGCATATCCTCTTTGAGTGTCCAATCCTGGAAAGAAAGAGACTTGTTCTCTCTATAACCAGGGAAGATCTGGGAAAAGATGACAAAATTGGAACCAAAATATTGCAATTTTTACAAGGAATGGATTTTTAATTTCAATTTATTGCAGTTCAGCATGATGTGATACATGATTGAACCATGTCAGTATGAAGCTAGAGTATAGGATAATTTTATAAAGTTAAAACAGATTAATCAATAAAAATGTGTAATAATTAATAAATATACATTACATTAGGGTTGTAGAATGAAAAATACAAATACAGATTGCATTAATCAGACATAAAAAAACAGATAAGAACAGCAAAGAAAGCCTCTAGGTTACCATGAGTATTCGTTTATAAGATATGTGCAATAAAATTAAGATCCAGATTATGATAAATGTTTGTCAATACTATAGTAGGCTTTATCTATTAAATAATTTTCCAAAACTTTCTTTAATTTAATATGGTTGTTACAGCATTTGTTTTCTTTAGGAAGAGCATTATAGAGTTTTATCATCATAAAGCTAGGCATCTTTTCATAAAGGCAGAGTCTATGGCTTGGGATGAAGAAGTAATTTTATTCCTTGTGTTGTATTTGTATACATTAGAGTATGTTTGCATAGGTAAATTATATTTTATTAAGTAAAGAATGATTTTTGGTAAAAAATGAAGGTGCCCCTCCCATAGAGTACTACAATAAGCCTTAAGGCTGATGTGTTGGAGGATTCTAACATTCAATCAAATCATCCGTCTTATCTAATCTATCTTATCTAACATTCTCTAATCGATCTTATCTGTCTAATCTATCTATCTATCCATCTAATCAATCATTCATTCATGCATCCAATCTTTATGACTTTTGCTCCTCTACGTTGAATTTTTCTAGGATACTTATTTTATGTAACCTATGTGAATCTCTACAAGCTGCTCCAAACTCCTTTAATGACAATCAATTATTTCCTTCAATTTCTAATTTTTTTTTTAAATTAGTATTCTCATTACAAAATGGCACACTCTCCATATTTTCCTTGTAACACTATCAATTTGTTCATCCCATGCAAATTTAGAACTCAGTAAACTCCCAAGTACCTACAGCAGTGTTCTTGGGGAATATCTACCTCATCAAGTTTAAATTAAGGTTAATTTCTTGTCAGCTTTTACAAAATGTTATTACTTTATTCTTACAACCATTTATTTCCATCCTATGTTTAACTGCCCAGTTAAAAAATTGAGTTGTATTAACACTTTGCAATAGCTCCATATTGGAATTATTGTTAAACTTCTTTATTAACAATACCAATTGTTGCCAAATTTTCATACTCTGGACTTGATATATAAGCATAGTTCATTAAAATAAATTATAAACGATAATGGCCCAAGAACCTTGAAACTGCATATATCACATAACCACGGCATTTCCCGACCTTATCTTTGATATGTCAAAGTTTCATTGCCACAGGCTTCTCACAAACCTGCATGACATTCCCTCATGGTCTTGATACGTGCCACCTCAATTTTAGCCCTGGCACACAGCTCCCTTTTAGAAAACATATCATTAATCAACAAATTCGTATTTGTGTCTACAGACAGTGCACCAATGACCTGTGTGATGAACATCTTTTCCATTTCTATAGACATGCTAAGAACAACAATGCCCTCACATGTTCACAAACAGCATGGCAACAGTGTTGCCACTATTTTCTTTCCAAGCCTCAATATATCACTTCTTAATGTGGAAAGAGAATTAGGATCAAAAATTTACCTTTGTAGCCACTCTGATTTGAACTGAAAGGAAATTATTTCCCAATCAGTAAGTTTCTTCCCATCCAGCAAAATATTAGTTCCTTTCCTCAGACCTTTGCGCTGGTCAAAATCTGGCCTCAGACCGAAGTTAGTTCTACCCCAATTCTCCACAAAAATATCCAAAATCTGCAGTTTGGTGCTACTGGAAGAGAGAGCCAGCTCTGCATCTCTGAAACATTGCCATAAATTACTAAATAAATGTTTATAGTTTTACTTTTCCTGCATGTGTATAATATTTAAAACAAAAGGAACATTTATGGAAAATTTACATTGTGCCAAAAAGTTTAAATTAATCTTTAAATTAATTTCTCCATATATTTTAAGTTTTCTGCGGCTTCTAGCTGTCATATATGATTTTTGACACAATAAAATATTTAAGATTTGAAGTTCTGTTGATGTTGGAAATTGATAATGGTTTCACAGGACATAGGCAGAGTATTGTCTGGATTGTCTACCATTTCTGGCCTTCTACTCCATGGCTTTCCTAGGACACTGAATAAATGTGCTAATCCATGCTTTAAAATGAAACAAATGATATCTGACACATGAATAGCTCATGCATCTACTCTGATCAAACCAAAGAAGTTATAAGAATTTATGTACAAATAAAGCAAAGATTAGCACATTGATTCATACCCTGAGGAAGATCACATAGTTGAGATGGAGAATGTTTGGTACACAATCCAGACAATGCTCAGCTGATAACCCGTGAAACAATTATTAATAATAAAATTTTATTTTCAAGTATATGAGGTGGCCTAAAAAAAAGTAACTAAAATATAGAAATAGCTCATTCACACTATAATGTTTTCATTTTTACCAGTCTTTGCAGCCTTCCCCCACTCCACTCAGTCCCCCTTTCGTAGTAGCAGTAGTATTGCTGCTACTATGGTATATTCTTTCTTGATTCTCTTCTGTTTTTAAATTTACATTTACCCATTGCTAAGCATAATTCAAAGAGAAAATAGCATTAGTTTAAGCAATGAACTCAAAATTGGATGGGGCCAAGAGATATATATATATTTTTTTTTCCATGAATTCCTAAAATAGATGCATGGTTTAGACTTGGTGCATAGAAAGCAACTAAAATAACAGATAAGGTTAGGCAGAGAATATGTGCTTTTAGTGGTGACAGAGAAAACTGGCAGCGTATTCAAATGCAGGTTGACTGTGCTTGAAACTAAGTTTACCATGTCAAATAGGGATAGGTGAGCTTGGTGTCAGCACAGGAAGACAACTAGCCAAAACTTGGTTCCTTTCTATGCAAAGTGCATGAAATTAGGAGTTCTTTGCTGGGGTAGATGGTGGGCTCTTTGAGTCTGACTGTGTATGTGTTCATGTGTGTGCGTGCATTCACATATTTATGAATTTGTGTTTAGGATAATAAATTTATTTGACTTGAAGTGCAAGTTCATTTGTTTAACATAAGTGTCTGCATAATTCATTTCATTTACAGCCAAAAGACCCATGCAAATGATGCTGCACAGAATGATCAATAAATACACATCACCTACCACTTTCCTTGCTTTTGCATCTGGATGGTGCAAGGACAGTGGTTGTTGTTGATTTGATTTATTTATGGACATTCTTTAACATCTCAGGTCATCAGCATCCCATTCAATTCAGGGCATGAAACGGCAGATAAATTTTGCTCAAAGACCTCTTTTCTCAGGGTTGAGGTTCTTTTACATGCCATTTTTCTATGACATAGGACCCGTGGCTTTACTTTCCTTCTAAGGGAAGCCATACTTAGAATTTTTACAGCTTGGAGCTGCAAAATGGAAATAATACTCCAGTAAAACAGTTCTTATTCAGAAATTACATCAAAATGTGCCATAATATCACAATTTTATATTGTTTATTTGCAGACAGAACCTATGCGCATGTTTTACCTTACCTTTACTAAGATTAGATCTTTTGAAATAAAACTATTAAGTGTAGTAATAATTGCAGTTCTTTAAAGTTTAGTTTATACTTTTTGGCATTAATGTAGTTAAATAGTTTAAAATTAAAATAATGAATAGAATGAAATAAACAGTACAAGTGTAACATTTATAAATAGATTAAAAAATTAAATATAGTTACTCACTTCAATTCCCAATAACCAAATCCTGACAGCTGCTGTAAATTTGTCAAGATTTCTGTTCTACGAACTCCATCAAGCATAACAATAGCCATATCATACACTGCATCTCCTTCTACCTTTAGGACAGACTTCCTCTGCACCACTGTGTTCTTGTGACGATACAGTACATAGCCATAACTCTGACCATTCCCATTATTTACAGGCAACAGCTCCATATTCATAACTATCTCTGATTTGGTGCGATCATTAGATTCCTGCAAAAGTATCTTATGTTACTGATACAAGACAAAATATTTGAGTATTTCAGCTATTACACACTATAAGAAATATATTGATAACATGTAAGTCTATACTGTGCTTGGAAACAGCAAGTAGCATGCAGAAGAATGAAATGGGAAATACACATCACAAAAACATGCAACTACAATTTAAAATATTCTTTGAAAAAATATTACAGTGATCAAATTAAATTAATAACCTTAAACAAATCAATATAACAAATTATTATTATGGAAATCATTCAAATTTGACTAATTTTGTTCCACTTAGTTGGACATGTTTCAAAGGCTGTTGCCTTCATCTTCAGCATGATTCCACTGTCTGCTTCCCAGTGTGACATTAAGATGTTGCTCTGTGGATTTTATGAATTTGGTGATGAGGTTACTATTGTTTGGAAGACCAAAATTAATCAAATTTTCCTTGTTTTTGTATTTATTAAACACAAACAATAAAAATTAGCAGTGGCAACACATTTTTGGAACAAACACCACAAAATAGAGAAGGATATCACACTGGTAAGAGCAGTTCAACACCCTAAGGAACTCAATATATTGGAAAAAAATTTCATAAAGAAGTATGAGCATAGACTCAAGAATTTCGATATCCCAGAGGCAGACTACATTTTAAGTTCATTAACAGAAAACAGAGCACCCACAGTCACTTACACCTCCAACATAGTTTGACCCATGAGTCATTTTATGGTTGATAACGTGAGTAAGATCTTACGAAACATGTCCAAGTTTTAATTTAAAAGTTTTAAGAGTGGAATGTCAAGAGTGTTTTTAATGTGTTAACATGATTTTAAGTAGTTTTACTTTCAATCTACCTAAGAGTTTAGGATTATTTCACTGTGTTGATTTCTATATTCGTCATTTATAATTCAACAGTCATTTAATAGCTGAGGATGTGGACAAGAGTCCACTAAACATGTCCTGAGGAAATCTCCAAAAGCAAAACCATAAACTGTGTTCTAATATTTTGACTCAGAAGAGATTATTAATGTGTGTTTCACTGTGTTCAATTTCAAACTGAATTAATATTGAAAACATTAAACATTCTATGAAGAAGTCCAAGGTCTGGTTATAAAGGGAAACAAATGACTGATCAACATATCAAAAAATGGCAATGTGGATTATTTATTCAATGTGACCATTAATTTTGAAAAGTATTCTGGTTACCTAAAAGAGGTGCACCTTCTATGGAATCTTTAATAAATACTCCCTTCAAGATACAGAAGTGATTGGGATAATGGTTACAGCTTAATGTAGAATCCCACAGTACCATTTAAACACCTGGTTCCTTTTTGGCCCCAATAAGCAGACAATTAAGGAAATTGTTTGTAGGCCCTTACATGGATTCGTTGTGCTACTCAGAAATCTTTAAAAATTATGGTTAAAATTTGTTATTCTTGTTTTAGTTTCATTTTTTGATTTGCAAATAATATCAATATTCCTTCTGTTTCTATTATCCATTTCTGTTCCTTGTGCTGCTCTTGTTTCTTCATGTTATTTTATGTCTATGGCATACTCTATCTTAACTGGCAACCCATAAATGTTAAGAGAATTGGATATGGTTAGGGATGGAAGAAGACAGTTTGGTACTTCAGTAACGCTCAATTACTTGCCGTTTGTGCTATGCACCAAATGGATACATCTCCATGAGGAAGGGATGAGGTGAGTGTGACAATAGGCAACCCAGAATCTCCATGGGAGCATAACAAGACATAGATGGGATTGGTTTCCAGGTAGAACATGTTGATGCTGAGAGAAAACCCCCCCCGCAATTGTCACACTGCTCCAATCCACCTTGCCCTGGCACTTTTAACCCTGTAGTAGAACCAGCAGAATGAAAAGATATGAAATGGGAAAGCAGAACATTCGCAGAAAGTAATGATCCATTTCTTAGAGCATTTGCATAAGCAACAAAATAAACCCACCAAAAAATTGGATGGCTGGGCAAAGGCTTATGAACCCAGAACTTCCCAAATGCTAGTCCTAAGTGCTACTACCTGAGTCATCCACTCAGTAATGTCAACGAGAGTTGTATCTTGCATAATAAATACATTATTTTCATTAAAATGTTCAATTTAATAACTTAAACCACAGCTTCCTATTTTATCAATAAATTACAAGCAATTTCTCCATGTTTTCTGACAACAGTCTGTACCGACTGTGAGTGAGAATGATTTTGTACAATAAAAAGCTATGCTCTACATTACATGATATGACAGGAACAAAATATCATAAAATAAGAATATATATATATCTGCCAACGAAGCAGATTTTATTATTTGGACACTATTATAATTCAGTTTTTTTTTTTTTTTGAGGAGTGTTTAACGCCCGTTTTTACTACTGAGGCACCACAGGCGGTGGACACTGATGATACATGAAATGAAATGATATATTGGGAAAGGATTTTTTTTTTTTAAGGAAGGAAGCGTTCCAGGCCTAAGTTTGGGTACCTCCCCGGCATTTGCCAGTTATGAAGACTGAGGAAAACCTGGAAAAAACCCCAGTCAGGGAGGACGGTCCTGGCGGGATTCCAACCGCAGACCTCCCGCTCACGAGTCCATGCCTTAACGACCTCGGCCACCCGTGGCGGTAATTCAGTTTTTGGAAATTTCACAAAATGCACAGATTATGATGATACTGGATTATTTTTCCTTCGCAAGACCACTCCATGTGTAGATGGTTTATTTAAGGATGCTCTTTTACATCTTAGTGTCTTCAGCATAATGTGTATTCCCATCTTGTTCCCACACTTGAAGCAGGCCAGGCAGCTGGAGGGGAGGCCAGTACAAGTTTAACTCTATCTAGGAGCATACAGATACATTTTTGTGTGTTGTGTGACATTGATGTGGCTCAATTCAGGATTTATTTACTATTCATATATGCACACAGAGCGGCTCATGATATACACAGAGATTCCCAATATTCAACTTTCAAGTCAAAGTTTGATTCACAGATTGGTAAATAAATTTTGCAAAATCAGGAATTATTCTTGATAAAAAGCATACACAAGCCATGAACAAGTACATTGGATAACATTAGACACACTCTAGAACATTCCCCTAAAAATCACTTCAATATCTTTCTCAGTACACAGTAATTTCCTATTCCTTTGTTCAATAGCTAGAAAGTTACTGAAGTTAAAACCCTATAAAAATACTTTGGTGCAAGAATTTAAACAATGTGATCCTGCATCCAGGAGTAGGTTTTGAGAATGGCTTTTGAATAGTATGCATAACAGAAAAATTGACCCTAAATTTTCTTTATGGACAAATCTTGGTTGTACCTAAGTGGGTATGTTAATTCACAAAACAACTTAAACAGGAGTTCAGAAGACCTAACCTGCTTAACAAGGAACTCCTGAATGATTAAAGGTAGGAATGTGGTGTGTCATTAGCGACAAGAGAATAACATGCCCCCCCCCCTATTTTTTTTAAGAAACAATAGTAATAGGATTGCAGAGTATTTTTTAACCCTTTTTCCTTTAATTAATAAGTTTGTGACTTTTCAACAGGAACTCTGGCACATATAGCCCATGTCTCCTTGCATGTAATTCATGAAATATTGAACAATAGAATCATCACTAAAAATGTGGCCTCCTCAGTCTCCCGATTAACGCCCTGTGATTTTGATCTATGAGAGCATTAAAGAAAAAAGTGTACAAGACAACTACACTACATTATATGAACTGAAAAATAACATTCGTGTATATTTCTCAAAGGGAAATACACAATATAATGATTAATTCAATAAACAAATGCCAGAAATGTATGGAAAGTGAAATGGAAGAGAGGCAGTTCCAGCATCTTCTTGCTTGATAATGGTGGTAAATGTATCTTTTAAGTGTTCAAGTGTTATTAATAACTTTGCAACAATTATAGCTGCAGATTTCTGACTCCCATGCACCATGGCACTGAGCAGACCAACAGCCATTAAACATGGAGCAGTCAAATTTGGCATAAAACTGACCAAAATTTTGCAAAGATTACGAGCACATTTGGAGGATAAAATGCTGTTTAAGACCCAAGTGTAATAAGTGGCAGAAAAGTTTTACAGGAGGACGTGCAATTATATTACTGCCAGCTTCTGGTTAAGGCAAAGTATGTTTATGTATGAAAAAGACATAATTGATTTGAAAAGTTCTCCTCCAAAACAATGCCCATCTACATACAGCTACTCTGACAAGAAAGAATCTTGAGAAAATACATTGGACAGCATTGGAACACCCTCCCTATTGTCCAGACTTATTGTTTTGCATTACCCTATGTTTGCCCCATTAATAGAAGGATTGTAAGATTTGCAATTCAACATCAATAAAGATGTGCATGTATTCATGCCTAACTGGATGGAAACCTAATTCCACTCTTTGTTTGATAATGAGATTAAGAAGATTCCTATTTGCTGGGAAATGTGTTTGTAAATTGAAAACTTATATAAAAATTTATATGTGCCCATTTTTATGTAATCTGATTTCAAAAATTAGAAAAAAAAAAAGGGTTTATATTTGATTTACCCTCATATTTGTATATAAAACAGTAAACTTACTATCTTATTAACAATATCTTGGAATGTCAATAATCCTGTGAGTTTGACTGCTGGATATGCCATCTTCTTGCTCTCTGGGGGTGGAATTGGTATTCTGGTAAGAACTTTGGAGTATCGAGCCACTAGTTGCTTGGTAGCTTTGTACTTCTCAGTATAATCCCCTGCTTCTGTCAGGAGGGCATCATAATCTGCACAAATTAACATTTCATTCTTACTGTTAAAATAATACCAGCTAATGCAAACATAATATGGCCTGCTTACCAGATCATAGTGTTAAGTGTCAACATTTAAACTCTCTTGTTTTCTTTTTAGAGATAGGAATCTTTGTGAGCACACCCTCATTTGAGCATAGAAATAAGAATGGTGCACCTTGCTTAGACTGAGAAAAAGCCTCAATAAAAAAGAAACTATTAATCCAGAGATGTGCCCTTCAATCTAAAAAACTATGCTTTTGCAATAATTGATCATGTTAACATATATTAAAAAAGTTACCAACCATAGCTGGTGACATCTGCTGCAAAGTGAGGAAACTGTTGTGCAACATTCCCTCCATTGTAGAAACCCCAGTTGCTGCCACCATGAAACATGTAGATGTTTACTGATGCTGGGAACTTTAAAATTCTCTCCAGAATATTCATATACTCTGCAAAAGGGAAAAAGAAGAGTATGTGAATGAATATTTTGAGAAGAAATGTTTTTCTGCCTCTCTTTTTAAATTTATACAGTACACTCTTGTTAATACGAATTTCTAGGAAGCAGTAAATAGCCAGTTCAATTTAATGAAGTTTAATTTAACAAGGTTTTGATAAAAAATTGCCATTATCATTTAAAAGGCAAGATAAGTCTATTTATCCTACACTTATGTATTCAACTTGTTTACACTAAACTCCATTTATTTACATAAAACTAAGACATGTTTCGGGAGTAACACTCCAATCTTCAGTTGTTGACTGACTACTGTTACTTGAAATGGTGGCAGCTGGGTATCCAGATGCTACTGTGGCGGTGTCTGGTGGTTATAGTAGGTATTTGCCGAGTTCATCCATAGGAGGAAAATCAAAGTTCATTAAGTTTTCTTTATTTTTTATGATGAACATTTTCTCCCAAGTGGATAGAAATTTGGAAATTTGGAGAAAAGTAAGCTTTAGGAATATTCGGTTTAAGCAGATTGATAAATCAGCTGTAGCAGCTCACTTTTGGACCAAAAATCATGAAGTAAAACCAGAGGTTATTCTGCTGAAAGAACTTCACAACCCAATGGAACTATCCACTTGGGAGAAAATGTTCATCATAAAAAATAAAGAAAATTTAATGAACTTTGATTTTTCTCCTATGGATGAACTTGGCAAGTTCTACTACAACCACCAGACACCGCCACAGTAGTCTTTGGGTATCCAGCCACCACCATTTCAAGTAACAGTAGTCAGTCAACAACTGAAGATGGGAGTATTACTTCCGAAACATGTCTTAGTTTTACGAAAATAAGTGGAAAGTTGAATACATAAGTGTAGGATATATTACCACTCCAATATCTATAGCTTCGTAAGTACAAATTATTTACGTCTATTTATTCTCAGACTAAAATAAGAAACACACTTGATGTACACAAAGCTGAGAGGATTCACCAAAATGATTCCAATCATGTGGCTGCAGAGAATGTTCCAATTGGTCTCTGGCTGAAAAGGTCAGCATTTCAAGTATTGGTAGTTGCTTGCGATCCTCATTTTGCTGAAAGTTGAATTTAACATGTCTGAACTTGCACACCTATTGCAGGCAGGAAATTGAAGAGACAACAATGAAATTCCTATCACATGTACATTTGCATTAGGCTAACAAAATAACATAAAATTACATTTTAGCTCTAGAAATTATGCCTGCAAAAGAAATTATCATTCTTTATTGATTAGCCCTCATAGTCAAGATTTATGTCTTCCTAACAGATGACCTCCCAGTGAAGCTGTAAGGCTGAAAGATGGTTGCCTCCCTGCATTTGAACAAGTAACCGTTATGTCGAACAGGTACACCACAATCCACATCCCCACAGCCTTCAGAGAATGTGAAGAAACCAGATCAAAGCTTGGATTGTAAAGACTTCAGCTTCAGTGACCAGTCTCTACACTGAAAACATTGCAATTCCTTCAAGGATCATAAGTCAAAACTACTGTGCCATGCAGTTTTTTTGATCAACCACAATATCCAGCAATTTACCTTCAATTGGAGTTGTATGATGGAAAGGTTCAAACCAGTGATCAAACCATCCTGACCAGTATTCCATCACCATACATGGTTTATCTGGCTGGAACCTCTTCAAAGTCAACAGTTCATTCTCAGGGTTCACCTTGAAGTTTGCCGTTTGCAGAATTTCTATAATAAACACACAAAATTATTTTAGATATATCTTATTATAATTGAAAATAAGACATAATATGCTCACCTCCATTTTTGCAAAAATATATGAAAAAGTATGAAGTTCATTTGGAAATTATTTACAATAGTGGCATTTTTTAAATACTCCACAATCTATGGTTACATCCATTTGTAAAGCAATGAACTGATACTAATATGCCATGCAGACCCAAGGTGGTTCTCTTCAGAATATGTAGTGAAAGGACAGTGTTTGTTCATTATCAAGTAGAGAAAGATGTGGACAAGATGGAAATGAACCACATGGACATATATGCACTGCATGTTAAGGAGTGTTAAAGAGTGTTAAATAGTTTAATCATTTTAACCATTTTAAAATTTTAAACTTTCCCTTGGAAAAGAAGTTTTAACTGGTTTGAAAAAGGTTTATACAAAGAAAATATACCTATGGTTTTTGAGGAAGGAAGATATCAAAACTGTTCATGGATGTTTAACTGCATTATGTGGTCAAAAAGTTCCTGCACAGAGGGCTGTTTATACTGGGTCAATGGGTTTGCCAGCAGCAGGAAATCAGCATACAAGAATGTGGGTACAAATTGTCCATCAAAAATGCAGTCTCCCAGGACTTTTGAGGTTATGCCTAAATTTATGCCTTATTGGCACATAACCTTCAATGAACTGGAATGTCAGAAATGCCTTAGCACATCATTATTCATGACAACTTGAATGTGAATAAGGGGTGTGCATATTGGGTCCCACAGAACTTGACACAGGTACAGAAGGACCAACGTGTTGAAGTCTGTAGTTGGCTAATGGAAATGCATAATGATCCAAATTTTTTGGAGAAACTGGTGACAAGTCATGGTGTTACCAGAGAAGAAAGTCCAATCTATGCAATAGAAACATCCAAGAAGTCCTTGGCCCAAGAAATTTTGTGCTGCTTCATCTACATGCAAGCAGATGACTAACCTTCCTTAGGGACACCTCAGGCATACTACTAACAGACTAGCTTTCTCAAGAAACGACTGTCAACAGCAAGATGTATACAAGACCCCTTACATGGCTTATAAGCAGAATTCAGCAATGGCAAAAGAAAGTGGTTGACAATAGTGTTCCTCGAACATAACAATGCACAGCTCCACATTCTTTGAAAATGGCCAAATATACCTTGCCAATAAAATGTCTTTTGGTCAAAATGTGTTTTAACACCACTCATTGTCAGAAGCATAAGGCGACTATTTGAAATAATACAGGTACACCTGTGAAACTTGACACAAAAATTCCCTTTCACATAGCACAGTGTACGATTGGGACTTTGTTAAGTTAGTACATGTCAGAAAAACAGAAGGGCCACATTGCAACTTCTGTTCATGCCAAAATTTAGAAGTATGGCTAGGAGATGCTCAATTACCCACCATACAGTCCAAACACGCACTATCTCATAACTTCTCTTCAAACTACTTAAGAAATTCCTAGGTTATCACTTTGGTTAAAATGAAGAAATGAAATTGGCCATGATTTAGGTGTTTTGTACTCCTAGGGAACAGTATTCTACTAACAAGCCATGTACAAATTTGTGTTATGTTGGCAGAAATGTCTTCAAAGACTTGGTTCATATGCTGAAAAATAGGTAAAAACCCACTTATTTTGCATAAGTTTTTATTTTTCCTATTCATTAAATACAAGGGCCATTTGAAAAGTTCTTGGAATGAAGCACAAAATGATGGTGTAGCTTTTTTTCAACATAATCTCCTTTGACACTAACGCACTTTGTACAGCAAACTCCAGAGCCTTTATCTCATCATGAAAGACAGATCCTCCATTCTTACAAAATATGCCTCAACTGATGATTTAGCCTCTTTGTCTGATGAAAAATTCTTTCCAGACAGCAATTTTCTCAGATTAGGGAATAGATGAAAATGATGGAACCAAGTTGAGGGAATAAGGAAAATGATATACTAAATCATACCTCAATTAATTGCTTTTCGCATTGCAACAACATATGTGTGAGAGCAAGCATTGTCTTGATGCAAGATGACTTTTTTTTCTATAAATCTGGTCTTTTATTGCATATTTTTGCCTTCACTAGATCCAAAAGGTTAGTCCAGTAGGAAGATAATCAATTAGCAGTACAGACTTGGCATCCCAAAAAACCAACACTAATATCTTCCCAGCCAATTTCACACACTTGGCCTTTGATGATGGAGAATCATGAAGCTTCCATTGCTTACACTTGTTTTGTTTCAGGTGAGTTGTAGTGCATCGTTGTTAATTGCTGGCCACAAATCAGTAGGATCTCTATGGAAACGGCATAAACTGTGCTGAAAGATTTGCACTGTTTTCACTTTTGATCCTGAGTTAGCAATTTTGACACTCATAATGCCAATAATTTTTTCACGCACAATTCTTCCATCAAAATGGGAAATATTCTCTGGAATTTGCCAGAGCTTCTACAATTTTGGAAACTTTTAATCAGTAATACTCTAGAAGCATGTAATGCACCTTATCGATAATTTCTGATGTTGAAATGGATTTTGATTGTTGACTGTGTGGGTCATTTTCCAAAGTCTCAGCCGTGTTTAAACTTTGTGGTCTACTGTCAATGAATGAAATGAATTAATTTCTCTTTCATCCATATACAAGTTTTATTACAATAAGATCTATGTCTTCGTCAATTCCATAATACTACCTGACAATATAAAATTAATACATATCATTATGACTCCACTACAATATTTTAATTCTAAACACTACATCCAACTATTATCGTATACTTGTGAGTTACTTATTTTCTTAGGGCTACATACACACTAATCGTGGTTTACTACGAAATGTTGAAAATGATAGTATAGTGTTCCCAAGTGTGTCTATCATATCTGTATGAATTTCTTTTGCATATGAATATTTGCCGAGTACTTAATAAATGCATGATGTTTAATATTTGCCATTTGTTCCCTATACTTATCTCAGCACTGCAACAAACAGTGATAGCTGCTATGATTTTCACCAATCCAAGTATTATTGCACAAATGTTTCTATAGAAGATGGTGGGTTTTGAGAACAAAACTGCTCCAGAACTGTTGCTGCAATCTGTAGGTCATTTCAAGAACTATTCAAATGACCCTAGTATTTTGAGGAAAAAATCATGCTTTACTTCTTGATCCTCCATCATATTTCTGTCACATACCAAAGATAAATATATTTTGAGAATTATGTCTGTGTTAAATCTTAATGTCTAACTTATTAACAGTAATTATAATGCTTGTACCTAAATAATAATGAAAAACAGTTATTTGATGCTTCACTCTTAATCCCATAATAAAGTTGATATTATAGTACTAGTTAAAAGTACTATTTTCTTTTTTCTTTGATGTTGCTTACCTCCAGGAAGACTTCCTGTTTCACCATGGCTAACTGGGTTGTCTGAAGTGTAATACAATTCCACCAAATCATGGTATTCAAACTGCTCTTTCAGAAAAACCAGATACTTTCTGTCTACAGAACTACCATCTTCAGCAAGTGCACCATATTCATTCTCTATCTGAAATCAAATATTTCAGTTTTCTGAACATATTATATGCATAAGTATTTTTGAACAGTTGACTCCCTAGTTATTAACTATTAGATTTTGGTAAACTTTGTATGCAGAACTAGCAACATTGAAATGTGAAATGCGTTTTGGCTGCTTTAACATCTAGAGGTGTTAATGCACAGCTTACAATCTCTCTGACAATGTTAGTGTGTATTAAGTTGTGTTTTGCTAACAGTAACTTTCAGCTAGGTCTTATTAAGGGAATTTAAAATCCACTATGGCTGAGGTGACTCCAATCACATCATGTATACCTCAGGAGTAACAACTTTCCTTCAGAAAAATATTTGTACAACCATGTCTAAAGAAGGCAGAAAAACAACAGTCAAAAGTAGTAGCATTTTTTGATTAGGGTTCAACGCCCTTTTTTACACTGAATATCGCTTTAACCCCCACTCTTGAAGGCACCACAGGCTGTGGACTCTGAATGATACATGAAATGAAATGATTCTTTTTTTGTTTAATGGAAGGAAGCGTTACAGGCCTAAGTTTGGGGTAGCTCCCTGGCATTTGTCATTTATAAGGACTGAAGGGAAAACCTGGAAAAAACCTCAATCAGGGAGTATGGTCCTCATGGGATTCGAACCCCAGACCTCCTGCTCGCAAGTCCATGCCTTAACAACCTCGACCACCCGTGGCAGTAAAAGTGGCTGCATGCTGAGACATTGAAAAAGAGAGCAATCCGATGATTTTATTAATTGAAAAACCTACAGAATGAGGTGCTACTTTTATGGGTTAAAGCATTAATGTTATTAAGAGAATGAAATGGTTTTGTCTCTCTCATACTAATGAATTTCCAAAAATACCCCACAAAGCGTGGTAATTCTATTCAAAACATGAAATTATCCTTATCATCACTGAAAGTATGCCTGCATTGAAAGTTTATCCAGTTTTATCTCTGTCTTTATTTTTTCACTCTTCATTCCCAAGATTAACACTAAGTAAACACACCAAGTCTTCCTTTCTTTTTATTAGCGAGAAATAATACCTGAATAATCTTAGGGGCACAAATGAACATTTATCCACTGCGCAGAAAGTGGTATCTGTTTCCTCTCAATATTGCTCACATGCCCTGCAGACTCTTTATGCTGCAGAAAATGTAATTCTTGGTCACAGCTCACTTGCTTTTGGTAAATCTGTGGTAGAATTAGAATCATTGCCAGTCAACGAAATTTTAGAAACATTTTCTTCTGAGCTGTTATATAAACTGGAAGTGTAAGCTTCTAAATAATGCCTTCAGTTTGCTTTTAAATAAAAATTATGCCAGACAATTTTCTTTAACCAAACATGATTGACAATAAAGAAACAGAAGACATTTGTTAGACTGTCATTTCAGCACTGAACGTGCCTGACAACAATGCTGTTAAGAAATTAAATTCAGTTTGCTTCTAAAGATAAGTTACTTTTGACAAACGTTTAACACAACATAACAATAATGGTATTACAAAATGAAATGCAATGGTTTGTCTTTAAAGTGCATCAAGATGCACATTGTTGGCTAATGTATTAACTAATTTTATCATAAATATTATCAAATTTAATTTTAATAATTTATAATTAGTTACATTAAAAATTCATTTAGTTTTAATTTTAATTTTTTAATATGATAGTTTAGCATTTTTAGATTTCATGACATTCAACTATTTGAATGTGATTTCTGCCAAAAGTAATAGATTACTCTAGTTAACTAGCAAGAAACAAAATAGTTTAAAACCTAAGAGTCCAGGACCTAGTGATCATATAATTTATTGGTACTTTCTTCTTTAGAGAAATGCTAAACTCTCATAGATATTTGAATTTACTTGAAATCATGTAGTATCGGCTATCGCAAATTTGTTTTTACATCCAATCAATCCAAAGACAACATCTATTTCTAACAAGATGAAGTTCCAGCTCATTGTGGACATAATTTTTGTAACAATGGATTGGTAGGTCAAGGTCACATTTTGGCCAGTAAGGTCCCCAGATTTGCCATCTTTGGACTTTGTTTTATAGGGACATTTGAAATCTGTAGCATATTGAGAAAGACCCAATAACTTAGAAGAACTAGAGTATTGAATAATGGTTAAGTATTTCCTTAAATGATTTCTATGACCGATTTTCACATTGTCAAGCAGCTGAGAGTTACCAGTTTGAACACAGAATTTAAATGTTGATGACTTAGCTTGGTTTTGTTTTTATTCAGGAAGAAGTATTTTATTATTTGAACACTTTTTTGCTTTTTTGACTTTTCATTAAGTTCTTAATGAACATTAATAAAAAATATATATTGGGTATTCCAATTAAAATAAAAAGGTTGGAGTTACTTCTGGTTAAACCGGAAGTAGAAAATGTTGGTAATATTTTTTGGAACTGTTTGAGAAGAAGGTGAGCAGTTTTGACCTGTGATAAGACATGGGTACACCACTACACCCACAAAAACGAAAGAACAAGTATGGAATTGAAAAGAACTGGCAGGGTGCTCTGGTCAAGGCTAAAACTTGTCTATCACCGAGAAAAGTTCTTGAGACTCTAAAGAGTATGTTAGTTATTCATTTCCTTTGTGAATGTAGGACTGTGAATGCGACATATTACTGCAAACTGTTGGACAAAAAGAGAGCCACCTATCACACAACAGATGCCAGCAACCCATTCATGACGTCCTACTTCTGCATGACAATACAGCAGCCATAGCTGAAATCAATTATGGAAAATTCACTGGACACCCCCAGAACACCCTCCTTACAGTTCCAATTTATCTCCTTGTGATTACACATTTTTGGGGCAACTGAAGGAGGAAAAATTTCAGCAACGATGCAGTGGGTGAGCACTTTGTGCACAACTGGCTGTTGATGCACTCATCTTCTTTCTTTGAAGAGGGAATAAAGAAACTACCCATCCGGTGGAGAAAATTCATTTCTGTTGAAGGAAACTATGTAGAAAAGTAATACAATTTGTTTTGTAATTGTATATGGTAAGAATAAATTTATTTTAAATGACTCTCATAAGTTCAAAAAAATGTAGTGGCATTTTACCACCACAGAAATACTTGTTTATTGGATGCCCCCCACATGACAGATTAATTATTGCTCATTAACAACACTTAAATAGTTTAAAGACACTTTAAAGTTTACCTGAAACCCAATAATTGGACCTCCCTTGGTAAATTGCAAGTTTGCAAGTATTGGTAACAGTTGGTTGTGGTACTTCCGCACACGATTTATATACTGTTCTTCTGATGACCTTACTCTGAGCCCAGGGTATCTCAGGAGCCAACTGTGAACACAGTAAAACACACTTGGAGTAATTTTCAGTTCTTTAAAGTTTTTTGCTGGTTACTACTGCATCAGAACTAATTGCTGAAAATCTGTCTCTAGCTTATAGTCATAAATTTGAAGATATTTTTTCATTGAATATTATACAATCTATGTTACATTTTCAAAGACATTTCTGCCTTGTTGGAAATAACAAAATATGCTCAATTTAGGTAATTTTAGGTTGTTGTGTTGCTTAATGGCATTATTGTATATTTAATATGTTATTGTTTATTATTCATTCTAGGGTTTTGCATAGTTCTGTCACAGTTTCACGACAACTGGCAGGTTGGCTGTCAGAGTGGTAAAATGGCTATAATATCCACAAAACTGATTCAAGTTCTTGCATTTATAACTATTATTACAAAAAAAATAAGCACATACCTTTTGGCAGGAGAGAAAATGTCCTACTATTGAACTTTCCGAATATATCCTAACCACTCAAACAGGGTTTGCATCTCAGCCAAAGCCAGCTCAACTCCCCACTAATGGCCACCTATCTACCTGCCTGTCTTTGAACTTCTGAGCAGTCACCAGTCTATATTTGTTTGCACAGCTGATTTTAGAGCAATGTATTTCTATGTAAATGTTATTGTAAATACGAATCAGTTGGTTGTGTTGATGAGGAATTTATTTGAAACTTCCCTGGGCAATTGCCTCCTAACAGGACTGCAATTCATGAGCTTGTGAATAAATCTAATACTAATGTTTAGTGCAAAACAAGCAACACATGAGAAGACATACAGTTTTACAGAAGACAAGCTACACAAAATTGGTGCAAATTTGAAATGTTTGTCAACAAAATTGCTACAGAAATTAGCACAAGTTGAGGTTTCAATGTCTTCTGCGCCTACAGCAATAAATTTGCTAAAATTCAATCTGTACTAGTGCACACTTAACCATTGTCTACAAGGCGATCCTATAGCGTATGTGCTTCATCATGAGTGGGTTCTTTCATCAGTGACTGAATGTTGATTGACCCACAACTTGTGTTCTCTTCAGACAAGGTAAGGTTCCACTTAAATGGTCATTAAACATTCATAACACTTGCTACTGGTGTTCTGAAAATCCAAATTGTATATAAAACCCCTCTTTATGATAAGAAAATTGGAGTTTGATGTACGATTAGTGCAATCAGTTTAATTTTTTCAAATTTTTACGAGCAGACAGAAAATGGAGGTATCAAAATAACAATTTGATCCCATTTTTAACCCCTGCTTATTAGAAAATCTGTATAACATTACTTACCAGTCAGGCCTCTCAGGCCCATGCTTTAAAATTTGCATATATAATGACACTGTTTTGACTATGAACCACCTTTGAGGTACAAATACTTTAAAATAATTTTATTTGTTCAAACTTTATATTTTAAAAATTATAATTATATATTATAATTTGGTGCACTTACGTAATTGGGCTTTTTCTATGTTTCTTCTCTACATGAAATGCGCTTGTTCTCTTCTTAGCTGCAGGTTCCACTGCCCTTTCTGGATCTGGTGCTACTATTGACTTCAGGAATAAAGAAATCATTGAAGTCAATAGTAGCACCAGATCCAGGATGTGAAGTACACTCTATACTATTTGGTTTTGAACCAGACGTGATGATAGCCTCCTATGTTCCTAATAAGAACAAGGTTGTCACCATCCTTAGCGCTCTTCATGACCAACCAATGATAAACCATCAGGAGAAAAGAAGCCTGAAGTTGTAATGATATACAATGCCACAAAAAGCAGCATTGACACCATGAACCAGAAGATGCAATGCTACAGTGTGAAAAGAAATGTACTGGCCATTGGTGGTTTTCATCAATATGATTGATGTAACTATAATGAATGCATTCATAATTTTAATGATGCTGGTCAACAATGAAAAAATGAGATGAATTTTTATCATCAATTTGGGAAAGCATGCTTATACAAGGAGGGCTGTTGAACACTGAAAGAATAACAGTAAGAGTCAACAATAAAAATACGCAGCAGACAGCCAGCTGTTTGTAAACATCACTTGTACCTGTATGGGCCTATGAGGCCAGCAAGGGAGCAAACATAGGTCAACTCTTTAACTTAAAACCCTATGTAAATTTTTGTAATTCTTTTCCAAAATTATGACTAAGAAGACAAATTAGGAAAAGTCCTAAAATTTCATTACAATAAAATGTATAGATACTAATTCAGAAAAAAAGAAAATCACAGAGGGGCACCTGAGGCCCTATGGTAGTTAAAGGGTAAATTTGCTGACAAAAAAAGAAAAATCATATGGGTGGTTTCAACAAGATTCTGCCACTGCTCATACAAAAAAGGAATTCATGGGTACAATTAGGGAATTGTTTGATGATAAAATAATTAGTGTTAGTGTATGGCCTTCTTGATCCCCAGATCTATGAGCCTGTGATTTTATTTTTCCGGTAGCCAAGTGTACAAAACATATTCTCATACACTGGAAGAACCAAAGGAAAACATATGAAATTAAATCAGAAGCATTATATTGGTTAAACTAAATCGTGTGAAATCAGAATGCATTTACCGGTACAATGCCTTTTTAGATGAGGGAGGACAACATTTCCAGCATTTATTATATGGTAAGACTTTATATAGAGTTTTAAGAAGTGAAGTCAGAGTACAGGCGTGGCCCATTGTAGCATGTCCTGCTGCCAATATGCCATATTCTGGAAGCTCTGTATAACCACACATTCTGGTATCATTTTAAAAACTGTCATTCATCACATGCATCAGTCCATCTTCCAAAATACCGCCTGTGATGCCTCAGTAGTTTAAATGGATGTTAAACACTATTTAATAATAATATCTTTAAAAATGGGTCAATTTTTATGTGTTATTTTTTTTCAGTTCTAATGTATGTTTGTTCCATATATTTTACCCATTTACAAGGAAATACTTCAAAGAGTATATGCAAACAGAATGAACAGCAATTGAAAATGGATTTAGCAATGAAGAAAGAACAGAAGTTCAAGAGACAAAATTTTATTAAAGAAACCATAACACTTTTAGCAGGAAAAGATAAGATAATTTTTTAAAAATTCACATATGATCTATATGCTATGCACATATTTCAAAACATTCTATCAGCAGTAACATTTTATTTCTGGCCAGAGAACCACAACATAGGGGGAAAAAAAAATAAAGTAAGCACAGGGACCCACAAAGCTAGCAACATTGGAGAAAATTTACATTCATAAATACATAGACAGATTAATAAACATTGAAACTTTAGATTTTTTAATAGTGTTTAATGCCCCTTTTAACTACAGATGCATCACAGTCGATGGACATTGATGATACATGAGATGAAATGATATATTGAGAAAGGATTTTTTAAAGGAAGGAAGTGTTACAGACCTAAGTTTAGGGTACCTTACCCGATATTTGCCATTTATGGATTGAAGAAAACCTTGAAAAGACCTGTCAGGGATGACTGTCCTGATGGGAATTGTACACAGGCCTCCTACTCACAAGTCCTTGTCTTAACAACATCAGTCAATTATAGCAGTTTCAGAGGGTGAAAACATAAACTTTAAAGTTCATCACACATCCACCAAAGCAGAAATGCATTCCTAAACGACGATGGTCTGCGAAACATGTTCTACATATAAATAAGTGAAGCCAATAAGAGTGTGTAGTTCGACTCTAGTCATGCAATAATCTTAATTATATGATTTGCTTCACTGCACAAATTGCAATTAGCATTCCATGTTATGGTGTACTAGTTACAGTGAATGTTATTTGTTTCTGCACTTGTTGAGAAGAAACTGACACCTGTTTTCTGGCCAACATTTCAACAATGCCTAAGCTTTACTGGGAAAGGCAGGGTTATCATTTAGGACTACTCAGATCACTGTCCCTTTGATACCAGGACATATTGGTAAATAAGCCTTTCTTCACCTGTGAAGATATGTCAAGAAATGTCATTGTTGTAATAATGAACCATATCCTAGCACATTTCCGCTCTTGCTGCCTTTTGTTTTTCTGTAAGGGTATTGGGTATTCAACAACAATAACAACTTACTCACATGAAGATATTTCTGACACTTGTGGCAAATGAATATTTAGAGACTCCTCTATCTTACTGTATTGCTCTTAGCGATGACTTCTACACAAACCAGTTTTCATCGGGTATTACTGTTGCTGAACACCCTGTGTGCTCCTTGTCTTTCAAGACTGTTTTTCCTCGCCTACACTATGCAAAACAGTCATAGACTTTTGTATGTGCAGGAGCAGAGTCTTCTATTAAAGCTCTCTGTAATTTTTCCAGGTTCATATTGGCTTAAGGTGCCTTATAGTTGTACAAAAATCATTCCACGAAAATGCTCGAATCACCTGCATCTTAGAACATCAGAGAAGGTAAGAACATTTTGTTGTAGCTGCAACAATTAGTTGCCACTGCTAGCTTGCACTATGTTTACTAATTAAGATAAGATCTTTCCAGTGCTGCCAACAAGAAACTTAAGCCTTGCCATTAAAGATATCATCTGAAAACAGCAGGAGATTGTGATACAGATAACCCTCAAGCCCAAGTCCTGTATCCTATTGACTCTGGCCAGAAAAAGTTACATGATTTTGTCAGTTGTTTACATGTTTCACAGAGTAAGTACAGGCATCAAATCAAAAGTAGCTTACCTTGGTAATCCACCAAACTCCCACTCAGCGCAGATGTAAGGACTTGGTCTAACCAGTACAAACAGGTCCTCCTCCTGTGCTATTGTTAGGTACTTTGCTAGTGCAAGGAATACAGACATATCACTGTCACCATCTCCAAAATCATACACATCTTGCTGAGGTTCATGTAAATTCCAGGGCACATATCTATGAAAGAAAATTCACATGTAATAAATGTTTTAAGAGTTTTTATATGTATTATCTCTGGTTCTACAATGCCTACTATTTTATCAGTATGATCACCTAAAAGCTAGATATTTAAAAAAAAACTAAATGAAATCTCTCACTTGACAGCTCTAGTGGGGCCTAGACCTGATGAGTCAGCTATGACTCCAAATTTTCTAAATAGTGTTACACTTGTTACTACTAAGGCATATGTGGTGGACACTGGTGATTAGGGTCAATGTTTTAAAATTCAAAGGTCTTGCCCCTTTAAATTATTCCTTTTTGCATATAAGTTACAATAATATAAAGAGCACAAAAAGACATCCTATTAGAAATTATTAAATACTTTCACAAAAACTCTATTTACTTATATATCGATATAACATTAGGACATGTTTTGCAGGCAATCATTCCCATATCAGCTGTTGATCAACTACTAATACTTTATGTGGGCTTCTGGCAGTCTCTGATGATTTAAATAGGAACTTTCTGACATCACCAGTGGGTGGAATATCAAAATTCATTACATTTTTCCTATTTTTCAGGATGAAAGTTTCTTCCCAAGTTGTGAAGTTCTTCCAGCAACTTAGCCTCTGGGTTTAATTTTGTGATTTTTGGTCCAAAAGTGAGCTGCCTTATTGATTTATCAATATGTTTAAAACTAATATTCTTAAAGTGTTGCTATGTCTGAATTTCTAAATTTCTCGTACTTTTTTCCAAAGTATTTTTGAATACAATCTGCACATTTAATTTCACAGATCTGATTTCTGTTCCATTGGTATGATGTCTTTCACTGTCTTGCTTATTGTAGATTTGTTTATCTGAATGTGAAGTTATTGATTATTCAGAGTTTATGTTGTTTTGGGTTGTAGGCGTTGTTTTTTTTATATAATTTAACTGTATGGGTCTCTTTTCTAAATATGCCAAATTCATTACATATATATATATATATATATATATATATATATATATATATATATATAGATTATGCATACAATGACAGCATACTGGTATTTGGCATATTCAGAAAAGATATCCATACAGATAATTATATAAAATACCACAGCCACACCCCAAAACAACAAAATCGCAATAATCAATAGCCTCACATTCAAATTCACAAACCTGCCATTAAGCAAGACAGAATACAAATTTGAGCACTAAGAAATCATAGATATAGCACAGAAAAATGGCTACACTACAGATCTGGTCAGGAAGAAAATAGAAAAATTCAAAAAAACAAATAAAACACCACAATGAAAGGCTACAAAGGCCACAAGGAGATCATATATATATATATATATAAAAGAAATTTACATTCCATCCATGGGAACACCAAAAATTCCAGAAGATTGTTAAAGATGCCAACATTATTTTGGCTCCAGTGAACAAACGCAGTTTAGAAAAACTTCTAAAAACCAACATGAAAGACAAAATTCCACCGGAAAAATAATCAGGAATTTACAAAATCAGTTACAAAGACTCTAATATGAAATATCTAGGTAAAACAAAAAGGAACATTACACTCACTACGATTTAAGGAATGGAAAAGTTGGCAGTAGCATACCATTTATGGCAGAAAAAAATATCACAAATTCCAAATTGAACCTAAACTCTTAAAAGCTCTTGAAAAACCCATAGAATAATTCAGTCTGTGAAAATATATTCATAAATGAAAACAATGAAAAATCTAATATTTATTCAATTTGAATCAAACACAGTAAAATACTCAATAATCTCTTCCGAGTCAAAATATTTAGAACAGTCTTTATGGTTTCATTTACGTGAGATTTGCTCAGCTAGCTATCTGTTACCTTAGTCTTGACTTTCTCAGATAGATAGCTGAGTAAATCTCATGCAAGTGAAATCATAAAGAATGTGTTCTAAATATTTTGGCTCAGAAGAGATTATTAAGGAAAATTTAGTTAATTTTGATCTTCCAAGCAACAGTAACCTCATCACAAATCCATAAAATCCATAGAGCAACACCTTAATGCCCAGCTGGGCAGCTGACAGTGGAACCACGCTGATGATGAAGGCAACAGCTCTCGAAACCTGTCTAAGTAAGTGGAACAAAACTAGTGAAATTTGGGTGAAATTATTATCATAAATAATTTATATACTATTCATTGTGTGTGCTTTGAATATATTTTTTTTAAGTTTATGAAACACAATCATTTAATCATTTACAGCAAATACTGTAATTGATACAGAAAAAGGCAAAAGAAAACAGTGATAAAATTAACAAAAATATTTTTGGGAGAAGTATCCCAATAAAAGATGTGTGAAATTATATGCTTCAGAGGAAGTACTTTGGGGGGGGGGGGTCTTGTTACCATTTCAAAAGTGCTAGACTGAGCATCACAAGCAGTTGGAATAAGTAAAAATACAAAAATACAATGAGTTCCTTCGAAGTACATATCACCAAAGCGTTCCCGTTGATCTTCAAGACATGGCATAGATATGTGGATGACATATTTGCAATTATACCAAAAAAACATTCTACAGATGCATTGAAACTCCTTAACTTACAACACAAATCTATACAGTTTACCATAGTAGAAGAGAAAAATGGATGTCTCCCATTCCTTGATTTAAAAATAATAAGAAATGCAAACAGTCTTAGCTTTGGAATTCACAGGAAACAAGCACACACAGAAAATTACATAAAAAATGATAGCTATAACCCCATCCCCCATAAATATGCAGTGTTTCACAGTTTAGCACATAGACTAATCAACATCCCATTGACTGAAACCAAGTACAAAATGGAACATCAACATATAATGAAGACGGCTCTAAACAACGGTTTCAACACAAACTCAGTAACAAAAATCATCAATAAAGCTAAAAGACAAAAATTGATTAAGGAAGTTTCCACACTTAAGAACAATGAAGACAGTTATAAATTCAAAAGTTTCACATACCACCCAACTTACCACAAGAAATTTAAGAAGATATTCAAAGAACATGGAATTATGTTAGCCCCAAAGAACAAATATGATATAAAAAATTTAGTACATTGCACAATGAAAGATGCCATCCCTACAGAGCAAAAATCAGGAATATATGAGATTAAATGTGCAGATTGTGAGCAGAGCTACATTGGAAAAACGAAAAGAAATTTAGAAATTCGAAGAAAAGAACATTTTAGGAACATTAGATTGAAACAGATAGACAAATCAGCAATAGCAGCTCATTTTTGGAACAAAAATCACGAAATAACACCAGAAATTAAATTACTGAAACAACTTCACAACCCAATAGAACTATCCACATGGGAGAGAATTTTCATTTTAAAAAAGAAGAACAACTTAATGAATTTTGATTTTCCGCCACTGGATGAACTCAGCAAGTTTTTACTAGAACCACAAGATACCACCACAGGTGCGAACGGGCGTCCATCCCCTGTTTCGAACAACGGCAATCAATCAACAACAGCCGATGATGGGAGGAACCTCTCCCGAAACTAGTCCAAAGTTTTAAATAAGTGGAGATAGTGTAAACAACTGAACACATTAATGTAGTATATATTACCACTCCATTGTCTACAGCTTCGTAAGTACAATTTTTACTTAAAATTACAAAAGTTTAGGTTAAATACAACATTGAAGAAAATTAGCCATTATCCTCATCTTAATTCAAACTAGAAACTTTATGGTATCGGAGACATTAACTGGTCACAAATCTAGACCCTTTTCAACAGGATGCCATTCATTGCCAAATAGCCCTTTGTGCAATAGTGAAAGAATTTTCAATACAAAAAACTAAATGGCTGTAAAATTTTGCTACAAAAACCCTACATCTGTGCCTGGGACTGTAGGTTTCTCCACATGTCATTTTCAGGATATTGTTTGGTTGAATGAAACCTGGGTGAATGCTAATGACAAAGTTAATAACAGATGATATTTCTGCATGCTAGAAACTTGTTTGCATTTATTCCCAACTGTTGTCTCCTGTTAAATCAAAGAAAACAGGAGGCTACCATGAAAAAAGTAATCATGTTACTTTCCTAAGATATGTTTCTTCTATGTTAATTTTGCATCAAAGATTATTCCTAAGCATTTGGCTTCACATATTTTTGTAAGTGCTTTCCCTACTAATTGTATTCAGATAATTAATGGTCTCCTCCTTAGTGAAAATAGTTGATAATTTATTTTTGGATGTTTATTAGATGCTAGTTCTGTAATTTTATCAGAGATTATTGAGCTGTATTTAGTGTTTGTTTTGATTTTGATTTAGAGTTCCATAATAATACATAATCTGCAACCTTTAAGACTTTTGAATGCTAAGTAATTAGGCAGATTATTGACATAAATATTGAAAAGTGTGATACTAATAATACAACCTTATGGTAAGCCTAGATGTGTCTGTTGGTATTTAGATAAGTTATTATTGTACTTTATGACAATAAAACCTCGAGTGATAAATTCACTGACCCAATGTAACATTCTGTTATCACCTGATCACGTATATATTGGAAAAATGAAAAGAAATTTGGAAATCTATATCAAAGAACATTTCAGAAATATCAGTTATAAAGATGCCAGTGAGCAGTGGCAGCCCACTTTAGGTCAGAAATGTGTCATGAACTTCGAGACACTATTGTTGGATATACTAGATAAATTTCTCCGACAGCCTAGAGAGTGTCCTTCTATTAGTTGGTCTTCTGCTGATGATGGGAGCAACGTTCCTAAAATATGTCCAATTATAAAAACTAGTAAGTGAAGTATGTCACCAAACCAACTCTATATCAATATTAATAAAGCTTAAAAAATTTCAGCATTACATTACTTAGCTTTGGAAGACAACCACTTCCTACTGCAGCAAATTGGCATTGCAGATCAGATACCAATCTGGTTAAATGTGCCACATAACTACATCGTTGCAGAGAAAGGGATGAGAGAAGTTACCATAAAATCTTCAGGTTACAAAAAGCAGTGGGCAACATTAATGTTTACTATCACTGTAGATAGGAGCAACCATCCTCCTTTCTTATACTCAATTAAACAAAAATTTATTGTTGTATTCATGATAGTGTTATTGGAATAAAGCATAAACCCTAGTGCTCTGTAAAATTATTGCAGTATACTGTAACAAAATTAAATGCATGGCAATAATCAGTTTCAACTATCAATAGACCTATTTTCCTCAGGTGTGCATACATTCACCAGAAAACTTTTTTTAAAATCAGAGTTTAACATTTGGTATTGCATTAGATTGATGGTAAATTACACTAGCATAAATGCAGTATTTTCACTTTCTGCATTATACCAATTACTTAAGTTTTCTTAAATACAATTATTTCTCATTGCTAATATTCTGAAAATAATATTTGTATCTGGAAAATGGCACTGCTGGTAACAACAATGCAGTTTATGAAGTTGCATTGCTACAGCAATGATATTGTTGATTTATTCTCATCAATATTTTTCATCTTAGGCCTATATTTCTAGGTTTTATTAGCTACAAAATAAAATTTGTTTTTTTTTTTGTTTGTTTGTTTGTTTGTTTTTTCCAGTGTGAGACAGTTTTAAATTTTTGAAAATCAAACCATAAATACAAAAAAGTTAAATGACTGGTGGCAGGCTTCACATTCTTGCTTTTTAATTGGATATGTTTTGGAAACATTTACTGCCAACTGATAGTCTGTAAGCAGTCAAGAGAAATTTATCAAACAAGTGTCAAAGTTCATGATGTGGTTTTTGTTATTGATGATATAATTTTTTTTCCTATTTTGTTTTCATATCATTTGTACTAAAAATTCTTAAAATAGACAATAGTATGAGGCCCATTATAAACATGATTCATCAATCTAGAAGTCAAAATGGCTTTCCCAGAAATTCTTTTTGTTAACAAAATGTAGAAGTTTAAGATTAAAAAATTAAAATTAATTTTATTGAAAAAGTTAAGAATGTAGTATAAGTTCATATAAGCAACTTATTTTAATTCACAATTGCCACCTTGGTTAGCATAGATGGTTAGAAGACCATGCTAGAGGGCAGAATGTTTCCAGGTTTGAATTCCATTTAAATCCAGGATAAGTAAAAGTCGCATTTAAATTTATGATAAAAGTAATAAGGTTCGAGATGTATAGAATCAAAAATAGAAGTAGAATTGAGGTAGAAGTAAATTAGAGCAGAACAGATAAAGAAAACCAGTAGAAGATGAAAAAACAGCATCTCACGTTTCAACAGTATTGAAGCCAGCTGCCCGCAGTTTCCGTAGCCGATCTCTCCAGTAGTCTGGGTGCACTCGAAAGTAATGAATAGCACCACTGAACAAAGTGATGTTTTTCTTGTTGAGCTTGAAACCATCAGACAGTGCTTCAAGACCTGACGTGATTCCTCCTTTCGTATAATACTCATACAATGTGGGCAATTCATCCATGTCTGTAAATGCCAAATGATCACTTTATATAGCCTCAAACCTAGGGGTCTAATTGATACATAAGACATGTAACACGAAATAATAATAGTTAACAAGAATTTAGCTAAGGAAAATTGACAAATATTGCAACTGTAAATTTCATAAAACATGGATAAACGAAATAACTGGAGTATTATTTTTATTATTATTTATTAAATCCATGAATATTACAAGAAGATATGGGACTTGTCAGTACATTGAATACAATGTCCATAAACCAATTATCAATTCAAAATGTCAGCACTGAATATTCATGTAAAAACAGAATATATTCAAATCAATCAATAAGAAAATGCATGGAATACATTAAAATATAATACAATAATAAATAATTAAGTACAACAAAAGTGGCCTAAGAGTATAACAATTCAATATATGAGCATAAAGTATTTGTACCAACAGTAAATACATAAAACTAATAGATTCATTGAAGAATATTAATTTAACAGAACTTTACAGCACTTTCTATTAAAGAAAAAGAACATTTTGTCATCATTTTCATAAATGTCACTACATTCAATTCAAAGCTTTCAGATAAATTAAGTCCCCCCATTTTATGTAGTATAGACTATGCCCATAAAGCAGTTTCATTGTCTGCAATTACTTTGTAGGCACAACAAATTTCTTTCTAATGCCATCACAGAGTGCAACAGTTCGCCATTCATAGTTTGAAACAATCAGGAAAACATAATGTGTGCAATATTTGCAATAAGTATGTTTCCTGAGAAACTTCCAATGGCATTCAGATGCAACAATCACTTGCAAAAGGCAAAGAACACTGTTTGAGACAATGGAAGGCTAAAAAGTAATCAAGGTATATTGTTTTCAAAGTAATTTAATGGACTTCATACATATTTTGTTTTGTATAGTAAGCAGAGGTAACTTTGTACTGCATCTATGATCATCCATGGCACATTTATAGCAAATGAAGTGTTTTTTGAATTGAATTGAATAATTTGATTATTACTTTTCTAGGCTGCTAAATTTGATTTTACTATGTCAACTGTGGAGATAATGATTGTTGCAAATATAGCACTTGAAAAAGCAGACAACCTGTTCAGCATTCAGATGCTGGATTAAGAAGAATGTCATCTGGGTGAAGATTTACCTGATAGGGACACACTCTGAAGGCAATATGTGCCATATCTGGCAAAAAGAAGATGCAAGACATGCTATAAAAGGGAAGCAGGTTGCAGTGTTATGCAACAAGACAACAGTTAAGATGGGGAGGGACATATATGTTGTGTTTCCATATGCAATTGGACCTCCCAATCTCAGGAGCAGCATGTGGAAGCAGTGAATGGCACAGCCTGTGCCAGAGCTGTAACTGATGCTCTCAAGACATGGAAGTAGGCTTTAAGCAGGTGGTGGCATGTGTGAGTGATTCTGCTTCTTAAATGCTATGAAGGGCTTTCTTTTCCCCTTCCAGAAGAGCCTCTACATGTTCATGTTGGGCTTACAAAAACAATCTTTTGGCTAATCTTTTCATGTCTGCTTTGAACAATTGCAAATGGGCATTGAGCACATGTTCCTAAATGTAAGGAAGATGATGCACACATTCCTCAGGGAAAAGAGATCAACTGGGTTCTTCCAGTTCCAACTTGTTGGAATTCATGATTGATGGCTTTTTTATTTAAAAAAGATTTTATACTGAGGCATCACAGGCAGTACACACTGAGGATACATGAGATGGAGAAACGATTTTTTTCTAAAGGAAGGAATCATTCCATGCCTAAATTTAGGGTACCTCCCAGGCATTTGCCATTTATGAGGATTGAGGAAAACCTGGAAAAAATGTCAGTCAGGGAGGACATTCCTGGTGGGAATTGAACCCCAGACCTCCTGCTCACAAGTCCATACCTTAATGACCTTGGCCATCCGGAGCAGTTTAATGACTGTGGAGTGACTGGCAACAAACTGGAACATGTTCTTTGAATTTTTTGTTTTTATAATCACATATTGGCAGAGAGTGTTTTGAAAGTGCATCAAATCTATAGAGACTTTCTGAGGATGGCCTAAAAGCAGTGCGCATTGATGTTCTTTTTGTCCAGTGTCTATCCTCCCTAGTCTATCCCATGCTAGTGAGGTTAGAAACAAACACAAAGCATGTAGCACCGGAGTTGTATCCTAGCTGTGAAATCTAAAGATAACATTACAAACATTTGTTGATGGGATCTTCTGCAAAAAAATGCAGGATGCATTCAGTATGCTAAGGGATGTACTAAAGGACACAGAACTACTACAATTGCATAAAATGTTAAATTATGTGTTGCTCACTTTGGAGCTGCTTATGAAAGTACAATCTACTCAAAATTTCCTCAAGCCCTTATCAGATCTTTTCTATAGGCAGCATGTGGTAGCCAGCTGCTTGAAGATGAAAAACTGATAATAGCCCTTTCAAAGATCCCAACTCTTAAACAGATAGAGCCAGTTGAAGTAGTTCACATCTACAGACAAATTAGCGAGTTACTAACAAGCAACCCCAATATCTGTGGAATCCCTCATTGCAGTGATTAGAGAAGACCACCCAAATTTGCAGTGGGAGCATTAAGAGCAATGTGGGCTCACGTCTCCAATCTGGACTGTGAGAAATTCATCATGTTTTCTCATAGATTGTAAGACAAATAATTATAAGCACATCAAACTTGGAACCCTTGGCTTCATTTTCATATGAAAACAGAAATATTGTAAAAGTAAATTATACTTTATTACACTGATGGTAACATTTAAAAATGAAGTTTGTTTCTTATACCAGTTATATCCCTTGGTAGATTTATATAACATTAAATGATTTTTTCTTTTTACTCCAGAATTTTTCAGTTTTACTCAAGCATTTTTCAGCTTTAATGCAGAATTTTTCAGTTTTACTCAAATTTCACTATAATTATTCAAGAATTTGGGGACAATCTATTCAAGAATTTTCTAGGTCTCTAGTCATATGTGAACAAAGACGATTTCTGCCTCAACCTCAAGGACCTTCTGCTTTATGGTTACCATCGGCAAGATTACTACCATGAGTTCGCAGAAGAAATACCAGCTACCAATAACGTCTTGTGGTTGCGGTTAGATTACCATGTATCTCTAAGAGTTAAATGCTAAAGTTGGCATTATGCAGAATATATGTACTATAGAACGTGGTACAAGGCAAGTACGAAGTTACATTAATAATATTTATATGGGGATAAAGATGTTTGCATACACAAATACACATGCTCAATTTAACATTTGCAAAATATATTTAAGATCGAATTCACATGCACAAATACTTCATGGAAGCTTCACCAGAATCAGTTAAAATGGTGATTTTATTCTGTTTTGTTCTCCCAGACAGAGATATACTTGAATAAGAGTAGGTATTACAGCGTAATAATTTAATATTACTAAAAAAATTACCTGATTTCACATAGATTGGAGCCTGCCCTTTCTTGTTCCACAGGTTCAAAGAAATATTCCGTACTGTAAGCCAAACAACAGCAAGAAAAATAGTCACCAGCACAATTCTCTGCAAACGCATATCTAAGCAATAGCACTAGATATGTAAGAAATACGGTTTGAACCTCGCCCACGTTTTTATTAACATGTATACAAGGATTATTTATGTCAATGCCATTTTATTGGCATTATTTAATAGATTTTCCCACTATAATATACTCATATCTATATTTTGTACCTTAACCTCAATTGAACTTGAGCGTCATCAACTTTAGAAACCGAAATATTAAACGTTTCAGGTTAACCAACCTACTATACTTGCTTTTGTATAAATATTTTATTTCGTAGAATTTTAATAAGGCATGCACTCTGAAAACCAGCGCAAGAAATACACAAATAAATAATTCTTTCAATAAAGGAATTAATTAATTTACTGTTTCTGCGTCTTTCGCGACTTCATAAATTTAAGAGAAGTTTACAGTTCGGTCTAGGTAAATTTCGATCATTGCATAAAGAACGTGTTGTACGGTATCCCAATGCGCGAAATATTGCAGGTTTTGAAAGTAATAAATAATTACTATGTCACTTTGGCACATCCTTGAAAATTTAGCATATACAATCTAAAAAGATGACGAAAGGCGTACCTATTTTAAAAAATAAATGTAGCAGCATTTTTTGAAGTCAAATGGTGGGAGAGATTCACTCATACCCTGATCTCCAGATAATATTTTTGTTATTACATATAAAAATACAACCAAACCCTGCAAGAGCGTCCATTAAGCTGAGCCTACCCAAAACCATTGTGCTTGCTTGTATATAATTTTTACTGATAAATTTAAATTTGTCTTTATTTGTTCACATTTGCCTGTATTTGAGCTAGTGCATTGTATGTGATGTAGATAACCAATCACCTATAATGTGCTAAGGATATTATTATTATTATTATTATTATTATTGTTGTTGTTGTTGTTTAGGGCACAAAACTGCTAAGGTCATTAGCGCCAAAGATAAGGCTCAGCCTGCCTTGTGATATTATATCACTGTAAAGGAGAGGTGAAAGGAGTAATAATGAAGTATTCGTTAAAGGTGTAGGCTAACCTTGGTCGCAACCCATGTGATTGTCTACTTTCCTGGTATTTTGTAGAACCTTAAACCTATCTGAAGAACCAGAATGCAGCCAATACCAGTTTAAAATGTATATTAACTTGCTATTTTTAGTTGTATTATATTAATTTAGTTTAACAGTAAAAGACAACATTTACTATGACTAATTGTGTTTATAACACATTCTTAAACTCATTTAAACGTATTTTAGTTTACACAGGACTGTGGACCATATGGTAGGTTCAATATATTTTCTCCTGGGCATTGTTCAATATTGCTATTTGACTACAAAGAAATAGATTTTTACATTCTAAGTGTTCAAAGCTTCCAGGTATAAATGAAAAGTTAGATGTTATGTAGGCAACAATGATGGTTATTTGACACTTTCATTGCTTTTACATATGCTGCAGTATTGGACTCAGGTAATTCTTCAATAATTGTGGCCACTTCTTTATAATATTTAGAATAATACACCATTGATTGAATTTAATCCATGTTTACCATCATGTAGGCTGAGGTCAGAGTGGAATATCTGGGCATTTCTCTTTGAACATTAAATTCCGGATGGGGCTTTACAAAAACATTTTTTCATATTGGAAATGAACAAATTGACAAGAGGGAATTTGTTTCCGATTGTTTTAGAAACCCTGTGAGGGTGTGAGCTAAATACGTTACCTGAATGATATTAGGATAAAAAATTTTAAGAAGTTGAGTTGCAGTAGCCACATATGAGTCAGCATCAGTACAAAACAACACAACTTTATTGCCAGAGTATGACGACTGTAGACCTTTGTTTACAAAATAAGTAATGGATTCGCTATTCACTCTTGTTCCTTAAGTTCCTTAACACTTACAAGGTACAGAATCGAACATTAGGATCAAATTTCCTTACAATCATATTTGCTATATATCTATTCATAGAATCTGAGATTTCATCTAATGAAAAACTCTCCTCCCAAATGGATTCTAAGGTTTAATTGTAAGTTCTGTCAAAATTTCTGTCCTCTCCTTCTCCTGCTTTACATGCTTAACTTCCTGGTGAGTTCATCTTTCAAAATCCATTATCTATTCTGTAATAGTAACACTATTATGCTTTGCTTGTATTTAAGAGCACGCACTCCAATCCTCAGCTATAGACATACTAACGTTCTCTCACAATGGCAGTTTAAGTTCACTTAAACAATCACATGGTGCGATCTCAAAGTTCATGATAATGTGGTTATTTTTTAGAATAAAATGTTTTCCAAGTCACTAGTTCTGCTGATCTCTTGGCAGTCTAACAATTTTGATTCCTTTTAATGTCTTAATGACAATTATTCATTTGTTTATAATTAAAATTTCTGAAATGCTCTTTGGTTCAAATTTGCAGTATATCTTCTGGTAGTTTCAGCCATTTTGTAGAGTGCCTGTGATGAAAAGTGCATTGATTAAGAGTGAGAATGTTGATGTTGGTAGTAAATATACATATTCTTTCCAAGTGGGGTCTTATATACTTGTCAGAGTTTTTCAGTGCTAAAAGACAAACATAGTAGTGGTTTTACAAAGGGTGGCTCTGCTGATAATAGCATTTTGGACTTTTAGATTATGTGCAGATAGTTTTGTAATGGGTAGTTCTATCTATTCTGATTTGGCACAAAAAAAAGTTTTTTGGAGGTAAAATTGGCCTTTGGCATTCCTGGTTATACAATTAATCAGTGGTGACAGATAAGAGATTGCCTGATGAAGAACCATTACCTCCAATTTTACTGATAAAAGTATGGCATGTTAACTATCTTATGCTTCTTTAATTCAGGAGTTTATATCATGTAAAGAAGGAAATAGGATTCAATAAACATGCTTTATACATAAAAATCTCTCTCAAATCTCTCAAGATAGGCTCTACACCAGTAGGTGAGATTTAAAAAAGAAATATTGAACTGCTTAGACCCCCCCCCAAAAGGGGAAGGGGGAAGTTATTGTAGCAATGTAAATTGAAAATGGCATAATTATAGTATTAGCAGCGGAGGAATGACAAAAAGATTCAAACTTATGCAGATGTAAAACGGTGAAATGTGTAGGAAGATATATTTTGTTGTGGTAAGAAACCTTGATGATATAACAATATAGGAGTAAGATGGAGGATGCAATACATTGTAATGATTATCTAGTTCTAAAATATCGTAATCTCTTTTTACACTACAATACAGGAGAAAGTTGTTATTTCAAAACATGGAAATATCTGACCATTTCACTTTATTGGACATAGATCATGCACATGCAAATATAGTGAAATTGTCCCATATCTCCTTGTTCTGAAATAAAAACTGTACAGCATTATGAGTTTATGCTCTTGAAGCTATTAACAGTGAAGTAGTAAAATAATATTGATACAGAGTTGGTTTGGTGACACTTGAACCTGCTGAAGCTATAGATAATGTTATCAGTTTGACAGAACTATGCATCAAACAGCATTATTTTAGTTTTAATGGTAAATTTTACCAACAAAGTACAGTATTGGTTATGGGTAACGCTCTTTCACCTTTCCTGTCAAATTTGTTTATGAGTGATTTTGAAATTTGTCTAACTGATGCTTTTCTTCTATTTTTTAAAACTTGATATAGTTATATAAGTATCTGGTTAACAATGCCTTAAAATTATTAAATTGACAGGAAAGATCAATACAGTTTACATTATAAATTGAAAAGAATGGTTGGATCCCCTTTTTAGATTTGAAGATTATAAAAGACAATAACAGGTTGGCCTTTGGAACACATATATAAGAAATCGCCTGTGATGCCCCAGTAGTAAAAATGGGCATTAAACACTAATAAATATATATTGAAACTTATCCACAGTGACAATTACATTAAGAATAATAGTTTTAATCCCAAAACACACCAGCATGTCATCCTAAATAGCCTTGCATACAGATTAGTGAATGTCCCAATCAGTAGAAAAGAATAAAGAAGAATACCAATGCATCATTCACACAGCACTAGAGAATGGTTTCCATAAAAAATTAGTAGATAAAATAATTACATTGTCAAAATAACTTTAGTCATATTAAAACAAGGTCATCATTACAATGTGAATTGCATCATACAGCTTGCTTATGCTCCTACAATGATTAGACTAAAAGGTTCTTTCATTTCAAATACACTTTATTGCAAATAAGTTCAATACTCCAGACATTTTAATTACAACATTGACTTTCTTTCTTTACAGTTTTAGATATTTGTATTACTGCAATTTCATTTCTCATTGCATTGTCCGCCTTGTTTCACAGTTTCATAAATGAAATTAATTAATTTACAAATACATTTTTTTCTGCAATTTCAGTTGGTAATGCATTGTTCATCTTCCTTCAAATAAAAAAATAAATAAATAAGAAAAATCCACCAACCAAATAATTTTTCTTTGCATATTATAGTTCCTTGTTTTATTCTTATTCAGCATATATGCATTACCATAAAAGAAACATTTTCTGCATCATGCTATTTTTGTAGTGGCACACAGTTTCTTTATCCGAAGTACATTTTCTAGCACAAGTGTCTTTAAATTGATAACTTTCTGTACTTAAAATTTCCTCCTTTGATATTAAATGCAAATATAACTTTGAAAAATGTGTTTTGTACCTGTCACAGAGAATGTGGATAATTTCAAATGTTGTTTAAATATTAATTCAATTCGGAATCAAACACAGTGAATCATCCATTAATAATCTCTTCTGAGTAGGATATTTAGAACACTCCTTATGGTTTCACTTACCTGAGATTTATTCAGGACATATGTTTCGTGTTCACTTAACATCCATCGGCCAATAAGAAATTTCAAAAAATTTTCAAGCAGTACAATATCATCTTAGCACCTCAAAACTGATACAGTATTAAAAATTTATTGAAATTAAACAAAACAGATTTCAGGCCCAAAGAGCAAAAATTTAGTATTTAGCAGATTAATTGTAAGGATTGTGAAAAAATCTACATAGGAAAGACAAACAGAAATATAGGCATTAGGTTGAAGGAACATTGGAGAAACATCAAACGCTACAAACAAATAGATAAATCAGCTATGGCAGCACATGTTTGGAATGAAAACCATGAAATAGAAAAAGACATCAAGTTTTTAAAAACATTTGAACAACAGAAAGAACTAAACATATGGGAAAGGATTTATATAAAAAAAACATGAGCATAATCTTATGAATTTTGGCATCCTGGAAGCAGACAGCACTTTATTTAAGTTTATCACTAGACCACTAGAGTCAACCTGGATACTTACCTACCCAGCTTCTACCAATGATCCAACAGTCATTTAACAGCTGATGATGGAAAAAGTTCCACGGAGCATATGTTCTGGGTAAATCTCATGTAAGTGAAACCATGAAGTGTGTTCTAAATATCCTACTCAGAAGAGATTATTTTCAAAGTTGTATTTCACCTTTAAAAGAAATGCTTTTGTAATTAAATTAGTATCACATTCCTTCAATCATATTAGCTCACCAAGAGAAAGACATATCAGTATCAGTAAGAACACAGAGGCAACAGAACATATTAACTTTCTTGAAACAGAAAGACACCCATTAAATTGCACAAAAAATTAAACCAACAAAATTTGAGAGCTTGCATAAGAAACCAAAACATTTTCAAACAAACAAGACTTTTAAACCAATAGAGGTCATGACTGTTTCAAATTTACATTTTGTTATGCAGTGCTGAAATAAAGTATTTCCTGCTGCAAACAGCAAAAATCCCTCCACTGCATTTGTGTGATTACAGAACTAGTGCAAATTTTGCAATAGTATCAAATGAAATATTCCCATCCTCTGGAATTTAGTTTGTAAAATGAAATGGTTTTAAATGATTTTTTAAGTCTGTCAAAGCAATAAAGTATTTACATTATTAAGATTTGGTGTCCTCAAAACATGTTATATTAGAAAAATATTTATTCTTGATGTACCACAAAAGCAAAAATTTGCCACATATTTCCCTCATAATTTATATGGGAAAAACCAACATATCAGGAACATTACTAGATTAACACCAGATGGTCAACAGACAAGAAAAATTATTCCATTAGAACCATAGAAATTTCTCATAACAAAGAATAGATTCTACCTGCATCAAATATCAAGGGATTTCATTGACACATAATCCAGGTAGTCTGCAGGATAAGTTTGAAATTATATTACAAAATAGTTCCTTTTTTTTTTTTTTTTGATTTGGTTTATATATGGACACTCTTTAACATCTCAGGGCATGAAACAGCTGACAAGTTTTGCTCAGAGGCCTCTTTTTTCAGGTTTGAGGTTCTTTATCATGCCATAAATGTACAACATGGAACCCATGGTTTTACTTCCCTTCCAAAGGAAGCCATACTTCGGATTTTTACGCCCACAAAAATCCATCGGTACTGGACAGGATCGAACCCATGATCTTGGGTTTAGGAGGAAAGTATGATTACCACTACACCACTAAGACCGACTAAAAAATAGGAGTTCATTCATCATGTATGACCAGTAGTGTTATTTAGCCAGTTAATAGTATTGCAGATCATAAAACCAGTTAAATTTAAATTAGATAACTTTGCGACTTAAAAAAATAACAATAGTTTAATATGAAATTCACAAACTTTTGCTAGAAAATGAACATTGCAGCATATCTACCAAGTAGCAAAAGCTACTTGAATATGGAGTGCACAATCCACAATGCAGTTTCTACCAATCTTAGTCAAATAAAGAATGAAATTATTTAAATTGTGCTTAGGAAGCTGTAGACAATAGAGTGATAATATATACTATTAGAATTTATTAAATATGTTCACACTAACTCCACTTACTTATGTAACATTAGGACATGTCTCGGGAGCAATTGCTACCAGCACCAGCTATTGGCCAACAACCCAATGTGGTGGCTGAATCCCAAGGTTAAAGGCAATCTCTGATAGTTTAAATAGGAATTTGCTGGGTGATACATAAAAATTCATTTAGTTTTTTCTATTTTTCAGAATGAAAATTTTTTCCTAAGTAGATAGCTCTGATGGGTTGTGATTTCATTTCATGATTTTGGATCCAAAAGAGAGCTGCCACTGCTGATTTAGCAATTTGTTTAAAATGAAAATTTCTAAAGTGTTCCTTTCTCCAAATTTCTAAATTTCTCTTCATTTATTCAATGAATTTTTTATTCCAATCTGCACATTTAATAATATAAATTCCTGCTTTCTATTTTATTGGTATGGTGTCTTTTACTGTGGAACCTAGTAAATTTTAGAAAATATAAATATTATACTTATTAAGCTGTTGACAATGGAGTGGCAATATGACTTAAACTTAGGTATTCATTTTTTACACTAATCTCCACTCACTTACACAAAAGTAAGATGTGTTTCGAGAGAATCTCTACCATCTTCAGTTGCTCACTGAACCGCCGTTACTGGAAGCGATGGCTGGACAAAAGGATGTTCCTATGGTGGCCTCTGTTGGTTGAAGTAGGAAGTTGCTGAGTCATCCACAGGAGGAAACTCAAAATTCATAGGTTTTCTCTATTTTTTAATATGAAAAATTTTGCCCAATGAGTTTTGAAGATATTTCAGCAGTTAAATTCCCAGTTTTATTTCATAGTTTTTGGTCCAAAAGTGAGCTGCTACTGCTGATTTATCTATGTGTTTAAACCGAATATTCCTAAAATGTTTTTTCCTCCGAATTTCCAAATGTCTTTTTGTTTTGCCTATGTAGCTCTGTTCACAATCTGCACATTTTATTTTGTAAATTCCTGATTTCTGTTCTGTTGGTATGGATCTTTTACTGTGCTACCTAATAAATTCTTACTTTTATGTGAGTGGAGATTAGTGTAAAAAATGAATACCTAAGTTTAAGTCATTTAGAAAATATATTTATTCTTTGGGGCTAACTTTATGCCATGTTCTTTGAATATCCCATTGAATTTGTTGTGGTAAGTTGGACGAAATGTGAAATTTTTTATTTGTTCTTTTCCTTGATGTTTTTCAGTATGAAAACTTCTCATAGATTTTTGTCTATTAAATTTATTGACAATTTTTATTATTGTGTCTTTGTTGACCATTGATTATTTTTATATTAATTATATCTGTTGGTATTCTGTTTTGTACTCTGTTTCTGTGAGTAGGATGTTAATTATTTTGCATGCCAAGCCGTAGAACACCACATATTTGTGTGGGATGGGGTTATGACTATTTTAAATTAATTGATAAATCAGCAGTTGTTATATTGTTATTGAACCTCTTCATGATTAGAGGATACCCCTAAAAGGCCTTCAGGAAAATGATTCCACTTCTTTATGGTTCTGTTAACCAAGGAAAATTTTCAATGTTAGTTCTTCATTTTTTACCCTTAATTTTGAAGTTGTGGCCATTTCTTGCATAATTGGATTTTCTAGCCTCCTCTGAACATCTTGCCCATGCCTCAAAAACCTGCTTATGCAGTGTGCATAATACTTTCTCTTTTTAATTAGATTGCAACTGGTTCATAGCCTAATTCTTACCTTTGCTGAACTAAAATGTATGAACTTGGTTGCCCTTCTCTGAACTTTCTTCATAGCATCTAATGACTTAACCTGCATGTATCCCAGCATATTGCTCCATATTCCATTAAAGATAGCAATAATAGCACAAAACCGTTTCTTAAAGTTTGCTGTTCTCTTTTTGAGTATTATCATAATAAAGTACAAAATTCTTGAAGTCTTTCTGCCAGTTGCATTTTTGTGTTTATCACACTTAAGATCATCAGACAATACACACTTAAGTATTTACAAAATACAACAATCCATCTGCAGATTCTTTTTGCTGTCTAGATGATAATTTAGTTTTCTTTCCATTCTTGTTATACAGAATCTAAATAGATTTACTTTTCGTCCCATTTAATGTTATTTTTTCTGGCTCTATTATTAACTTCATCATGGTTATTTTATATTCCCAACCCATCTGAAGTATTCTGAGTTTTTGTATAGATAATGCAATCATCAGCAGATAACCATACTTTAAGCCTAATAGTAGAAGGTATAGCATTAATAAAAACAAGAAGAATTTGTAGGTCAAGAACAGAACCTGGAGGTAGCACTGAAGACCACTGTAGACATTTCATCTATGATTCTGACCTTTCGTGTTCTCCCTTCCATAAAATTTCAAATCCAAGACTACCCGCTTATCTAAACTTATGCTGCTAAACTTCTGAATTTTGAGATTGTGGGGCACGATGCCAAAGGCTTGTGAACAATCCATCATTACCACTTTTATTCTGCCCCCTGAGTTGACCAGATCCTGTAACAATGAAACAATTTGGCTGTTGCATGAGTACCCATTTTGAAATCATATTGATATTTACTGAACAAATTCCTATTCTCTAATTCCTCCTGAATATAGGTATTCTGTTACTAGATGCTCTATTAGCTTACACATAACAGAAGTCAGAGTAATTGGTCTAAAATTATAAATTTTTCTGTTATTTCCTGCCTTATGAATTGTTATTATGACATGTGATTTTGAATGGTTTAGAAGGATGCAGCTATTTAATAACCATATTAGATAGGGGACTAGTGTTTCACCTTGCAATTTCACCCTTCAGTCTTAGAAACATGGTAACCAGTGGATGTCACCTATGTGGATACTTTACTCAATACAGCCTTTCTGCTTCCCTACTTTTTCCATTTGCTTGTCCTTAACAAACATATCTGCCAGTTCTACAACACTACAGTCCATTTGAATTTGATACCACTGCCAGTACAATTGAATGTTATATTTCACTGTGTAAATTTCTACTAATTAAAAAATAACATCCTGCATTGTTTTCAATTTGCATTAATAAAATCAATCACATGAACTTATGCTCTTGAAGCTATTAACAGTGAAGTAGTAAAATAAGGTTGATATAGAGTTGATTTGGTGACACACTTCACTTATTTGTTTTTTTAACTGGACATGTTTCGGGAATATTCACTCCCAACATCAGCAGAAGACAAACTGGTGCAAGCATACTCTAAAAGATGGTCAGAGAAATTTATCAAATATATCCAACGATAGCGTCTATGAAATTAATGTAGCGATTTTTATTTTTGATGTAAATGTTTTCCCATGTTGTTAGTTCCAAAGGTTTCTAAATGTATTTCAATCATATTTTTTTTTATTAATTTCATAGTTTACTGACCAAAGTGGGCTGCCACTGCCAATTTCCTATCTGCTTGTTGCATTATGGACATGTTTCGGGAATATTCGCTCCCAACATCAGCAGAAGACAAACTGGTGCAAGCATACTCTAAAGATGGTCAGAGAAATTTATCAAATATATCCAACGATAGCATCTATGAAATTAATGTAGCGGTTTTTATTTTTGATGTAAATGTTTTCCATGTTGTTAGTTCCAAAGGTTTCCAAATGTATTTCAATCATATTTTTTTTTATTAATTTCATAGTTTTCTGACCAAAGTGGGCTGCCACTGCCAATTTCCTATCTGCTTGTTGCAGATATTTCTGAAATGATAGTTGGTACGTGCTTCCAAATTTATTTTAATTTTTCCAATTTATACCTGATCACAGTTTTTGCAATTAATTTGGTAGATACCCAACTTCTTGTCAGAGGATATAGGATCTTTACAGGAAGATTGTAATAAAGTTTTAATATGGTGGAAATTTTGAGGAGCCAACTTATATCTTTTTTAAGTTTTGTTTTAAATTTATTGAAAATTCTAGGGTAGTATATACAATTTTTGAATTGCACATCTTCTTTTATTTGTGATAGCAAACTTGTGTCTTTGATATCTTTATTTCTTTCAAACTTTTTAATCATTTTATTCACTAAATTTTATGGAATCCTTATTTAGCGCTGTATGGTGATGTATTGTGACATGCCATTTTAAATAGACTAGCATACAGAGTAGTGAATATTCCAATAAGTAGAAAGTATACAAAGAAGAATACCAATTTGTTGCAGCACGCTTCTGCTTTTAAATTCTTTGTCAAGTAGCTGGTGAGGAAAATGTAGTCAGTTGTAATAAATTGTCTTGTGAAGTGAAATTTTATCCTTAGTCTCAGTTTAATAAACATGTACATCAATAGAGTGACCCATAATTTTGTTTACATTGCTGTATAATAAAATCATGTGTGAATAAGCACTGTAGAGTTCACCCAAATGAAAGATAGGAAGAATGAGCTTCTCTCAGAAAATTATGGGTAAATGTTTTAAACTATAAGTTCAATTCTATGTATGAATCCTACATCCCACACAAACGTGGTTTTGAGAAAATAGCAAATAAAGTTAATGAAAAGATTTACACTCTCTCCTTATATTTTGGAAAATTTGTACCAATTATAAGAATTGTGGTTTGTGATTGTGAGTTGAAAGATCAGAAAATACAAAATATGATGCAATAATTGAAATCATAGTATGATTGAGTGGAACTTAACACTCTTACTGCTCCGCTTACTTGTCTAAAAATGTAGAACCAGTTTCACAAACCTTTGTTTGCATCATCAGGTAGAAAGTTGACTGCTGGATACTTCATTATACTGTGGGAATATATATTATGCTCTGGTGGTGATGTGATAAACTTAAGTTTATGTTTTCATCCCCGGAAGTGTCAAAGCTTATTAAACTATCTTTGTATTTGTAGATGTAAATTTTTTCCCAAGTTGCTAATTCTTTAGGTCCTTGTTCTGATTTAAATAATTTTGCTTTAATCAATATGTCATGGCTTTCTGTCCAGAAATGAAATACTACAGCTGATTTCTCCATTTGCTTGTATTTTAGGTTCCTGAAATGTTCTTTTAACCGTGTGCCTATGTTTCTCTTTGGTTTTCCAATGTGGATTTTTTCACATTCTGCACAACTTATTTTGTAAATACCTGCTTTCTTCTCCTATGGAATACTGTCATTAACATTGTCTATCAGGAGATTTTTGACATTAAATCTTTTTATCAGGGCTAACCTGATATTAAAATCTATTAAGAATATTCTGAAACTCTTTAGTAGCCCATGCATGATCTGAATTTTTTTAAAAACTAGCTTATCTTTTCTTGCTAAAAGTGTTGTGGTTTCTTTGATATGTTTTTGTCTCTTGAATTTCTGCACCTTTTTGTATACTAATTCTTTCTTAAAACCATTTTTAGTTGCTGTACTTTCTATTTGGTTGTATTCTTTAAAGTATTCTTCTTTGCTAATTTGTATGTTAACTAGCTGCTTTGTTAAACTGTTAATAACGGCATGTTTGTGTGTCATGGGGTTAAAACTGTCAGCTTTGATATGATTTCCTGCATGTGTATTCTTTGTATATATTCCAAATTCTAGGTTTCCTTGATGCTTTATATTTTTGACGTCCAAGAATGGTAACATGTTTTGTATGTGAACGATATGTTTCTATCTTGTATATTTAGAAGTTTTATGGCATCGTCAATGAGTTTTTTGTTAACTATGGCAAATAGATCATCAACCAATCTGTACCATATTTTAAATATGTATGGGAAAACAGAGTTGATGTGTGTTTCAAATCTGCTCATGAAGAGGTTAGCTAAAAATGGAGATAAGGGGCTGCCCATAGTAAGTCCTGATTGTTGTTTATAAAATTTGCCCTTGAAAGAAAAGTAGGATTGGTTTATGCAAATTTTGGTCAGTTTAATATGTTCTTTTATGTGTGCATCATTAATTTCACTTGTTCTTAACAAATCTTTTAGATAAATTAGGGAGTTTTTCTTTAGGTATGCTTGGAAAAAGGGATTGTATGTCGAAAGATATTAATGTGTCAGAAGGTTGTAATTTATGTCTTTAATTTTTTCTGTAATTGAAAGGAATTGTTTATGCTTTTTCTTTGAAATTTAGGAAGTGTCTTGAATTTATTAGCTAGCCATTTTGATAAATAAATAGTATGATGGTGTTTTGATATTGTTGATGATGGATCGCATATCATTTCCAGTCTTATGAATTTTTGGCAAACCATGTATTTTCGCTAGTGTAGGGTTGTTCTGTTTTATTTTAATTTTGTTTCCTTTGGGGTAACTGTGCAAGTTTTAATAGCCTCATAAACTGAATACATCTCATCAATGGGTCTGAATGAATCTGAACATATTCTTTCTTATTTAGCAAATTTAGCATTCTTGTATTATAATCTTCCTTATTTAATATTACTATTCTGTCCCTTTGTCGACTTTTGTAAACTACATCTTTATCATTTAACGATTTTATTATGTTCTTACATGCCTTGTTTACTGATTATGATCCCATTATCTCAAAGGTTTACAACTTGAGGTTTACAAGGTTCTTGCATGATGTCACAGAATTAATTGAGGCTGCAAGCTACCTTGGTGCAACCCCTTTGACTGATGCTATGGACAGATCCAAATTCAACAAACAAAATGCTATATTCACTCATCCTTCATCATATTCCCAAATTTCTATTCCTTACAGCATTGAAGCCTCTGCTACACATTACAAATTCTCAAAGCCAATTTATCAGCACCTCTGTTATATTATTTACGCAACACCTTATTAGCCGCATATTTTCTTCTGCTTGCTCCAGCCACCATTACTATTTGATCTCACTCCTGAATAATTCAATTTCTTTACCCTCCAGCCACAATCTTTAATCTCCTCTTAACTTATTCTTTATATATATACACACACACACACACACACACACACACACACACACACACACACACTTGTCTTCTTGCCACAGAAGAACTCAAGCAGTTCGAAATGTAGTAATTACTAATCTGTGAATTTTTCTTAGTGTTTTATCCTTTTCTGCTTTTCTAGTTATTGTTGTTTTAGTTACACTGTTATTAGTGTTACATTATTTTCATTTAAACAACTATTTTTAACTTGCTTTAATTTACATTTAAGTTCCAATCTTTACAAAATCTACTAATTGCCTATAATCCATTTAATTATACTCCCCTATTATTGAACATATAACAAGATCATCTGCAAATAACAACCCACAAGCATCTTGGTTATAAACTGTACTGCTAGTAACAATAATGTTTATAACTAAAAGTTTCTTTCAGGCTTAGAAGTCGTGGTGTGTTGGAGCTTTGATATCCAAACGTTTCATCGCTGCCTGCAGAGGACATCATCAGTGACGAGGTCTAAGTCTTCTTTGTGAAGGTTGAGGCATGACTGAATCGCTGGCTGGAGGGATTATACAGAAATTTAATATCAATAAATGAATGTTGTGACATATTGGATAACCTCTATTGCTTATGACAGGAAACTAAAATAAAGCTTTATGCTCAGAAGAGAAAAGTAGGGTTATTCAGGATTTTCATTGCCATATGTAAACTTTATCTTATATTTTTACTTTTTCCAACTGTGCTTCATGTTAACCTTACCTTTCTATTGAAGATGTATTACCAATTTAGGTTACGTAAATGAGATGTACATCAAAGAAGCATGTCCTTTAAAATAAAACAAATTGGTAAAATGAGTGGTTTGGTTGATAATTCCAGCACATAGTTCATCTTTTGTTCTGCAGACATTTTCATTAATGCACTATTTTTATCTTAGTTAAAACCGCCCAAATAAATTGTGTTTTTAATAATAATAATAATAATAATAATAATAATAATAATAATAATAACAATGTATGATGAGCCTTAACAAAAAAAAATACTTTTAACTTGCAATAGTGCAAGAAATGTTCACAACAAATGCCAGATGTCTTTTTTTTTCTCCCTATTTCTGACTATTTATATCTTTACTGTCAGTAATTCAGCTATTACGGCCCATATGAACAATACGTTGTTGCTGCAGAATAGCTTCTGATTGATAAGGAATATTTTATAAAAAAAAAAAAAAAAGGTGCAAAAATATTATGGCCTCAGGGTTGTTTATTTGTCAAAAACCCAATAACAGCTTGCTTACTTATTTGATCCAACAATCATAAGTTTATAGAGGTGTCAACAAAAACAGGCGGAGAAAATAATTTTGATTGGCTAACTAGTCTCTTTACTCCTAAATTACCTCGCAAAATAGTACCAAATACTGACGCTTAATTGTATGCTTTATTTTGCTTTTCATTATTTATTGCGTAAAGAAAGAATTTCGTTATATTTCTGCTCAGAAACTAAATATTTTTATGAAATGACGAAACACACCTCAAATCAAACGATGAAATTCAGAAAAGAACAACGAGTTTACAGGCGTTTCTGTTTGGCGGTAAATCGACAGCCAATAGTAAAAAAGGAGAGCTGGAAACGCTAAGTATTATTTTACTATAAAGTTACAATGGACAGATTATAGTACGAGGGATAGTCAATAAACATTCAGAACTATATATATATTTTTTTTTTCCTCAACGCACAGAAGTGAAATACCTTTTCAGCAGAAGAACAGATAAAAATTGGAAGCGTGTACCAAGATTTTGCGTCTCAGTAAAGGACAATAGCAAAACACGAGTGTTTGCCGGTCGGCTGCGTAGTCGCTTTGTAACAAGCAGTGCACTGTTCTGACATTTTGGCTTCCGTCTGCAGAAATACAATATGGTTCGAAGAGTTTAAGGAGGGCCATGCTTCAACAATAAAGCAAGGCGGTACAGGTGCCGTCATTGTTCAGGAATATCAACAAATAACAGTGGATAGACAGATTTCACATGGTAATGCTTGTTGATATGTTTTATTTACGGACCTCTTTAACATCTCAGGTCATTAGCGTCCAATTCAATTCAGGACGTAGAATGGCCGATAAATTTTGCTCAGAGGCCTTTTCTTTCAGGCTTGAGGTTCTTTTACATGCTATAACTCTAAAATATACTCACGGCTTTACTTCCCTTCCGAAGGAAGCCACACTTAGTTTTTTTACGCCCGAAAAAATTCATCGATCCTGGCCGGGATTGAACCTGCGATCTTGCGTTTAGGAGGCAAGTATGGTTACCACTACACCACCCGGATCACACATGATTTGCGTTCACCATTCTGCACGACAGCTTATACACGAGACGTGTCTGTGTCAGTTGGGTGCCGAAATTGCTGACGCCTGAATAGAAGAAGGAGCGAATGGCCATGTGTTGGGAGTTTCAGTGTCTGGTAGCGGAGCATGGAGAGGCATATATGAATTCCATCATTACAGGTGAAGAGACTTGGCTTTACTATTACGATCCCGAAAACAAACAGGCGAGCTCAGTCTGGAAATCATTTGGTTATCCGACACCAAAGCAAGCCAAGGTTGTTCGATCGGCAGGAAAGATTATGGCGATTTCGCTCTTCCATTGTTGTGGAATGGTCAACATGAAGTCCTTCTACAAACATTGGCTAATGGAGCGCATTACAAGACCGGCCGAACACATCCGACGAAAACGCCCTGAATTACATCCATCTGGAATGCACTCCGGTGCGTTTGCAAAGTTGTTGCTCAACATTTGGCCATAAAAACATGGAATGTGTGCGCCACCATCCATATAGCCCGGATCTAGCTCGGTTCTGCTCTTCCCTGGTCTCAAAAAACGAGCTGAGGGTTTCGGTTTAACAACGAATATCGTGAAGAACACGAAGGTGGTTTTAAAGACGATGGTATCCAGCATGTTTTCCATGACTGGCAGATAGGCTAAGAAGTGCATATACTCAATGGGACTACTTCGAAAAAGACTATACAAACCTTGAACCTATTTAGTGTACTTCATAAGTGAAAAAAGCATTCTCAGTCTTTATTGACTATTCCTTGTACTTTATTAAGCATAAAAGGAACTGAAATATTTTTTGTCACTGTGTAAAAAACAAAGAAGATTAGATCATACTATCAAATTAAGAGTACTTAAAAATTTTATTTTTCATAAAGAATCTTCAATATCTCACCAGATATTATTTTAGTGCTGTCTGCTACAAGTACACTGTCATTTATTAGTCAACTGAGATCAAAATGGTATAACAAGCTATGATTTTTCAATCATGTTATTTTTGCACTTAAAATTAATAGCATCTGGTATAAATACATCAATATACAATTAATTCTAGAGCCCAAATAAAAACAGTAACAGCATTGGGTATTACCACTGCAAGCAAATAAATTTCAGGTGATATAGACTAAACAAGAGAAAGATTTCACAAGAATAGAGAACATTTACATTAAAATTATATATGAGGGGAAAAGTGATTTCCTTCTGCAAGTTATTTTATCATAGCACTGCAACATGAAGATCTACTGTGCAATATGAAGGATGATGGATGTGAAGAATGAGTTCAGGGAACTTTGTGGCCCCAGGTTTTCACTTAAAGAGGGAAAACCCCTGAAAAATACTCAGGAAACCCAATCTGGAGTTGAATTTGGTGCGCAGCATAGAAAGCACTACTACCAGATGGTGGTGGTGGTCCTGCAGGATGACAGACCCATTACTACTGGAAGAACAATGTGAATTTTGATCAAAGAGATCTACTATAACAGCAGTTAAAAATCTAATCAAAGACATCTACAGGACAAAAACATGACATTATATATAGTATTTATGGATTTCTGTGAAGCGTTCAGTTCATATTTACAAAACTAGTCACAGTATCATGTCCGAAAAATATCTTCAAATAGAAGATAACATGATACCGTCAATATGGATAAATGAAATAAATGGAGTGCCTGAGCCCACTGCGCTTATGTACGTACTAATACATGATGCTATGGACACAATCAAGGGAGTGGCAAAAGTAAGGATTTAATCTATGCAGAGACGAATTTACCTAGGAAAGTCTCACTATTATCCAAAATTAGCCAACACACTGAAGTATGGAAAATGAAAAGAAGAATGAGCTGATAATATTCAGAAGAGGGGGTAGATTAGCAGAAGACCAGGTGACTTGTAATGGACAGACTTTGAAAGTGATCGTCTCCTTCAGGTAACTGGAGCAACTATACAGGTAACAGGGATTTATATAAAAGAAACCCTTGTGGCAGCAGTGCCGGTCATAAATGTAATCAAAGGCTTAGCAGATACATTGCTACCATTAGCCCTGATGCTCTTTGAAGTCAAAATGCTTTTAGAGATGAAGCATCATCAGTAAAGACTGGCAAGATCTGGTATGTGGAATTCATACATATATAATTCTTCAACTTCTATGGCAATATCTGCAAGGGTTGATCTGCTAGAGGGACCTGTGACAGAAATGTCATCACTGTGAATAAAATAATAAACATTTATGCCCAGATTCAATCTTCTTTGGTGCAAATAAAAAATCCTCCACAATAATCTTAATGAGAGAAGCTGTATACTTGGTGTATTTTACATAATTTGGCAAAAACTGAAAAACAAACAAATGTTTAGTGTAAAAAAATACTAAAAAAATGCAATCAAGTTCAGTCAAATTTTTGACATCCTAACAAATCACCAAACATGTATTCATTGTTATGAACCACAAAATAAATGACAATCGATACAACAGATTTTCCTAAACAAAGATATGCCAATAAAAGCCAAAAGAGACTGCAAAATTGGCAAGAAAATGAATGTTTCATTCTTTTGTCACTCTGGTCCCTACTCCATTACTGGAGGTAATAATATAGTTAACCTATTGATATATCATCATTTGTTTACCGACAGTCTTGGAATGTGTACAGAACAACCTCTCGAAGCTGTTCACTCCTCCACCATGACAATGCATTGTCCCACACTCCAGAATAGACAGACCTGATCACTTCAGGTGTGAAATAAATTACTCTTCAGCCCTAGAGTTCCAATCTGGTATCATACAACTTCCTGTTGTCTCCAACCATTAAGAACAAAACACACAAATTTTCCTTTAATATCACTGAAGCTGCAATTAATGCCTTCAATGAGCTGGTGTCTTAAGTACCTGCACAGTACTATGATAACTGGTTCCACAGCTTGAGATTTAAGGGAGATAATTTTGAGAAGCAATAAAGCTGAAATGGGCTATATATTTGTAAAGTGTTTGGTAGCTCTTGTATTATCTGAAGATGTACTAATATTTACTTTTAGATAGAAAAGGGCAGTGACAAAAGTTTAATTGGGATTAACTCCATCTCATTTACTCTCACCAACCATAGCTAGAAATCAGAAACCTTTCGCTTATTGCTTGTACCACACCTCCTTCAGCTGCAAGTCTTCTTTAGATAATACCTCAAAATTATAGACTAGATCATACAAGGGATACATCACTGCAGTCTGCTACCACAACTACATGCCAAATAATTAATCATCAAAATATGATGATGTTTGCAGTGAAAATAAAGTTCCACTGCTTTGACCCCATAAATTTTATTTACAACTGCCAGCAAGAAATGATCTCTTTATATGGCTGATCTATATGTTAAGCACCATAAACCTGGGCCAATATCTGAATGATGCACTGCTATCTGTAACCCACTCTTAACTAAACTGCTATCAACATTTACTTGCACAATACCAGTGTACTTATACCAGACTGGCACCATACATATAGCTTTGCAAAATTTCATTTGATAATACTTAACACAGCAGAAAATCTCCTAAATTCTTAAAATCTCTAAACATATTTGTCAGCAAAATACTATCAATACATATGTAGTTCTTACATATAGCAATAATTTTTTATGCATCATGTTAGATTTTACAATGTTTGTTACAATATAATTTTTATAATTTTCTTTTAATCACTGTAACCCTTTCAATTTATCTTTTGTTGTAACTGAAATTTATATTCACTTTTTCATTCACTAAGTGAAACAATAACTTGGGATAGTTAATACAAATGCTAATTGAACAAATAAGAGAGCATCACAAAACACCTGCTCCATATGAGCATTATTTAATAATATGTCAGCACATGTTATTTTAAAGCACTGAAAGAGCAAAAATTAATTACATTTCATGCTTATAAAGCACACTGTGCCATTGGTTAAATATTCATTAGCATCTAAAATGATAGAAACTCCTCCTGGAGTAAAAGCAAACACCCTGTATTAGTACATTGATTATAAGCAAAAAATCATTTTTATCCATTATATGATACTCAATTTTACAGGAATATATAGCAAATAACTCTTTATTTTTGACCCAACTATACTCTCAAGTATTTTATTTTGAGGTATGCATAAACATTTCAATTTTTTTATTTATTATGTTTATACGTTTGTAAACTAGTGGTGAATATCACAACACATTATTAAAACTTTGCTATTGCAATAATATATATCGCAATTCGGCAAATATGCAACAAAGCCAATGCAAGATAACCTATTTTCCCGCATAACTGGAAATTACTTTTATAGGTTATGTAAATACGAACATTTTTCCCAAGGAAAAACTCAGCATATTTTTGAGAAATTTTAAAAATAAAAGTTTGACATACAAGGTACTTAACCTGTACATTCATTTGTTAGTTCATTAGTTCAACATTAATTAGTGATCATATATGACATCGATATCAGGGTAACCGATTGCAACTATGAAGACGATGAAGTTGTAGCGCCGAGATTCTTCTAATAACTGTGTCCTACTTACACTCTTTTCCATTTTATCCAGCTTATCCGTTTAAGCATAAGAACATTTCGCTTGCGCTTCACAAAATCCACCGTGCAGCAGCGGCTTAATTCACTTTAGTGGCGATGCGCAACTGCCACGTTGTCGCGGTCGCTACTGCGAAGCCGCTATTAGAAGACAATGGAATTTTTATGAAAACGACAGTGTGTCTAAAACAGTGATATTTTATTTTATCTTTTATTTCTTTTTATTATTTATAATGTTCCTTACCGGCAATATGTATTGCCGGTAATTTGGGTGCCGGATACGAGGGATTTAAATTTTTTTATTAAATTTTACAAACAATTTTAAGTACTTAAAACAATTTATTATATTACATCATTATTTTATGTTCACTGAAGGTTTGCTGCAGTTTGTGCCAGTGTTACAGCCAAAAATCGCTTAATTATATTATTTTCCACTGTATATAAAACTTATAAAAAATGTAACTTCATTTATTAAAAGTAACACATTCTTGAAGAACAGATCTGCTGTACAAACCAAGGGTTTTCTGTGTCCCAGATCCTACAGTTCTGCTTATTGACGGGCAAATTTTTGGGCTCCCTTTCAGAGAGATTTTCTCAGACCATCAAACAAAACTATGAAAGTATTGATGCCTTTTGCAACAACTTACTTGTTGAAAAATCGTTTTCTGCACTCGTTTATTTACAAAAAAATAAAGAAAGAAAGAAAGAAAGAAAGAAAGAAAGAAAGAAAAGAAAAGAAAAAAGAAGAAAAATTCAGAATGTAATTTTTTCCTATTGCGTTAAAAATATCATGGCTTATAAGTGAAATACAGTTTTGTTCCTGCAAATATTGAAATATTGCATTTACTTGAGTTTTTATACCTTTAAATGTTGTAAACCAAAGATGGACAATTTAAAAAATACACATGGCATAAATTTAGGATTTCAAACTTTGAGTTAATTCTTAGGGATGTGCAACATTAAGAGATCTTTAAACGGGTCCATGATCAAGGAAAGGTTTAAAAGTGTTGCATGCAGTGTCATAATGAAGAAAGCTTGTGAATAATTAGAAGTAGTATCCAACTATACATTGTTGTATTAAGTGCACCAAAAACCTGTTTCTATTAAAATTTTGTTAATTATAATACAAACCTTTGGACTATGCAAACAAAATTTATTTTTACAGAATTCAGTATTTTTAAAACTAAATCAATTTTCAAACAGAAATTATTGAATTTTTGTTCACAAGAATCATAGCTATTTTAAAACTGGTTCCCATAGCCAAGCCATTAGAAACATTGCTCTAGTTGGGGGGAGAGGGGGGTACAGCATCTCCCAAAATAGTTGGTGTTGTAAGTATTTATACTTTTTTTTCCTTAATCACATTTCCAAATAATTTATGAAAATTGTCTTGCCAGAGGACATGAGAGCCTGTCTCAAGCAAGAGACTTTGCATAATGCTCTGCAGAACTCTTCTTAATGAAACTAATTTAATTTAGCAAAGGTAATCCCCCCCCCCATTATTTCTTTCCAATTAAAGCACTGCATAAATATAAATGATTTACATATGCATGATTAAAATGAGGAAGGAATTTCGGACCCAAGTTCTATAACATGCAATGATAAACAACTCAGAATTAGTAGATTAAAATTGAATAGATTAAAAAAGTAAACACATTTGAAGTCAGAAGATAGCAAAATATTCCATTGTCTCATAAGAAATGTCGGTTTTTAAATTTGGTGTTTTGTAACATTTTAATGATTTTCCTTTGTTTGGCAATGTTATATAAAGGAAGCCATAGTTATTATTGTATATACTGTGAGAATGTATCAATCGTCATTGTTAATACACAATCACAAAATGGAGGTAACAAAGTTTGAGATAAGAATTCTTCTAAAACACTACTGGAAACAAGATTATAAAGCTGTTACCACGGCATGAAGAGTGTGTGAAGTGGAGAGAGGAAGTGTCATTAGTGAGAGTGTAGCACAACAATGATTCCAGAGTTTCAATAATGAAGAAGAAAACACTAAACATTTACCATGTCCTGGAAGACCTAAAGTATGGAATATTGAGAATATATGGGGAAAAGAAGAAGAAAAACTTGCATACTGTGAGAAGAACTTGGTGCATTAAAAAATACCATAATTAGCCACATTAAGGCATTTAAAATTTATGCAGAAACTGTAGACCTATATATCATGCGTTGACACTTGAACAGACCCAACACAGGGTATATCTGTCATCGGCTTATCGCAAATACCATGAATTATAGATTTATAAGAAAAATTGTCACGTATGATGAAAAATGAGTATATTACCGCAATCCTGACAACTCGAAACAGCCTACCAAAGTCATCGCTAAACAAAATCGATTCGATCCCAAACTAATATTACGTATCTGGTAGAATTTTTAAGGTGTGATTCACTGGGAGTTTGTTCTAAACGGGGGTTAAGTCAATGCGAATTTTTATCCTTAACAACTGGAAAGAGTTCATGAAGTTTTGAGACAGATACCCAGAATTAGTTAATCGAAATATAATTCTCTTGCAGCAAGACAATGCGAGACCCCATAACGCTCGAACAACCATGATAAAAATCCAGGAATTGGAAGGGATCGACTTGCTACCACATTCAGCATATAGCCCTGATCATGCACCTCCTGATTACAATGTTTTTCGATGCATGGCCCATTTCCTGCCTGAAAGAAATTTCGAAAACATTGAGGCATCAACAAATTCTTCGAAGGCAGAAATGTGTGAGCTATTGAGATAGAGAAGACTTTGCTTGGACCAGACAGGTGTAATTTTCTTGAAAGACTATGGGAATAATGTGGAAGAATGTGTTATATATGGTACAACAGGTGAAATTTTTCATTGTTTATTGTAATGCAAGGAAACAGGACATTTGGAAACAAGGCTATTTCTTCGCTCAGCAAGACCACTGGATTGCAGCTTTCGTATAAGCAAAGAGCTATATCAGGAAAATTGCATAGCCACAAGAATATTAGCAATCAGCGCTTATGAATTTTCCTAAGTAATTGAAGGAAATGCTAGGTTACGTTACCTTTCTATTTATTTTTTAACACCAACTTCCGTATATGCACGCAATTCAACCAACATTTTTAAACTTATATAAACTTAACCATAAAGTGAATGTACAAATTATTATAGCTATTTAATTTTAGGAGAACGAGTGCAGTTATTATTATTATTATTATTATTATTATTATTATTATTATTATTATTATTATTATTATTATTATTATTATTATTATTATTATTATTATAGTTCGGAGTTCGTGGGCGCAAGTATCCAGTCGTAAACAAAGATGTTGCTTTATGAATGTAGCACATTATTATGTAGGCGTGCTTCTCTTTCGTTTTTCCCCAGCAGGGCGGAACTATCTTCAGCGGTTCGTCATTTATTTTTCAGAGTTACCAGCACCTACATAGTTTTACCATAGAGTATTGTTCCGTTGTATGTTTTATATTTGTGCCTCAGCTTCACACTTTCCTCGACAGTTGTGCATGTGTTTGTGCGACTCCACATTTCTTTTTCAGATGTGCCAGCCCAACCATTATATAATTTTACGATGTACCAACATGTTCATATGTATTTTTTTCCGGGTGGGAGGTGAGCGGAGGCCGCCAGGCCGTAGCGAGCCGCAGTAAACATTAGGTCCTTCGGTTTCTAGTGATTACCCAAGGTTAAACTTATTGATTGATTTATTTATGGACGCTCTTTAACATCTCAGGTCATCAGCGTCCCATTCAACTCAGGGCCGACAAATTTTGCTCAGAGGCCTCTCTTTCAGGCTTGAGGTTCTTTTTCGTGCCGCAAATGTAGGACACGGGACCCACGGCTTTATTTCCTTTCCGAAGGAAGCCATAGGATTTTTACGTCCGAAAAAAATCCATCGATCCTGGCCGGGTTCGAACCCGCGATCTTGGGTGTAGGAGGCAAGTATGGTAACCACTACACCACCGACGAGGTTAAACTTAAGTTAGTGTGTGTATTATATGGTCTCGCGTCGCGAACAAGAGCCGATGCAGTGGCTCGAAATATCGTGTTTTTAGTAGTATTTTATAGCATAATTTTTAACCGTGTCGCTTTCTATTGCATTTCAAAGAGTTATATATATTTGTCTTCTTGCCATAGAAGAACTCAAGTAGTTCGAAATATAGCGATTACAACTCTGTGACTTTTCCTTGGTGTTTTATCCTTTTCTGCTTTTCTAATTTTCTAATTATTGTTAATTTAGTTACATTGTTAATGGTGTTACACTATTTTTCATTATATATAATATATGTGTGTGTGTTGATTTGGTTTGTTTACGGACGCTTTAACATCTCAAGTCTTCAGCGTCCTATTCAATTCAGGGCGTGAAACGGCCATTTTGTTCAGCGGCCTCTTCATTCATGCTTGAGGTTCTTTTTCGTGCCGTAAATGTACGACACGGGACCTACAGCTTTACTTCTCTTCCAAAAGAAGCGTTACTCAAGATTTTTACGCCCGAAAAAATTATTCGATCCTAGCCGGTTTTGAACCCGCGATCTTGGGTTTAGAAGGCAAGTGTGGTTACCACTACACCACCAGGGCTGACAGTGTGTGTGTATGTAAGTTGATTGTTAAGTGCATTTTTTAGATTAATGCACTGTTAGAATGGCTATACCTGTATTTGTTTTCTAGGGCCACTATATTTCTGCATGTTCGTGTCAATTTTGGTATGTTAATAAAGCAACATCTATGAGTGAATATTTTTTTGTATGCCGTTTACCCATTATTCCGTCTGTATTTTATTTGCTAGTTTGGGAATGCATTATTTTAATCTAGTAATAATGCACGTAATCTTTATTTCAAATAACGATTTTTATAGTTTATGACATTTCTCCTTATTCACCGTTATCCCTAAACTTCCCGGTCTAGTGTTATTTGCTACTGTGGATACAACAGTCACGTAAGCACATTACGCAGCGATTTTCTGCTTCTTCCCTCGATTTCAGCTATAAAAGTAGATGCACTTTTTTTTTTTTTTTTTTTTTTTTTGCGAGAGTGGGTAGTGCACTAGCTTTTAACCCAATAACATAATCTACTAATGCTGTTTTTCTAGATAAGTTTAACACTTTAATTTAATTTCTATGGCGTGCAAGTACGGAAATTTCATCTTCTTTATTCTGAGAGATAAGCGAATATCAGCAGGCCAGGCAAGTGATCAAAGACAGCATTGCTTGCGAATTTTGGTAAAATATTGAAAAAAAAAATGCTAGATTAATTTAAGATGGCTCTCGATTTATTAATATTATTTACCTGGAATATAAGTTTTCATTTTATTATATTTTTCTTTATTTAATTTACAACGAACTGATATCTACGGCACTACACACAGAACAAAACAATTAAAAAATCACTTCTCTGATAGTTTGCAAAGCACTTATTGCTTCCAAATGTGTAGAAATAAATGCTTGAAATACAAATGAAATAGAAAGCGAATTGATATAGAAATATGCAAAGAGCATAAGAGCATAAACCCCTTTCCGGCCGCATTTCATAGTTACAGGTTCTGTGAAATGACTGGGAACAAATGTGGGATACATGGTGAAAAAAGTTTATAGTAAAAGAACAGAGGCGTACTTAGGAAGGTGCAAGAAAATTGTGATTGGAAGGTTAATAGGGAGGAAAGTTTAAAATATGCAGTAAAGGTTGTAAGGTTAGTGTAAGGCAGATGGAACCGTGCTAGATTATTAGAAACTAGTTTTATAAATACAAGGTGAATCACCTAAAACTTGCATCACAAATATTTCTGAAATGGAAGATACTATCGATATGCTTCTTTTACAAAATTGAAGTTTAGTCAAAGACTCATAACTGCAGTCCATGCACAGATGTTAATAATTATTGGTATGTGTATTTTTTCAAAAAAGTTACATTTTTTTCAAATGGAACAATGCCTATTGAAATAAAGAAAAATTACTAAAGGATACTAGAATGTCAATGGTGTTTTATTGTAATGTGAACATTTAAATATCTATAGTTGTCTGCTTCATTTAACTACTTAGTTACTAGACAAGGATGTTTGTACGTTTACATTTTTTATTTGGTATGTGTTTTTTTTTCTTTTTTTTCTGAATTTCCAAGAAAACACATATTACATTTTGTACTCATGTTTTTTTATTGTACAATGTGTCAGCATTCTCTTAAAAATAAATACAAAAGTGAAAAACAAATTCTGTGATTTCTGAAGAAAGAGAAAACTGGCCTTCACAGGTTATGGCCAAAATGATGACCATCAGCTATAACACAAGCTTTTAGTCTGTCATATAAAGATTGCTGCACATGTTGTAGCATTTCAATAGAGCTTTCAGAACAGTCAGTTGTAATATGTCGTTTCATATCTTCTAGTGTAGTCATATGTCCTTGTAGACAGTGTCCTTTAGCTTTCCCCATAGGAAAATGTCTGGTGAACATGCAGGCCAAAGTACAGCTCCCCATCACCCAATCCAACAATTTTGAAACAATCGGTGGAGACAAGTGTAGTATGTCTTTCAGCATACACATTACAAGAAGAACATTATTCTTCCTACACTCTCCATACATCATGAGTATGTCAAATTTTTCAACATTAGTGGATAACACCTTGCTTCATGTTCTACTTCAAGAAATATAATAAAGTACTGGCAAGGAATGAAATGTAAATAAGCACACAAACATTGTAGCCTATTAATTACATAAGTAGAGCAGACAGCTATAGATATTTAAATTTTTCATATTATGATGGCTTATAAACTATTTGCACTAGAAATCTGCAAAAAACACAATTAACACTATAATTTACTCCAGTTTTATTTTCTTGATGACAATAGGTGGTGTTCTATATGATAAAATGTAACTTTATTCAAGAAATATACATTTTAATAATTATTAACATCTGTGCATGGTTTGCAATTATGAGTCCCTAAACTTCAATTCTGTGAATGTATTACATCAATATCATCTCCCATTTCAGAAATATTTGCGGTCCAAGTTTTAGATGATTCACCTGGTATCTAAGCTAGTTTGAATTCATTATAGTGAATACTATTAAACTTCATAAGTTTATAAAATTGATTAAGTAGAGAAGTCAATGATTAACCAATTCCAATTAACTCAATAATAAAATTTTATACCTTCAAACAAGCATTTACTTACTGTTTTATTATTTACATATTATCTGTTATAATTTGTACAAATAAACTGAAAAAAAAATTCAAAAAGTACTTGTTAAGTCCGAACATATAAGAAATGTGTATGCATGCCTCGCTTTTCGACATTCTCACAGTTTATGAAGGGAAAAAAACTCATCCATTAATAGAATATTTTAGTTTCTGAGATGACAAATTTTCTTAACAAATAAACAAGCAAATATTAACCTTTATATGACACATGTGCACAAAACACTTTACAAAAAGTTAAACAAAAATTGAAAATAAAGCAAAGCTTACCATAACAAAATGCTTTCCAACTCTGTAACTTGAAAGACATATTAAGGGATAATACAAGCAAAAAAAATATATATATTATTTGTATAAATAGACACACAGCACACACACTTTAATGCTCATGACCAGCAAGTACATTTGCATAATACTATTTCATCTTTGAATCATCAAAATCCTGTACACAACATGACAGCTAAAGAATACTAAATCAATTATGGATATTGGAAAACTATCACAATTATTTACTACACTTAACACTTGATGACTATGCAATTAAATTAAACATAATCAAAATGCAGTGCATTTATGAACATTCTGCTATACTTCCTTTATAGGACAGATTCAATGCAACGGAATCAGAACACTAACAATAATTTATGTATTTACATTTTTTTTATGATTAAAGCAATTTCTTATGAAGTTAAAAACAAAAACACATGAACTATATTACAGCAAATTGGAAGTTTTTATGCTTCGTATGCATGATTTTGATAGCCTCCCCTTATGTCTCACAAATGCTTGTTTTTTGATTTACACTTAGCTGAGCATGTAATTAAAAACACAGTGTCAGCAGCTCACTGCATTTGTCCTGTCTGTCTTTTAACTTTGCATTATATAGAGTGAGTCAGGACATATGCAATAAATTTACAATGAGGAACCTTTTTGCTAAACGATCTATGCTCTCTGAAGTGTTATTTAGGAGGCATACATTATCAATGAAAGATACACAAATGTTATGGATATTAAACAATAATGATGTGATATTATTAATTTATTCTGCAAATACCCTTAGATGTTAAAAGTGTTTGTTCTGAACATTCATTATAACGCAGTAGCAGTGTCTGTTGAACTTAGACAAACATTTCAAGCATGTGTTGCATTTTATCAAAATGCGGCAAATACTACATTAATCTGTTCTTATCTTAGTTAAATGGGGTCATGTATATGATACTCGGCACAAGCCCCAAAAGAAAAACATCTGGGGACATTTATGTTTGGTCAATTCATGGAGAACATACACACATCCATTCTCAATGGATGCTTGCATCAACTACACAGAGGTACAAATGAGGACAAGGCAATGTCACATAGACAGGGGTGCAAAATAACTAAACTACACATCAGAGAATATAAATTGTTTAACAAAAATGTTCTTCAATTGTGAGATTGTTCCTAGAAATTTGTTGCTCATCCCCTATACTGCATGCGTCAGTAGCTCAGTTGATTTGAATACATTTGTGTGTTTAGTAGTGCCAGTAATGAAATATGTATTATTTTAGCAACGTCTTGCACCAGAACAAAATGAAAATTTCAGCAAAGATTTTCTGACAGATCAATCTCAGCTAGCAGCACCATAAAAAAATAAAAAAAAAAACTTGTAGAAAATGTTCATATCACAGGATCTTTCCTTGACAAAAAAAAAGTAACGAAAGGTGTTTAATTCTCACAGAAGAAAAATTAGACCAGATAGGTGTAGGAGCCAAGAATCCATTAAGATTGTAAGGCTGAGACTGTCCAAGATTAATGTGTTACCCTTTATTAATGAATTGAAGGGTACAAAGATTGTTCCATCAGTTCAACATAACAGTCAAACAATTTAACACGATCATTTCATCAAGTAAAAGTCGGCGGTCCTATGTCATGTTCCGAAAATGTATGTTCTAATACATTACAAGTATATTAGTACAAGTCCTTGTCAAGTATGGACTTGAAACTTTCCATTCCACGAAAAAGTATAGCACTTGTAAAGTATTAGTAAAAATACAAGTGACATCATATAAGAACAAGCTGGAGGAACAACTTTTTGTTTCATCTTGAATTTGGTTGTATTCACTCTTTAGTAATAAATTCGTTTTTTTTTTTTTTAAATACAAAGCGGATTATTAACATTCCCGCCAAATGGATCTGGTATTTTTTTAATCAGAAATAATGATAATTTTAACACTTTATTATATATTTGTCAATTTTAAAATGTAATAGTTCACTTTGAGACGCTTACGGATACATAGCAACATCAATTTCAATCGTCGCGAGATGGCAGAAGAATCGAGCTTCCCGATTGCGCTCGGCAATTTATGTTGTTAGTCCATTTGATCATTTATATTTATATAGATCTACTTATATTGTTTGGCGATGGCATTGCATTATAAACAAAATATTGTAAAACATGTGTCAAAAGAGATGATTTTAAAAGAGAACGAGGAATGGAAAGAAATGATTTTCCTTGCATGTAGCAAGAACCTCAGAAGAAGAACAAGAACAAGATGCTGAACTTGTATGCTTTTGAAACAGGAATGTCCAATATCAATCATAAGCCCTAATTTAACACTGAATTATTCTTTCTTTATACGTGTTTCTACTCTCATAATTATCATAACTTTCGTCAATAGTTGATTTTAGGTAAACTCTTTCCAAAATTATTAAAATACTTTAAAAGTCGCATTAGTATTTGTAATTACCAATATTCCTAAATTTGTAGAGAAATATATACAAGCTACAAGTGCACGACTAATACTAATACCTCTGTGTAACAGAACTACGAAAAACTACTTGTACATTTGTAGTAAGGAATTATGAAATACAAATGTAGCACAAACCTTTGTGGAACAGAAAGCTTCTGATAATCACAAGTTACAAGTTCATACACTTGTTTTGTATTAAGATCATATTTTTGTGGAACAGAGTCCTGGCATATTTGCCTCGTAGATTAAAGGTCATGGGTTCAAACATCCAGGGTCCATGGATTTTTAGGGCGTAAAAACTCTAAGCGGAAGGGAAGTAAATTTACGGCACGTTAAAGAACCTCAAGCCTGAAAGAAGAGGTATCTGGGCAAACTTTACCGACCGTTTCACGCGCTAAATTAAATGCAATGTTAAAAGCGCCCTTAAATTAAGCAAATAAATAAATCACGTAAATCAAAACGTATGGTAATTTTAACTGAACCTATGAAATAAAAATTAGAAATAGATGGACAAATAATTGAATAAATTATAGAATATGAATATCTGGGCGTTACAACAGGATGAATATAAAGTCCTTCCTTGGTTTCGGCGGTCGATAGAACAGAAACCATGACAGACATAGCGGAATAGCTTATATCAATGGATAGAGTACCTCTTTAAGTTTGCATTCGTAACAGACGCCATGGCGTAGTTGTATATTTAGTTGCTGGAACGCAGTTATAGCGAAAACATGGCGTTCACTGGTGCACATAATGCTTTTTGCGTTTTATTATTCACTCAGTGTGAGTCCATTGTGACGCCACTGCGACGATTTCATACCAAACGCCAACAAGAACTATCTATAGCCAAAACAATTCGTAAATGGTACAAAAAGTTTAAAGCGATTGACTGCTTGTATGATGGACAACGAACAAGCGGGCCAAGAGTGTCGGATGAGACCGTTGAGCGTGTGCGAGAAGCATTTGTCAGTATGTCGCGGGAGGCAAGAATTTCCGATTCTGTAGCCAACTCTGGCATATTTTACGTCAACAACTTCAAGTGAAACCATACCGGATACAGCTGTTGCAGGCGCTGAGTCCGAGGATCACAATCGTCGTCTTCAATTCTGTGTTTGCTTTTCAAGAGCGGTCAGAAGAAGTCGACGTCGTTTTGTTAAGAAACTGATTTTTAGTGACGAGACCAGGTTTCACGTGTCCGGCAAAGTGAACCGTCACAATGTCCGCAAATAGGGCACGGCAAAACCTGGTGTGATGATAGAACACGTCCGTGATTCCCCTAAAGTCAATGTGTTTTGTGCTACTTTTTCGTCAAAAGTGTATGGCCCATTGTTCCTTGCGGAGAAAATTGTTACCGGTTCAATATACTTGGACATGCTTCAACAGTGCCTAATACCACATTACATGCAACTAGTAAGGACTATATTTATTAGCAAGATGGGGCTTCACCTCATTTTCACCATGCCGTCCGAGAGTACTTCGATGCTGAAATTTCTCGTCGTTGGATTGTACATGCTGCTCGAGATGACTTTCCTTTTCTGTGGCCTCCACGGTCGCCTGACCTAATCCCATATGCTTTTTTCTTATGGGTTTATATCAAATGTGTGTGTCCTTTGCTACATGGTTTAGCACAGCTGCGAAATAGGATCATGCATGTAGTCGTCGGTATAGACAGTCAGATGTTGGGACATGCGTGGCAAGAGCCTTGATTCAGCATGGGTGTCTGCCGCGCCTAACGGAGGACATGTGGAGCACCTATAAGGTATGTACCAAACCTAGGATAGATACTTTATCCACTGATATAAGCCTTTCCACTATGTCTGTCATGGTTACTGTTATATCGATACCCGAAACCAGGGAAGGACTTTGAATCGCCCTGTATACAAACCGTTTAGAAGTAGTAATACAAGCTAAACAACAAACCATTAAGTCAATCAAGTTCCAGGAAGCGTAAATGAAACACTTTGGAACAATATGTGCTGAAATTAAGAGACGAATTGATAAAACTGCAATATACCTTTATTAACAACATACTGCAGAAACAAGACCAGATACAAGAAAGACATAAAAATGCTGCAAACTACTGAGATGAAAAATTTGACAGGAATGGGCAAAAGAAGAACAGTAAAGATAGTCCGAGATTATTTTCCTATGGGACGCAGCTTGGTAGAACATCCTAGAAAAAGATCGAGAGAGTATTGAAGAATTCTTCTTCTTCTTTTATGAATGGTGTTTAACGCCCGTTTTTATTACTGAGGTACCACATGCGGTGGGCACTGATGATACATGAAATGAAATGATAAATTGGGAAAATATTTTTTTTTGTAAGGAAGGAAACGCTCCAGGCCTAAATTTAGGGTACCTCCACGGCATTTGCCATTTATGAGGACAGGAAAACCTGGAAAAAACCTCAGCCAGGGAGGACAGCCCTCGTAGAATTCGAACCCCAAACCTCCACTCACGAGTCCGCGCCTTAACGACCTCGGCCACCCGCGGCGGTATACTGAAGAAAAACAGGCAATATACCTATGTTAAAGAGAGGAACATTTTCGTAGTTTGAACTAGTGAAATCACCAAAAATAATACATTCGAAGGCTCAGCCTGCTATGTGCAAGCGCGCCAGTGATTTTCCGGGAGGGGCAAAAGGAATTTTGGTATAATTTTCGTTTGTAGACTAGTCGTGTCTGCCCCCTTTTCGTCGGTCCTGGTGGTGTTAAACTCAAAGTCGCGGGTTCGAACCCGGCCAGGATCGATGGATTTTTTCGGGCGTAAAAATAGTAAGTATGGCTTCCTTCGGAAGGGAAGTAAAGCCGTGGGTCCAGTGTCGTACATTTACGGCACGATAAAGAACCTCAAGCCTGAAAGAAGAGGCCTCTGAGCAAAATTTGTCGGCCGTTTCACGCCCTGAGTTGAATAGGACGCTGATGACCTGAGATGTTAAAGAGCGTCCTTAAATAAACAAATAAAAAATCTGCCCCCTTCTGCGATTTTGCAGAATCGCAAGCTAGTAGCAGAACCAAGATACACATTATATTAACTTATAATCATGTTTCACTATTTCTAGTTTTATTGTGGTATTATCTGTAAAGCGTCCGTGAGCACCCAAGAAGCTGAACTTAGCAAAAGGTTGCAAAAAGTAAAGTGCAGCAGTAAGCAGAAAGGAGATGAACTGAATGCTTTGAAAGCAAGTACGTAGACCAAGGAGAAAGTAGCAACGTGGAGTGGTGAAGTTGGTGACGTCACGATTGTTGCCAATAGCAAAATATGCCCTATATAAAGCGCAGAAGGAGAGGTAAGGGGTAACGCCGAATTAAGACAAATGTCTTAAACTGAATGCAATCTAACACCTAATCTATAAATATTTGTTATTCTATTAAACCTAACCTAGTGGTTAAATTTTAACATTGTTATCCGACACGTACGACCCATAAAAATCTTAAAATGTAACCTCTAAGTTTGCTTTAAGTTTACGAGTGTTATTAACAAACTTTTCGCTACTTTATATACCTGTTTCTACAATGCCATTGTTGTTACACTAAACTGTATATATTAACATTAAACAACGATTGGAAACTATGAAAAATAACAAGAGGAAATATTGAAGGTAATGTATAGAGCCACCCTAATGAGGAATTATGGAACACTCAAGTTTGTTTATTTAATTTCCTGCATCGATAATACTCTCTGCTTGTTAATTTTAACTATACTCATCTTTTACTGGTATTTATGTTGTACGCATTTTAATTTTGGTTTATTAGTCCTCCGCTAATATTAATTTCTTTATTTCCTGCAATATTTGCCATAATCTATAGTCGAACTGCTGAAGCTATACGTTCAGTTCTGTTGACAATATCTCCGTAGTGCTTTTGACAAATGGTTGCACCGTCTACAGCTGTGTGTGGAGAGAGATGGAGAGTACTTCGAACGTTTGTGAGGTTATGTTTTCGAATTCAGTCCTTAGTTTGGACTTTAGGGCGACACTAGCAAAACGTTTACAATATCCCTCGTATCTACAAGAGAACACTGTACCTTACATGCGGAGCATAAAAATCTCCTGGCATTTGTAGGAACTGTAACCAAGACTAAAAATGCATTCCAATTGAATCTGTATACATCATGTGGAAACAGTGGAGACATTTCAAACATTGAATAACAAACATATCTATATGCCATTTGTTCAATAAGTTTATGCTACTATTAATATTCGAAATGTAATACTTTAGCTCTAAACTTTTCTTGGTGAATCATAAAAATTCAAAATATGCTTACGACTCTTATGGGAACTACTTCAAATTCAAACATCTATTTAGCTTAAAACTTTTGATAACCTACCGCCATGTACAAATATTTTTAAACCATCACAAGACCTAGTGCATTCCTTGTTTTACATGATGATGAAGAGCACTTAAGCATGTTAATAATTTTACATTTTTACAAAGATGTGGCCCCCTTTATTTTAAATATCTGTTGCACTGCATCTCTCCAATAAATGGAAATCTGAACAACTATTTTTTTTTTTTTACATAGCCTAGTTATTCACAGCCATTGCACAGATGTATAATTTAAATACTGATCATTACGACACTCAAAATAACCATGGTTCTAACATACTAAGGAATGCACCTGATGAATTAGATGTCCTTTCCACTTGGTCCAGGCAAGCGCACTCTGGTGTCAACCACTCTGCTTCCAAGCCCCAGGTCACCAGAGACTATTAAGCTGTCACTCTGTTGGGTTAAGTTGTACAATATCACATTAGTTTGCCATACAAAGAAATAAATGTTATATTACATTAGCAGAAGTTTTCTAGGCAGATGATAGCTGGCTCACCACACTAATCTCCACCCCAAAATTTCGAACTCTACAAAAGGACATGATTATATACCACCTTCAATCTTTTAGCGAATTTCGAAGGGCTGTAGTAGCTGTTGTACCCATGAACAAATTTATAAAAAAAATCTTCAAAGCTCCATCGATGCTGCTAGGAACCCAAAATGATGGTGCATGTGCATGTCTATCAACGCTCCAGCAGCTGCAATTTGTGTTTTTTTCTCAACAAAACTCTGCATATAACGATCAATTAACAAATAAATTATCGAGTTTTTTAACCAGCAAAATTGGGCAATTAGGAGTGGGGTTTAACCTAAAGTGAAAATATAAAAATCGCTCTAGCAGCTGCAATGTTTTTTTTTTCCCCCTCAAGAAATTCGGCGTAAGTCACTGCAATAAAATAAAAATAGTTCCTGAAAATCAGCGAAATCAGACTCTTGAAAGCTTACCTCAAACCGAACATTTAAAAATCGCCCCAACGGCACCAATATATATATTCGCAACAAAATTGTGCACATATCATTTAAATAAAAAAAAAATATTTTGTGAAAAATCAGGGAAATGGGGCTTTATGAGTAGGAGTATATGTAAAAACGGAAATTAAAACAGTGGGAGTGAGAGTGAAATTTAAAAATTGCTCTAGCGACAGAAATATATTTTTTCCCTCTCTCTCTCAATAAAATTCCGTATATTCCATTAAAATAAAATAAGAAAAATAGTTTCTGAAAATTAGGTAAATACGATCATTAGGGGTAGTGGTAAACTTGAAAAAAAAAAAAAAAAAAAAAAAAACACTCCAGCGTTTAAATTTCTCTCAATTGTTTCAAAATAAAAGGATAAATTAACTCAGCATACGAGCTGCAATTAAAACGACGCATATGTTTCATATTTAACAAAAGGATTGTCGTGAAGATAACAAATGTGAAATATTAACCTAATATGTGTGTGAGAATTATATTTGTATGTAAGATCTCTCTGTAATAATCTTCAGAAAACGTTTTCTTACATATTTTTACTACAATAACATTTAAATTTTTGTTTTATTGAAACATGAACATCATCTTAAATACACAATGTAGCTCGAAACTTTCTGTTATTTTTCTCTATTTTAGTGAATGTAAAGATGGTATCAAGGAGTCAGTTCATAAGCATGGTTACATTTAAGATGTTTGAAAATACTCACACAGTATAGCTTTGTCTATCATGGTCATACATTTCATTTGATTAACAGTATACCATTAATTTTTGTAGTTTAATAATAATAATAATAATAATAATAATAATAATAATAATAATAATAATTTGATTTCTCTTTGCGATACTTATACAATACAGGAATTCCAATTTTGGTTCCTTTACTTTTGAAAATTAAGAGTAATTTATTATAAACATTTATTTTCAAGTAATTTTGAAGGAAAAAACTTACTTTCTGAGGAATTCGCTTAGTTTACGTAACTCCTGCATGAAAAACTTTTGATAAATGCATTCAGTTTTTGCATAGATGTTTCTCTAATGGTCATAGTTTAGGATAAGATAGCAGAAGAATGTTTTGGCACCGAGGATCTTTTGTACCTATTTTCCCCAACGAGGGCACCTCCGGAAGGGGTGAGATGGGCAACCATCCCCGAGCAGAACGCTCGGTAGCCAGGACAAGAACATTTGAAAGCGTAAATTCACCGCCACGTCCTTCTCGCACTGATTCTTTCTAACCTCCAACCACTCCAGCATTCGCCTAAGTGACCAGGGGAAACAATGAAAAAAACCCAAGGTTAAGATGACCAAGCTCCTAGCCATGGGATGTCGCAGCCCCCTACATTTGGACCCAATAAAACAAAAACTAATCATGAAAACGATTGAAAGTTCGTCACGCAGGAGCTGCGAATTCCTCAGCAAGTTTAATTTGTGAAGAGTATTACAGAGCCTAGTGCAGAAAGTTTACTTATTGAATTTACAGAAATTGGGAGAAAACAGTGACTTGTGTTCTAGTAGCAGGAAATAATTATAAATTGGTGTTGATAGCGCAGTTAAATTTGGATTTTCAAGTATACTACACTCCTAATAGTCCGATTTCCCTGCTTTTCAGAAATGATTTTTCTAATTTTATTTTAATGGAATATACCGAGTTTTGTCCATAAAAAACAAAAATTCCGTCACCAGAGTAATTTTATTTTCACTTTAGGTTAGCCCCCCCCCACTCTTAATGGTCCTATTTTGCTGGTTAACGAACTCGATGAATCGTTCCTTAAATGATCGTTATATGCTGAGTTTTCTTGAGAAAAGGCATTTGTGTTAACAGTGCCAACAGACATACACACACAAACACACATACATATTTATTTTTTCATCGTCATTTGGGTAGATAGGATCGATAGAGATTTGAAGATTTTTTTTTTTTCCCCAAAAATCGTTTCATGGGTACAACTGTAGGTTATATTCCTTCGAAATTTGCTAAAAAGTAAATTTATGCAAGCAGGAAAACTTGGCAAGCCCGTCTTGTAGGAATGTCGTAAATTAAGCGAATTCCCCACCGAGTTGAAAATTATTTGATAAAAATTAACAAACAATCCAAATTAGCCCTGATTAATTACTGAAATGAAATACGTTATGGCATTACGGTGTGGTATTAGGGAAATAAAATTATAGTTCTTGCATTCTATAAGTATTACAAAAGAGAAACCACATGTTTAGAATTATCATTATTATAATTGAGATTAAACTACAAAAAATTAATGGTATACTATTAATTAAATGAAATGTATAGCCACTGATAGACAGCAAGTAAGTATTTTTAAATATTTTTAAATATAACCATGTTTATGAATCGGATCCTTGATATTATCATTACACTCGCTAAAATACGGAAAATTAACAGAAAGTTTCTAGACACATTGTGTATTTAACAAGATGATGTTCATATGTTTCAGTAAAATAAAAACATGTTACTATTTAACAACAATATAGATGTACCAAGGGAATAAAAACGAAAGTTTCATCAATTTTCATTGGCTTTTAAATTTAATTAAAATGTTATTGCAGTAAAAACATATAACAAAAACGTTTTCTGGAGGTTATTACAGGGCGCCCTTACATCCAAAGTAATTCTATAATATAATTTTTTCGGGTGTAAAAATCCTCAGTATGGCTTCCTTCGGAAGGGAAGTAAAGCCGTGGGTTCCATATTGTAGATTTACGGCACGTAAAAGAACCTCAAGCCTGAAAGAAGAGGCATCTGAGCAAAATTTATCGGCCGTTTCACGCCCTCAATTGAATGGAACTCTGATTACCTGAGACGTTAAAGAGCGTCCGTGATTAAGTCAAATCAACAAAATAAACACATATTAGATTAATGTTTCACATTTGCTATCTTCATGACAATGCTTTTGTTAAATATAAAACATGTGTATTGTTATGAATACAGTTTATGTACTAAATTAATTTCTCCTTTTATTTTAAAATAATATAGAGAAAATTAAACGCAAGAGCGCTTTTTAAATTTCGGTTTTTAAGTATACCTTTACTCTCAATATTTCAATTACCCTAATTTTCAGAAACTTTTTTTTATTTTATTTAAATGGCATATACCTAATTTTGAAGAAACAAACATTGATGCCGGTAGAGAGATTTTTAAATTTTGGGTTTCAGGTAAACCTCCACTTTTAATGATCCTATTTTCCTGATTTTCAGGAACCATTTTTCTTATTTTATTTACATGGTATATATGCAGTTTTGTTGCAAAAATCCTAATATTGCGATTTCACTGATTTTCGGACACTATTTCTCTTATTTCGTTTAAATGGTACATGCCCAGTTTAATTGTGAAAAAAACAAACATTGGTGAATCTTGAGCAATTATTAAATTTTGGATTTCAGGTAAACCCCCACTTATAATGGCCCTATTTTCTTGCATTTCAGAAACTATATTTTTATTTTATTTAAATGGTATACGCGGAGTTTCGTTGGGAAAAAACAAATATTAATGCCGCTTGAGCAGGGATTCCCAACCGGTGTGCCGTTCGGCCACGGGTGCCGCGAGATATTTTGAGAATAAAAAAAAATTAGGAGGGACTACTTAAATTACAGTATATCAATTACTGGCATTGGTGATGATGAAGAAGAGGAAGACGAATCATTTGTTGAATAATATAATACATGAGGATCAAGACCAGAGTTTTATAACATCCAAAATCAGAACACGGTGGCATACTGATCACATTTAAAAATATATTGTACAATAATACAAAGAACAACTAAGTTTTAATACGTTGAAAACATGGCAACAATGAAATCACTCATACCACGCGAACTCACAACACAAATCCAAAGCAAGAAATAGCCTACTCAGTTTGAGGGTTTCGTTGTCAACTGTTAGGCCTGATATCAAACATTTGTGTTCTCAGCATCAATCACAGGTCTCACATTATTGTTTGAATGATTTACAATTACACTGTAGACCTCTACTTTTGAAATTGTATTTGTTTAATTTAATAGTTCATAGTCAAAGCACATTAAACATTTGTGTAGTATACTTTGGCCAATGGCAAGCCATTAGTCTCATTTCCAAGAATGCCGCGAACGTAAAAAGGTTGCGAATCGCTGCGCTAGAGCGATTTTTAAATGTTGGGTTTCACGTAAATCCCCCCCCCCCCTTAAGTCCGATCTTACTGATTTTCGGGAAGCTGTTTTTTCTTATTTTATTTCAATGGCATATCCCATCTTTCTTTTATTTTTTTAAAAATGTAACGCTTGAAATATTTTTAAATTTCGTTTTAACCCTCACTTGTTTTTCCGGTAACCCTCCATACCTAATAATCAGGTTTCGTTGACTTTCAGAAACTATTTTTCTTTTTGATTTAAATGGTAAACACCGAGTTTAGTTGTGAAAAAAATATATTGGTATTTTTTTAATAGTGTTTAACGCCTGTTTTTACTACTGCAGTGACACTGATGATGCATTAAATGAAATGATAAACTGGGGAAAGGATGTTTAAATGTTGGGTTTCAGGTTAACCCTCATTCCTAATTGCCCCATTTCCCTGGTTTTAATAAACCTATGTTATGTTTTATTTTATTTAAATGCTATATACCAAGTTTCGTTACGAAAAAGCATATAACATTTAAAAGAGCGCCTTTTAAATGTTGGGTATCTTTACTGATATTTAGATTTCACTTATTTTCGGAAACGCTGCTTGGCAAATATATCTGGAATAAGTTCAGACACACTGTTAAATGTCCATCTTTAGATTCAGCAATTAACCGGTGTTTCATGGGTCAGGACTTCCCATACAAACTTCACCACAGATAAACGTTGATTGAAGTAATTCAAAGTGTTCCTGGTGTTAAGAACGAATTACAGAATTACCCCAATATTGCGGAAGAAGTTACTATAAATAACTCTCAGTTTCTAACACAGGAGGATTTAAAAGATTTGGTTTGGAATCTTGGTTTAAGTAAATGCTAGGCAGAATTTACTTGTCTCAAGATTGAAAGGCTGGAAGCTGCTGCAGGGTGACTCCAAAGTTAAGTTTCCTCAGCCAACGCCAAAAGAAATTTGAACATTTGTTTACTAAAGAAAAGAACCTAGTTTTCTGCAATGATATTTACAAGTTGTTGGAGCCATTGGGTGTTAAGCATAAACTCCTCGAAAACAAATTTGAAAGCAGTGCTGCTACAAATATCCATCTCTCCCTTTAGGCTATGCAGTTGGTATGAGAATATGCGGACTTGCTATCCGCTATCAAGTATGATATGTGGAGATTTGAACGTAATAGCTATCTTACTTGGGCTTGTGCAAGCGATAATCATTATATAAAAAAGAACTGGCGAAAGAGAGTCACTTAATCCAGGACAAGAAAATGTTCTGCACAAACTACGCGTAAGTTCTTATTGCCTCCTCTGCTTATCAAACTAAGAACTGTGTGACGATAGTGCACTTCTCTCCCTGAAAAATAAGTTCACAAGAATCAGTAAATCGAACGACAAGAAGGAACATTTGCTAGTCCTCAAATAAGGAAACTGATGAAAGATACACCATTTGAAAATCAGCTAAATATGCAAGTAGTTTTATGGTTGTCACAAACTTTCTAGGAAACTACAGAAAATTTGTCAGTGAAATGATTAAGAACTATGGTAAGTAATACGTCTTTCTGCCCTCCCATCTGGATTTCTTCCCTGAAAACCTGCGGGATGTGAGCGACGAACAGGGACAGGATATCGCGGAGACGGAAAGGCGCTACCAGGGTAAACATGTTAGCGGACTACTGTTGGACAATGAAGAGATGTTCAAGCAAAGTATAGCCGAAAATCTTCGCGTACATTTTAGGTGAATAAATCTCACTTCAGTTAAGATATTACAATGTATAGACACGAGAAATGTTTTTCTGCGATTGCTCAAAGCCCCTGGGTGATGGGAAAAGTTCTGCAAAAATGATTTGAAATAGGCACAAAAAAGGCATTTAAGGGGACTGGGCAGTTACAGGGTTGCTTCCAGTACTCAGAATATACGCATTTTTAAGCTTCTGTATTTTTTATACTACTACAGACAACTATAAAAAAATGAAACAATATAAAGCTAACTAAATGACATTAATGCATATAGAAAATAATTACTTTTATATGTTGACTTTTTAAGATTTTTTTTTTCATTGACTGTGCACTAATTTTTTTATTTAGCCTGCACTCACTCGGGTGCACGTTTCTCAGAAACTGTTTCACCTACGACTGTAAAAATTTTATATGTTGTGATAAACAACATTTCTGACAATTTCCAGCACAAATTTGATCAATATGTTATATGTTAATTAAAGAAAATAAGTGTAATGTTACGTTCAGAAAACTTTTACTTTTTGCTATAAAAATAATTTTAAAATAAAAAAACTAAAAGGCGCTAATTCATAATTGATGGAAATTGAAGTATTTATCGTTAAAAATGCACAGTATAACTTTCATTACGATATCTCAAATAATTTCTGAGAAAAGTGCATTAAAATATAAACCTAAGGGAAATTGGTGTTAAAAAACATGAACGTTCATCAACATAAGAGACTCACAAATTCAGAACTTTTCAGCCCCATAAGCCTTATCACTGGCACTCTTCTTTCCACTCTGACTTTTTGTTCATTTCTGCCTGTTTTTCAGCTTTCACGACACGTCATTTGTCGATTTCTTGAATTGTCTTCATGTTGTCAGCAGCTTTTATCTCTAGAAGTTTCAATACTTTAATTCTGCTGCTTGATCACAGCATCCAGGACACCCAGTCTTAAAGCGGTAGCACACACAGGAGTATATGACATTATGTAAACTTTCGCTTGAGTTTTGAGGTCGCCCATGCAGACACTTCTCTTTATAGAGATTCCAAAAGACTGGCTTTATTGCAAGCAGCGCAGAGAATGTGTTGCTTAGAGGGCCTCTGCTCGTCAATAGCCGCGACCTGCAGGACACAAGCCGTGATGTGGAGAAGAGTCGATGGACATATGAAAGTACACTGCCCAGATAGCCTTCTTCATTGCTCTGTGAGTAGTCTTTGCAGTTGGAGAAGGTCAACTTCTGTATCTGTGAGTCTGCCTCGACCAGAAAGTGGCTTTCTATCTGGCATTCATTTTCTTACCAATGATTTCTTCAAGCTTCAGAGACCGTATATATATGCCCTATACATTGTGATTTATTTACCATTACATTAGTGCCATATGTTTTCTTTCATAACACTTTAAACATTTACCACTCATATTCCAAAGAGAATTAACCAAACAACATTACTATAGCAACTGTCAGTGTGTACAGGTTGTTGTGGGCGTGGCAGGCGTGCGACCATTTTTTAAATATTACATTTAAAGTCCTTTGACACCCACTTGACATAATAATGTATATACTGTTGAAAAGCTAAAACTTTGTACTTTCTTAAGGCAAACATTTTTTTTGGACCCATGTAACTACCCGGTCGTCTTAAAATCACCTATTGTTTCCCTTTTAACAGACAAAAGCTTCAATTTTGTTGACCAGTGTGTTCTTTGTGAACATAATAATTAATATTTGCCATATATTGAACAAGTTGCTTAATATGAACATGTTTCAAAGATTAGCGTCTTGCTACTGACAAGCCTCCTGAAACGGCAACATTATTCTTCCGCCGGTCAGAAACGTCAATTCCAATACAGAAATACGCAGATCAAGGTGTAACACAGTGATAAACATCCACTTGCAGCTCACAATAAAACGGTTAAAATATGCAAGAAATCACCAAGAGCTCTTAATATTGCATGAAAATTAACATAGTTCATCAGCAAGATATCCTGAAGTACTGGGTCTCAAGCTATCAGTTGCTTACGAACCTTACCTAAGAGTAACTTGAAAGTATTCCCCTGCTTGTATAAAAGCTCCATATCACAATAATATGTTGGTAGTCACTCGCCTAAGCCCATTAAATGAAATTTTGAAAAACTCAACAATGAAAGCGGCAGGGTAATGGTGTAATGTAATAAGCTTCCAGTGCTGTACGTGTGCGGTCTTACCGAAATACAATGTCTAAACAAGAAACATTCTTTTCTAATAAAAGACGTGTACTGCATAATACACGTATATTGCAAGAAATGCTAATGATGGTGAATCTTTGGTTACTGTTTCTCAATCTTGGAACTAAATATTTTTTCTGACCCATCCTTGAACAAAGGATACGAAGTATAGAACGTGAGATTAAATAATAACAAAAATTGAAGCTTAAGTACAAGTGGTTGTATTTTGACCACGATTAGGGTGGGTTTCTTGCAAATTATGTGAAATGAATTTAAAAATATTGAAACTGTACAAAAAAAAAACAGGCGCAGTGTTAATTTCTGCATCTTTCACTTAAATTAGAAAAGTGTATATTTTCTTAATAAGGGAGAGATTTACCACACAACAAAACCTCTAATTCGTACGCTAGCACTAAAAAGCGACGTTAACCTTGAAGAGTGTGTTACATTTCATAGTGAAAAGCCCATATATGTTAGTAGATATACTGCTTCAGAATTGTTAAATTGTATTGGTGAGGTTCTAGACAACCAAGATGAAACAAATACTTTTCTACATAGAAATGTTTGTAACCAAAGCGAACTGTGTTTGCGCGTCTTCGTATTTTGAAGTGAAAGTGTTTGTCTGGTGGAACTATACAGTACAGCTGAATGTATATTCACAGAACGATGGTTCTGCCACCGAGGTCCCCACTCGGTTAACAAATAAAAGGGGGGGGGGGTGACAGGTTGCTATACATTCACTGCAGAGCACATGTTTCTACTAATAAACACCCTATAGTAAAACGCAGATTACACATTATTAAGGACATTATAAACATTTTAGCAAGTTTGGCATGAGAATTGTTACAATTTAATTGTATGTTTGGAGGTTTTGGACGAAACATTAAATGCCGTCTCAAACCCAAGTAAAAGTTTGCAAAAACAATCACCAAATTTTTTCATAACTCTTATTCTTCTTTCTGGAACTGTGAAACATCGACCGCCTTTGCGACGAACATTGTGCGGAAAATGAAACACTAAATATAATTTAAAAACTAGAAGGACACGCGGGAGAAGTTAAAAGTGTGCTCTTTAAGGAAGACAGAAACAAACTATGAAAAACGTAAGGAAATTTATGAAATGAAATGGAAGCTAAAGTTTAATAACTAGGCTGTGAAAGTGAGAGAACTAAGTACGTATTTTGAAAGTATTAATTTCAAGAGTTTAGTGAAAATAATTGTAAATGACCATGCTTGAGGTTAGGACTTAGAAATGTTGACTTGCGTTCTTCTTGTTCGTTGCTCGTAATAAATCAGAAGATTTGTCTTGTGACGTTGCTGCTTTTATCGGCTTATGAACTCTAAGAACATTCGCTGAAAGTGCTCTGTGCATTCCCGTTTCCCTGCCGGTGTAGAAAGATCATTTTGCACCGTGACAAAATTAAGAAATAAGATCCGCTTCAAGCTTGTGAGGAGGTGTCAAGCGAAGCGGCGAGGAACACACAGAATGTTCAACTGAGAATGTCATAGACAGATATGCTGTAAAAAGTTTTCCACGCATTAATTTGTTGCAAATGTAAGTTAATGCATGCTATAATATTATTTTTATTGGTTCTCATTATTTTATTCTTAAAGATAATTATATCTAATTACACTTCATTTAATTACATATCAAAGATAAAGCGAAATTTAAAAAAAAATAGTGCTGGTGATATTTAATTAGTATTACGAACATTTGAAGCCTATGATATCCCCGCGCGGCTGATTTTCAGACAGAGGTAGTAATTATTTTCTCTCCCCGGGGGAGCCATTTTTGGATATACAAACTGGTAAATGTGTTAAATTCAACAAATTTATTTTAACTGTAATAAATTCACTGTTGGTCCTTTTTCAATACAAAATCTTGCATTCCAAATTTCACAACAAAGCCACCTGAAATCCTAAGCTTAATAACAGGTTGGGCTTAACAGAATGCAGACCAGCTGCCATGAATTTTTTTACATACATTAATTAATTTAAATAAAAGAACAGCACATACAAGGTATATATTCACAGAACAAATTGCAACACAAAACAAAACATAAACAAAGCTCTGTGGTGTAATTACTTCTAATGTACATATAAATAAATGATTTTACATATTTTAAATTGTTATAGACAGAATCAAATTAAAAAAGAAGTGTCACTAATTTCTTTGTTGCTTTGTGAAGTTGTACCAAAGGAACTCTTAATTATCTGGGCTAATGAGAAAGGGCATAGAACATAAAAACGACCTTGTTTTACATAGTAAAAATCGTCGATAAACAGTGGCTTTGCTTCATTTGCAGAACATGTTGCCATTATCAGCTGCAGTGCTATCCGTGTTTAACGAGATGCTGAGATGTGATATCAAAAACGCACGTGTTTGTTGGCCATATCACAAATGCCCTATTTTTCCTCTTTTGTAAACAGTTTACAGTACATCTTGTTATTTAAAATAAATAAAACAATAAATAGCTGTAAGAGGGGTTTTCAAGCTATAAGTAAAGAAATTCACACTTTGGGGGTCACGTTAGCAAAGGAAGTCGGGGAAAAAAACATAGGCATCACAAAATGCAAGTGCACAATTAAAAATATTTTGGTAAAAATATCGGAAACGCCGCTGAAAACAATGGAGATGGTGTACGGGGCCTACATATGGGACTGGGAAAACATGGAAGAAATGAATTAGATACAAAGCCAGTTTCTAAAACGGCTGCTACAGCAAATTGTGGGGTTCTTAAATAGTTCGGTATTTTAAATGAAAGTGTGAATTTAAAAATATGAACAATTAAGTAATGGTTAAGAATAATACGGGGGGATCAAGCATTTCTTCCAGCAGTTTGTCTGAGGGAGCAAATAAGGGAAGAGGGTATCGGGTTGGGCATTAAAAATAAGGAAAAGCTTAGACAAAATTGGACTAGGGTATATTTGGTTAAGGGGGGAGGACATTATCCGCAATAGTAGGAAAATAGTTGACAGACTTTTGAGGGATACAGATAGGCAAAATACTGATACTCAATTTCCAGAAAAAGTATTGCTTAACCTGCAGGTTTAAACAGATCAGGTATGGGGGAGGGGAATTTTCTAGATATCTGTGGGAGGGAAGATCTCATGGCTCAGATTAGGGGCTTGGAAAGAAAATAAAATTGTTAATGTTTTCGGGGAAAGACTTTTCCCATTGTGTGGAGAAAGCGATACCTATAGGCATATTCTGGCAGAATGCAGGGAGACAGAACTTTTAAAAAATGAGCATTTACCATCACACTTTCTGAATTCCATCAAAAGTTTGAATATCTGCCGGGAACTGTTGGTGCACAAGAAATACACCCACAAATCGGGAGTATTTCTAGCGAAGACCAGACAAAGAAGGTTAATGGCTATGGAGAAGAGAGGGGAGTTGGGGAGGATGGGATTAGTGAAGGGAAGGGGCAAGCTCAGGGGTAAAGGTTCTATTCATGTCTGTATATATAAAAATTACTCATAGAAAACGAGTGGTGTATGTATATCGATGTGTTTGTTTACACACACACACACACACACACATATATATATATATGCATGTAGGTCTGCATGTAAGTATATTTTGATTGTTACAAGGACGATATTAGCATGTACGACCGTAAGGTTCATGCGAACAGTTATACACACTTGTCATACTTTACAACTGCCACAATAAAAGTCCATCACTACTAAATAGAGAAATGTTTGCTTCAATGTACTGCCTTACTCCTTCCACCTCTGTTTATGTCCAGTCATAGTGTCTTATCTCTTCCTTTTCCCCGCCGTTTCACCCCAGCATAAGGGGGGAAGGATACAATTTATACCAAATTTCGGAAGACAAGGTGTAGCATTATTACTGAAATTGATAATTGCCTGGCTATTTCGTCATAGTGTTGATTTAAATTAGTTTTAAAAACCAGAGCTTGCGCCAACTACGATCGACACCGTCACTGGACGAAAAACGGTGGTACAGAACCGTTAGAAATGGGAGGGGGTGGCGTAGGCGTTGTTTGTTGACCAGTAACGGATTCCTAGTCTTGCTTATTTGAAAAGCTCTGTCTTTAATAATACGAGGGTCATTTAAAACATTTTCCAGAATGTTCCACAGATAGCAACAGCAGTTCCGAAGCAATTTTCTTATCAGAACCTGCCATACTACACTTGTGCAATACTACAGAAATCGATCAAGAATCGTAGTAGCTATAGGTGATTGTTGCAATGCAGACGTGTGTACCGGAAAACGAGCAAATATCAAACATCGAGCGGTTATTAAGTATTTGGTAAAGAAGAGGAAATAAATGTAACAAAAATTCATATAGATATGGCACACACACTACGGAATCCTGCACTATCATTTTCAGCTGTTTCCAAGTGAACTACGTGAAAGCTTGGAAGATGACCCACGCAACAGACAACAAAAATCATTCATATCAGAAATTATCGTTAAGGTGCAACTTCTCAAGCTCTGTGGCTTTTACATTTTGAGAATGGTGCTTGAAAAAAATTATCGGCAAGATGGATACCGCGACAGCTGTATCACGATAAAAACCTAATCAAGTACAAATCTCTCAGCAAAGTTTGGCCCTTTCAGAGATCTCACCGATTTGTGACTAATGATAAAACTTGGATGCACTACTACACACTGAAACAAAACAACAGTCTAAACAATGGAAGCGTCACGATTCTCCAGCATAGAAGATGACCAAATGTGTACAATCAGCCAGGAAGAACTAGGCTTCGGTTAGTGCACATTGATTATCTTCCCACTGGAACATTTACCACCGGAGTGTATTGTGTTAACCTTTTGGACCTATTGGATAAAAATACGCGAGAAATGTATCAAAGGAGTAAATCATCTTGCATTAAGCCAACGCTCGCCCTCACACATGTGTCGTTGCAAAGGCAAAAATCAATGAATTGGGGACGATTTGCTGCAACGTCCATCGGATATCCATCTGTTACCTAAATTGAGGAAATTCTTTAGTGGAAAGAAAATTTCGTCAGATGAGCTTAAATCATCAGTTGTGACGTATCTTGCAGGCCGGGAGGAATCTCACTTTCGTGATTGGATAAAGGCTTTGGAGCATAGCAGGACAAAAGGGAGATTATGTTGAAAAATAAGAATACTTTTTAAAAATCTACGCTGTCATTTTGAGCTTCATTTAGAGAATTTTTCAATTGACCTTCGCATTATCTGAATCTGTTATATTCCTAAGGCCTCTATTCTAGCCAGATTAAGATAAAGGTTGTTGCAAATAGCTTTTTATCCCCCCCATTTTTCCCCAAGTTTTATTCCATGACAATTTTGAACGGCAAGTTCCGCAAACGCAAAGTTTAAGATGTACATGTAGCTTATGTTACATGGGCCGAATTTTAATGGATCTTCCTGGATACATGGTCAAAAAGCAAAGTCAGTTACTGCTCAGTCTGCCTGCCGAAAGTTTTCCACAAGCTCCGAGAAGTCCAAGGACAGGACTGAAGGGGATTCTGCTTCACCACGACAACGCCTTCGCTCACACAGATAACATCACCATCCAGTTCTTGGAGTTCACGGAGGTCACACTCATGACCATTTTTAGGGCATATAGATCCTAAATATGGCTCCCCTCGGAAGGGAAGTAAATCCGTGGGTCCCATGTCGTACGTTTACGGCACGATAAAGAACCTCAAGCCTGAAAGAGAGGCCTCTGAGCAAAATTTGTCGGCCGTTTCACGCCCTGAGTTGAATGGGACGCTGATGACCTGAGATGTTAAAGAGCGTCCATAAATAAACAAATAAAAAAATAATTCATTATCATTAGTGTCCACCGCCTGTGATGCCTCAGTAGTTAAAACGGACGTTAAACACCAGTCTACATGACTCCTGATGACCCTTGCAAGCGATTTTGAGCTTCTGCGGCTGTTGTGTGACGATCGCGCAAAACTTGCAGCCGCAGAAATAGATCATTTCTGGCAGATATCACCTTTCTGCGACCTGAGCCTGGTCTTCTGCAGAATATACCAAGTTACCTGAACCTTCGGTATGTCTTATGTATAGTAGAGATATTGACTCTTAACACTTGGGCAACATAACGCATGCTCCGTTCATTTTACAACAGGACAACTGCTTTAGCAGCCTTCTCTCCACTTTACGGCATCTTTACCTCATAAAATTATGTGTAAAACTGATTTATATACCTCAACAATAGAATAAAACTGATGTAACAACAATACAAAAACAATGCTATTAGAATTTCATTTGGCCCAGGTGTAAAAATGTGATTAAATTGCATTCACTTTCACGCTTATACAATACATGAAATTATAGACTCAAAATGATATTGGAATACATAAGAGTGATTGCAAATTGTTTAAAAAAGTATTTAATGCTCAAAAAATGAATTAAATTAGAATAATTCACATATTGTGAAATGTAAATTAAAAATATTTAAAAAAAAAAAAACTGTCAATGTTGCGCATTTCCCTACCCCCGCTCTCTTTCTCGATGTATCAGGAGAAGTTATAAAGCTAGGCCTTTCCCCCATAAATTTTGTACTTTTCTGTTGTTACATCAAGAAAAATCTCCAATAACTCATTCTACATTATACACTATTGCACAGCACTTGAAACTCATTCATGAGTTGTTAATATGGGTTACTTCTTGAAAATCTGATTCTGCCTATAAATAGACAAGTTTGTAGGGATGCCAACAACACAATTACATATCCTAAATCATTTTAAAACAATCTCTCTAAGTAAGTACCATATATTTTAACATTAAGTACCTATTGTCCTTTCTGTTTGTTTTTCAGAGACTCATTTTAAGTACAATGCCCATTAAATAATAGCACTCTTTTTCTAAAGGGCTAATTTTTTTTTCTTGGTCTTTATGAAGTTAAAATCATAAAGCTTATGCCTCAAGCTGTAAAAAGATAAATCACTTACTATGCACAATGTACCTGTGCTGCCATTATGAGACATATAAATCATGCAAAACAATAACAATAAAAGCATTTCATACTCTGGACATGAATCAAGCAAGAAACTGACGTCTGTTGCCACGGGGTTGATTTATGCATACATTCTGCAAGAAAAAAATAAAATATTGTGAAAATATAATACAAAAGGACTGAAAGCAAACATATGTATGTGAAGCAGCTAATGTATAGATAAAATAGTTTTAGAGCACATAGAAGCTTCTATTTAAGTGTAATAAATACCAAAACTAAAAGCTCAACACCTTTACTATGCAATTCCGATGCAAACTTTAGCCTTTTAGGCCTATAGGAACTTGTTTCTTGGGAAAACTTATTTTAAGGCTGTAAGCCATAAAGAAGTTACAAATGGATACAGAACTGAAAAATTAAAGAGTACTGTTCAAAAGTCTTCATTTCTCAACATAAATTCAATGTAAATTAAGGCACTTGTCCATGAAATCCAGCAACATAAAATTGTTATCTGCAATCGGAACCAGAAGGTGACTTTCCTTTCTAGAGCTTCATTGTCACCAGAAATATGATGTTCAAGAGGGCCCAGCATACGGAAGTCCGGGCTGTTCCCTATAGTACGTCGGTAATACTCACTTGTCTGCCACACACACTATAGATATCTTCTATTTGACAATGTTTCAAATAACACATAATGATCATCATCACAGGATGTCCTACCACATTTAAAATATACCATTATTTTACTACAGCGAGTTATTATTATTATTATTATTATTATTATTATTATTATTATTATTATTATTATTATTGAGTAGGGCCACCTGAGCGCATCCGGAAAAAGGAGATAAAGCTCATAAAGTTAGCATTTTTATTTTAGTATTTATAAAATAATGCTGTATTTAAACCTTGTGATAATAGTATGCATCAACCTGTGTTGAAAACGATGCCCCTCAGTGGCAATACATTGCCACCATCTACTTAGAAAATGTCTATTTTATCCATTTTTCTTCCGTAAGAACATGATGATTCAGAACATGCTGAGACCCTGTCTCTCTTAATTTTTTAGCAAGTTGACAAACTATTTCTCAACCTGGAATGGGTTTTTATGTACATAAACCTGTTTTTCAAAACTATATATATATGATATTATAATAATGATGATATATACCAGGTGAATCATCTAAAACTTGCACCGCAAATATTTCTAAAATGGGAGGTGCTGCTTTCACAGAATGGAAGCTTAGGGTAGAGCTCATAATTGCAAACCATGCACAGATGTTACTAATTATTAGAACATGTATTTCTTGAATAAATTCACAATTTTTTTTCAAATGGAACAATACCTATTGACATAAGAAAATAAAACTAGACAAAAATAGAATTTCAAAAGGTTTTTTTTTTGGGCACGATTCTAGTGCAAGTAGTTTACGCATTACAGTAATATGGACATTTTAAATGTGTGGTGTGTGTGTGTTTCTGAGGTGGCAGAACTAATGAAATATATTAATGAATTTCAGGAGGCATTTTCTTCATTGCAGACATTTACTTGACACACTTCATTTCCCTACTGAGTCAGCACTTTATATCATTTCAACATAATGGATCGGTGTACAGGGTGATTCAAATTTAAATCGCACTTTTGTTCACTGGACTAGAAAACAGTTGATTTGTTTCATTTATTTTTATTTTATTTATTTTTCTTTAACATCTCAGGTCACCAGCATCCCCTTCAATTCAGGGCTGGAAATGACCCATAAATTTTGTTCAGATGCCTCTTTTTTCAGCCTTGAGGTTCTTTTACGTGCCGTAAATCTACGATATGGGATCCAAGATTTTACTTCCCTTTTGAAAGAAGCCATACTTAGGATTTTTACTCCCGAAAAAACCCATCAACCCTGGCCGGGAATCAACCCGCGTTCTTGGATCTACAAAGCAAGTATGGATAGCACTAAACCACCATGACCGGGAAGGAGTGTCGAGAAGGGCGGGATTATTGTGGTGGGGATATTTCCATCACCAGTAGCGCTATGTCTGAGCAAGAGTTTCGTTGTTTCGCAGTGAATCATCATCCGTTTTCTAACAAAAGAAGGAGTCAAACCGACCGAGATTTTGTCCAAACTCTAAACTACAGTTTAGAGAGGCTAGCTTTCACCAACCCAAGTGTTTGACTGGCATAAGAAATTCTTCAACGGTCATGATGCAGTGGAAAATGAAAACCACGGACAAGGGTCACTCAAGACAACACTCGAGCAGTTTGTGGCTAAGTGTGTTGAAATTGCTTCAGAAGTGGGCATAAGCTGTGCAAGTGCATCGATTTCGGAAAGTGTGGGCGAGATGGGCCCCATGTCTCCCCACTCATGAACCGAAGAATGTTCGAAAGCAATCAGTCAGATACCTCTGGGTCGGCTTGAGAAGGTGAGCAGTATTTGACCTGTGATGAGACTTGAGTACATCACTACACATTCGAAAACAATGAACGAGTAGGGAGTGGAGTAGTGGGAAGGGTGCTCTGGTCAAGGCCAAAACTTGCCTGTCAGCCAAAAGCTCTTGGGACTACAAAGAATCGATTTCCTTCACGAACGAAGGCTTGTGAATACGGGTGGACGTGAGAGTAGCTTTTCGCGACCTGCTTCTGCATAATAACGCGAAACCATGAGCCTGGATCAATTAAGGAATATTCACTGGACACCTTCCTTACAATCTCTGTTTATCCCCTTCGGGCCACCAAAGAAAAAGATTCGGGACAACACAGAGGTTCAGCACTTTGTGTGCAATTGGGTGCTCAAGCACCCATCTTCTTTCTTTGACAAGTAATAAAGAAACTACACATTTGTGTACAAAAGTAATATAATTTGTTTTGTAATTATATATGGTGAGGATAAATTTATTTTTTTAAAAAAAAAAGCCGGCTTATAATTTGAATGACCATCTTTAAACTGTCCAGAAATGTTTGCATTAAAAATTTTAGGAACTATTTAAATTTTGAGATCTTGAAATGTGCACATACTGTAAATCAAAACCTATTATTTTTCTACAGTCTCTGATATATTTTATATCTTTGTTTTAACACTAATGAGTGTATTATATGCCTTTTGGTACCAGTCATCGTTGCCTCAATACTACCACATGCCCACAATGCTGATGACAGACTCAAATGTCTTTTCATGTCAAGGGATTTAGATTCAACAAGACACATGTCTCGCCATTAGAGAATAAAATAATTAGAAGAAAAAGTAATGATCAGTATCTTTTGGGGTCGAAAAGGATAAGATGGCAGCAGAAATAGCAAGAAACGTTGATGCATGCAATATTTTACAAATTAATGTGAACAGAGATATTACTCTATTTTTTTAATTACTTCCCAAATGTTAACATTACTTTTTACTGAACAGTGTTTTCAATTTTTAATGTGCCCAATCTTGGCCTTAATTACCAATTTCACTCGTTTGGGCATAGAATCAATGAGTTTCTTACAGGTTCCACTTATTTCTGGATCATGAAACCACACTTTTATCACACCACAAACTATCCTTTCTTTGGTGGTGCAGTCCTTTTTTCTCCACCGTTTCTTGACAATCCCCCAATATTCTCTATAAGGATGAGATCCAGTGAATTTCCAGACCAGTTCAAGCACTGAAAGTCATTTTTCGCTATGAAGTCTTTATTATTCTTCGATGCATGATATGGGGCAAGGTCTTGCTGAAAAATTGCCTTTTCAATGTTTAGTTATTCTGCTAATCTCTTCAGTTCTGGAGCAGTTCCTTTCTCTAAATTTGGGATGTACTTGTCGCTATACATCATTTCAGCAATAGGAATCAAACATTTATTGTCTGTGAATGTAAAACAGCCTCAAAACATCTATTTTTGTGGAAACTTTACTGTCTGTTTGATGTGCTTCAGCGATATTTCCTTCCATCGCTTCTCCGCACTTCAAAATGACTCATCAGAAAATATGATCCTTCTCCACTCTTCTTGTGTTCAGTTCTCATATTTTCTAGCCCATGTCAATCTGTTTTTCTTCATAGGTCACGCCAATAGCTGTTTTCTGACCGGTTTTCGAGCTTCCAGCTTCTAGAAGTTGCCTACAGACTGTAGAAGCATCAATTTTCACCCCTGCAACCTCCAAATATTTTAATAATCTAAACTGTTCTTTCCAGAATTAATTTTGCTGGTTCTGATTAGACAGGCATAATCTTTCCTGGGCTTTTTCATTTTCAGCCACACCGTCCTTTCCTTTGAGGTGAAATTGTTGACCAATCTCATTTTTCATTCTAATTGTATTATTAACAGCACCCAACTTACATTACATTCAGCTGCCATCTGCCTCCGGGTCTTATTACTATATTCATGGAGGGTTATGCCCTTACTTCTCTTCTTAGGTATGATATCCATCATGAATAAAAATATGTTTGCTAACTTAAATGTTAACATGCTATAAACACAAGCAAATTGGTTAACTTTTAGTACAATCAATAAAAGCAATTAACTATCTCAACAACAGGTATCAAATAATGTGGTGTAGAATTGGAGGGAAACAGTTATTCACGCTGAATAACTTGTGAAACTAAATGTACATGCTTGCTCACATTAATTCCCACAAGCTGTACACTAACATGTAATGAATGAACTAAGAATCCAGCACAATCCAAACAAGTGCCAATTATTTATGCAGTTTTGCTGCATAATGGGAATTCATTTCCCTCAGTTCCTTTGCTTCTTGCAGTAGGTTTGAAACAATCATATGAAACAATGTCTACAATTCTTAGTTTAATTAATTACCAGCTGTATTCATGCAAAATGTATGGTGAACTTATTGTATGAATGCAGGGAAGGTTCACCAAACACTGTTGTTTCACATATTTGTGGGGCAATTGTAATAGAGAAAAGTACTAAATTTATTCCTGGTGCAATATGATAGCCCATTTGTGAATATTACAAATGTTCTTTTACTCCTTCTGCACATAAAATTTGGATTAATGAAACGGTTTGTCAAAGGATTGAACAGAGAGGGCAGTAGTTTCTCTTACCTGCAAGAATTATTTCCCAATTTGACATATGCAAAGTTAAAGGAGGGTATTTTCATTGGCTCACAGATAAGAAAGCTTTTAAAAGACGAAGTAAGTTAAGAAATGATCAGCTGGCTGTGGTAGAAGGGTTTCTTGGCAATCAGAAGGTTGAACAATGTGAATCTTTAGTGGACACATTACTAAAATGTTATAAAGAAATGGACAGTTAAGATGTCACTAAAAGGTTTTATTTTCTTTTTCCCTAAAAATTTGCATGCTGTAAGTGATAAAGAAGGACAGCGTTTACATCAGGACATTCCACAATTCCCATTATCAAGGTCAATGGGATTTTGCAGTGTTGGGGAATTATTGCTGGTTTCTGAGCAGGGACATGACTATAAGATATAGCCAACAGGCAGCAAGCATTTTTAGACCTATGAAGGTATGTTTTGTGCTATTTCTATTGTTAATGATTTACTCGATTTATATACATTCATTCTACCGCTATTGTGTCTAACAAGTGCAAGGGTAGGTTCATAAGTTCCCGGCCTAATCATTTTCTAGGTATGACAAAAACAAAAACTATATTTCACTTTTCAATATAGTTTCCCTTTATTGCAATACACTTCTCACATCTTTGAATTCGTCACACTTAAATTTCCTTCCTCGAAGGTCCTTCTTGAGTTTTGAGAAGAGGAAATAGTCACTGGGAGCTAGATCTGGACTACAGAGTGGATGGATGGTCGATCTCCTTGAAGCCACATTTCTTTACAACTTTGCAACAAGAGCTGTGTGCACAGGTGCGTTATCGTGAAGAAGGCGCACACCATCACTCAGTTTTCCTCGCCTTTTCTCTTTGATGGAAGCACGTAGTCTGTGCAGTACGCCAGCATAGTACTCCCCATTTACTGTGGTGTTTCTGTCCTTGAAGTCAAAGATGAGTACTCCTTCATAGTCCCAAAAGATTGTGGCCATGATCTTTCTTCTTGGTTAATGAGTGACCTTGCCCTTTAGAGGCAGTGCTTCTCCAGGTTTACACAAGTTCAAACAAAGAAATAACATGGAATTGTATGTTAAAGTTGAGAAATCGTCTAGAGAGACATTAAACCAGCTTCGGCAAGCTTACAGTGATTGTATGCAATGATTCGAGTGGTATAAGCACTTTAAAAATTAAAGAAAATTCCTGAAAGTTGAAAAAGTCCAAGACATTGCTCATGAGAATCATAAGAGAACAATCAACTTCTGCGGACTCCTTCTATTTTCAGAAGGTCAAGGATCTTTGCTTCAACAGCATAGAAAAGAGATAGCTTGAATCACAGAAGGTCCTACACATACTTACAAACAACGACTTTGAGGTCGTGTTGCAAAAGAGGCAGTAAAGCTGGGATTGGTGTACTGCTATCCAAGGAGATGATGTAATGAAGTATTTTATTTGTATCAGAACCAGTCCGAGAACCTTTTGATAGCACCTTGTATCATAAACAGTCATTCTGAAAGATTTGATCTTAATTATTTTGTTCTTCTATTTTCAAAGTCCTGTTTTGTGGACAGAAACTACTTAAATCAGAACAAATATATCATTTTACTGGCCATACATGCACATAGCACTTTTGCAACAATTCTCGTAGTTCCTGAGGAAAAAATGCTCTCAGCAACCACTAGATATGTATTATTTTAAAATATTATCATATTTTGCAGAAATTACTGAAAAACACTCAATAAATATATAATGCAGATTTTTTACTTTTGTTTTCAGTTATTTACTTTAAAATTCATAGTGAATAATAAACAATAAAAAATAACTGGTATACTAAATGCTCTCATATTTTAGTGTCCCAGCCATTGAGTATATAATTAATGGCTAATTTATATGAAGTTAATATGAGCTGCATCACATACAAATACACACACAAACACATATATAAAGAAATACAATTTATTTAAACACATATTGCTGACGTATATTTCAAAATATTTGCGCTGATGTTTGAACACAATGCTTTAAGAAAACAAAACACATCGATGTATAAAGCACTTAAAAAACAAAACTGAGAAAATGTACACAACATGCAGTCCCATCTGAAGTGTTTATATAAATTTAATTATAATGTTCTTTGCTGAGATAAAAATTCATTCATTTAAATAAATGCTGCATTCCACATATTAATTCAGTTTATAAACCTTTTGGCATTTGAATTCTATAAAGTTTATAATTCATCCCACCTATGGACAAAATTACTTCTTTCATATAAACTAATGAACATTCAGAATGAAACAGCATAAAACAAATCCAGAATTACATAAATGCTATAAAATTAATATGAACTCAATAAATAAGAATATTAACTAAGCCATGCAATGTACATACAGCCAGAAATTGTTAAAAGCTGTGTGTTATACGACAATGTAAAATAAATAAACGAGCAATAAAAATATGTTGTTTATATAACACTCAGAAGAAAGAACCTGTACACATACCCTGGTATAACAAGCAGTGAGGTTTTAAAGCCAGTGACTACAAATCAATCCTACATGAAATTGTGGGCTTCAACACTTAGCTGACTGCGTATATCTGCCTCCTCCTGGGGTATGATAGCATGCAACAAGAAAATTGCAAAGAAACATCATCCAGCGATTCATAACAAAACAAGTGCAAAATCTATACACCACAATTGTACTTTCTTCAAATACACTCACTATTTTCATCCTTCTGACCTGTTGAAAGTGCTTTCTGTCTGCCTGGCAGAGTGAACACTGACCAGCACATACACCCAAACCCCTTAATATCAAACAAGAGGCACAGCTGCTCTCATGAGTCATAGCTTCATTGTAGAGGTCAGCAGTGTTGTTCTCTTTTGGACAAACAGATTTCATGCTCTCGATTTCTACGGTTCATATACATGAGGGTTGCCCAAATGAAACTAAGAATTTAGTCATAGTATTATATCTGAAATACGCAAAACTTTATGTATGTCTGCTGCTCTGGTAGGTGGCATTCTATGTAAGAAAGTTGAGTGGTATGGTCAGATGGCACAGTGCATTGTTTACATGTGCAGAAGCACGTTCAACTGAATACTTTCACAACAGGGATTCATCCAAACAAGCCCAGCTAGCAGCAATTAAATTTTTGAAGGAAGGTATTAGTGGAGTCACACTTTATCACTGCATAATACTCAAATTGATCCATTTTATGAAATAGTAAAAATATGTCTGCTTTAGAAAGCTGCATTAAATAAACAATTTGAGGCAATGATTTTATATTTTCAAGAATGCTTTACAAGTACCAACGTAAAATAATTATCTTGTCAATTATAAGGATACCTTTGGATGAAGTTGACCTGGTACAGAAGCCAATCAGTTATGTTATTTCTTAAAGATACTTTCACATGTTCTGATACCTTCTGTAAATATCCTATCACTTTTTTCTTTACTAGAGAGTTATTAAAAAAAGGAATGAGAAACATAATTTTTAGGCAACCTCTGATTCTGAATTTTAAGAGGAAAATAATCTTATTTTATACAAGAATTACAAGGGCTGTTCAATAAACAATAATCATATTTTTTTGACAACATATCTTTACTCTCCTTATAATTTTATATTCTTTCTCAATATAGTTCCTATTGGATGCAATGCATCTGTCCCAGCATTTCTGCTAGTCTTCAAAGACATACTGGAAACCAGTTTTTGACAGCTTCAGAATCACCTCTGCAGCCTTCATCACTGCTTCGGATGATGGAAAATGATTACCATGAAGGTGTTTCTTCTACTTGGGGAAAAAGGAAAGGTCACATGGGGCTAAATCTGGAATACAGGGAGGATGAGGGACACATTTCACATTGATTTTTGTGAGATATTCAGCAACAACATTTGTGAGTATGAACATGAATTGTTCACCTTGTTGCATGGAAATGTGACCTTCTGTGTGTAATATAGCATTGCATAGTTTTTAGGACTTCCCTGTAGTACAGCATTTTCAGCTACAGTTGTGTGTGCAGTTATGACATGCTGTTAAACCATTTCTTGAATATCGAAAAATGAGATGACCTAACTTCACCAGCAGAAGCTGATAATGGAGATTTCCAAACAGAGCTTTGTTATATATACAACTGAGTCAGTATTAGGTGACACTAAAACTTCACTAACATGTTCTTCAGAACATGTTTCAAGAGCATTCGCTCTCATCTTCAGCTGGGGACTGACTGGTAATCTTTTAAGATTACAATTTCATAAGATCTTTGTTGTTTGCTCTCTCTCAAGATCAAAATGATGTAGTCAAGTTTCATCAGCAGCAATTACTTTTGAAAAAAAACTCTGCATCTTCCTGTAACAACATCTTCAATGGCATGTAAACCTGCATAAATGTGTCCTTTTGTTTGGAAATTCACCATGCACAAACATGTCTTATGTGCAACTTTTCAGTGTGGGTGGCACCCAGTGAAATTGTCTAAATTTCTGAAAGTGTGCTTGTTATATGATGATCCTCTCTCTCTCATAATGACAACAGCTATCCTAATGTTTTCTTCTATTAGAGCATAAATTGGAATACTCTGAAATTGATTGCCTCCTCACTTTAAACATTTTAAATCATCTTCAAGCTGTGCTATAGGGAAGAACAAACGCCACAAAGGCCTTCTGTAACATTGCATAGGCCTCAGCTAAAGATTTGTTGAGATGAAAATAGAATTTCAGAGCAGCATATTGTTCGTTGCATTTCATCACCATTTTGCTGCAGGTAGAATTGGACATGTCTCAACCTGCACTCCTCTCAAAGATGAGAACCAGAAGTGACAACAATGAAACTTGTACAAGATTGTTCTTTATTGAAGAGCCCTCATATACTGGTCATAATATTTACAATCTTTTGCCTTCCCCATGCATTAACTACCACTGCTCTCATTAAAGAAAATTAACAACCTAAGTTAACTTTTCTCAAACAAAGGACTTTCCCTACTAATATGCAATTCTCATACTAAATGCACTGTTAATATACACATTTTAAGCATGCTTTTAATGCAGAACAAAAAATCCTAACATAAAAACCTTACAATACTTATTAGTTAATACAAACCTCTACTAAACTTTAAAGCTGTTAGTTTGTTAGTAGCCAAACTCTTTATTGGCACAAACACTTTCCAGTTAGACAGTTGTTTTGGCATCCCTACAGAAATTGGTTATATATAAAAATATTCAAAAACAAAAAAATCTATTGAATATGTTAAGAAATTAAGTATTGATTCCATTTTCAAGTGACTTACTCTTTGCCCACTAGCTCTTCTACGTTCTCCATACCCTGCATCACTTTCATCTAGACAGAGGTCAGAATCCGAGTCAAGTCGTGAGTGTGATCGATTTTCCTGAAAGATCAAAAATATAGAATGACAGTCAGTGTTGGTTCTAGATGCTTAAAATTGGATGTGGTTATGAAAATATAGTGTGCAGTACTAGCACAACCATTTTTATGGAAATGTGTTCATATACAGAGCCTTCATTTGATGCATGGCTGGCTTAGTGGAGATTTGCCTGGCACTGGAAAGCAGACTGTTTGCCAGCAGTCAGAAATTCATAACCCCTTAAATTCAAGCACAAAGATTTCTCGTGCAAAATATAACCACAAGAACCACATACTGTCATCTTAGATGTTGGAAATGATGTCATTGTGCTTCCATACATCTTATAAGAAAATTTGCATTAATACTCATTAATTCTTCTTATGTTGTCTTTCAGTTCTTCCAACAATTTAGTCTTTAAGGTCCCCCATAAACAATAATTGCAGATCTCCAGACTACAATGTCCATTAATCCCCTTAATGACTTTATCTTTGAAATTTATGTCCCTTCAAGATTATGTCCTAATTGGTGGGTTAACTATTTAGTTCATAATATTTAAAAGGATCTATTGTTTGGAAAAGTTCAAATTTTGTTTTTATGGAGAAGAAATCATAAAATGATATGGAGCATTGCTCATGGTGATGATGATATGGGGTAGAAATTTGGTAATTCTAATACGGACTATTTTTTTTAAGGTAATTCTGGGCTGAGGAGGGGCACATCAAATTGTGAAATTAAGGGGAAATTTGGGGTTTATAGTGAGAGTATAAAATGAGAAGTGAAGTATTGGATGCAAGTTAATCATGGGAACCACACTTTAATTAAAGCCACTGTGTCACTTTAAATCATTAAGTTTTAGAGAGAATATGAGATGAACATCCAAATTAAGAAGTTTAAACCATGGGGGCTGAACTGCACTTGGACAATGGGTCAGGGAAATAGGAGTGTATGCAGGAAGGTTAAGAACTACTTCAGGGATAAAGGATAGGCAGCAGACAATTGCATAATGAAGGGAGATGATTTTTCTGAAAGTATAATTGGGGCTAAAATTTAACTTTACAATGTTTTGTTACCTTAATGCATAATGTATACTGATAATAATTTTATTGTTGTCACTTTCAGTTCCCACCTGTGAGAGATGTGCAAGTTTTAAATATGCTGAGTTTTGCCTTCAGCAAAATAGTGGTGACACATGATAAATAATCTGCTGCTCTAAAATTCTGCTTTTGTCTTAACAAATATTCAGCTGAGGCCTATGGAGAGTTTGTTCTTCCCTAAAAAACAGCTTCGTGGGAATCCATTTGGCTCTAATGGATGAAAATATGAGCATGCTGCTGTTATTGCAGAAGAGAATCATCAAATAACATTAAGAACACTTTCAGAAATTCTGAAAATTTTACGAAGTTCCAACTGTATATTGGCAACTGAAAAATTGACATTAGGCATGTCGGTGTATGGTGGGTTTCAAGACTGCCGATTCCCGAAAAAAAAAAAAGGACATTTATGGTCCAAGTTAGCACCAATGAAGATGATATTAGAGAAAGATGTGCAGTTACTTTCAAAGGTAATCACTGCTGTTGAAACTTGGCTACATCATTTCAATCCTGAGAGCATAGAGCGGGGCTCTGTCCCTTAGCACCAAAACACATAAAAAGCAAAAGTGGTTGCTTTTGTTAGGAAAGTTATAGCCATCTTATTTTCCAATATTCAAGGAGTAATTTACAAGCATATTTGTACCTGCACACACAACTATAATTGAGCAATAACACAGAGATGTTTTAAAACTCGGCAAGTCCACATCTCACACTTGCAAAAGGCCAAACTTTTATGCAACAAGCTGGATGCTGCATCACAATAATGCACAAGCACAGGATATCTTACAAAAATCAATGTGAAGTACGTTCCTTGTCCACCCTATAGTTCAAATTTTGACCTGTGTGACCTTTCCTTTTCCCCAAATTAAAGAAACATCTTTGTGGCAGACATTTTCTATCATCAGAAGCAGTGGTGAAGGTTGCAGAGGTTATTTTGTCAAAAAATTATTTTCAGCAGGTCTTTGAAGACTGGAAGAGATTTTTGGAGAGGTGCATTGCATCCATCACGGACTAATTATGAGGATGAATACAGGTATGTCATAAAAAAAAGATGATCATTCTTTATTAAACAGCTCTCGTAGATCTTATATTATATTACTCTGCATTTCATTCATCTACACCTTCTTTAACTCAAAACTATGCTTAAAAAATTTAATTTCCATGATCAGATAAATTCTACACAATTACTCCTCAATTACTGCTACAAAAGAGAATAGCACACAAACTATAAGTTTGTCCATACCTGTGTCATCTGCTCTGTCGTCGTTAATATTCTAGCAATTGGGTTGCAGCACACAGGAAGTGTGTCCAACAGGGTAGGTCTTGCATGTGTCAGGAATGGCTTCATGTACTTGACATCAAAATCTGCCCATATGCGGGCAAGCCAAGCTTTCTCATTCAACTTAGTGCTACCAACACTATCCCGTGCTTGTTCAGGAAGCTCCTGTAAAAATAACATATTTCAGCATTGGATTGTAACTTAATAATATGCCTATACTAGCTTTAGAGCATGTGTTTCAATAAAGATTTCTGAAAAATTATGATACAATAAATACATTTACTGGAACAAAAGATAAGCATTAAACAAATCTTTAAATTAACAAGAGCTACTTCCGTTAGTAAATATTTAAAGTATAGTTCATTATATTTTAAAATCTTATTCCTGAAACACTATTAATTTCTATTCTATTAAGATCGGGTTTTCCTTTCTTTTTTTTCAGATATATTCAAAGTGTTCAAAAATTATGGAAAAAATTTACGGGTGAGAAGTGTATGCTAAAAGAAGTAAAAAAGTTTCAATAAACATGGGTCCGCAAATTTCACTAGTTTTGTTCAATTTACTTGAACATGTTTCAAAGGCAAATTTCTTCATTGTCAGCACAATTCCAACGATGAAGGAAATTTGCCTTTGAAACATGTCCAAATAAGTGGAACAAAACTAGTGAAATTTGAGTGACTTCCTGATTAATTTGTTATATGATACTATATTTTACTGTAAAAATTCCAACTATTTAAATCTATGGGTCTGCAAATTAACCATTTTCCAGATAATGTCATATTTTTTTGGTTGGGTCACTACTGATACAAGAGCATTGATACTAACAATTCCAACAAAATTTGTGAGAATTTTATTAAATTTATCAATAAAAAGGCAGTAAAATTCATAACTTTGATTTCAGCTGCACAGAAATGTGATGGAACATACACAAAATAAATTTTTGTTTGAACAACACTGAGGGTTGTGCTAACGGACATCAAGTGAAGACTTTTACAGCAGGTGTTTAAAATGCTGACTATGCACTTGAATGTTACTCTGTAGTCTTCTCTGCAAAGACCTGCAAATGCGCTCGGGCAATTCTGAGTCATTCTTCATTTGTTTGAAGGCATTTACAATCCAATGCTGCAATTTTACACATTTATAAACTAGTCTTTTTGTATAACCCCCATACATAAAAATTCAAAGGATTTAAATCTGGCAATCTGGCAGGTCCTGCTCTATCTAATCACCATTCGCCATATCATCTGTTTAGATATCATCTGACACATAGAAGGAAATGTGCTGGTGCACCATCGTGCATAAACCCATCTGCTAGTGTTATTGCAATGGAACATCTAGTAAATTTGGAAATCATTCCACAAAAAGTGCAGATACTACTCTCTAGTTAGCTTGTTTGGGACTTGCACTTGCATTGCACAAGGAGTTAATCAACCCACACACGAAAGATGTGGACATTAAAATACTGTCACAAGTAAACCCTGGTTCATCCATAAACAAAATGTTGTTTAAAAACTGGGGGTCTAGAGCAGTCTGTTGTTCTATCAGCTGGCAGAAAGTTGCTCTGGGAAGGAAGTCTGTATTTCTGAGACATTGCATGCGCTGGATTTCATATGGGTACAGTAATTCCAGATGAAAGATTCACCACACATGTTTACACTTATTCGCTCTTGCATAGTAACCCTCCCATTCAAAGTTCCTGGATTTACATCTACACATTCTAACACTCTTTCTTCTGCATCAGAACTTAGGCCTAGAACACTTCCAATTTATCACTTCATCTCATGAATTACCAGTGTCCTCCGCCTATGATACCTCTGTAGAAATAAATAACAGATGTGAAACACAGAAAAAAAAAAAAAATAGCCATCAGAGCACCTTGTCCAAATAAATGCATTTCCTATTATTGGCATAACTTGAACACGACTAATGGCTGCATTGTGAATTCAGTGTCTGTGGATGCTTCTGATGTTTGCAGAATGTCATTCATTGTTTCTGGCCACTGCTTCCCTCCCCTTAAGGCAACATTTCTCAACCTATGGGCCCCATCCTGACCCTGATGGGTTGTGAAATCTATCAATCCAGCAAGGAACTCACAGAGGTGCTAACACTTTAATACAATGTTTCTCTTTCTTACATGGAGTAATTTTTTACTTTTCATGTAAGAACCTGCTAATTTAATTTATAAATCTTGTAATGTTTTAACATCCTTCAAAGTGGATCCTGAACATTAAAAGATTTAGAACCTCTGGTCTAAGAATACAGCCTTCAGCCCACACATAATGAAAGTTCAAATTGTGTAGTTGTACATTCAAGGCAAATAAGTCAATTTCTGACATGGAGCAGTTTTGATTTCTGTAACTAAGATCCCAAGAAAAACTGAAAAATCAATCACCATATGGAATGACAAAATGCCAATATTTTCAGTGCAGTTTCAAGCATTAAATGCAAGCACCATAGTTATGAAGGCAAGAAAATTTTGAACTGAAAATATTAATAAGTAGCATCTAAATATAAATCGTTTTCCAGGTTAATCATGGATGAATTTAAATCCTATTAGAATTTATTAAATATGCTCACACTAACTCCACTTACTTCTACAACATTAGGACATGTATCAGGGGCAATCGTTTCATCATCAGCTGTTGACCAACTACTGGATCTCAAGATGGTTCTCTGGTGGTCTCTGATAGTTCAAGTAAGAACTTGCTGAGTGCATCCGTGGGTGAAACATCAAAATTCATTAAGTTTTTCCATTTTTTAGAATGACATTTTTTTTCACAAGTAGATAGCTCTATTGGGTTATGAAGTTCTTTCAGCAGCTTAGCCTCTGGTTTAACTTCATGATTTTGGGTCCAAAAGTGAGCTGCCACTGCTGATTTATCAATTTGTTTAAAACATATATTACTAAAGTGTTTCCTTATTCGAATTTCTAAATTATTCTTCGTTTTTTCTAAGTATTTTTTATTATAATCTGCACACTTAATTTCACAAATTCCTGCTTTCTGTTCTATTGATATAGTTCTTTTACTGTGGAACCTAATAAATTTTTGATATTATATTTGTTATTTTGGGCCAACTTTATGCCATGTTCTTTGAATATCCTATTTAATTTGTTGTGGGAAATTGAATGATATGTGAAATTTTTTAATTTGTATTTCTCTTGATGTTCTTCAGTGTGGAAACTGCTCTTATAGATTTTTGTCTATTAAATTTATCGATAATTTTTATTACTGTGTCTTTGTTGAAACCATTGATTATTGCTGTATTAATTATCTGTTGGTATTCTGTTTTGTACTCTGTTTCTGTGAGTTGGGTGTTAATTATTATTCTGTGTGCCAAGCTTTAGAACACCTCATATTTGTATGAGATGGGATTATTACTTATTTTTTTATGTAATTTTTTGTGTGTGCATCTGTTTTCTATGGATTCCAAAGTTCAGTCTGTCTTGATTTGTTATAATTTTTATATCTAGAATGGGAGTCACCCATTTTTCTCTTCTTCCATGGTAAACTCTAAAGATTTGTGTTGTAAATTAAAAAGTTTCAGAGAATCTATTGTATGTTTTTTTGGTATTATTGCAAATATGTTGTCCACATACCCATACCATGTCTAAATTAATGTGAAGACTTTTATGATATGCTAGAACTGCAGACAAGGTGTTTCCCATTGCTAGGCCAGAAAATTATTGGTAAAATGTTTGGTTAAAACTGAAGAAATTTTGATGAATGCATGTGTTAACAAGCACTGAAGCATGTTCCAACTAAGATGAACTCAGTTGCTACTCGAACCATCAGATCACCAAGAAGCACCTTGGGATCCAGCCACCAAATCAAGTAGTTGGTCAATCATGTCCTAATGCTGCATGTGTGAACATATTTAATACATTATTCCTTGTCTATAGCTTCCCAAGTACAATTTAATTAAATTTTAAAAGTTCAAGTCATTAACAATTCAGATATGTATGCCAGAATGGTTGTTTCATTTGCCATGTAACATTTTTTTTTGTCTGCCAAGCAGAAAACTGAAATTATTTTTCACACAATTCTTTTGATTTTTCCAAAATCAAAACAGCACAGGATTCCTTTATAATTTCCCAAGTAATATCATTTATACTTTCATTTCAATGTCTGCTATTTCAGTTAAAAAAGAAAAGTAGCTAGTGTTTAAAACAGTTATTACAAAGTCAATTAAGTCTTTAGTATGTCATTACATAAAACAGAATGCTACAAGTTTAATTACATATTGTAATAATCAATGCTAAAATTGCATAAAACATTGTTTACAACATGCATGTAATTTCAAATAATGACACTAAAATTACATTCACTTGTGCTTTAAGTCAGTAGTGGGAGCCCACATCAAAACTTTTACTCAGAAGAACTGCAGTGGTTTCAAATGGACATTCATCCACCATCGCGCTAGTAGCACCAATGGAAAAGCAGTGCTTACCAGTTCCTCACCTTCAGTGTCCCTCCCTAAAGCAGTTGGAGCGTAGTCTTTGTGGCAGTGATAAGTCATGAAATTAAGTTTTTCACTTTATGTTAGTGCTACTATAATGCAAAAAAGTCAGTACACTTTAGAAATGACAATTTTCATATTAATTCATGTGTGAAAACAACCTTTGCAGAATAGTGATTTTTAAATTCCATAGTGTTTCTGCACCTCACAGATATACTGTTTGTAATATTCGCATAGATTTAGGAAAATGAGATCTGTACTTGATAAGAAATCAAAAGTAAACTGTCATATGAATACTGAAGAGAAACTTGAGGAAATTAGAGAGAGGTTGATTGATTGATTATTAGTAGCCATTGGGATGCTGGTATTAATTATTTTTTTCCTAGTTTCCACATAAAGAGTTTCCAAATCATTTTTCATTTGTTTGTTGTTGGCTGCATTTCAGTAGCTGTTCTTTATTTAGATAATATTCATATCCTTACACAATGGACAGTAGCTTCCTTGATTAATTTCATCTTGAAGAAATATACTGACAGGCAATCATGCCCAACAATTAAGCAGATTTGGGCAACTAATTTTTCTTGGTTTCAATGAAAAATGTTTGAAAGTCTTTAGATATTTACATGGTTTTCCTTTCAGTTTTGTTAGATATTTTTTTGATCTTGTTCAGTTATTAATCTTTTTATGAGTTTCAACTTAAGTGAATGTTCTGGTTCAATTGTAAAAAGGTTACAATTATATTATTACATGTTAAAACCTTATGGCATTACCGGTGAAGTTAAAACCATAAGGTCCTCTCTTCCACTTCACCAGGTACAATTACGATTACAATATTTATAATTTGAGCATAATACTTGTCAAGTGCTGCTATTCTAAATTGTCATTATGACTAGCAGTCCTTGATATGAGATGGCAGAGAATTCCAGAGATGAGTACAACAACTGTGAAGGATGAAGAAAATTTAGAGGTTTGATGTAAGGGTATAGAGAGAATGGAATTATATGATCCAGTGTTTAAATTATAATGAAAATATAAGGGGTGAAAATGGGTCAAAAGATAATGCAGAGTGAAAGTGCACAGAATTTGAAACAGAAGAATGAGGGAGTGCAACTTCCTTCTAGCATCCAGTTAATGCCAGGACAACAATTTAAAAGCTAGGGTGACATGATCTGATTTACATAGGTTGCATACATAGCAAACACAGGCATTATGAACATGTCGTAATCCTTGTCCAACATTTACAAAATTGTTGTGATGCAAATTAACAGAATGTCGCAGTAATCAAAATGTGGCAATTGATATTGATATATATATATATTTTTTTTAAAATGAATGTGAGAAAATATTTAAGCCAATTCAAAGAATGGAATATTGAAATATTTTTTTACAAATTTCTTTTGTTTAAATTTGCCATTTAAGTTTACTGTCAAAATAGACACAGAGATTTTTTACAAACAATTTCATTGGCACTTTTGTTTCATTAAGATTCATTGGAATGAGTGCTGTTTGCTTAATTTTGCTCAATATCGATTATACTCCATTATGATTGCCTGTGATTTTCATGGTTGTTTTGATACGAAGTCCAAAGAAATCTCTCTATGAAGGCTTTGACAGGAAACAGGTATTTTGCAAACTTCAGCTTGTAATGCCATCAAACTTATAAAATACAAATGTATAAGATAACTGTTGTTATATAATGTAGTTAGAGTGACTATCTATAACTGGGTTTTGGATAATGTTAGGAATAACTATATTGACCCAAATTTATACATGCAATGCCATTGCATGGCCAAAATAAGTGGTGTGTGGCACACAGTGAATGCATGCCAAATTATATGGTTTTTATTTTTAAAAAATACCATGAATTCACAGATAATTAACTTAAGAATAATTATCAGACATTGAAAATAAAAAAAAAAAAAAACAAATTTCAACATGACTCCACTACAGGCCATACAACCGATCTCTCATTAACTTTAATTCAATATAGGGTCATTAAGAAGAGATTATGGCCTGTACAATCCCCAGATTTTATCCACTTCTATTTATGGAGAAAGCTGAAAAATAAAGTTATCGGAATAAGCTGTATACAATGAAATAAGTGAAAGACAATATAAAAAAAGTATTTGCAGCAATTTCACCAGAAGAATCAATACATGTGAATGCAAAGTTTCTTTAAAGGCAAGAGAGATGTGTGGTGGCAGAAGGACATCATTTCTAACATTTTTAATGACAAATTGGTTTATTTATGGAAGCTCTTTAACATCTCACTTCACCAGCATTCCATTCAATTCAGGTCATGAAACAGCCGATAAATTTTGCTCAGGGGCCTGTTATTTCAGGCTTGAGGTTATTTTACATGCTGTAAATCTATGACATGAGACCCACAGCTCTATTTCCTTTCCGAAGGAAGCCATACTTAGGATTTTTAAGCCAAAAAAAAATCCATCAATCCTGGCTGGGACTGAACCCACAATCTTGGATTTAGCAGGCTAATATGGTTACCACTACACCACTAGGACCAACATTTATGACAAAGCTAGATTGTTATAATAATTGTAATTTGCAATGAGAGATCTATACACTGGAATTGAGAATTATGTGTATCCAACTCAGCCAGCAGAATGTATTTTCCAGCTGTCATGCAGGCTACTCTCTTATAAGTACATCCATTTGAAAGCACTGTAGAAAATTATCATTATAAAATATTATAGAATTTATTCAAATACTGTAAGAACATTCTATATAGAGAGGATTATTAAGTTTGGTACAAAAAACAGTAAATATATATTTTTTGTAAAAACAAAAGTTTATTTCTCAACATAATCTCCTTTTTGCTCAATATATTTGCTCCAGAGAGATTTCACTTTTTTAATTCACTAAGAAAAAAAATCTTTCGAACTGTACATAATATTGTTTACAGCACAAATTTCTTCCCCAAAGTCAATTTTTGAAGTTAGGAAACAGAAAAAAAAATATACGTGGGGTTGAATAGGGTGGGTGGTGCATTATTTTGAAGCTGGTACATTTTTGCCTTTGCAATGGCCGACGGGTGAGCAGGCGCACTGTCCTGTCGGAGGAGCACCTATTTGCGTGCCAATTTTGGTCGCTTCAGCTTCAACTTGCCATGCAAACTGTTCAATTGCATAATAACAGACCGTCACTCTTTTACCCTTTTCCAAATTGTCAATCATAATGATACTCTGTGAGTCTCCTAAAAGAACGGTTGCTACTTCCCTCCAACAAAATGATTTTAGCTCATTTCAGTGTATTTTCACCTTCTCTTATCCACTGTTTCATCACTGGGGTATAGTGGGGGATCGAAATTTCGTCCAGCCATAAAACGAGACACCAGAAGTCATTGGATTATGCCGCAACTTTTCCAAACACAATTTTGAGGTGCTCTTCCTCAAGAGTTTTTGGTCTGGAATCAACAAACGCGGCACCCATCGCATACTCAGTTACTTCGTATGCATAACTTCATGCTGGATATTATGTTCCCGTTCATATGAGATGCCTACCAGCTCAGCAACCCTACGAATTAATGTGATGGTACTCTCTCATGATACTATGGATTTTATCGACCATTTCCTCAATGGTTGATAAAAACCTCAGAAACTTCAATCGGGCATCCGAAACATGCAGCATCTGCAGTGCTCGCGATACTACTTTATCATTTATTCAGTAATAAATGGTCTTGAGTGTTGGTGCAGAGTCTATATGCATGAACTTCCTTCAGCTCAGTTTGTATCTGGGCTGCAATCCACTTTATTAAACAAAAATGTTTTATCATTGCAGATACTAGTCTTTATCCATTTTTATGAAACGTGTTAGCTGCAATCATTTTAAGAACTCTGCGTTGCATTTGTTTGCAGATATAGAGCAAAACGTTACAAGAATCATGCTTACCAACAGTCATAAGGTCAATTTTATAGTTATTAATTTTATAACAAGTTATATAATGCTGAAGGCAATAAAGAATATTGCTCAACTATTTTTTATATAACACATAATAGCTTACCCCAAGCATTGGACTTGGCTTATCCCTTTGAGTTGTCTCCCCATCGCCACATATCTGTTCCACAGATGGCCCAGCCTGTAATAAAGCGTAGCTTATAAACAAAACAGAAATATACTTATCTATATGTGATACATACATTTCTCTACCATAATAAGTATTTTCTAGACTAACATTTAAAATGGGCAAGGGCTTGTTTATTGAAGAATGAACATATTTCATATTGATTGATACATAGTGGGTAATTTTTATACACTTCACTTACATGTTTTTAAAATCAGGACATGTTTCAAGAACCGTCGTTCCCATCGTCAGCTGTTGACCCACTGTTCTGGTTGGTTCTCTGCAGGTTATTGAATTTTTGTGTGGTGGTCTCTAGTGGTTGTGAAATGAATCTGGAGAGGTAGTCCTCTGGCGGAAGGTCAAACTTTGTTTTTCGGTATTTTAAGATGAAAATATTCTCCCATGCTGACAAGTCATAAGGATTGTTTAATTCTTACTTCTGGGTTCATTTCATGGTTATGGCTCCAATAATGATGTGCTACTGCTGACTTTTCCGTTTGTTTCAACTTAATGTTCCTAAAATGTTCCTTCTTGCGGATTATCAAATTTCTTTTAGTTTTTCCTATATATTTTAGTTCACATTCCGAGCATTCTATTGAATATATTCCTGATTTCTTTACTGCTGGTAACTGGTCTTTTAGTTTTGATCCTAGGAGGTATTTAATGTTGTATCTATTAATAGGAGCTAACGTTATGTTAAATTTTTTGAAAATATTTTTGAATTTGTAGTGTACTGTAAGTGAAGTGTACTGTACTGTAAGTGAAACATGTAAGTGAAGTGTATAAAAATTACCCACTATGTATCGATCAATATACAAGACCTTCATTATAAATAGCTTCAATAATTTAACAAATACATAACATATTTCATGCTTGCAAGAGTGACTGACAGCGACAGCTTATATGATAACTGCTTTTTTACCCCGCTCAAAACAATTAGAAGGACAAAAGTTTTAACATATATATTGCTGCGATAGTGGAATTTAGGTAGTAAATATTTTCATAGAAAGTTTAAACCTTTATTTAATAGCAGTGTACATTTTGTTTACTTCTTATTTCACACAAGGATGCTGTAAGCCGAAACTACAGGGAATGATGTAAATTAAAGTGGTGTTTAAGATTAGCATTGTTTTAAACTGACATCTAGTGCCTGTAAGTGAAGGGTTCAACTTTGTACTCTTTGTTTACATTTACATAATCAACATGAGGTAGAAACTGTTCGAGCAGTCACATTGCTGCAGGAAGTTGCACTATCCGTGCAGTTGCTGCTGAGCTTAGTGCGGCTAAATCTGTTACTGGTAGGCATGGAAGCGCTTCACTGAAACAGGCACGTCTCCAGGAAATCTTGCCAGGGTCAGAAACGAAATTCATCCGCCAGAGAAGACCGATATGTAGTCAATTGTACTCTTCGGCGCTCCAAACCACAAAAATGATCTGAGGGTGACAACTGATGCAAATGTCAGTAACCAAACAATAACAAACACACTTTGAGAAGCAGGTTTAAGAACACAAAGACCTCATACAGCACCCAGATTAACATGATCTGAGTGCAGCAACTGATGCAAATGTCAGTAACCAAACAATAAGAAACAGACTTAGAGAAGCAGATTTAAGACCACGAAGGCCTCATAAAGCCCTGAGATTAACAAGAGAGCCTGACTGAGATTTTCTCAGGAACACAGGAACTGGCAGTTTCGCAATGTGCTGTTTACGGACGAGTCTCACTTTCATCTAACAGTGTGATGGACGTCTGCATGTGTATCGTCGCTGTGTGAACATGTTAGGGAAACAGCAGTCCAGCAAAGGGACAGACTTGGTGGTGGGTTAGTCATGATGTGGGGTGGCATCACTATTAATGTTGTGGGCCAGTCATGGAGTGGGATGGCATCACTATTGATGTAGTGAGTCAGTAATTGTGTGGGTGGCATCACTATTGATGTAGTGAATCAGTCATGATGTAGGGTGGCATCATTATTTGTGCTGAACAGAACTTATAGTGGTCAGAAAGGGACTTAATACTGCCAGATACATTGCTGAAATGGTACTAGAACATGCTATGCTTAATGCAATTTGAATGGGGCTCAGTTTGTTTTTCAGCAAGACAATGCTAGAGTGCATACAGCAAGAACCACTGTATAGAAACTCCAAATGATGAACTGGCCTGCAAGGAGTCCTAACATTAACCCCATTGAGAACATGATAAGTTGGAGAGTCCGAGACAGTCCTGTAGCCCTTCAGGCTCATCAACAGCTTGCAGATGCCTTTATCACAGAATGGGGGGAATATCCCACAAGAGGAGGCACGTAAATATGAGGCACATGGAGGCCGTACCAGATATTGAGTCTTCTTTTATGTGCAACATTGAAATTAATTGAAAAGTTTCCACCTTGTTTACAACATTGTCATTAATTTGGACTTACAGTCCCCTTGTGTGAAATAAGTAACCAAGATGTACACTGCTGTTAAATAAAGCTTTAAATTTCTGTAAAAAATATGTTTACCACTGTATACCCAACAATGGCAGCAGTACATATGTTCAAACTTTTGTCCCTCAAAATGATTTGAGCAGTGTATTACTGAAATGAAACATACTTTGAAAGCCAATTTTCACCGAATATAATTTCAAACAAGATTTCAATTATTATTACAATGTTTATTTTTACTACGAAGGTGTATTGTTTGTTGTTGACTACAGGACCATTCTAGGCCAAGTGATTTACAGACATGGTCATATGTATAGCATGGACTTTCAGAAAAGTATGAAAAACACATTAATTACGGTTGAGTGTGCTGAGAACATACAATATCTTTATAAATTATCATTGAAATATATTATTTAAATATGTATGTCCTTGTGCATTCAATAATTCAGTAATCATGAGTATCCCGGAGGAGCACCTGTTATTACATACATATTATAGTCACAAAGTCATGCTTTTTAACAATTATAACACAAATTCGTTTTCGTAGTATATTTATAAGTAGATTTTCTGTTAATTTCGACATTCCTATACATAAAGCCACACTTCATCGTGGATTCTGGTGCAGTTAAATGTTTTCTTCATAGCGTGTCAACACTTTGCGCAGTGGTTTAATGTATTTCTTTCAGATAAAGAAACGGATAATTAATATACAGAAGAGTGATTTATGCTTGAGGCTCGCATGCTCAGAGGTCCCTGGTTTAATACCCGTTGAACGAGACATTCTGATTTAGGGTTCTTTCATGGTTTCCCCATGTCACTTCGGCGAATGCTGGGACGGGAATTTTCATGCTGTTACACGCTCTCAAGTGCCAGGGCGAGGTTGGAAAGGTTTCTGATCGGCGTCTGATAAGGAAGTGAACTTTTTGAGAGCTCCGCCGGCGTCGGGATGCTCCTCGGAAAGAATGTTTCGGGCCCCTCACCGCCTGCGGATCCTCATCCCTTCCTCTCGAAGGTGTCCCAATTGGGGGCTTTAGACACGTGAGCAAGGCTCAAGTATCGAAGTATCCTCCTCCCCTCCGTCCCAAACAATCCCCTGTAACTGTTACAGTAATGCAGCATGTTCTTCCTCACCATTTTTCAGCTCATGCTCACAGAGCAAACATTGTCCAGTGCGATCAGTAATACTTTACTCGCGGCGCGGGGGTTTCTTAACAGCCAGCCGCGCTGTGGATAAGGTAGTGAGTCTGCTTGCGTACTTGTTGACCTTGCTGACTGTCACATGTGTGATGTTCGTTTCTTAATTTTATAATATACATAGAGGGCCTATGTACGATTCAATTGTGTTAACTCAGTAGTGAAGGAAAAATGTTTTTTTTTTTTAGCAAACAGTTGATTTTGATACTTATGTGACTACCATACTAACCATTTTCTCAGAGAATTAAGCCACAGGGAGCGTGATCATGCATTTTTTCAACACTTACATTGCAAACAATTCCATGAGAGCAATTCACAGAGTTATTAGTAGGGATTTGTGGCCCCCTCTGTCCCCCGATTTAATAGCCTGCGATTATCTCTGAGGTAACATAAAAAATGCCGTGTACAAGACGAACCCGCACACCATACAAGAACTCAAAGATAATATTCGTCAGGAAATTATTCGAATTTCTCAAAATGAACTACAGCGAGTGTTGAATAACTTCCTAAAGAGATGCCAAAAATGTAGGGACAATGAAGGCGGGCAGTTTCAACACCTCATTTGATAATTTGGAAAATAGTGAGCCTTTTAAACTGGTTGGTTTGTTTTAGTGTTTCACCATCCCGCTAATCACCGAGACCCGGCTAACCAGCGGCGGGCTCGTCCATAGGCAAAACACTCCGGAGAAAAACGAAACTGATTGCACTGTACTATACTTGCTGTGGTAAACGAGAACCTTTTATGATCTGCTCCTTTTAGTAAATTAGCCTTAAGTCTAAGTGTTTACGTTTTCCTATATCCTCAATTCTTATTTGTATCTGTGTACTGTTTATCCAGACGGAAATCTTCACACATACGCAATGTGACCCTTATATTTCTAATGTTTGTTTCTATATTGCTGAGCAAACTGAAAAGTGTTATTCTTAATGCCCTAGATTCCAGTACCAAAAGTTGAGCACATCAGTTCACTCTTATACATGAAAGATTTTTCACACCCACAAATGCTACAATGTAACTCTAATGTTTCCTCTTCTGTGACAGTATCTTTCCTAAAAGGCTTTCAGATAATTGTTTAATTATTATTTAATTAATAATAACTATATAGTTATTACATTCACAAACTTCTATTGCAAAACATGATTACACAATGGGGAAAAATAAACAAACAATATAAAACTTCAAAGCTTTCACACCAAATAGTATCATTGTTAAACAATAATGAACATAAAAATATAACTAACACACTTGTAAGCATGGGCTTTTAGCTATAAAAACATACATCAGTATAAGTTTTAACTTGCATGGTCTTGGTACTAGAGTCTGTTGGAGTTCCATCATGTATCAATATCCATTGAAAAAGTATGTTATTTACAGAGTAAGAATTAGATTCCATTTTCACAAATGAAAGAGCATTTTAAAAAATGGTGATCAAATGTGTTCATTCTAAAAAAAATAATTGTCATATAGCTTAAAATGCTAAGTATGGAAGTTGGTACCAGTAATAACAGTGTTAACACTATACTCCAACATTTAAGGCTGAAAAAAACTGCTAAATAAGATGCCCTTCATAACAAACTTAACGAGATTGGAAGGAAATTCGTAATGTATTTTTAACTAACGTGCAGTGTATAAAATAATGTTGGAGAATGCAAGCTTTGAAATTTTATATTGCTTTTTAAACCTGCTGTGCATATTTTCTAAAACTAATCAAAGATAATATGTCAAGATACGACAGATAAGTCATAATCATGGCAACTATTTTTTCCCCCTCACGAACATGGGAAAACACGAAAAATCTAATATATACGATTGAAAGTATATCTGCTGCACATGAGTTCTAACGTGAGCCTATAATTCTTTTTCGTATAGATTTAGATTCTTTTAATTAACGGAATAATTTTCACATACGCACGTTGTACACTCTGCTGACACACATAGCTCTACTCACATACGCCATCTGGTGGCTTTATTCCACCAAGTACACTCCATACACTTTTAGATTTTTCGTATTGTCCCTTCTTCGTGAGAAAAAAAAAAAAAAAAAAAGATGCCAATACTTTTTTTTATTCGGTTTATTTACGGACGCTCTTTAACATCTCAGGTCATTAGCGTCCCATTGTATTCAGGGCGTGAAACGGCCAACAAATTTTGCTCAGAGGTCTCTTTTTTCAGGCTTGAGGTTCTTTATCGTGCCGCAAATGTAGGACACGGGACCCACGGCTTTACTTCCTTTCCGAAGGAAGCCATACTTAGGATTTTTACGCCCGAAAAAATCCATCAGTCCTGGCCGGGATCGAATCCACGATTGGGTTTAGGAGGCAAGTAAGGTTACCACTACACTACCAGGACTGACAGGTGCCATGTGACTTATCTCTCGTAAATTGTTTTAAAACTTTGGCAAAAGTATTCTTTTATTATTAAATTATATTAAAATACACCAAAAGTTCAACTATAACACCTATTAACTAAGTATTTTACTATGTTAATTTAGGCCTAAAGAAATTAATCCAAGCCAATTCTCTACTGACATTCATACTACACTCTTAAAGAACATAAAATTACCTTTAACAAATTTAAAGGCAAAAGTAATCTTAATATGGCAATAAAAAGACAATATCGCTTAATATACAGTTAATAAAGAACATATCTCGTTCAATTGAGGTACATGACTAGGTCACTAGCCTGATGCGACTTTCTAGCACCTGGGTTTCAAAAGCTAGAGCTCCCTATTATTGGGTGGAAAAAGAGACTATTTATATGCACAACTCTTCTCCCTGGCCATTGTAAAGCGTCCTAAAAGTAACACATTCGCATTATAATATCAATAAAAAGCTACAGTAGTATCAGCTTAACTCGCTTCATTGTATCATGTAATTTACTCTAAACCTCCTGCAGATAAATCAATGATGCAAAAATTGCCTTGATGTAAGCTCGCGATTGTTTACTTCAAGAATATCTCATTATTGCAATAATGATAGATGTCATTATTAGTATTTTAATTAAGCTCTATTATTAACGTACAATTTTCATTATTAAGCTCTCCATATGCCACAATTTTAAGTTTTTGGAATGGAAGGGCGTAAAATCGGCCGAAATTTTTAAGGGTACAGTTTGGGTATAAGACGCTGTTTAAGACACAAGTGCATGCGTGATACAAAAGTTTCACAAAAGAACGAGAAACTGTGAAAAATGAATTTACTAACATCAACCTCGGGCGAGCATTCGGGCTATTTGAGCCCTTGTCGAGTGTGGCTCACGTTTTGACGATTTCTGAAATCGCTTCTGATATGTATCGGGACCAAGAATAAACGTTTCTGCATTTATACTCCTGAGTCGAAGCAAACAAACTTGGGGCAGTTTCGCTATCAGCTGGGAAGGTTCACTTGACAGTTTTCAGGAGTTCCCAAATACTTCCGTTCATCGTTTGCCTCATGAACTTCGAACAGTCGATGCGACTTATTACTGCCAAATTCTGCGTGCTTATCGTCGAAAAAGACATGAACCGATTCGAGAAGTTCTCTAACACAACGCCCGTCCATATTCAGCTGCTCTGACAAAGAAAAAAAAACTCGAGGAAATCCTTGAACACCTACCCTATAGTCCAGACATACCACCTTGCGATTACATACAAGGGTTAAGTCATAAGTGAAGTATGTTTTCCCCTCCCGAACAAGGGACAAGCCGAAAAATCTAAGATATACGATTGAAAGTGTATGAAATGAACTTTCGAATAAAGCCACCAAATGGCTCATGTGAGCAGAGCTGGTGTTTCAGCATGCCCAGAATTTTAGTTGATAAGCGGCAGTGGTCAGGAATGGAGGTCACAAAGAGTTAACAAGCAAATGTGAAAATAGCATTTCTCCGCAGCAGGAATACACACAGTGCTACTTGTTGGTGATTTGTTATTTACGGACGCTCTTTAACATCTCAGGTCATTTGCATCCCATTCAATTCAGGGCGTGAAACGGCCGACAAATTTTGCTCAGAGGCCTCTTCTTTCAGGCTTGAGGTTCTTTTTCGTGCCGTAAATGTACGACATGGGACCCACGGCTTTACTTCCCTTCCAAAGGAAGCCATACTTAGGAATTTTACGCCCGAAAAAATACATAGATCCTGGCCGGATTCGAACCCCCGATTTTGTATTTAGGAGGTAAATATGGTTACCATTATACCACCAGGACCAACAGACAGTGCTACGGGAAGTACTGGGTGCGCGTGTCCTGCCTTATCGAACAGTGGCGAGGTGGACAGAGACCTTCAAATGGAGCAGAATGTCGACTGACGATCTGCCGCGCAGTGGGCGGCCTGTGTCCGTGGACAAGGATTTAAGGGTGATGGTAGTGAATAATAGGAGCTAGACACTTGTGTAATTAGAAGAGCAAACAAAAAGAGAGGACCTGAACATGCGGAAAATGTGTGCAAAATCGGTGGCACATTAGTTAAGTGTGGTACAGAAGTGGACTCGCTACGAAACATGTCGCATCAATCTGGCGAGATTTCAGGAAGGTATTGTGCTAAATCGCATCATTGCAATTAATGAAACGTGAGCAATCGCGCATGGCATCATTTTGGGTCACCACCAAATACAAGTTGCCCAAATTCCTTTACCAACAAAAAAAGTCATGATCATTCTGGCGCATGACAGTCAGTGCTTGAGGGGACCACCGTGAATGCCCATATTATAGTATTTTTGGTGTCGCAATTGTGCCTTGGCAAGCTCTAGCTCTTTATAGTCCGTCCCCCCTCCCCCAGAAGGTGCCTATTATTCTACAGTTCAGATATACAGTGTGATAAGTTTTGTTTTGCCTATGAGCGAGCGCGCCGCCGATTAGCCGGCTAGCCGGCCAGACGCGTCCCGGTGATTAGCGGCAAGGTAACACAATAAAACAAACCTACCATTCAACAATACGCAAACCAATTTAAGAAGCGCATGACAAATTATCAAACGAGGTGTTGAAACTGCCCGCAATTTTTTTTGGCATCTTTTTACGAAATTATTCATCATTCTCTCATTTTGAGAAATTTCCTGACAATTTTCTGATGAATATTATCTTTGAGTTCTTGGATGGTGTGTGGGTTCGTCTTGTACACGTTTTTTTTTTTTTTTTTTTTTTTTTTAAATTTACCCCAGAGATAATCGCAAGTTGTTAAATTTACTAATCTTTTGCACATACCCATATGAAATTCCTCTTGTGCAAGACAACGAAGAGATTTTCCAGGGGAAATTTTCTAACGATTAGCAATGTCATGTAATCTTTCTTAGGTGAGAAACCTACGCTGATTTTTTTTTTTTTTTGTTTCTTAGGCTGGACACCTCCAATTTCCTGAAATGTATTATACATATTATGGACAGTTTTACTGCCTGGAGCTTCTACTCCCGGGAATCTTGCTTGAAACTGTCTTTGAACTTCACGAGCTAACTGAGTATATGAATCGTACATACAGGCACACTGTGCCGTTGTAAAAACACGAGGCATACACTTAATGCATGCCCTCGCATTAAGAAACGAACAACACAACGCGCACCCGAGAACATCTGCGCTACCAATGCGACAGTCAGCAAGATCAACAAATAAGCAAGAAGGCTTGTTATTCCCTCCACGGTGCGGAAAACAACTGGAGGCTTGCTCAAAGGAAAAACCCGTGTCGCGGGGAAAAGCATCACTGATTGCACTGTATAATTGCCTATCCCACAGAATTATTAGGAAACGAACGTAAATTCATATATTTCAAAAATTCCCTTAAAGAAGAAGATTTAACAGCTCACACCTTCTACAATGTGGATGAATATTTTGGACTTAATTGATTTTAATTAAGTATAGGTTTTTTTTGACATGCTCTATACCCTAGAGCTGTTGCTCAACTCAGAATCTATGGAACAAGATATTTACATACAACTCAACATGTTCATTCTTTTGGTAACAAATAAAAAGTGGAACCCAAACACCTAACAAAACTATGGCTGGAAAATTTTGCTCTCATGGTAAAACACAAATAGCACTGCATACTCATAATGTACGTTCTTGAAGAGTGTAGAACTGCCAAGCAAATCTGCTAGATCACACTTTTAACACAAGCAAACAATTTCATTACACACAAACACAGGTTAGTACACACAAAAACATAAGTAGTTTGTCCACTGATGACACCATCACAATGTTAGTGTTTCAGTTTAATCACTTAAGTTACAGTTCAGGATAAATAAATTTGTTCATGCCATTAAGCTTTCCTAAACCAACATATATGGCCAAGGCAAATTAAATGCATTTACTGTTCAAAAACATGTTACCAAAAGCTTGCCATATTTAATGATTTTCTAATGTGATAATGAGTTTGTTCTCCTAAAATCATGTGAAATAAAAAAAAAGTTAAAAAATATTTCTAACGAACTAAATGTTACACTCAGAAAAAAATGTTCCAAATAGCTTTCAAATAATAAAACTAATAAATTAAATAAACATCTGGAAAAATAGTTAACCTATGGATATAAAGATTCATATGGCAGGAATTCAGGACAACACAAGTCACAACTATGTCTTCAGCATTTACCTATCTGAATCACCTTTCAAACTACTTCCATATACACCTGATACAAGTTTCCCTTGGCATTCCAATATTAAGGAAAAAGGGCATATAATGGATTATTCACCTAAAACCATTAGACTTTCCTAAGTAGAAGAGTTCAGGCTTGCACACTGTAGGTTGCAAATTTGTGCAATATTGCCATCTGATGATTATTCAGCTGGATGTATACTTGAATTGTAACAAGAATTATTTTTGGCCTGTAGGTGTTTGCAAATGAGCAGTGTGTGCTAGTCCAAGGTCACACCATTCTACAGTTGATAATAACAGACAGCACCCATTATGGCTTCACATGGGCGGTACATCACAATTTGCTATTACCAGAATACCCATTATTTCTTTGTGTTATAATTAATTCAATTGGTGGTTATAAAAGCAGTGCAACCAATCCTTGTATGGGGCTGTTCAATAAAGAAAGATCATAATTTTTTTTGACAACATATCTTTACTCATCCTCAATATTTTCATTATCTTTCTCAAAGTAGTCCCGGTTGGATGCAATTAATGAACCTATCCCAGTTTCCTGCCAGTATTAAAAACATCTGAAAAATGTTTTACAGGTACTTCAGAATCGCCTCTGCAGCCTTCATCACTGCTTATGATGATGAAAATGCTTCCAATGAAGGAGTTTCTTCGATTTGGGGAAAAAGGAAAAAGTCACATGGGGCTAAATCTGACCTATAGGGAGGGTGAGGGACATACTTCATATTTATTTTTGTGAGGTATTCAGCAAGAACATTTGTGATATGTGGCAGTGCATTAGCTTGCTTCAACATCCAGCTTGTTGCTTTGCAAGTGTTTGAGTGTGAGAGTGTGTGCCTTGCAGCATTTTCAGGACCTTTCTGTCGTATTGCCCAGTCACATATACGACATACTGGTAAACCATTCCTTGAATGTTGAAAAATGAGATGACCATAACTTTACCAGCAAAAGAACCACTTTTGCTTTTTTTGGTGTTGGTGAAGAACACTTTCCAACAAAATCTCTGTGTTTGCCTGCACAGAAAACAGGCAACTCAGCCTTATAGCAATTAAATTAAAAATAAAATCTGATAGTTTAAAAATTAAGCATAAGACATATTTCCTTAACTGGATGTCAGAATGATTACAGTCGGTCCTGGTGGTGTAGTGCTAACCATGCTTGCCTTCTAAACCCCAAGATCATGGGTTCAAACCCGGCCAGGATCAATGGATTTTTTCGGGCGTAAAAATCCTAAGTATGGCTTCCTTCGGAAGGGAAGTAAAGTTGTGTTCCATGTCATACATTTATGGCACAAAACAGAACCTCAAGCCTGAACAAAAAAGGCCTGTGACGAAAATTTGTCGGTCGTTTCACGCCCTGAATAGAATGGGATGTTGATGACCTGAGATGTTAAAGAGCATTCATAAATAAACCAAATCAACCAACAGAATGATAACAGAACAATATAAAAGTGAAACAAAGACATGTTACATACAACAGTATCCAAAACATGAAATTCAAAAAAGTTCTGATAGAAAAATACACACACTGAAAAAAAGGTAACAAAACCCTGTACATTGCAGAGCAACAAAACAGTTAATAGGGAAAGTGGTTACTCCCAACTGCTACATATGTTTCACAGTGATGTATGAGATGGTTCAAGAGCTCTACTAGCAGCAGATTCCATTCCTCATGAAGAGCAGAGGTCCGGAATTGTCCTTAGCGGAGGCTGATGGACTGCAACTCTTCCCCCTAATGCATCCTAGACATGCTCTATAGTATTGACATCCAGAGATAGGCTGGCCAGCTCATGTGATGGATAACGTTACCTTCGAAAAATTCATCCACCAGTTGAGCTCACTGTGGACCGCAATATTGTCTGAAAAGAAAGTGTGGACCAACTGCGCTTAGGAAAAGTCGAACATGTAGTTGCATACTTCATTTCTGTACCTCCTTCGATCATCAAAGATGCTGGCTCCAAATGCACATTCAACATGATGCCTCCCCACATCAATATGCCACAATCACCAAACTGGTCTCTTTCCGCAATGTTCCTATAATTATTCTGGCTACCACTTTTTCCCCAGAGTAGTGTGTGATCATTCTGTAAACTGAAGTGGAGAAGAGCAAATTCCTCCATTCATCCATAGTCTAATTTTGATGTTGCTAACTCTGGAATAAATGGGCACTGGAGTGAGCAGGTCGCACACTGTTAGACACCTGGCATACAGACCGATACTCTGAGCCTGTGATACACAATTTGGTCGGGAAACTGCAACTCCTGAAGCAGCTCTGCAGACAACAGTCTTGCAGGCATATATTGAAGTGATTACTCTTACTGAACCTTATACTTGCTTATGATAAATATCTCCTGTGTCTCAGAAACTTTGCCCGATCTGTATCAAAGCTTCCAATTATTCTATCCTTCAAAACAGGTTTTGTTATAAACTTAACCAACAATTTTCACTCCACTTACAATGAGAGGACAAACAAAACTGAGACAGTATGGGTCTAATGCACTGCTTTTGTTTATCTTTCTCACAGATCTATTTGAAGCAGGGTGTACTCCTTTTCTAAGCAGAGAGTATAAATAAGGTTTATAGGTAGATAGTTACAATGATTGCTCATCTTTTCTCTTACAATTTTATGTTTTTCCTGCTTATGTTTAACTTTTTCACACTAATATATATGACCATATAAGTTACATGAATGTTTATAATTGGATTTTGCAGAACTGTGCTAATGTTAATATCAACCCCCAATTAATAATTTTCTCATACAAAATATGATTCCATTTACATGAATTTATTAATTCAGAATGGCAGGCAAGGGAGCACAGAAAATATCCAATTAATTTACAAGCTGAAGTTAAAATAGCCATATGATGTGCTGCAACAAAAATAATAGGGCCAAAAGGTTTTTAAACAACAGTAAATTCAGATGCACATACCAATTTTTGAACAGGAAAGACAATATGCATATTTTCAACAACATTCTTTCAAAGTACATACTTATTGGGATTTTTTTTAATTAATAAGAGATGTTTTTGATGACAGAATCATCTCTACACTGAGGGGAGCCCAAAAAAATAAAAGTCCAAAGGAAAATGTTCCATATTGTAGAGGAACTTAAAGAAAATGTGGCGGAATTCTGGAAGCACAGTTGTTGCTTCCTTTCTTTTGGTGCTATGGTCTTATGGGCCTAGGCTAACAACAGTGATTGCTGTGTCCTCTAGCTTCCTCTTGCAACATCATTGGCAGAGGGGAGTATTGCAGTAGGGGAGAGGGAAACGGTCAGCACATAAGACATCCTGCCACTCACCACATGCAACTTTCTAGATCAAAGAATACCACTTTTCTATAGGTAGTTCCCCAATTGTCCTCGCATGTCTGGGTGGATCCTGTTCCAGAACTCGTTAACTAGGAAAATTTCTAAGCAGGTAGCAGGGATTAGACCAGGAACCTCCCGGAGAACAGCCAACAACACTGATCACTATACCAAGGAGCTAGTAAAAGTATATTTCATTAAAAGATGTCACAAATGTGTGACTGCATTTGAGCAATACTTCGAACAAGTCCATAACAAAGTTAGTTCTCATGAAATAAAACTAATATAAAGAGAAATGGGAAAGGAGTCGATGACTGGTGCAACCTTCACCACACATTGCTTGTGTTCCACTGCAGAAGCAGGCCAAAAATAACTCAATTGTGTGATTTAGTTAATGATTAATTTATTCCAAAGTGCCTTTTAACACATCTCAAGGTAAGCTATACAAAGTAATTTTAAAAAGCAGCAATGTTAATTTGATTTTAAAAATGTTTCAATTAGCAAAAATTGATATTCATTTATGAAGAAGTTTGTTCTTTGTTTTATTTAAAACATGTATAAATTCAAATGCACAGACCAAAACAAGATAAACAAAGTATGGCATGATAATGGCAACATGTTTTCTTTCATATTTGATCAGGATATAGTGTTGCCCCATTACTATTTCTTTGTCTAATACACATTCCCCTTACGCCAGCATAAACAAAAAACAAAACAAAACCAGAAAGCAATACCTACCCGAGGTGTTGTCCCCATCGAATTGTAAACCTACGTAGTGATGAATCACACCAGAAGAGAAGAAAACAAAAAAACACCTCCATCAGATTTCATTAACAGACACAACAACAAAAAAATGTACAATCTTAACTCAGAAACGATCTCCCAGAACCAACAGAAATTAAAATTATTACATATAAATAAACTGTCAATATAATGACTGTACATTTAAAAAGAGCAGCATATTTAAACAAACTAAATGCAACAAAATGTGTACATATTCCATCACCATTAGTATTAAAAAAAGAAACTTACATTTATAGGACAGAAAATTACTTCTATCCAGCTTATTTGCAAGGATATAAATAAGTGTTATGAAAGTTTTAATAATTTTCAGAAATTTTTTACCTGAGTAAGATCAATATGAACTATAATGTTGTCTTCAGAAGTAATGTTTTGAATGAAGAGAGTAAAATTAGTGCTATCGATCTGGATATAGGGATAAAAATGGAATTTACAAAAAAAAAAAAAAAAGAAGAAGTTATTTTATGTTGTTATAAGTAGGGTTCGTAACTTGGTACCCTATCATGCACAACAAAGTTAACTATTGTGTATGGCAAGTGCATGTCACAAACTCAACTTTCATATCAAATGAGACCAGTCATCATGAACTGTTGTACTCATTTATGTCAATACTGCATTCCTATTTTTTCTTACTTAAAGTTGGAAAATTTGCTAATGGTAATACTTAGGCTAATTTCAAGAATGTTCAAAACAAAGGATGTTGAATCAAAACTAGTAAGCTTTCCTTATGGAAAGCTATGAAGCTTAGGAACTATAGAAGTTCTATCAGGAGATAAGGCAGGTGAAATGCAAAGTTACTTCCAAGTTTTCAAAGGCATACACAGACCTCATCATCAGGGATGAAATTCTTTAAGCTTGCTGAATCATTACTTAGGAGGGCTGTTCAATAAAAATGATCATAATTTTTTTTTAACAATCTTTACCTATCCTCACATCTTTTTCATAGCAGTCCCTGTTGGATACAATGCATCTATCCCAGTTTTTCAGCCAGTCTTCAAAGACATGCTGGAAATCATTTTAGACAGGTCCTTCAGAATTGCCCCCACAACCTTCACCACTGATTCTAATGATGGAAAATGCCTCACACGAAGGTGTTTGGGGATAAGGAAAACATCATACAGAGCTAAATCTAAACTATAGGGTTGTTGAGGGATAATATACTTTACATTGATTTTTATGAGATATTACCAACAACATTTGCAATTTTTTTTTTGATTGATTGATTTATTTATGGACGCTCTTTAACATCTCAAAAAAGCGGACAAATTAGAAACAGTGAAGCTGATTGATTATACACTAAAAAAGTCAATATTAGCTGACACTATACTTCACTAACTGATTAATTCGTTAGAACTTGTTTCAAGAGCTCGCTCTCATCTTCAGCTGGTGACTGACTAACGCTGGCTGGAAATAATGTGATCTCAGAGCCCTGTTCCACAAAAGTATGGTCTATTGAACTTGAAACTTGTAATTATTAGTAACATTCTGTTCCACAAAGGTTTCAGCTACACTACTTGACAACTGCATACTAACAGGTGTGCAAGTGAATTTTTGTTGTTATATTCCACAAAAGTATTAGTATTAGCCAGGCACTTCTACAAGTTCAAGAACTAGCACAAAATGCAATATATTTTTAACAATTTTTTGAGTTAGTTGATCTAAATATGTGAAGTATTAAAGAAAGTGATAATAATGAAGAGAGTAAGTATATGTATACAGAAAGAGTAATTCAGTATTTGTGTGCAATAAAATGTAAGGTTAAGTGCAATTAAAGTATAACTATGACTGATATTAGTTTTTCTTGCATCATACAAGTACAGTAGTCCAGCATCTTAATTAATTTTTTTTTTTTAAGCTCTAGCTTCATGCAATGAAAATATATCTTTTGATTCTTCTTTAAAATATACTTTTGACACAATTTTTAGCTTATAATGGGAACAAATATATAAATATAAATAATATCATTTTCTTACTAAAAACAATTCAACATCCGAAAGATCTTAATATATGGGAAAAAATTTACATAAAAAAATGTGAATACAAACTTATGAATTTTGATATACCGGAAGAAGACAACATATTGTGTAAGTTCATTAACAGACCACCAGAGCAAGCATAGTATCATACATACTTTGCTGAAATTGACTCCTCAGTCGTTGTTTTGGTTGACAATGTAAGGAATGTACCTCACGAAACATGTACCAAAATTACTTTTATAAGTGTGTTTGTGAAACTTAAAGAGAGTTTTAATGTGACGACATGATTTTTAGTGTTTTACTTTAAATCAAAATAAGATTAAAGAATAATAGCTTCAACCCTAAACTATGCCAATACACCATTATTAACAGCCTAGTTCATAGATTAGTTAATATCCCACTCATTAAGGAAGAATACACAGTAAAATACCAATACATAATCAATACTGACCTCAACAATGGAACAGTTTGTCAGTAGATAAGAAATTCAGAAATTTCAAAAGACTTACAGATAATAAATGCATCGCCACTCTCTCCATGATAAAGAAGGACTAAGTTTTAAAAATTCTCATACAATCCATGGGCAAGCAGTACATTGACGAACATTTTTTAAAATTTGGTATTGTGTTGGCTGCACAAAGTAAATTTGAAAATCTTCTAGACAGAACTTTAAAGGATGTTATCTCATCCAGCGAAAAGGCAGGGGTGGGTCAGATAAATTGTTTGGATTGTGATAAAATATACATAAACAGAACGATAAATTTGGAAATAAGGACAAAAGAACACTTTATAAATGTAAGATATAAATAGGTAGATAAAGAAGCAGTTGCAGATCATTTTTGGACATATAACCTTAACATCACAAAAGATATCAAACTGTTGAAAGCTACCAACAATCCCAAGAAATTAGCATTATGGGAAAAGATTTTCATTTTAAAGAATAAGCACCATGTTATGAATTTTGACATCCTATCAATGGACTTCCTCTTTTGCTCTAAATTGGAACCACCAGGTTCCACATTGTTACCTGCCACAACTCGGTCCTTAGCTAAAGAAAACAGCTAGAGCTTGTTCTGACCAATTATTCAGTTTGTGAAATATAATGTCACTTAATACCAATTTCTTTGTGTATAATCACCTCATTATTTTTCAATGTAATCTTACTTAATTTCCTCAAACCCAGTCAACATCGCCTCCAGCAGTTTAATCCCCTTAGAATTCAAGGAAATGTCTTTTCTCTCCAACCAACCCATTATCCACTCTTTCATGACAGTGTTGAAGTTTCGAAAAAGAAAATAATCGCTGGGAGCAAGGCTTAAACTATATGGTGGATAGTTAAATTCCAAATACCAGCAATCCTTGTTAACAGCTTGGGATTTGTGGCAAGGTGCATTATTGTGAAACAGCAACATGTTCACTGCTAGTTTTCTATTCCACTTCTCCTTGATGACCTCATATAACTACTTCACTGTAGAAGTGTAGCTTTCTCCAGTGATGATGGCTTTATTTGCCATGAATTCTAACGCCAGAACATTCTCTGTATCATAAAAAGTTAGTCATGATTTGTAGACTGATTGAAGAGCTCTAATGCTTCTATTGCATAACTCTTGTTTGTTTTTTGGGCCATAGTTAGAGTCCATGTTTCATCATGGTAACAATCTTTCAGAAAAAGTAATCAACAATTTCCTGGAGGAGATTCAAATTCTCCTAAATGGCAATATGCTTTCTGGTCTGGTATCACATTTGGGATACCTTTCACATAATCACATAAATGTGAATAATTCTGATTTTGTGTCATTTGAAATACTAGGGGTCTTCTAAAAGTTCTTGGCCTGACTCAGAGATGTTGTGAAGATGGCCAAATTACTATGATAGTTATTAAGTTTTCATCCTTTAGATCATGCACTATAAAGTTTCAGGTGCGTAAGTTTAGTCACTTGTTTGTGATGATTGTGTAAACAAACTAGTGTTAACATTTTCTATAAAATTTATTAAAATGAAATACGAGCAGTGATAAGTTACTTCGTTTTAAGCATTTAACCCCAATAGAAATACAAAAGGAATTAGATTCAATATTAAAGGGTTCTTCCCCTGCGTTTTCTACAGATAAAAATTGGCTGCTGAATTTAAGCATGGTTATACATATATTCAATATGATGAGCACTCAAGGCATCTCAAAACTGCTATGACCAGTGAGATTGTGACAAAAATTCACAATGCTGTACTCAATTATCGCCGACTGAAAGTTGATTGACATTGCAAGAACCTTAATAGCCCTTGTCCACTACATTTTACACAAAGTTTTGGTAAGAGAAAGTTTTCCGTTCGATGGTTGTCACTTTTGTTAACAATGGACCAAAAATGCATTTGAATGAACATTTTGCAAGAGTGTTTAGGCTTGTTTAAACACAATTCCAGTGAGTTTCTCTGATGTTTCATAACAGTAGATGAAACATCAGAGATGAAATAGCAGTCCAAACAATGGATGAAAGTGCATCAAAGAGAGCAAAAACAGCACTATCTGCATATTTATGGTATTCTGGAATTCTCATGGTGAGGTATACTTGTAGACTACCTCCAGAGGGGCTGAAACATCAACAGGGGGTATTATGCTTTACTACTGGACCAACTGAAGGATGCTATTCAAGCTAAACATGCACACTTTGCAAAAAAGAAAGTTCTGCTTCATCACAATAATGTGCCCTCAAACATCTGAGAATTGTGGCTGCAAAACCGCAAGGCCATTGCTTCCAAGTGGTTCCATATTTGCTGGATTTGGCTCCGCTCCAACAATTACCTAGTGTTTTTGAGAGTTCTGCCTGAAATACTGATTCCTCTCAATATCAGAAGTACACTGTGCTTTCAACATGATGGGGCACAACTCACTTTGGCACTGTCATCGATAGCTACATATGGATAATAATCACTGGATAGTCAGGATGGGCCTATTGCCTGGCAGGCATGTTTGCTTGATCTCCTGATCTTACTTGTGGGGACACATCAAGTCCCTTGTTTACAAAACTCCTGTTGATTCAATAGAAGATCTTGTAGCATGCATAGCTTGCACACCTGATGAAATCAGAGACTTGCGTAGCATCTTTGAGAGAGTTAGACATCGATGTGCACTTTGTCTGGAAGTGAATCATCGTGTGTTCCAGCATCTGCATTGAGATGAGAATAATGTACCTATGTTTCAAAATGTTAATTTAACACTTCATTAAGAGTTTATACATTACAGTTTGTTTATTTTGTTTCTGTTATTGTGTATTCTTGAGTCAAATTAATACTGCATTAATTATTATTAGCTTTATTTATTAATTTTCACATACCGAACAACCCAAACTTCTTCCTGTAAAATCAACCAAATAATGACTAACTTTATTACAATGTAGCCCTGGGTTTCCTTAATCAAAAGAGTTTAAAAATGATAATCTATCCTATCCCATAGTTTGTCAGTACAATTTTGGGACAGCTGGTAAAAATACAGACACAGATGAATGAACTTCCAACACTTCTGGGAATGAAAATATGAACCTTAAGTTCATCACACCTCCACCACAGCAAGACTATGTATCAAAGAAATATTTTGAATCATTCAGCAGTTGACACTTAGTTGAGATAACTGTGTAAAACATGTTCTAGATATTAACAAGTAAATAAAGCCACAAGAGTGTGTAGTTTGACTGAATAATACAATTTAATTATATGATTGGCTTCACTGTACCAGTTCCAATTTGCACTTCAAGTTAATTATTATAAAAATTGATTAAGTAGGTAGGTGTTTTTTTCTACATAAAATCTATTTAATTTATATTCAAAAAATGTTAAATTATATGTATTTATGTGTTAGTTATTAACCCTCAAGAATATGTTTTCTTCATTGTGGACATGATGCATTGAACATGTATTCATTCACTAGACTGTATTGCTTAACAAGTGATGTGAGCTTATAGGGAATAAAAGCATATACTAATTATTCCTTATTTACAGATTGTAATCACACATAACTTCAGATCACCAGGTACCTAGATACAAACCCTAGTTATAAGCTGAGTTTATTTCAAATAATTCACATCTCAAGATGAATATTTTTAAATAATTTGGAATGTTAAAACTTGAAAATTTAGAAGTAAAAAGTAGAAACATTAGAATAAAATGTAATATAAATAATTGACCATTGGTATAAATAGGCCCCATGTAAACCCATTTTCTATACCATTCAACTATGGTAAACATCTACTGAAAGGAAAAGGGTACTAATGAAAGATGTAATATTTAACTTAAAATTAAACTGACCCTACATATTTACTTTTGTAACCATTCTGTTCAGAGGAAAATGAATCAGGAATGGGTGAAAAAAGAATAAAATGGGAAACACCATCTTAAGGATACAGAATGCTAAGAAACATTATATGCATTACAATAATAAACAAGATGTTAGGACCTCAACCAAAAACTTTTAAAAATAACATAATTCTTCTTTTGCATAGTCACAGATTAAAGGAGAACATCATCAATATCATTCCATATTAATTACATAAAAGTTATTCAGCTGCATTAGTTACAACTAGGGGTAAAATATCATCTACTGATGATGTTGTTATTAAACAAATTAATTATGTATTTTGAAGAACAAAGCTTCTGCAAAGCATTGCAATAATCATAAAACAGTTTCTGCCTCTGCATTGTTAATCAGTTTATTTTGAGCATGACACTGGCAGGCAGGCTCAGTATTTGGTGGAAACTAAGATCTCTCTCATTTGCAGAACATCAAGTGATTCTATAATTAATTATATGTAAACTTATGCTTAAGAAATATATTTTCAATATTTATTACATCTGGAATGTAACTCAATGAAGCTCACATTCATAAGGTGTTGTGCGTTGAACTATTTGAAATAGCGTTCTTTCTAGCTTCAATTACTTAGTATATGTTCCATGAATCTTTGTCTACATTCTCAGCTGTTATATAACTGTTCAGTTGTTGATTGGAAATAAGCTAGTCGGTGACTCTGGTAAACTTAAATATTCAGCTTTCTTCTTTTGGGATGCCAAAATTTATTAAATATTACTCATACCTTTTATGTTAATTCTTTCCCAGATGTTTAATCCTTTTGGACTTTTGAACTATCTTAAGTAACTTTAAATTCTTCTCTATCTCATGATCTTCCTGCCACCACTGATTTTGCTATTTGCTTATAGCATACGATCAATGATGCTTTACCCACAGCACAGGGTTTTTCCTATGAAAAAACCACCATTTGTTTACTGTGCTGTGGAGAGGGTAGCAAGCTTGCTTGCTTATTTGTTGATCTTGCTTGACTGTCACAGTTGCAAAGCAGCTGTTTCTGGGTGTGTGGTGTGGTGTGGTGTGTTGTGTTGTTCGTTTCTTAATGCAATTGTATAGGTACATAACATGTATCATGCCTCATGTGTTTACAATGGCACAGCAAATTTTAAGTACAACTCATATGTGTTAACTCAGTGGTGAAAAAATGATAGGACCAATTTAAGTTGATTCTGTTACTTATGTGAATACTATACAAACCCCTTTTTTCAGAGAATTAGCTGACAGGGAGCATGATCATCAGGACTCTGGCACTGCTCACACTGCAAATAATTGCTTGAGAGCAATTCACAATGTGTTTCCAAAAGACAGAGTTATTAGTAGGGATTTGTAATCCCCTCAGTCCCCTGGTTTAACAGTCGGTGATTATTATCTCTAGGGTAAATTAAAAAATAAGACGAGCTCACACTATACAAGAACTAAAAGTAATATTCGTCAGGAAATTGTCCAGATTCTCAAAATGAATTACAGCAAATGATGAATAATTTTTAAAAGAGATACCAAAAATGTAAGGAGAATAAATGCAGGCAGTTTCAATTCCTTATTTGATAATTTAGTAAGCAATGAGCCTTTTAAATTGGTTTGTGCATTGTTGTATGGTTGTTTTGCTTTATTGTTTTACCCTCCTGCTAATCACTAAGACCTAGGGCCAGCTGACTAAATGGCTAATGAGCAGTGCACTCGCCCATAGGGAAAACACACTGGGAGAAAACAAAACTGATTACATGATATAAGCATAAGAACTCAAAGGTGATTAATTTTTAAAATTTACTGCTTAGCTTAATCAGTAATGCATTGTGTATCTCACAAAACTGTTTCATGTTCTGCAAACTGAGAGGCCTTTGTAATAGGCAAATACTGGCCATTGAAGCCTGGAAGCATATATATTTATAAGACCATGAGCATACTGCACTTTAAAGAAATATTAATTTACATTCATGCCAATTATTAATCTGTAATTGAAAAAAAAATGTTATGGAGAAAACACACAAAAAATATTATGCAAAAAAGGATTAAAATATACAACTGCAGTTACTTTATTTAGGAAATGGCAAAAATAAAATTAAATGACAGAAATATACTTACACTTCTTACTCCTGTGTAAGGTAGCATCTCAACTTCTTCTTCCACTCCCACTCTGAAAGTCAATATAAATTTTAATGATACAAAGGATGAAGACAAGAGTGCACAGATTATGAGAAAATAAAAATACATGCTAATCTGCTATACACTAATATTCAGTTAGGATTTGATCACTGTGAAATTTATACAAAATAACGATTATCAGAAAATATGAGGGTCACTCTGAGAGTTTTTAGCAGCAGCCACAAATACAAGAGCTATGCAATAAAAAATTATCATAATATTTTACAGACATAATTTCTCGCACTAAATTTTAACTTTTGAATAATTTGTTAACTTAATGCATAATGTACACATGGTTTCATTTCGTCACCTCTGGTTCCCATCTGTAAAAGGTGTGCCAGTTGAGACATGTTCAGTTTGACCTACTGTATAATGGAAGTGATGCACAACAAACAACACGCTGCTCTGGAATTCTGCTTTCTTTTAAACAAATCTTCAGTTGAGGCATATGGAAAGGTTTTTCTTCTACACAACACTGCTTAAAGATTATTTAAAATGTTGAAAGAGAAGAAACAATCAATTTCAAAGGTAGATGGACATGAAGTTCCAGGTTTTGCTCTAACAGAAGAAAACATTAACACTTCTGCTGTCATTGTGAAATAGGATCATTGAATTACATTAAGAACACTATCAGAAATTCTGAAAATTTCACTGGGTAACAGAATATAAACTTTAATAAAACTAGATTCCTATTAAAATATATATAATCAACCCACTAGCACATGAGGTATGTTTATGCACAGTGGGTTCCAGGATGGCTGATTCTGGAACAAAAGGTTTTCATGCAGCTGAAGAGCATATAAATAAATGTATCATAATACATAAATATGGACAATGAAAAATATTTTTCTTGGGAGAAAATTTTCATCTTGAAAAATAGAGGAAATTTAACGAATTTTGATGTCCCACCTATGGATGAACTCAGCAAGTTTCTATTCCAACTATGAGATGCCTCCACAGAAACAGCTAGGTATCCAGCCAACACCACTAACTAGTCGGCCAACAGCTGGTGAAGGGAGCAAGTGTCCCCAAAAACATGTTCTAATGTTGTATATGTAAGTAGAGTTAGTGTTAACATATTTAATAAATTCTAATAGGATATATAACCACTCCATCATCTACAGCTTCCTAAGTACAGTTTCACCTGTTTATACCAGCATAATTAAATGGTAAAGGAAATTTCAAGAGACTGGTTGTTTATGTATTGCCGAGCATTTGGAGCTGCCTGGCAAACCAGAAGAGAAGTTAGAAGAGGTTAGGGAGACTTTTATAAACAGTCCTATCAAGTCCTTGCAAAGAGTAGGCTGGGAGTTCAATATTCTGCATGCAAAATGATGTGGAAAATCCTTCATAAACATATACGAGTGAAGCCATATAGACTGCAGTGACTGATAATGCTCTATCATTCACAGGCTGGCCACTGAGGTCACCCGACTTGACCCCATGTACTTCTTCTTGTGGAGTTACGTGAAGGACAGGGTTACTAACCACCCATGCCCCAAGATCTCCACCAGGATCTGCAATGCCGTATCACAGTGCCATTGCCAGAGTAACTCCTGATTTGCTGAGTAACGTTTGGGATGAACTTGACTATAGGTTAGATGTGTGCCAAGTGACAAACAGAAAACACATCGAGTATTTGTAAGGTTAGATATCAAAATTTGGTGAGTTTATCTTTCATGTTGTGAAATTTCAGCACATTTGAATGTTTCGTTTAGAAAATATTGCTGAATGAAATGTTTCACAGACTATATATAGCATGTATGTTCTGTAAATTCTCTGTGTGTGCATTTACAAATAGAGTATGCTAGTGCCCTCTGCTGCCCATGTGCAGAACATTAATATCTGCTTGACAATTAAGTTAGTGCTAGAACTGACTCAGGAAACAAAACAAAACGTATTTGCCATTCATAGACACATAAATTTATAAGCATTTTTAATAAATATAATTTCGGCCACTGGAGAATAAATGTAGTAAATTGTTTGGATGCATTCTGAGAAATTAATAGTAAAAAATTTCTGCCACCAGTCCCAGAATGTTACTATCAAAATTTTGAATCATAATTTAGCTCATAAAACATGCTGAAATGTTTTTTATTCTGCCCAATTCATGCCTTGCACCTTCAAAACAAATTCCTATTGATCTCTGAAAATCCTATGCTTAGATTTGATTTAGAGTTTGGTAAAAAGACAGCATTGCATTAAAAAAAAAAAGAGAGGAGCTATTTAATGCCCTTATATTTAACTTATACACTGTTAATAAAGCATATGATAATAGTTTCCTGCTTATTAAAACCTCATCATCTACACTATTTCAAATGATTACCCTTTACATTCTGATAAACGTTACAAGTACTTACGGTATTTTGAACCACGTTAACAGCTGCATGGTGGCACCACCCTGCACTATCACAGTTACAATAACAATGAGAGAGGTTGTCGTTAGCATGGCCTGCCTTGCTTCCGACACCGTGTTTCGTATTGCAAGGGCAAAAGATACTGCACCTCGCAATCCTAGGGCAATATAGAACAACAAAGTTAAAAAGTGAAAATTCAATAAGGACCAAGTACAAGGGTTGCTAAAAAAAGGTATGAAATGCTTCAAATCTAGGAAATGTAGAGTTACTTGCATGAGCGCAGAGAAGGACGTGTTGAGCGAACACTCGCAAGTATAGGAAAGCGATGTGACGTGTTGTAGTTCTAAAGAGCAAGGAGTGGGCAGTTCAGCAGAAGAAAAGTCAAAAATATGGATAACGAAAAGGGCCTAAAAATGGAGGAAGTGAGGCTATGCTCAAGTCAATAACGGAAGGTATAAAGGAGATTAAAAGCAAGGAGAAAAGAATAGAAAATGGAGAAGAATATGGAAGATATAAATCAGAAGATAGGACAGCTTGAAGAAGAATTAGGAGAAGAGTAAGAGGATACATGAACAGAATAGTTAAAATGTAGAAATCGGCAGAAGAAAGCAGGAAGCTCAATGTAGTGATCTTTGGAGTGGAATAAAGAAGAGGGAAAAAGACATGGGAAGAAGTAGAAGTGATTGAAGGAATATTATTAGGCAACTAATTGGAGGGATGGGAAATCAGAAATTTCTGGAGAATTGGATGAAGGGGTAAGAGATTGAGGTTAATATTGACTAAATTGGCCACAATGAATATGAAATTGAAAGTATTATGCCAAATTGGGAGATTAAAAGGCCCAAGAATATTTATTGAAATGACTATGGAAAAAAAGAATGAGAAAAAAGAATGGGATTAATAAAAGATATGTAGAAAGTCAGATACAATGGAAGAAGAGCATTTAGTTATGGATGGTGCAGCAGCAAGGTCAAGGAACGGAAACTAGAGGGGAAGAGAGAAGAAAGGTGAATGACCTGCAGACAAGGAACTAGCGTCCAGCATGTTAAGGACATCACCGAGTGCGACTTCAGTGAAGTAGCTGATTGTGGTAATTGATATGGTGGGGAGAAGTGGAAGGGGGGAATTAGCTGGTCAGCAGATGGACTGGGAGTTAAGAGGTCAGAGTATGTGTCATTGTTCTTGGGGAATATTATCGAAACAGATGGCACCAAAAACTCAGGGACAGATAAAAGGATTACAAGAGCAAAGGCAAAATTAGAACGCTTTATATGAAAGAAATAGAAAATAAGTGGATTAGCAGAAAGGGGTAGAGAGTGAAAGTAGAATCTATTGCATACACAACCAGGGTGTCAAATGTATAGATCATAAAATAATAAGCACTCCAAGAATAGTTTTATAATTTGTAAAGTTAATGTAAGAGAATTATGTGGAAATAAAGCATTCGTTTCATCTAGGAAATGCACAATAATTCCAACTATTACATTTTTTCAAAGTATTCACAATCTCACTATGTGCTTTTTCGTTTTAATTACCACCAAGGGAAAAATATACAGTACACCCAAATTTTATGATTTTTGTATTTTAATTAAATATGACAATTACAAAGAGTTCTTTTTAGATGCTTTAATCACACAGGTGAAAAACTTCCATGTCCAACATTAACTGGGAAAGAAAAGGCAAAGCAAAGGAAAAATTGTCTTTAGTGTGATGGTATGAGTGTCATTCTTAAAGGTTTTGAGAATGGATGCAATAAATTTTAAAAAATTTAAATCTAATTTGTGCATCTTTACAAAGTATTTTCCATTGCAATGAATACGTTTTATACATTCATTTTGTAAATGCTGTATGACAATGCTTCTTTTGTTATAATGCAAATACATTCTTCACACATAGCTACTCCAGCTTCAGGTAATTCAAATGTTGGCCACGAATTTTTTTTATTTTGGGGAATAGAAAGAAGTCACATTGGGCCAGATATGAACTGTAGAAAGATTGGGGTAAATTTGACTCTTAACTCTAAAGAAAATTGTCGTTTCTAGTTCAGTGTGGGCAGAGACACATGGTGCAATAAAATTCCACATTCATTCTCGGTCCATTGAACACTTGAGGCAGACATTTGTGGTATACTATCTGGCAGTGGCATCTTTTGTCCATGTGGAATTGTCACAATATGACCACCAGCTGAAAAAAAGTAACAACATCTAGTCACACTTCTTGCTTGCCTCACTTTTGTTGAGGGTTCCTCTCCTGGGAAGACCCACAGATGTCTGTCCCTTAGTTTCTAGTCATACTGGTATATCCAGTTTTCTCATCTGTTATGATGTTAAATATGTATTTTTATCTCCCTGCATCAAATTTTTCAATCATTCCCTGGTATCAATGCACAAGTGCTATTTCTTGCTCATTTGTGAGATGGTGGGGGCTTTGGAGTGCATTCAGACTTGCATATGTTGCTATGTAAACTTAAATCTAAAGCTATGAAAATGTTACTTGATAGTCAAAGCTCCTTGTTGTCCATTCTCAAAACTTTTAGCATGACTCTGGTATATCAAGCTTCTATCTCACTTATTTCTTCTGTTATAACATTTTAAAATCTTAAAGTTCTGTTGCAGAAACACTGTATTAAAGCACACAGATCAAATTTTAGTAGGCTTTTTACCATAAATTACAGTAAAAATTAATCAGCAATAACATCATTAGATAGATGATCCAATGATAGGTTAATCAAGAGGTTAACAATTGAGGTTCTACCGTAAACTTTCCTCATAGTCACCATAAAAATGTTAAATGGGAGTTTTACTGTAAAAGAAGTGTGTGAAAATAAATTCACTTTACATAGTAAAAACTGATTAATCTAATTTATGGCAGATCTGCCTCAAGTAGCAAAGGAAATTGCAAAATTAACATACTTGAGAATACAATTTAAAACTCTTAAGAGTAGATATATGCTATATATTACCTGCAAAGAACAGCATGTGCTGAAAATTAAGTGGGATCTTGGGCTTCCGCCCCAAATTCAAAAGGAATGACAGAGGATAGATATTGATTGCACGGCCCACCATCGCACAAACCTGGAAATGTATTTAAGGAAGTGTATAACAAGAATAAAACACAGCTCAAATTAAAATAAAGGTTGAACATCCTAATCCAAAATCTGTGCATGTGTTTATGTGTGTTCTAATGCCAATTTACATGCCTCATCTAGGACAAAAGGGTGGCAAAAGGCAGCAACATAGTCCATTTTGTAATGTGCACAGCAATAAATGGTAAGAATGCATTACGCTGATTGATGATGGTGAGCTGTTGCTGGAGTAATGATGGAATGAGTGACAGGGGAAACCAGAGTACCCGGAGAAAAGCTGCCCAGGAGCCACTTCATCAACCATAAATCCCACTTACAGCTGCTGGTATCAAACCCATGCTGCCTCAGAGGGAGGTGAGCATCTAACCACTCAGCTACACCACCACCTAATTAAAATCTTTCAAATGTCAAATTTACAGAGATGAAGCATCCATTAAGGATGTAAGACTGAGCCTATCCAAAATGAGTGTGCTGGCTTGTAACCAGCAATGATCCAATGAAATATGACAGTTTTCATAATCTTCTTGTGGTACACTCATATAGAATTAAATAAAAATACCTTTTCAAGGAACAAGTAGCAGAATGTAATTTATTAATCTGAACTCATTTGTTAAAAATCACATTTTTAAATGGGCTCTATGACAATGAACACCTTTGTGTAATCAACTCTGGAAGTTCACCATAACTTGCTACAACTTGCTAATTTTAAAAGTTATGTTTTATTTTAACCGAATGATGGTCCATGGCCTGTCGCAGTACACTTTACTTTTCAAGTATCCCCATAAAAAGTAGTCTGCTGCTGTCAAATCTGGAGATTGTGCTGGCCAGGCAACATCAGCAAATAAAAATATATGCAGAGTGTTTATTGTTTCATGAGCAGTCTGAGCCGTGGTACCATCCTTCTGGAACCAAAACTCAGTTTCATCATTATCCATTTTAAAGTCTAGTACTAAATTCTACACTTAATCTTCTCTAAATGCTGGAGATGGAATTCGATTCAATAAATTGTAACAGCACATATATTTTTGAATTGTTAATTATCCATACTGTTATTACTAAATAGATAGAATAAATTATATGTTTGGAAATTTACATAGCAACCAATACCTAAATGTAATGCAAAATCTATAGAAACTGCAGCACTCTGAAAACAATTATATTTCATTGGGTTACTTGTGAGTTTTATAAAATAAGTTCAGATAAATAAATTGCATTGTACTGCTTATTCCTTGAAAAAGTATTTTCATTTAATTCCATAGAGTGTCCAACAAGAAGATTCTGGAAACCTTCAATTCCATTAGGCAACTCTACATTTCTTAATTAGTTAGTGAGTTGATTTAATATTCTTATGCTCCACTTACCTTTGAATTATAATAGATGTTTCATAGTTCAGCATGAGTTGTCTGCCAGATTTGTTGTTAGTTGGATGGATTTGGAATAGCTCTTATGGACATTTTAAGAAGTTTTGGATTAATTTGTCTTCTGTTGGGATCTCGAAGTTCATAATCTTGTTTTCATATTTTTTTATAAATTTTTTTTTCCCATATTCCCAGTTCCAATGTCCATTTATGAATTTCAATAATTTGACTTCCATATCTATATCATATTTATCTCTCCAAAAGTGATGTGCAGCTGCCGATTTATTTATCTGATTGTACCTGATGTTTCTCCAGTGTTCCTTTAGCCTAATTTCAATGGGTTTTTTCTTTGCAAGAAATTTACTTATCATCCTTGTGCCACCCAAAATTCTAGAAAATACTCAGAGAGTTTATAAAAAAATATGAATATAAAGTTATGAACTTCGCCATCCCAACAGAAAACAAATTAATCAAAAAGTTCATAAAATGTCCACGAGAGCTACACCAAGTCCATCTAACCAACAACAAATCTGGCAGTTGACTCACAGTGCTGATGCAGGCAAAAGCCCGTGAAACATGGTTCTGTATAACAACGGTATGTGGAGCATAAGAGTATTAAACGGCTCACTAGCTAATTAAATATATATTAGTTGTTTCACTGTATTAGTTCCAACATGAAATTAATTTTAAATTTAACCGTACATATGTTGATTTTATTCACAAATTGAATTGCTTTCTAATTTGAACTAGTGCATAGATAGCTGATTACCAACAATATGGTCATAAGCTCAGCATGTCAACTGTCTGAGAAAGATTTTATCAAAGTTTTTCCTTACCTTGAGAAGATGAATGCTAGACAGCTTTAAGGCACCAAAGACTCCAAGCTTATTTGCACCATCATTAATTCATTTTGTTTAATTCATCCTTACAGAAGGAACTTGCTTTTAGAGGACTTGAGAAAGGTTACCATGGTAAACAAATTCTTATCCTTTTGGATAGTCAAAAGTACTTTAAAACTATTCTCCTCCCAGGTTACAACTAAACATTGGGAATGCCTAAATGCCCCAGTATCTTGCAACAGGCTTCAAGCCATTTAAGGAAATGAAAAACAGGAAATGAGTTGTAAAACATCTATGTTGGCCCTCAACTTGTGGTTGAAATCAGCAAATGTACTGCCAAAACGAAAGAAAAATCATGGGTAAGAGTAAAACATCTACTTAGGCAAACCTATCCTGGACAAAGACAAGCTAGGAAATTAGTTCTAGGTCCAAGTAACAATTTTTCCTTACATCCTCAAACTGGGTAGAGACTTCAGGAAACATCTATGAATCTAAAGAGATGAGCAAATCTTATAAGTTGATGTGCCAGAAGTTGCCAAAATTCTACTAACCCCCCCTCCGTTATCTTATATCTATCAGCATCTATTAGCTTATCACATCTACAATTTCTCTCTCATCTTTTCCACATTCTCTTCAGTCATAATAGGAGGCTACTTTACTGCTGAGGACACAAATAACCTATAATTATATATTTTGCATGACAGTGGTATGCTGAATACCCTTGGTGTCTATTTATTTAGTCTGAAAGTTTTGTTGAACGTCCATGGCACTCTTGCTATAAAATTGTAACACACTGAAAGCTTTCTTGGTGCCAGATGTCACTCTCTTTGCAACTAATACCAACTGCAAAACAATTTATAGAACTATGTGCTTGACGGTAAATATGTACAAAATTGGTGAGTTCCTGTTCAGAATGGTATATATACAAGAGTGATATCACTTGTGTTTGTGTAATTATGCTGAAAATTTGAAAGTGTCACCAAACTGTATGTAAATACTGTATTTAGATGTGAAAGTTAATTAATGTTTATTATGTCATCACTGGTGTTGCTAGGCAATTCTATTGATATGCTTGCCATAAAGAGTCAATTATGAAGACTTTTAATTGCTATGACAGTGTGTTTATAATGTTAGAATTGCAGAACAACTTTTTAATGAATTTAATTAAAAAATGTAAAAGGATACAAATCCAGCCAAAATGAAGACTGGATCAAATCGATGTTTAGGGAATGTGAACATCGACACTCCAATGTAGGAAAAGATGAAGTTCTCAGCTAAAAAGTTGAGCAACTCAAAGAGTTTCTTGGTTCGCGTCCTTGAATCATTTGAGAGGTTGTTGTATGTATAGTGTGCCTGACATATACCACAGAACAGCACAGCAACTACACCTGAAACAATGTTGTTTACATTTAGTTAAACTAATTGATAAAATATTTCATAAACTTATGACCAGAGTAAAGAAGTTCATGCTTTTATTTTGATTAAAATAGACAGGCAAGAAGGCACTTAAAATACTGAAAATACACAGTAATATAATTAAAATAGGCATTTATAAAAAGTGAAAACAAAGAGTAATATCACTCATTATAACCAAAATAGTTATTTAAGATACTTAATAAATTTTATCACATAATTAATTAAATTACTTAAGCATACTTTTCTTGGTCACAAGCACCAAGATTTTTTTCAAGGATCAGCCAGCTGTCATACTGTCACAAGCTGCCACTTGTCAGAAAGAACATTTTTCATCATGGAAAAAGAATGTTCTACTTCCACTGAAGGGATTGCAGCATATTTAAAACAAGCTATTGCATAAGGAATCAAACCAATTACAACAGAATATTCAGCTTTCAGGATATCATGCAAATGTTGATCAAGACAAAGTAAAATAGTTTTGGATAGTCCTGGCATATGAGCAAAAGATGTGAGTTTCTGGTACAGTTCATTTTCCATTTATGCATTTATAGGGGAATCAGGTTAGTATCTCTCTTGCTTCCATACTGAACATATTGTAGGGATGGTTCATTGTATAGCTGTACCTCTCTCATCTTTCTCGCTTGCTATTGTTTGTTACATTTCTGCAGCTGAGAAGTCACCCCACCACAAATTCCTTAGAATTGTCTTCTGCAGATTAATACAAGGTAATTTGCCAGGATTTTTCAAAAAGTACTTCCTTCATCCTATTTTCCTGGTATTCGTATGCCTGAGGTAATCATGTGTTCCTTTCACTAATGAAGATTTTACTATTTAAAGAGCTTAAGCGAATAGGTTGAGGAGAAAATTTTTGCTGCTTGAAAAGTAATAAATGTATAATAAGGTTTGCAATAGATATTTTTGTGAGGTGGATGTGTTATTTAATTTTTATAACCTTTTCACTTCGATATATTGAAGTTCCTTATGTGCTTTTTAAAATGTGAAAATAATTGAAAAATCCATAACCGCCCAAAAGAGGGGAAAAAAAAAAATAAATAAATAAAAAAGGTTATAAACTTAAAATAAACAACAGAAGCCAAAATAGGCCAAAAAAAAAATGGTCCTACTCAACTTGTTCATTTTTATCTGATTCTTAAATTCTTAAATATATATTTAATATCCACCCTGATACAAAGGCATTTTGCCTAACTTCTGGGCTCTGCTTATAATCTTCTAAAAACATAAAACAAAAGCTCTCTGTAAATGATTAATTACAGTTTTAGGTTCTAATTTTCGTGAATTTTATCATAATTTTTTGGTCATGAATAGAATATGAGGGCTGGAAAGAAAGTAATGGCAACTTATTCATAAATGGTAAACCTAGAATCTAAATAATTTTACATTCCTTCCCTGCCACATTTATCACTTACAATTACACTTCTGGAGAACATTGGACATCTGTAACTAAGTCACTGGCCATCAACGACCCACCTCCAGCAGTGATTGAATCAAATCAATGTGCTTCAAGGACAATACAACCTAAATGTTGTGCATACCATCATTGTCAAAAGTCTGACATCTCAAGGACCACTGTTCGATATGATAAAGTTCATTGCCTTAGGCTTCTTGTAGACCTGCATGACATTCCCTCATGTTCCTAACATGAGCCCCGGAATTTTAATACATCCACACTGCTCACTTTTAGAAAACATTACTTTAAGGTGGTTCAAATTTATAGCATTCTCAATAGCTTCATATTCATCCATCTACAGATAGTTTGCTACTGATGCTGAGTATGATGAACAGCTGTGCCCTTCCTATAGACAAGCTGAAAACAACACCCTCACATTTTCATTAAGAGCATGATGACAGTGTTGCCACTATTTTCTTTCCAGCCTCGTAAAAACCCTACTAAAAATGTATTACCTACTTTTCAAAAATTTGCTGTACAGTAAAATCTGGCATATTCCAGCAACTTTGGGACAAATCAAGTAGTGGATAACTATAAAATATTTCAATGTTATGTAAAGACATATTATGCTAACATTTTTTCCATAAAGAAAATTAGTATTTTGCATGTGGATTTTAAAAATGCAATTTTGAAATATAAGCTTTATTTCCAGTACTTAACATTGTACATTCATCTGTTAGTTGTAATTTATTTATTTACATATATAGATATTTCCCTGAAATAAAAGTGTTGCTCATGTATATTAGGCTTTGATCCTTTCACTGATACCTGGAAAGAAATGTGATATACCAATAGAAAACAGAAGAACAAATCTACAAGCTGTCTACCTGACAACAATATATGAGAAACATTCTAAAAGTTCTTGGCCTGCCCAAGAAAATGCAAGATTCAAGAGATATTTTTCTTTGTTTTTCAACACAGTTACCATGTAATTCAATACATTTAGTCCAACAACTTTCCAACATTTTAATACCATCAGTAAAATATGACTTGTCCAACCGTGAAAAATTCTGCCTTAGCTTCAACCTTATCATTTAATAAGAATCTTAGTCCATCCAGTCATTCTTCAGGTTTGGGAATATAAAATAATAACTGGGAGCCAAATCCAGCAAATATGGCAGATATGTAAGCACTTAGAAGTGAAGGTCATGCAGTTTTGTGGCAACAATCCCACACATATGTGAAGGCACATTACTATGATGAAAGAAAACTTTCTTTTTCATAAGATGTGGAGATTTAGCCTGAATAGCATCCTTCAGTTGGCCCAGTATTGAAGCATAATATTTCTTGGTGATGGTTCTGCTCTTCTCCTTGATAATCCCAGAAAACCATAGCCATGACTTTTCCTGCAGAGGATGTTTTTGCTTTCTTTGGTGCATTAAACCTGTCACAACCCACTGTATGGGGCTGCTCCTTTATTGCTGGCATATAGTAATGAATCCATGTTTTCATCTGCTGTTGTGAAACATTAGAGAAACTCACTGGAATTGCATTTTACAATTCTAAACACTCCTAAGAAGTATTCATTCTAATGCATTTTTGGTCCATTGTTAACAAATGCAGCATAATCAAGCAGAAAGCTTTCTCATACGCAAAACTTCATGTAAATTGTAGGGAACATGGCCTATTAAGGTGTTTGCAATGTCAGCCAACTGACACACCTTTAATAGGCAACCATTGAGCACACATTGTGCATTTTTGTCTAAATCTTGTCAGTTGTAGCAATTCTGGGATGCCTGAGCACTCATTATCTTGAATGGATGCACAACCATGCTTAAATTCAGAGGCCCACTTAATAACTGTTGAAAAAGAAGGCGGAATCTAACCCCTTTTGTATTTATGTGGGGTTTAAACCCTTCAAAACAAAGTACTTTATCACAGCTTGTATTTCAGTTTTATCCATTTTGTAGAAAATGTTAATACAAGTTTGTTTACATGATCGTTACAAACAAGTAACTGCACTTATACATCTAAAACTTTACAGTGCATCATCTAAAGGATGATACTTAAACTATCATAGTATTTGGCCATTTTCACAACATTTCTGAATCCAGCAAAGAAACTTTAGCACAAACCTTATATATATATATATATATATATATATATATATATATATATATATATATATACTGAGAAATGTTGTGTTTCTTCTTTTGAAAATCAGACTATAAGTAAAGAACACAGTCAATTTGAAACTACAATTGAACAATGTGCTTACCTGTCAGCTCTGATGCCTCTGCTATAAGAAAAGTGCTATAAGACATCAGAACGAACAATGCAGACTCCAGGAGGGGAAAGTCACGTACATGTGTGAACTTTGTCAGGTGGAAATAAGTTAAGAATAACAACGTTTAAAAAATTAAACATAAAAATATTTATACCCTTCTTATTCTTTTATCTAAAAAGTTTTCAGAAACAACACGAACAACAGGCAGGCTATAAATTAATAAAGTGACTACAAGATTTTTGTGCCATCAGAACACATCTGCCCCATCTGCATGCATTGTTGGCTGGTCATTCTTGCATCGAGTCTTTTGCAGAAATTGGTCTCATTAATTGGTTTGATAGAGACTGACATTGTGTTAAAGAGGATTAACATTTACTTTAGTATATAGGGGCTTCGAGAATGTCATTATTGAGGATTTTGCATCTTTGCAGCTGACTGTGCCTTATGCATCTTGCACTAATCACGCATCAAATTCAATTTTCCTATCATAAAGAGGGGTTTCTTGTAACAATTAGGGTTTTCAGAACACCAATAGCAAATGTTGTGAGTGTTTGTTTACAGGACCATTTTGGTGGTACCACAACTTGCCTGAAAAGAGCACAAGTTGTGAGTCAATTAACCCTTCAATTACCAATAAAAGAAACCATTCACAATTGACACATGTACTATGAATCACCTTATCGTAGACTTGGACACGTGTACACTTGTAAGGTTTGAGTTTGAACTATTTTGTTGCTGTATATGCAGAATACATTATACTAATTTTGGTAATCATTTTGTTAATGAACATTTGATATGTGCACCAATTTCACTTAATTTGTCTTCTGCTAAAACTGTACTATGAAAATAGGAAAAACTTCATCAATGTTGATGTTCCACCCACAGATGAACTTACAAGTTCCTTCTCAAACTATCACAGACCTCCAGAAGCACAGAAGCACCTTGGGATCCAGCCACCAAATCCAGTTGGCCAACAGCTGATGGGAGCAATTGATTCCGAAACATGCCCTAATGTTGTATAAGTGGAGTTAGTGTGAACATATTTAATACATTCTAATAGGATATATTACCACTCCATTATCCATAGCTTCCTAGTTACAAATTAATTAATATGGGAAAGGATTTACATTAGAAAACACAATCAAAACCTAAAGAATTTTGACATCACAGAAGCAGACAGCTCTTTATTCAGATTTATCAAAGACCACCAGAGTTAGCCCAGACACCTATTAACCCAAATTCAAAGAATGATCCAACAGTCACTTAAGAACTGAGAATATGGACGAAGTTCCATGAAACATGTCCTGAGTAAATCTCCAGTAAGTGAAACCAGAAAGAGCATATTTCAATAGTTTTGACTCAAAAGAAATTGTATTAAAATATGCTTTAATTACTCAACTAAAAGTTTTGTTTAAGTATTTATGCCATATCTATTATAACTAAATAAAATAAAAACCATATCTATTTATGATTCCTAATGCATAGCATTAATTAATATTAAGTCTAGTATTTAATGCTGTATAATAAAGGATATCAAAGCTGTGATACATCCCATTACTGCTCCTAGCAGTAAAGACAGTGTGAATATACCAAAGAAATCTCCCAATGCCCTGAAGAAAGCTTGGGTTTCAAAGCCTCCAGATCCTGACTGGTACCTTTCACCATAGTTTTGTATTGACCTGAGAACAAAAACATTGCAAATTAATATGTTACAGATGTACAGGCTACTATAATATTTATCACTAACATCCTATGTCAATGCCAACATTTTTTGAAAATGCATTAGTGATTATAAAGCATGAAGGATTTTTATGCTAAATACTGACAAATCCTCAAGACCCATAAATTACTTTAATTTCATAGTTTGGGTTCAAGAAAACTTTAACTAAAAATTTCTCTATTGTAGTTTGACCCACTAATTAACGGGTCATTGAAAACGTCCTTCACATCTTGCTGATACTCATTGCCCAAGAAACATTGGTATTTCTACATTTAACCTAACTTTTAACCTTAATTACAGTTTTTGAAAATAAATTAAAATGAGTGAATTTTTGTATTCAAGAAAATAGTAAACATTTTCAACATATTCTTTAAACAGGTGAGTATCATATTATTTATCTACATTACCTTTCATGATATGAACATGTGAAACTAAAAGATTTCTTAACTAGCTGAACATTATAACCAAATCTCACCAGTGCTGTCACCTGAATTTCTGTCCCTAAGGGGAAGTTTGGTTACATGGAGATGCTGACCAACTTCTTGATGACCTGTTATTTGAATATGTGCACTTATTATATGTTTTTAAGGTCACAGTGATATAAACTAATAGTGAAAAAATAATAGTGTTGGATGTTTTCAATAAACTGATGACCTGCTATTCATATGAAAATAGCTCTGGCATGAAAGGCTGAACTAGTGTGTAGTGATAAAAATGTGTTTGTTCACGTTAAGTTTGATTTTTACATTGGATGCACTTTATGTAGTTAGAAAAACAGAATAATACAGTACTAGAGTGGCTTACTCAGTTCCCATATCCAAATTTGATCAAGCATCTGTGGGATATCCTTAAACACAGCATTATGGTCGGTCAGTTATTTATGCATATCCATCACTGACAGAATATTGAACAAAATGAAATCATTCATCACATTTCTTCAATACCAAGGAGTGAAGTTGTACTTAATTTTTATTTTATTTATTTATTGAAATGCTTAGACAAAATAAATACAAGAGGTCTTCACCTATTTGGCTCTGGCCATTCTTAGGATAACCCCCATAAAGTGCTACAATAAGTTTCTTTACTTAATTTTAAATTAAACATGTTATTAAATTTAAAATTAAATTTGTGTCAGAACTAATACAGTGAAGCAACTAATATATTCTTATAATAAGTGGAGCATAAGAGTATTATATCAACTCACTAGCCAATTAAGAATATAAACATATTATTATTTCAATTCCTGGAACAATACAAATAAAACAATAATAACATAATTAGAGTACCCCATGTGTAACATTCATGATCCTTGTTAAACTCTGCTTTCACATCAGAGGGTTCTCTTTCTATTCTTTTCCTTATTTCTTTTCCCCATTATTGCTCTCTTTTAAGCTCCTACACTGTTTCAATTCTTCTTGAGTTCATTAATCACTAATTAACAAGTAAGCTTTACATATTTAAATGTAAATTGTAACGTGCACAGTGAAGCTAATCATATTAATTGATATCATTGTATGATTCAGTTCAACTACACACTCTAAAAAGTAAGTGAAGCTTTAAGAGTGTGTAGCTCAACTGAATCATACAATGATATCAATTAACCTTTACATATTCCACTTTACTTGTATTTAAAACAGCATTTGCTGATTAATTTTATAACCCTAAATCTATTATATGAATACCAACAATTTTAAAACTAATTTAACAAATTACCCAACACACATTTGATCCACATCCACTTATTTTTAAGTCTATATAAATAATCCTCTAAATTCTTCATTTAAAATAGATGCCCCAAAATATAACAGATCTGAATGGTTACACACATCAGATCAAACAGCGTAATAATCTAACAGAATACAATTTAGTTATTTTCATTTTAATTCTTATTTCTCTCTACTGATCATCTCCATTTCATCTTTATCTTTCATAAAAACACTCCTAACTTAGATAGCTGAGTTTGATCTTCAAAAATCTTTCTTACTACAACTTCTTTATTCCTCAATAACCATTTCTTGCTTATCAAGCCTACCTTCCTCATATTCGTTCCTTTGCAATGAAAAATAATATGTACATCTTCATTTTCCCTGCAGTTAGGGCATCCACTCTCTCTTAATTTCCAAACACCTAATCAAAATCAAGCTATCTGTTCCCTTTCATTCTTCCTACAAATTAAGGTATACTTTTCTTTATCTGATCCATTTTTAATATTCTTGTATCATGTCAAGAAACTTTTCTCTCTTAACTGGAGAATAAAATTTGCCTATCCAATACTTAATGCAAGATGCCGTGATACAAATCACAAGCATAATGATAAATTTGGATAAAAAGGAATTTTTACATATTTTTGAAGTTGTGTATCTTTAAAATTAGAAAATTGTGTTACTTTAATTAAAAGGGGTTGAATTTTACTTTTATGGACTATTGAGTTGTATTATCAATGTAAGTATTGTTAATTTGGTTACACTATTTGCATGATGAGATTCCATTAATTATTAGACAATTTAAGAAAAATGCTGTGTTCCTTAGATACATTTGATGCATATATTAGGTCCTGTGTAAGTGATATATCTCATTTTAAGACTGAAACAAAATAAATACTCAGGCAGAACGTTACATGCTGGCCAGATGCAGCCATAAGATTAAGCATACTTACCCACTTAAGACAAGAGCCACGGCATCATTTAATACACTCTCCCCAAACACAAGGGCATATAAATTGACATCAACATGAAGGTCAGTAAATATGGCTAAGATTGTTAGAGGATCCGTTGAAGATATCAGAGCTCCAAAATACAAGGTGTCCAGAAAAGTAAAGCTGGACTTTAATGGCATCAATTGTATGCAACCATACATTATGGCCCTGCAAATAAAAGCTTGTAGATTAAGATTCATTTTAAAATAAATACAAAATATTTATAAAATAAACATCTAAATCCTTTAAGTTTTTGTGCTGTTCTATTGAGCCATTTAATTTGATGATCAACACAGCAGTAGGATCTTTAATAGCAGATAAACCATCCCTCATGGATAACCAGGCTACACTAGAGTTTGAATAGGCAAGTGGTAAAAACACAAGAGTCGGTGTTAAAAGCCTAAAACTGATTTTATGTTTTCAAAATGGCTTTAGTTTTCATTATAGTCTCCCAGCAGTACAATACATTTTGATCCTTCACGATAAAACTGTTTCCCTCTAGGTTGGCAAAATAAGCATACAAGGCAGCTTTGACTTCCTTTCCCCAAGAAAGATTTGTGCTTAGAAAATACATGGAACTCAGAGGGAGGCAAATCCAGTGAATAAGGTGGGTGTGGAAGCAATACATACTTTAAATAATTCATTTTAGCCATTGCAGTATCTCCAGTGTGTGGATGTGCATTATCCTGGTGAAAAATTATGTTCCTATGCGCTAAACCTGGCCTCTTTTATTGGATATTCTGGTGTAATCTTTCTAGAAGGTATGTGTAATATTCACCATTCATAGTTTCCCTTTTTTGGAAGATAATCAATCATCAAATCTCTTTTGCATCCATGAAAACTAATGCAATACTTTGCAAGCTGACTTTACTTCTATTGCTTTCTTTGAAACTGGACAACTGCATTCAGTCACTGTGTCAATTGCTGTTTTCTCTCTGAGGTGTAGCAAGGGAATGATTTAAAAAGTTTGGTAAAAATGCAAGTAAAAATTATTTTAGTAACATACTTTATTTATTAACATAGGCTCCATCGGCGCCCGTATACTTGGTCCAGTGAGTTTCCAATTATTTTACCCATTCGGAAAAATAGCACCTACCAAACTCTGCAAAATACTTGACGGCGATGATCACTTCCCCATTTTATAATGTTTTTCTCCCACCAAACCAAATTTCCAAGTTCCAAAATAGGAAAAAAACAATTTGGGGTTAAATTTGGAGAATAGGGTGGAGACGAGAAATCATTTCGAAGCCTAATTCATGAACTTTAGCCATTATGACTACTGCTGTGTGGACTGGAGCATTTTCCTGATGAAAGAACACTTTTTTATGTACTCTTGGTCGTTTTTCATTCAATGCATGTTCCAAATGATCCAACAATAAAACATTATGATCCCTTGTTATAGGTCTACATTTTTCCAAGTAACCTATTAGGATTTTACCCTGGAAATCCCAAAATACACTGGCTACCACCTTTTCAGTCGACAAAACAGTCGAGTTGGTGCATGAAATCCTGCGGATTGCAATTAAACAGTACCAGACACTGTGTTGAAATGTTCTTCCGCATGCGTTTTTGATCAACAGTGAGCAATCGCGCGGTACTCACCGTGCACACCACTTTATCATTCTCAGCTATCTTGAGCTCTTTCACTAGGGGGTTTGCATTAGTATCGTAGTTTTCTTTTTCTTCCTCTCCCCTCCTTTTCCCAATGATTTCCTTTGACGATGCAAAGCCCGCATGAGCTTCATCTAACTCTGCTTTGATCTGTTTCACAGTACAGCCATTAAATGGAAATGTTTAATAACAGTACAAAACTGGGTTTTTATATGTACTCATCGCTTCAGATAGCTGTCAACGATAAATTGAACATTACATTTGGCTAAAATTTTGTCTAAAACCATTACACGAATTACTCTTACTAACAAAGATGCCGTTTAACAGAATTTCCCACCATTTCAGGAAATAAGCACTTATCAAACAACCCATGTAATTAGCCCAAATTTCATCGTGATGACGAATCGACAATGAAAAAAATCTATTGGATTATTTATTTTATTTATTAAAATTTTAAATATTTTTCAACGGACTAGACACTGCTGGGTAGCATGCACTCAAAGCCATTTTTGATCAGATGTAAGCAGCTGCGACACATATTTTCCTACTTCATCAGTTTAAATATTGTGCACTCTTTACTTTGAGATGTTTACCGAGTCTTCTACCTGCTGCCAGCACTATATCATGGATTTCTTCTATAGTAACACTTCTTGGGCGTACAGGGTAGCTTGTCCAGCCATGTCGCATATGATGGAGCACTTTTCTCCAATATACTTTTCATCTCTTCAAAATTTTATACACCCTTCATGCCTATTAAATAAAAAGTAATAGTAACAGAGCGATGTTCAATAATGTCCATTTTTAAATATACAGGAAAAAGTTTCCTTCTAACAATAACCGACAAAAAATTAATTAAAATTATATGCCATATTTTCAGTGATGCCAAACTAAAAGATGGAAGTTTCAAACTGTGGAAAAAACAAATAAATGTTAACATTTCACTACCCCGTGTGCGAAGATTAATTAGCGTCGCGCCCAGGTGCATTAATTAAACACAATATTTGCCATTTAGTGTTCTTAGTAGACTTTAAGACTTGACTCGTGTTCTTCAAACGATTCAATGCCAAGGTAGCAGTTCGGTAAACACTACCCGCCACGAGTCGCTTAGATGGCTGGCCTTGAGTGATGGTTTATCCGCCGCCACGTCATCAAATTATTGGATGACCCGATATACGCTAAATACACTACTAAGTATTACATGGCAGGCTATATGAAATATGGCAATTAGCTTCACAAAAAGAGGCAGGTACTTACCCAACCACAAAAGACGATATAGTTGTACCTATTAAAGCATACGTCAAGATTGCTCCTAAGTTGCGAAAAAAGTATTTCTGAAAGAAAACAATGAACACTTTAATGATAAACACAAAACCATTCTGTCAAAATACATGCAAAACAAAAAATGTCTTTTTAACATTTAAAATTTAATGACTTATCTATAATTTAAGAAATAAATAATGTATATAAATAAAAGTGTTACCTAATACAGAACTTTAAATATGAACCTTCACCGCCTAAGCGATGTTTAATATCTGGGCTGTTGGGTGTGTCTTAGCCAGCAGCGCCCATTCAATTCAAGGCATGAAACGGCCGACAAATTTTGCTCAGAGGCCTCTTCTCTCAGGCTTGAGGTACTTTTTCGTGCCGTAAATGTGCGACACGGGACCCACGACTTTACTTCCCTTCCAAAGGAAGCCATACTTAAGATTTTACGCCCGAAAAAATCCATCGATCCTGGCCGGGTTCGAACCCGCGATCTTGGGCTTAGAAGGCAAGTATTGTTACCACTGCACCACCAGAACCGACTATGTGTTGAGATTCTATAGTACTTTTCATGATACTCTGTGTGTAGTGTGTGGCATTTTACGATGGATCCAAGATTAGAACAGAGAGTGTGCATCAAATTCTGTGCAAATCTCTGGAAAAATGCTACGGAGACCCTCGCAATGATTCAACAAGTATTTAGGGGACAAAGCATGAGCCGTACACGTGTGTTTGAGCGGCATGCTCTGTTCAGGGCCAGTCGTACAGCTATTGAAGACGATGCTCACTACGGTAGGCTCGTCAACTGCACAACGCCTGACAATGATGCCAAAGTTCAACACTTCGTTCGTGAGGATCGACGTTGAACCATTGAACACCAACCGCTGGTTGGTCCGGGGCGAGCGGTAATCGGTCGGCTGGTGGGAGAAGCCTCGCCTCGCCTCGCCTCGCCTCGCCTCTCCTGTGCTGCTGCTCTCTTGTGATAGGCTCGCTATGTTTTCATGTGTTGTGTGCTGTACTTCGTTTTCAATTGCCGGATACCAGAACAAGGATTAGCTTTTTCTGCTCAATCCATCCACCTTAAAACCAAACCAGCAATTTCACCCTACAACCCCCATTCCGTCTCTGCGGTAAAACCCAACACAGGATAGGGACGCAGCAACTAAACACAGGCTGAGCACTGACCTCAGCCTGCCAGATTACTTCGGACTTCGGACCAGTTGCTGTTTAGTTTGAGAGCCCGGAAGAAAATTGTAGTTACATCTATGACTCCGGCTGTGAAATCTCATGTTCTCTCATGACTTCTGTGTACCATTTTGCAGAAACAGTTCACATATTTCGAGCACAATGGTTGCCACGTGACAACTTTGAGGAAGAGACAACCATTTTCTTTCTCACACTTCAGGAAAAACCCAAATGGAGGACTGACATAACCACCCGCAACAATATCTGAAACACAGCAAGACATTCCACAGTTAAATCTTTGCAGTATTGCACCCTATGCAGTTTCTCTGCTTTAGACAAACTATGGGGCATCCATTTTATTTTTATTTATTTAATATTTTTAAGGTTCTAATGAAGGATAATTGAAACATTCGTCGAATTAATTGCTAATGTCAGCTCAATGTCCTTAGTCTTGGATCTCCCTGATCATTATTTCCACAGAGGCGAAGTTCTTCTGTTAGTCTGCCACTCTTTAAGAGATTGTCCCTTCCCATCCGGCCCTTTAATTCTCCAAACCAGCGGAACACAGTAGCACGCGAAGGAGGAAAGTCCTCGAAAGATCCCCTCAAACGCTCAAGTGACTGCGTTTCATTTAAGCCAAATTTGAAATCGTACAAGATCATTGCACGAAAATGCTCTCTGAATCTCCATTGCACTTACAAGAACTTTCACACTTTCCAGACTTAAAATGCAGGAAAATGAACAACACAACAGAGCTATGCTTGCTACCATGGTAACACCAATGACTCAACAATTTCGACCTTCCTTTGGGATAGCTAATGTTCCGTGTTTCAGTACTTATCTAGTGATCCCGTAACCGAGCTTGATCGGTTTTCCCGATACAACGCCTTTATTTTAGATAGGATGATAGGCCGAAGAATTCGTTAAGGTTGCAAGGCTGAGCCTAGCCCAAATTATGTGCTGAATTAACGAATGGAAATATTGTGAACTAGTGCGCTGCCTGTGATGTAGTTAGCAGGTCGTAGTCTGCCCTGCGCAAGCGCAAAAGTAACATTTCACACTACTTCTTTACTGTGAAGGATAGCCTCCTCTCTGCGCTGTTGGTTAAATCTACTCCCTTCTGCGTTTTATAGAAGTGAAGGACCATATAATTTTAAAATACAGTATTTCGCCAACTTTGTTGTTTTGTGATAATATGAAATGATGGAATTATTTTAACAGTAAATGCTATTAACTATTATATTTCAAACTCATTTCTAAACTTCTTAATCGTATTTGTTTACGCAGAAGAGCGGACCGTGCAACTTGGCAACTCTTCATTTAAAACTGTTTTATAAAGGTATAAAGCTCAGTAAAACGTAAAGAATTCATCAAAGGAAGAAGAAAGGCGTGTCAACAGCCAATTGCGTACAAAGTCTCAACCTCTGCTCCTCGCTTAACCTTTTCCTTCAGTGCCCGAACATGTAATAATCACAAGGAGATAAATTAAATAGAGACTGTAAGGAGGGTGTTCTGGGGGGGGGGGGTTCCATAATCGATCTCGGTTTAAGCCTGCTGTATGTGGCTTCGCATTGTCATGCAGACAATCCTGAAGGACGCGACTTGATTGTGCCAGCGCACTGTCATGGCCAAACAGCGTCATCTTATTAGCCATTTTCGGACGTATTTTTGCTATCACGGTCTTCTTCTCTCCAAAAGTGATGTGTAGCATTCTTCAGTAATTGTTCTCTTCTCCTTCAGGTAGTCAATTAACAGAATACCTTTCGCGTTCGAAAAAACTGAAACGATTGTCTTTCCAGTGGTTCGAATGTTTCGGAGCCGATTCGCCTCGAACAGTTCACTGTTTCATTTCCAAAGTACACATGAACAAAACATCGGTTGGATTCTTCTAAGGTATCAAACAGTTGACCGATGTCCGCATGGGATTTCGCTTTTGCTCCGGGGGCGACCATACGCGGCACCCATCTTGCCCACAAAATGTTAATGTGTTATTCATTATGCAAAATATAACGAACATGTCCTGAGTAAATCTCAAAATGTACAATATATGTTCCCATGAAATACCAGAGTTTCAGAAATTTCGGACAAATAGCGCTCATTCACAACTACATCGTGCATCTTAACGATAATTTCTAATATCGTGACGGATTTTGTTCGTCCGCTGCATGGGCCATCTTCAAGCTTTCATGGCCGTGGTTCACTTGGAAACGGTTGAAAATGATGTTGCAGAGTCCCCTAGAGTGTTTGTCATATCTGTATAAATTTCTGTTACATTCATACCCTTCTTTAACAAGTATTTAATAATCCCACGATGTTGATATTTGTCTTTTTTCCCGTACACCCGTCTGCATTGTAATATACAGCTACAGATACTACGATTCTTGACCAATTCATGTATTATTGTAGAAATATTTGTATTTCAGATGGCGGGCTTTGGTAATTAAACTGCTGATACAATTCCGAGAACTTTTCGCATTACCCTCGTATATAGTCCTAAACGGACACTTTACTGATAAATAAACTTTAAAATAAAAATGATTTATCTTTTTCTTATAATAAACATTTCAAATAATTCACGTCTAAATAGCGCTAGAAAGTTGCTTTATGAGCTTAGTAATCTCATACTGAAGTCCTTTGTTTGCTACTATGACGGAAGCTGAATACACACACATGTTCTCAATTGTAATCCTTCACAGCTGTTGTCAAACCAAGCGCACACACATGTAAAAAGGTTTTGTTTCTTAATGCGATGCTCATTAACTACACCTTCCAACTTAGAAGCATCTACCTAAGAAAGATAACTTTTAAAGCACATATCTTAAGAGGTGAGGTCCATTATTTTCAAGCATGCCCATGTTAGGCTTAAATAGGTAAATAATTTACATATTTACGAGGGTAAGTTCATAAGTTTCCGGCCTAACCATTTTCTAGGTACGATAAAGACCAAAATCTATAGTTCACTTTTCAATATAGTTATCCTTTATTGCAGTACACTTCTCACATCTTTGAATTAACATTTCAACCTCCCCACCCCCAAAAATAGTCAGAAGTCTTGTCTGCAAAATGGACATAAAACAGCATCCATCACTTCTTCGCCACACTTAAATTTCCTTCCTTGAAAGTCCTTCTTGAGTTTTGGGAAGAAGAAATAGTCACTGGGAGCTAGATCTAGGCTGCAGAGTGGATGGTCGATCTCCTTGAAGTCACATTTCTTCGCAGCTTCCTTTGCAACACGAGATGTGTGCACAGGCGCGTTGTCATGAAGAAGGCGCACACCACCACTCAGTTTTCCTCGCCTTTTCTCTTTTGTGGGAGCACGTAGTATGTGCAGTAGGCCAGCATAGTACTCCCCATTTACTGTGGTGTTCCTCTCCTTGAAGTCAATGAAGAGTGTTCCTTCACAGTCCCAAAAGATTGTGGCCATGATCTTCTTGGTTGACTGAGTGACCTTGGCCTTTAGAGGCGATGCTTCGCCAGGTTTACGCCGCTCCATTGATTCTCTTTTGGACAAGGGATCATAGTAGAGGATTATAGTTTCATCTCCTGTAACAATGGTTTGCAGAACTTCTGTTTCGTTGCCACGGCAGAGCTCCAAAAATGCCTAACAGCAAATGGCTCGTTACTGCTTTTGGAATGAGGAAAGAAGTCTAGGCACTAACCTTATTCATGTTTTAATGCTCATGAATAATTCTAAGGACTGTTTTAGAAAGGCCCAAACTTGCTGCTATTTCTGTAACTTTGAGCCGCCGGTCTTCCATAATTTCTTCTTCCACAAGAGCGATGTTTTCAGGAGTGAGCACCTCCAAGGGCCGACCTGCACACTCCCCGTCTTCAATACTTTCTCGACCCATTCGAAAAAGTTTGGCCCATTCTTTTGCGGTAAAATGTAAGGGGGAAGCTTCCCCACATACACCGTCCAATCTCTGATTAATTTCAACGGAGTAAGTTCTATTGTGAAGAGCTTAATAACAGGTCGATACTTCATTTTGAACATGTCATAATCTTCTACACATAGCCTTCTTTATGCAACTATATCTAACACAATGAACACAGCGGAGCGGAAGTTAACTGCAACTATTTACTTAACTGATAAGATATGACACCGATAAGGGTTTTGTGAAGGCGACAATCCTTATAGGCGAGGCAGGAAATTTATGTTTTGTTTTTTTTTTTTTTTTTTTGATTTGTTTAAGGATGCTCTTTAATATCACAGGTCATCAGCGTCCCATTCTATTCGGGGCGTGAAACGGCCGACAAATTTTGCTCAGAGGGCTCTCCTTTCAGGCTTGAGGTTCTTTATCGTGCCGTAAATGTATGACACGGGACCCACGGCTTTACTTCCCTTGCGAAGGAAGCCATACTTACAATTTTTACTCCCTGGCCGGGTTTGAACCCGCGACCTTGAGTTTAGAAGGCAAGTATGGTTACCACTACACCACCAGGACCAACACAGGAAACTTATGGGACCTATCCTCGTAACTAAGAAATATGACAAACTGCAATTATTTTTAAGAACGTAAAGTTAGATTCTAAATTTGTTAACATTGTTAAATAAGTATTTACAATTACATTGTATGAAGAAAGACAATAATTATAAATGAAATCATGTGGAGAGGAGACGAGACGATGAATGCGACATTTTGTCGAAATTCTACTTACGCTTCTGTTAGGTAGGGTGAAGTCCATACTTTTTTCAGGTGTATTAGTTTACTCGGAAATTAATGAGCGTCAGCAGTTTTAGGTTTTAGAAACATAGGAAGCGGGAAAAATTATGATTGTGACGTTATGCTTATATAAAGTAAGTGTTTTGCATCTCTCTGAATTTAAAATTAACTTTCATGTGCGTATTTTAATGTTAGTAATACTGGATATTATTAATACTCTGTCATAATATTTCCATCGTTGATTACATTATTTAGAACCATAACGTATTAGTTGGACAGTTGTCAATTGGAGGGTAATTGTCGGACTTTCGGGTAAAATCTTGGCCATTGGGCATTTTATGGGTAATTTCATAACTTTACATTTCCGGAATAAAAATAAAAATATGTATTTTTAAATTGTTCTTGAATACAGCTTTTACGACTATATAAGTTACTGTATAAGTATAGTGACAAGTGTAATATTGTACAATTGAGCTTGTTTGCATGGGGAATTCCCCGATTTTTAGCTCTTCTACTGATATGTTGAACAGGTGATAAATAAAATTGTTTATCTCAACACAATCTGATTTCTAAATAGTAACTACAGATTATCTAGTAGCAGTCAGATTTTTATTCATGTGATATCTCGCAGTTCGCTGCTGAAAACCGAAGTCCTTTTTCTTCATAAGCTCAGACCAAGAGTAGTAAAAATGCTAAAAGACCTGTGTTCTCATTGGATTAGACAACTCCAATTTTGCTGTTAGCCCTTGCCCAAGAAACATTTGCAGGACTGAAAACCAACACTGAAGTACAGCAACAAATGTTGCTTGTATTTCTATGTAGAGCTTGAATTAAAGATCAAAAGACGATGTGACTTCCCAGATCCTAGTTTTGAAATAACTTCCATAGTTAAACCCTCCTCTGTTAAATCCTTGCTCACTGCACCAAATAGGTTCCCTATTTTGAAGAAAGTAATCTACTGTCAGTAACTGGATTCCAAATTGAAAAACCATGCTGTGTTGAGGCATGAAAACCTTGCATTAGAAGCATCTAAACCTGCTGATGAATATTTACATGTGAAATCTGCAGCCAATATTCCATTGTTTTCAAATTTACAAAAGGCTATCTTTCTTTTTCCAAAGTCTCGAGTTTTTAGTACTTTGAAAAAAGTAAAACCGCTTGTAGGAATATGCAGAAAACGAAAAGAACAGTAGCATTGACGGCTGTAAAGGAAGATATAGAAGTTGAGAGGGTGTGTTTGTTTCACACCAATGAGAGCTATGTTGAGCAATAAGTGCATGGCTACTGCCAGCTCTTGGAAACTTGGATTAGGTTTAATATTTAACATATGCAATTTGTGTTTATTTTTTCTTATATGTATGCTTCGCTGCAATTATTTTTTAAACCGGGGGTATTTTGGAGCAAAATCGGGTAATTTGACGATCTTGGGAGGGTTATTTCATTAACAAGCATGGGCAACACTGGTTAGTTGACCCACACAGACTTAGTACACTTGGAAGATTCATAGAGCTAAGACGTATTATTGCGTAGTTCTTTCAATTTCTGCTATGAACCATGCAATAATACCGCTCCCCAGAATCCAAAGAATAAGCAGAAGCATCGGCGAGTATCAGATGCGACTAGCAAGATGAGAAAAAAAAAAAAACACATGAGACTGGGAAGAACTGTGAGTGTAGTAAAGTAAAATGTTTTAAAAAAATTAGTGAAAGACAGGCTATCATAAAGCAATTAAATGGGTTATCTGATAGGGATACTCAGAATTTACACTTATCTGTGCTAAAAATGTTCAATTTATCAAAGAAGTCGGAAGGAAGACGAATCTGGCTATTCGTACACATATTAAGTTTGAATTAAAAGAGGTGATGCAGTACAAGAAAAAAGTGTAAGCTACAAAGTATCCATAGCACTTCGTGGTATGACTCCACGATGACTGTAAACCATTCAACAACAGTTAACAACGTATAGGGCGGTACGACCTGATGGAAGAGGTAAACACAAGAACAGAAAGCGATGAAACACGGTGAAAGATCAATGAACACATTCAGTCCCTGAAAGGTCGCACTTCTCATTGATCCTTGAACAAAACTTCTAAAGGATCTCAGTGCAGAGAGACTATACCTATTTCGTATGATACTTACCTACGCAGTTTTAACAATTAGTACATTTCCTTTAGTTGTCCTAGGTGGGAAACTTGTAAGGATTCAATAAAGGCACGAGAGAAACAACTCCATGAAGAATTGTCTTATCAGAAAACAAGATCCCGGTTTAGTTAACCAGAAAACAAATGAGCTAAAGAAATTGGCCTTAAGAAAGGAGTTCCGCTTAAGAAGAGCATAAATTTTCTAATATAGAATATGGAAGTGCCGACAAAAGTTTTCAATAAGTGCAACTATAATCTTGGAATTCAGCCGCTCTATAGGAATGAGTGACGGGATATGGCAACAGCGTATTGGCGCGATCACGGGGAAGATAAAACGCCAATCACAAAGTAATTTCTTTCATAGTATAATCAGTGCAATGATTATTATTTTTAATAATGTTTAATGCCCGTTGTTACTACTGAGGCACCACAGGCGGTACAATGATTATGAGCTGTTTCAACAACAATGACATTTCATCATTTTCCCAGCAAATGAAACCCCATCCTTTTTCTGCTTCCAAATGTACATCAGATGGGAAAAAAAAGGATTTGATTGCTGTTATTGTTACAAAATTCTAATAATTATAAACGAGTCAATGTCTAATATACGTATTTTATGTTAGTCACAATTAGATATGAACTCAATAAACACCGCCACTGGTGGCCGAGGTCGTTAAGGCGCGGACTCGTGAGCGGGAGATCTGGGGTTCGAATCCCCCCAGGCCCGACCTCCCTGACTGAGTTTTTTTCCAGGTTTTCCTCAGTCCTCATAACTGGCAAATGCCGGGGAGGTACCCTAAACTTAGGCCTGGAACGCTTCCTTCCTTAAAAAAAATCCTTTCCCAACATATCATTACATCTCATGTATCACCAGTGTTCACCGCCTGTGGTGCCTCGGTAGTAAAAACGGGCGTTAAACACTATTAAAAAAAACCTCAATAAACAAATGTTACCAAATGAGGGTTTCAAAGTTTTAAAACTAGTTTTCTCTAGAAAGGTAAAAACTGATATTCTTCGTCCCCTCCCCCCATATCTTCAAATTCAGAAACTTCGTTTGGACGCTTGACCGGTTTAATGAGAATTTGCTTGGCACCGGGAAGCACGTTGTTTGCCGGCGGAGTCGAATATACATAGACCCTTCATTTCAAGCGCATAGATTTCTCTAGCTACAATAACCACATACTTTCATCATAAAGAAAGGTTCGAAATGATGTCCTTGCGCCGCTACATATCTCCCACACCTTTTTAAAAAGTTTGCAAAACACTCATTAATTCCTCTTCTGAAATTGCAGCGATTTCTCTTTTTATATTGTCTTTCAGTGATTCCAATACACATTAATGTCGTTACATAGCCATATAAATAAAACCATGTTATGTCCACAATTAAACTCGGGTCAATAGAGCGATCATTAACATATCCAACACCCAATTCTACTCACATGGTTGCAATTCCTGAACAATTTATCTTAGAGGGTTGTAATTTTAAAAGTTTAATAGCACTACGAGCCAAAGTTTGCGAATTTCTTGATTTCTGTGCAAGCTTTCTCAGAGATTTCTTTGGACTTCGTTCTAACTTTTCTCCTATGCCATCGAGTTTTTCCTCTGGTATACGCGTTTTGCTTCCGGTAATTTTGGGAAGCGGAATCTGTTCTTGATAACAAACTGAAAATAAAACGCTCGCTGTGTTAGAACGAAGTCAAAGAAATCTCTGCGCAGGAAGAACTGCTCAAGGCGTGTTTGTGATATCTTCATGGGGGATTTACCAATTTGACCCGGAAACCAAACGACAGTCGGCAGTTTGGGTCTTTCCAGTTGGCGATATACCAATGAAAGTGTAGAGGGGCCGAAGTGTTTGGAAAAAATGGTGACGGCCCCCCCTACAAAAAGTGGTGACAATTCCTCTGCAGGAGCAAAGGACGGTTAGTGCTCAGCTTGCCTGCCGAAAGTTTTCGGCAAGTTTCGAGAACACCATTCAAGGACAGGCTGAGTAGTATTTTACTTCACCACGACAACGCCTGCGCTCACAAGGCTAACATCACCATCCAGTTCCTACAGTCCACACAGGCCACATTCATGTCTAATCCTCCGTAAAGTCTTCACCTGGTTCCATGGGATTATTTTCTCTTCCCAGTAGTTAAAAATTGCATGCCCGGAAAGCGATTTTCCAGCTCTGAGGAGGCTGTGCCTGCACATGAAAATAAACTTTTCACCTTTGAGGGAAATGAGTAGTTCTTCAGAATGAGTCTACCCACTCCCAATTTGACGTGTTTCAAAACTTTCGTAATGTGGGTCATTTCGGCCACAGCACAATTATCATGCGCATTTTTATAAGGAGAAAGTAAGCCTGCCATTTAAAAGAATGAAGATAAAACCCTTATCAGCTTTTAAAGTAGGTAAGTAGTAATGCAAATACGTTATGATAACAGCTACTTATCTGGATGATATATGATTTAATCTCGTACACATAAAGCTATCATGATTAATTATTACTACAACTTAATGAAAAAATTAGCAGTTCTTTATAAACAAAACTGTCCATATAAATAAATGTTCTTTTTCCCTCACTGTCACGTCTGCAGTGGCTGTTAATATACAATTTTTAGCTTTCACTTGTTGACAAGTTGCTAACCATCAAACCTTAATGCTCAAAGTAACAGAAAACTGTTCAAGAGTTAATTACACTCACTCAATTGCAATCCTTTTTGAGTTGCAAGGCTTTATTTATGTATTTGATTTATATACGGAAAAACAAAAAGAACTTTGGAAAGCAGGAAGAAAGAACATTTTATAAATGTGCGGCTAAAACAATTAGAAAAATCATCAATAGCTACTCACTTTTATTAACACAATCATTTAATTAAGCAAGAAGACATTTTGTTAAAAGAAATGCACACTATAATAAAACAATGCACATTGCAAAAAATTTTCAATCTTAAAAATCGAGAAATATAAATTAATTTTGTCATCCTCTGGAAGAATTCAGCAAATTCCTATTCCAGTCAACAGATATCAGGATCAGCTTGAATCCAGCCACAATCAAAAACTTACCAAGCAGCCAGCCAACAGCTGCAGAAGGTAACAATGGTTCCCAAAACATGTTCTAATTAAAACCCTGTAAATAAAGTTTCTGTCAACATTTGAAAGCATTCAGCTTGGAATATATAAGTGACAATGTCAGCTCCTCAAATACTGCAATAACAATAATTAGTTTCTCCGTCATATTTCTCTTCTTCTTCCTCTTTTTTTCTTTTCCCCTTCTTCTTGCACTAAAGAATATTATTGAGTAATAGAATAACAATAATTAGTTTCTCTGTCATCTCTTCTTCTTCCTCTTTTTCCTTTTCCTCCTCCTCTTGCACTAAAGAACAATTAGTGAGTAAAAAGTGCAAATGTTCTTTGTTAATCTTTTAACTTCATTACAACTATATCATATTCGTGTGCAACATATTTCTGTAATTTATTCTATTTTTGTATTTTATATAACTATATTGTACTGTGTGTTCAGTTATGTTACTCTCTGGTAGAGCAAGAGAAGGGCCCACAGTCTCGATTCTTAGCAGGGTAAATAAAACATTTCTCAAATTTTACCTAATCTCTAACAAGTCCTTTCAAAATAACAATTTATAATTAAATGTACTTACCCGTTTCAAGCTGTATCCTGCATGAAAGATAATCGGTGGCAAGATAATGTTGAAGAAGATCTCAGGATCAAATGTTGCTTTCAAGTCAATTTCATTGTTTTCCACATCAACTATCTCTCCACGAAATGTATATGCATATGTCTTGTTTGGTGTTGGCCCACCTCTGTTGGGATACTGTAACCAGAGTGTATCTGGTGGCAAAGACTGATTGTATTTGCTCTCCTTTTCTGGTACCACTGACATGTGGAACAATGGGCTTGTGTTCCCTGTATATCGAATAAGTGCTCCAACAATCAAGCCTGCATCCAAATAAAGAGTTAATATACATTTTTGTCATATACCATAGCAGCATGAAGTTTTCAGACACTTATCTGGAGTTTAAGTTATTCTTTTGTACTGAGATCATCTGTATTATTAATAAGTTTGAAACATACCCCCACCCACCTTCACCTCTTTCTAAAATTGGTGCAGTGCTGAGTTATGAAGAAATTTTATTTATTTATTTTCTCTATTTAAGGACATTCTTTAACATTTCTGCTCAGGATGTGAAACGACTGATTAACTTTGCTCAGAGGACTTCTCTTTTAGCCTAGAGATTCTTTTACGTGCCATAGAGCCATGCCATGGGACCAATAGCTTTACTTCCTTTCTGAAGGAAGCCATAATCCCAATTTTTACACCCTAAAAATATTCATCAGCCCCATTTGAATCTGTGATCTTGGGAAGAGTGAAAGATATCTGTAATTGGATGGTATACATTTATCATCTATATTGCATAGATGCTCAATTATAGCCTGGATTTGGCAATATGGGAAAAGATTTATATTTTAAAAAATAAACATAAGAGTTATGAATTTTGACATTCAACCAATGGACTTCCTGTTCCGTTATCTAATGGAACCACCAGATGCCACTACATCACCTGTTAGAGTTAGTCAGTCCCCAGCTGAAGATGAGAGCAAATGCTCTTGAAACATGTTCTGAAGAATTAATCAGTTAGTGAAGTTTTAGTGTCACCTAATACTGACTCATTTGTATAGTGTTTTAAACAATGATTCCTCAATATATGCATTGCAATTTCAAACTGTCCTTCCATATTTGTTTAGCTCAGTTCTGTCTAGTTTAGTTCCTGGAGTATTCTGTGAGTTTGCGAAGCAGTCACAGAGACTTACAAATATAGAATTTGTCATTCTAATTAATAAAAAATATTATAAGTATGTGTGCCAATTTTAAACTTGTGTAATATAACAGGAAAGTAGGTGGAGATATTTCTACAAAAGTAATAAACCGGAGTTCTTCGGTTTCTGCAATTCACTCACAATTAGTATATATGTGTGTATCTTGCTCTGTAGATCAAGTTGAGCAAAAGCTCCAGGTTATAGAACATGTCAAAAAAAAAAAACAATTACAATAAATTAAATCCAAAATATTTATTCATATTGTAGGTGTGAGTTAATTAGAACTCCTTAATTTGTCATATTATCCTTACGAGAATTTTTTAAAGATATGAATTTACATTCATTTCCTAATAATTTAATTCTGTTGGGCAGCACATTATATATCTGACCTGCAGAATAGTAGGCCCCTTCTGGAAAAACTGCATTTTTAATAAAGGTCTACAGGATTCTCTTTTTATCCTCCCACAGATTATTTTAATAGCTTTCTTTGCAAATAGAAAACATTTTTTCTACAATAAGAGTTATGCTAAAAAAATAATTCCATGCTTTATTACAAAATAAAAATATGCAAAGTATACCATATGCAAGCCATCTTTTGACAAGAAGTCATTTAAAACTCTTGAGCCAAACAAGCTGAACAAAGTTTGGGAATTATCATTTCAACATGTTTCTTCCCGTTAAGATTTCAATCATTTGTAATCCTAAGAATTTTGTATGATTGATTTCTCTTAGGACCCGATTTTCTTAGTTGTTTGTGAGATGTGATGTATATTTATTCTTTGTTCTGAATTGCATAATATTGGTCTTATCTATATTCAGCAACATTTTATTGGCTTGAAACCATAAGGTTTTTTTTTTCTTTCTTTCCATAAAAAAACTTTTGTAGCGCATTTGATAAAAGTTCCAGTGATTTCCATGTTACAAGCACATCAGCACATCAAAGTACCATTTTTGATCCATGACTTCAGCTATATTGACAAAAATTAAAAAATAGTAGAGGGTTTAATATTCATCCCTGTTGCACATCAATTTTTATAACCCCTACCAAGAATTCATGGTGACTGGTAATAACTTTCTGCATTCTATTACATAAATAGAATTCAAACCATATCATTGTTACATTATCTAGCCCAAAGTAATTCAATTTTTGTAATAGCAGTTCATGATCCATTCAATCAAATGCCTTTGCCAAGTCACAAAATATCTCCACAACATATTCCTTCTATCTAGTGCTTCTAATTTCTCTAATGAGTTTAAATGTGGCCTTGTCAGTTCACATGCCATTTCTAAAACCAAACTGGAAGAATGTTAAAATATTAAAGTTTAGATATTTTATAACATGGCTATACATAATTTTTTCTAGAACCTTTGAGTGATATATGTCTGTAGTTTGATGGTACACTTTTGTCACCCCTTTTTGAACATATGTTTAACAATTGCATGTTTTAATCTTTTTGGAAATATTCCAGATATTAATGAGTGGGTACAAATATGATTGAGCCTCTAAATTCAGATGAACAGCCTTTAAATAGTTTGGTACTTATCTCATTCCATTCGGAGGAATTTTTGCATTTGAGTGATTTAATAATTTTTATTTTTTATTTTATTTTACTCAGAGAAGTTGGCCTAGCAATAAATTAATGATGAAAATTATCGTTTACTTACAGATTTTGTTAACAGATCTAGTGCCTTAACTCTTAGGTTATTTCTGTTTACACATTTCTCTGCAACTATTATGAAGTGAATATTAAAAGCATTTGCAATATCCTGTAAGTTATTAATTTTTCACATTGTGATAAAACTAAAGAAGATATATTATCATCTTTATTTGACCTACAGTTTCATTTTTAATTATATTCCAAGCAGTTTTAATTTTATTTTTAGATATATTAATTATTTGTGAGAAATAAATAGTCTTTGCTTCTTCTTTAATTACTTAATTCAATATTTGACAGTACTTTTTATAGTGCATTTTAAAGTTTTTGTCATTGCTAATTCTACTTTGTATGTGTAGGTTAATGTATGTGTATATGTGACTTAAACAGGAATACTATTTTTGTCAAATGTTGTATTTATTTAGTTTGTACCCACTTGCAAAAGGAGACATGTCCGTTATTCTAGGTAATTTTAAAAACTTTCCCTTTTAAACTTTTTACTATACTAAATGGAAGATGTGTCTGTAAAGAGAACTCAAGTGTTTTTTCCTTCAAGATTCGTATGATCAACAACAGCTAGAAAAATTTTTGCACTAGCCCATACTTTTCACTATTACATACAATTTCTCATTAAATTAATACAATCACTTTTCAATATAAATTATTGAAATAACTCTACCGTAATTAGAAAAGAATATGCATATATTCTAACTTTTGTTAATGATTTTCTACTATTTGACAGCCTTGACCTTCCTTGCAGAGTTGCAATAAGTAATCTGCATTTCAATCGCAAACACTAAAACTCTTTAGGCATTAAATAACTGCATTTGCTTAATCATAATTTCTAGCAGGTATTGAAGACCTCTTAAGCACAGGAAATTCTACAAGGAAATAGTTTAATGATATGGTGTCATCTCTTTCTGAAGCTCCCTCACGAAAATTAGGCGCATAAAGCGATAACTCATTCCAGTTTATTACTACCATTGCACTGAACATGTCAGTCGTATGTTTTATAAAATTAAAGAAATTAACTTACCGTAAATGACAGCTAGGCCAGTTTCGTGCAGAAATCTGAACCGCCGGTGCTTGAATAACCATATTGTCAACACAGTTAAAGTCAGAAGAAACGTATACAAGAGTAGATTTAAACTGTCTAGACGGTGGGTAAGTTGTGCTTTGGCATCTAATTCAATATCTGTAGGTGCAGAATTTGTACAATGAAATAAAACGTAAACTATTGAAAACAGCAGAAACAAGCGTACAATATTGACAACCGCCATGTTTACATTACGCAACACACCAACTTTGCAGTTTTGCTATATCCCTAGTACTAGGTTGTATATCCCTAGGTTGTAAGGATGTACGATTGATTAGGTCTGGTGTGAAGTTGGTTAAGATGTTCCAGCATTCCGAACTTACCCGAAGAAGTAGTACCAAGTTCAGAATATACCTTTACGCAGCGGGAATATACGAAGATCGCATGGAACAGGAGCCTTACAATCAAATATTACACAATTATTATTAAAATCTCAGAATTCTGAGCATTTAGTCATATTGCAAATTAATGCAAACTATCATCAATCGGCCTTTTCTGAACATTTTTTTGCCAAAGAAATGAAATAAAGTTTTTGTTGGATCGATAAACATTTATTTTTATTTTTTTTTAATTTTGTTTTATATATACATATATATATATATATATATACATACATATATTAAGCAGTATCTTTTAAAAATTATAAATTGATCATCATTTGATGCAGTAGTCTAATAACTAAATTAGTACTTGAAATTCCCCTGTATTCGAAGAAAATATAAATTAACTAAAAAAAAAAAAATTCTGCTAATTCTGAATTTCATCATTTCAACCACATTGCATCAATTTCTTTCTTATAATGATTTTTCACTATAAAAATTATTGCATTCAACAATAAAAATAAAATACCTATTAATTTGTAAGATATATTTTTTATGAAAGCTATCAATGATTGTACATTTCACTTCATACAATACTTAGGACTCCATGTAATTAATTTAACATCTGATGCAGCCTTAAAAGTTAATTCAGTAATTTAAAACATAACACTGCCTAACTTCTTTTGAATTACAAATACTGGCCACAAGTTTAGATTATTAAAGCATTCAACTCCAGTGGATTTTCCCCATTCTTAGCTCAGGCACTTATTCCAACATGCTGGGCAGTTACAATTTCCTGGATTATTTAAAAAACAATTTTATATGTAAATATTGTACTTATGAAGCTGTTGACAATGGAGTGGTAATATATCCTAAACTTAGGTATTCATTTTTACACTAAACTCCACTTACTCCCATAAAAGTAAGTGGAGTTTAGTGTAAAAAATGAATACCTAAGTTTAGGAAATTTTATATGTATTACTCAATAACAGCGTTTCATTCAGACTTTTACCCATGGGGTCAAAATACACATGCAGATTGCAAAGAATTAGTCATTTCTTAGGGGGCATGGTGGTTTCATTTGCATATGACATTTAATATAACAATGTATATAAACTCCCAACATCCTTTGAAATGGTTGCACTCTCTGAAACTAAGCAACAAGGAGATTGAGGAAAACATCCAACTAACCGAAGTCTGCACGAGTCTGAATTTCTTCAGGCTAAAAGGTGAATTTCATAAACAAGAAGCAGGTTTACCAGTGGGGAATCCATTATCACCTTTTCTGACTGATTTATATATGAGTAATTTAGAAATGCACATCACCAAAACATTTCCATGCATTTTTAAAATCTGGCACAGATGCATGGATGATATTTTTGCAATGGTTAATAAGAAACACTTGGATGATGCTTTAAAACTGCTAAACCTATAAGATAGGGAGATTAAATTTACTTCTGAAACACAACAAAACACATGATTCCTTTCCTTGACTTAAAAATTATAAGAACAACCGATAATTACATAAAGGCAAGTAGCTTCAATCCCATAGCACACAAACATGCAGTTCTTCAGCTTAGCACTTAGACTCATTAACATATTCATGAATGAGTTAGAAAGCAGTGAAGAGTACACTCACATAATACAAACGGCAAAAATCAATGGGTAATGCCAAGAAATTGTAGACAAGAAAATAAAGGAATTCCAACATGAGAAAAATTAAAACAGGTTACAACATTGACAGCAAAAAAAAAAAAAAAAAAACTACCATTCACAAGAAATTTACTTAATCCTTGAGCCACCAAAAAATTCCAGGAAAGACAGTTTGGGATTACTTTGTTCCCAGTGAACAAATGCAGCCTAAATAAGCTGCTCATCTCTGGTGATAATGATAGAATACCTGATGAGAAGAAGCCAGGAATATATAAAATCAACTGTTCAGAATTCAATTAAGTATATATTGGCAAAACAAAAAGAAGCATTGGAATTAGGCAAAAGGAACATTGGAGAAACAGCAGGTACAATCAAATAGATAAATCAGTGGTTATATATCATCTTTGGAGAGACACACGTGATACAGAAATGGAAATCAAATTACTGAAATTTGTAGATAGACCCTTGGAGCTGGGAATATGGGAAAAAAAATTATAAAAAAATATGAACATAAGATCCCAACTGTAAATGTAAATGAGAGAGAATACAAATTGGAGTACTAAAATTTTCTTTTATTTGTTTTTTTAATTTTTGTATCTTTTTCATGACCAGATCTGTTGTATAGCCACTTTTTTGTGCTATATCTATCTATCTCCAATTTGTAAATGTAAATGAGACAGAATACAAACTGGAATACCAAAAAATCTGGATATAGCACAGAAAAATGGCTACACAACAGATCTGGTCAAGAAAAAGACAGAAAAATTCAAAAAACAAATAAAAGAAATCACCACACTGAAAGGTTACAAAGGAGAGTAGATATATAAAAAATTGACATTCCATCCATGGGAACACCAAAAATTTCAAAAGATTTTTAAAGAGGCCAACATTATTTTGACTGAAATGAATAAATTCAATTTAAAAAACCATTTAAAAACCAACACAAAGGGCAAGATCCCACCAGCAAAACAATCAGGCATTTATGAAATCAGTTGCAAAGACTGCAATAATAAATATATAGATAAAACAAAAAGGAACATTACCATATGGTTTAAGGAACACATGAGAAGTGTAAAATATAAACATAAGGAAAAATCAGCAGTAGCATACCATTTCTGGCAAAAAAACTATAAGTTCCAAAATGAACCAAAACTCTTAAAAGCCCTTCAAAAACCCATAGAATTATCGGTGTGGGAAAATATATTCTTGAAGAAAACAAAGAAAATTTAGTTCTTTTTAATCTTCCAAATAACAGCAACCTCATCAAAAAGTTTATAAAATCCGAAGAGCGACATTTTAGTACCACGCTGGAAAGCTGACAGTGGAATCGTGCTGACGATGAAGGAAATTTGCCTTTGAAACATGTCCAAGCTAGTGGAATAAAATTTGTGAAATTTGAGTGATTTTCTCATAAATAATATGTTATATGATACTATATTTCACTGTGAAAATCCCAAACTATTCAAATTTATGTTCTGTATAATTCAATGGTATGTGGAGCATAAGAGTATTAAATCAACTCACTAGCTAATTAAGAATATACAACAATGTATTGTTAGGTATTTGTCCCAATTATTCACAACCTTTGTAATTTTCAGTGTTTTATGAATTGAATAAAATACCTATTTAAAATTTCAAATATTAATGAAGAAATATATAGTAAAAATACTGGAAAATGGTGAGAGTAAAATAATCATAGTCATCCTGTGCACTATGCATAAGGAATAGCAGTTTCACTAATTAGGTTACACTATTACAACAATGTTAGCTATTTGTAGCATCAAAGGCCAATAAATGGAGTAAAGAGTTAGCTAAGGCAGCAGCAAATGATAAAACAAGAACTCTCCCTCTTTCTTTCTCAATCACTACTACAATACTACTATTACTTATGTTATATTATGAATAACAATATTCATACATTTTTCAGCAAAGAACTGGGAGAAATACAGAACAAAATAAAACAGTCTTTTTTTATTATCTGTTATATTTCTTCCTGGAGGAAATAGAAAGACTCTGGTGGGGAAAAAATCTCTCTGAAAGTATATCTGAAAGAAACACTGCTAAATAAATTCTAATTAAAAGAACATTTTGAAAGTGTTCTATTTATTTATGTTATTTGTTTACAATAACTGTAGTGTACCCTAATCACTGTATTAGAAATAATTAAGAGCATTTTAATCATATTTTAAATATACGTCCTGAATTTGCTATAAATATTATATTCCAAATATCAATAAATCCATGAGGGGTTTAAAGTATTCATTGTGCTGCATTAAATATCCACTGCTAACACCTATGACTTCAGCTTTGAACATTTCTTCTCTATTTTAATACAAATATTATATCAGAAGACCATATGTGAAATTAGGCATTCAATTATATTAATTGCTTCTACATTTTTTTCAACAGTAAAACATGAGTTAAAGCTGACATAATACACATTCATTTAAGAACTTTTGAAAAATAAGACATTTTTAAAAAATTCTGTTGGAACTCACACAGTGAAACTTGTTAAATGTAAACTATATTTAATCTGTCGTCTAACACACTCTTATGCTTCACTTACTTTTAAATACGGTGGGACCGTTTCGAAGAGACAGCCTCTCCATCTTCAACCACTTGACAACTGGTACGAGAAACTAACATCTATGAGGACCTATAACTCCGTTCTTGTGGTGTTTTTTCTTTATAAACTGGAAATTTGTATTACATTCTCCTGTAATGTCGAAATTCATTATCTTATGAATTTAGTCAGTCCTGGTGGTGTAGTGTCTTCTAAACCCAAGATCACGGGTTCAAACCCGACCAGGATTGGTGGATTTTTCCAGCATAAAAATTCTAAGTATGGCTTCCTTCGGAAGGGAAGTAAAGCCGTGGGTCCCATGTTGTACATTTAAGGCATGAAAAAGAACCTCAAGCCTGAAAGAAGAGGCCTCTGAGCAAAATTTGTCGGCCGTTTCATGCCCTGAATAGAATGGGATGCTGATCACCTGTGATGTTAAAGAGCATCCGTAAATAAACCAAATAATAAATCAATAATCATTTGTTATATTATACTATATTTCACTGTGAAAATTCCTGCTATTCAAAACTACTTATAAAAAGTTGTTGTTTCACCATGACAATGCACCAGTGAATTAAAGCTGTGTTGTTAAGAACAAATTGACCAAATTACAATTTGAAATGATTCTTACATCTACTATATTCACCAGATCTTGCTCCCTAGGATTACAATGTGTTCCTGAAACTCCAAGCCAGCATAACCAACTGACCCTCAGACCCACCCACCCCAGAACCAACCATATAAATGTTTAGAAATTACATTATTCCATAATTGGTAGCCAGATACCTTTCCAAGCCATATCCTTGTCACTTTCTTTTTAGTCACTTCTTAAAATGCTTGCACAGGCATCAACATAAGGATGCCTTATAAGAAATCATATTTCTTATAAGGAATCCAAAAGTCACATAGCAATATAAATATTGTTCTTACGAAGCTGTTGACAATGGAGTGATAATATATCCTAAATATTCATATCCTATAGACCATCATTTCGAGTAATGGAGGTTCAGTGAGCATCTGAAGATGGGAGAGATTCTCCCAAGACCCATCTTATTTTTATGTAAATAAGTGGAGTTTAGTGTAAAAATGAATACCTAAGTTTAGGACACATAGCAATGTCTTTTATAAGCATGTCATACTGCATTTTTCCCAGGGCAGAACTCATTTGCCATAAGTTTTTGGAACACTATTCATTTCATAGTGTTGAACGAAAGCTTAAGACTAATTGAAGGAAATTTAAAACTGCAATAAAATTACTAAGAACAGATGAAAAGGAAAGACTTGGCAGTTTAAAGACAAACTAGCACAGAAATTGAAATTGATACATAAATTTTTCAAACAAATTTTTATTCAACATTTTGATATTTATAATAAGAAGTATATAATACTATTCCAAGCACAAAAACAGTTTATAAAAAATAGACTATTTTATCCATAAATGCATTTGAGTAATATAAAATATATGTATTAATATGTTTCAGTGCATATGAACATTTGAAAAACATTGGAGGTTTTCTTCTCCTCCTCCTGTGAATGTAGCTGATACACTAGCACAAGTTTTAATATAAAACTATACAGTTCACAGAGTGTTTTAATCTTTATAATCTTTACAAGTGAAAATAGAATAAGACATAATGATTAAATGCAATAGTTATTTAGCATGCATTTGCAGTTGAATGCAAACCATGCAGGGTCAAGGGTCGCATCAGTCAAATGACAAGTTCTTTTTACTTGCATAATTTACACAAAAGTATTAATTTTATTTCTTAATGAGGTGCTTCCACTCTCATCTTCAATCGGGGACTGACTGACATTTCAGAAATATTAAACACAAACATATTGAAAAATCGGCAGTTGCAGCACATTTCTGGGCTAAAAATCATGACTTTAAAAAGGAGCCTAAGTTATTAAAAATAGCCAAGGATGCAGCAGAGTTGTCAACTTGGGTAAAGATTTTTATTATAAAAAACAAAAACTCTGTCATGAACTTCAAGATTCCACCATTGGACTGTCTATGCAAATTCATTCTACCATTGCCAGTCAGTCTCCAGCTGATGATCAGAGTGAATGCTCTTGAAACATATTCTGACAAATTAATCAGTTTGGAAGTATAGTTTTATCTAATCCCAACTTTTTACGTGTTTAACCATTAGCAATATTCTTCAAAATCTAGTTACAAAAATTCACTCAGGAATTACACTTGTCATGCAATTGTAATTCTTGAACAGACACTCTGTAAGGTTGAAATGCTAATTGGAACTTGTAAGGTTTCTGTTTTAAAAGTTTAGTTGGTTTTTAGGCTTAAATTTTCAAGATACTGCTTCCTGTGAAAGATAATGCAGAGATTTCTTGAGTGACATTTTAATATTCCTTCAATTGCATCTAGTTTTTATTTTGCCAGAACACAAGCTTTCACTTAGAAACTCTATTGTTTACAAATCCCAATCACCTACCTAAGAACAAGTCTTTATACTGTCACTGGTTCACCAGGCAATTTATCTACAAACCATCCGTACACCTTCATACATGAACTTATTATCACATTAATGTCACAATGTTCTGTTGCAGTCAAAACACTATAATAAAAGTTAATTCCTAATACACTGTAATTACTAACAATGGCACACCAAGGCCTGTAATAAACAAGGGCTTGAGTTATACTAATCTCTTAGCTGCTAATGTTAACACAGAAATGATGCTTGTCTCTCCTAACAGCAAACTGATGGACTACCAACATTCAGTCATCATCAGTACAATAACTGTTTGTTACAATGGCAGCCAACTGGTATGATCTTGGACTAGTGTGCTCTGCATTCAGCTATGTATGGATGCAGGCCAAAAATAATTTTTAGAATTTACTAATTACTGCTTATAGACTATTATGTAAATAAATGGATTAACTACTCTGTGTTCAAATTTAAATGGGATCTTATGTCACTTAATGACATCAGTTACATTTGCCAAGTCTAACTGAAGCCAGTATTCTTAGCTATGCCTTTTGCTTGATAATGAAGCAAAAATATTTTCTGCGCATTTTCTTTTGTTTCAAAGAATCAAGCAAGAGTTTTTTGCTTTTATTATTAACCAATCCATTCAAAATTGGGCAAATAAATTAGCAATCTAAATTATTGACATGATGTGTTACTTTACACGTGTACTAATTGGAACACAACATAACATCTGTTACCAACCACATCAGCTGTTAGTTATGAATATGACTAAACTGAGATATACTCTAATGCTTTATGATAACAACAGTGGAACCTCTATCCATTGTTCCCATACTGTCACAGGTGGCCAAGGTTGTTAAGATGGGGACTCATGAGTGGGAGGTCTGGGATTTGAATCCTGCCAGGACTGTCCTTCCTGACTAAGGTTTTTTTTCCAGGTTTTCCTCAGTCCTCATAAATGTCAAATGCTGGGGAGGTAACCAAAACTTAGGCCTGGAACATTTCCTTCCTTAAAAAAATCCTTTCCAAATATATAATTTCATCTCATGTATCGTTAGTGTCCACCACCTGTGGTGCTTCAGTAGCAAAAAACAGGCATAAACACCATTAAAAAAAAATTCCTGGCACCATCGTTTTCCCAGATATATTGCTCAATTTATGCAGTCCAAAACATTTTACCTTATATCTTACGTAAATAAAACCAAAATTCATTGTTCATCGAGGTATTGTTTTTCCCACATTATTCATTCAAAAAGTTCAGTCCCAAAGAAATTCTATTGCCAAACAATTGTTTTCAAACTGGAATAACTGAAACAGTGATCATCGCATGTATAGAGAGTTTGCTCATGCTTGGTCCATGAATGTGTAACAAAACTCTCCATAGTTGCCAATACTTATGAAGCCATAGGATGAGGATGATAGGCGATGCAAAGAATGGACCAGAGTTGCCATTGCCATCAGTTTTGACACCTACGAGACAGTGGACAACAACATTGTTACATTGATGAAGTGTGCGATGAAGTGGCAGAAATCACAAGTGTTTGTGATATGGGGGAGGGGAATGACGAAGAAGGGGAAGATGATGCAACAGCTGAAGCCATGCCTATGATTGCCGAAGCTCTGAGAGCACGGGAAACTGTACGAGCATATTCCATACCCATGATGATGGTAGTAAGCAAAAGATGCAGTGAATGTGGAAAATTCATTGTTTCACATGAAAAGAAAAGTAGCAAACAAGCAAATGTCACTTAACAACCTTTTTCAAAGGAAGTGACATATGTTTTGATTTTTGTTTATTTGTTTTATTTACGGATGCTCTTTAACACCTCAGGTCATTAGTGTCCCATTCAATTCAGGGGTGAAACAGCCCAAAAGAATAGTATCCAGTATACAAAAAAAAAAATTTAAAAAAACATTCTCTACCATATTTATCTGTCTTAAGGGTTTAACTTGCTATGTATTAATTTAAAAATTGAAGTACCATTTAAACTTGAACACAGGTTAGTATTAGCCATGTTTTAATATGGTATTACAAAGAGCCTAAATTATTTCAAAGCTGCTATCTAGTCCTGAGATATAATAAATGAACCCAAACCCACCCATTTTTATAATTTTTTTACCAGATGAAACCATTTATGTTTTTCAAAGTAAACAGATAACACTGGTCAACAAAATTCAATATTTTATCTGTTAATAGAGAAAGAATGAGTAATTAATGCTGCTTTCAAACCTGTTTACAAAATTTTTCCACTACCCAGAATTTTTGAGTAACCATAAGTTTCAAAATATAATTTAAAAATTTCTAGAAATACTACCTTATAGCATTTTAACTGAAACTATATTTAGATGCCTAAAATGTGTATAAAGTGGGTTTCAGCTATCCTTTGCTTGAGAAACATTCAGCACTAGGGTGTCTACACGTTTCAGCTCAAATTTTCCTGGTGCTGATTTCCATTAATGAATGCTCCCATGTTCATTGTTGATAGTGGTGAGGTTTTGAGACAAAAAAACTGAGGTGAGAGTCCAAGAAGTGCATTTTGAGTAACATATTAAGACGCATCTCTTTGTATGCTGAATCATCTTACTAACAAGTTTCCTATGATTCTCTGACTTCTACTAGTTTCCTGAAATGTTTATAGGTACTTTTAGGAAAATTGACCATGTAGCCGATTTTCCCAATTTAACATTTTCATACTGTGTACCTTTCATCAATTCTTTGATTTGAGGGCTCATAAACATGCCAGTTTTAGTTTTTCTTTACTGATTCATTCAAAAATATTCTTCAAGGGGGTAATCCGTTAAAACTGGACATTCAACTGAAAAACATTTTTTTTTTTTAAATTTAGTGTCACCAATTGGCAATACATCAAAATATATTGCAATGTTATGTAAAGTTTAAAAACAAGTGATTGTAGAACATGGATTTTCATGGTCAATTATGTAAATTGCGTCTTCTGGGCTGTAAAGCAATAGCTGAATGGGATTCTTCTCTTTCTCATGGGAAGATAAAGGAGAAGAATCCCATTGGACCATGGCCTTTTAGCCCGGAAGACTCAGTTTACGATGAAGTTTGTTGTAACATCTCCTTTCTTGACCATTGCATGTTAGAGAGTTGGACTACTAACATACTATGTGATTTTGAGCCTTTTATTATGACATACTAGGTACTACAAGTATTTTTACTTCATGGGAAAAAGCATATTTCGGTGAGCATTTTAATATATCAGTATGAAATTAACTTATAATACTGTATAAATATTAGCTTTATATCAAACACTTCTTTGTTATATCATGAGTCATGAAAACATGAAAAAGCTTTGTTTTACCTCAAAAAGAAAAATATCATAGCAAAACTACTGAGCTTGTTGAATTTGTGTGTACCATTCTTCCATGATTTCTTGAATACTGCTACATATAAATGAAACAAGCAGAAAATTACAAACATATGAAGGCAGATACAAAGAAGAAAATATTTAAATCGAAGGCATTAATTCAGATCAACTTTGCAGAAAATCATACTTGTCAAGATGAAGCTTAGAGCACCCACTCACAACAGGCACAAGTAAGTTTATTTACTTCTGTAATACAGCATTCTGAAAAAAATGCATTCCTTTGTGTTATGTAGCAATTATCTACCTCTCTGATCTGAGGGGGTGGCTTAGGCAATAATGCTTGAGACTCACTCAAAAGAAACTGTGTCTACATACAATTTTCTGTACCTGATATATGCCTTTAAACGGGCATTAAACCTATTTAAAAAAAAAATATATATGCCTTGAAAATGTATATATGATGATGCAGTGACATCTCACCATTGTACAACACTACTGCACTATTTCATAAAATCTCACTCTTGACTGCATAGCCTACTAACTCTGTTCAGATCTTATTCATAACTGATTAGAAGAAAGGATGATGCACATGCAAGATTTGCGGAATCTCAGCAATTGGAATGGGGTAGGTCTGCTGGCTGGCCGATCTAAGTTACAGGACTTTTAAACTGCCTTCACTGTTGTGGGTTATAGAAAAACTTTAGCTTCAGTTTTGGAAACAGCAAATACCAGTACATAAGAAACAGCAGATTTATACATTTAACAATATCTTGTCAACCAGTGTTATTTTTAACATATAAGAAAGTACCCTACTTAGAACTCAAAATACAGAATGAGTTGTAAGCAATGGTTTCCAATTAATGAAACAATCATAAAATTTTAGGTTTTTTAAAAATAAAACTACTTAAAATCATGTTCACACATTAAAAACACTCTTGACGTTCCTCTCTTAAAACTTTTAAAATGAGATGGTTGACAATGTGAGCAAGGTATCAATTAATTTTAAAAGTACCAGTATTAATTTTAAAAGTTTTAAGAGTGGAACATCAAGAGCATTTTTAGTGTGTTAACATGATTTTTAAGTAGTTTCCCTTTTAATCAACCTAAACTTTTAATGGTTTCCAAGTTTCATATTTTAGAAATAACGACAAAAAAAGACAAATGTTTATTTATCTACATATTTCCTGAAGGTTCAAGAATACCAAGGTTTGCATCATAGATTGGCCTTTAAGAATGGTTTTAAATATTTGTTAAATGACTTGTTCACAAGCTCCTTGTTTAAAGGACTCTTTGAAGCCTCTTCAAATAACCGTTCATAAACTCTTCCATCATATGCACCTAGAGCTGATGACAGGGTAGCATCATGAAAGTCAAAGCTATCTACAAGACCAACAGCATTTGGTCGAAGTGCTTCTAGTGATTGCTCCATCCATCTTTGAAGACCTGGAATGTCACTGGCAGTAATATCTGAATACTGTAAACCAAAAGAAACTGCACATTATTTTTATTTTATTTATAAGAAATTCACACATAACACTTATGATACAGACAATTTATTTTAAAATTGTCAATACATATATCACTTACTTTTAATCAGGTCTATCTCAAAATAAGACTAAAGTTGATATTAGTTAACAAAAATAAAAGATTCATTACAGATATTACCTGAACAAAATGCAATAACTTCAGATGGAGTGCAAGCAGAATTACTTCAAATAAAAAAAAATTGCCATGCAGGAGCTATGTAAACTAAGCAGATTTCTCAGCAATTTGAATTTGTTAATGTTATTACATAGCGGTAGGGCACAGAAGCTATATATTGCATTTACAGAAATTGAGAGGAAGCAGTGACTCATTTGTCTACTACTAGGAACCCAAGGTTCAAAACCATCACTTCTCTTGTAGAAGACGGACCAAGTCAGTGTAATTAGTTGCCACATAAAGCAATAGACACACTCTGTCTTACTGCACCAACAATATTTTAGCTTCATTCAATATTAGTCTAGGATTTAACAACAGACAAATTCCACATGGCTGCCAATAGCTGACAAACATACAATTAGGGAGAGTTATCAGTGCTATTGTTGGGATATCGAGTAACAGTTCCATCAAAAGTTTACCGCCTCCTTTTATACCAGTCGGATATATAATGAGCATGGCAGTAATAGATTAATATTTCATAGTTGCTATTTTTACAACAATGATTTTTGAATTTTGTCAAAAATAAACACATGCACCATTATAAATTATGGGTTAATTTGTCCTTTATTTTTTAAACAATTGAGAGAAAATCAAATGCTTGAGTGCTTTTTAAATTTAGGTTTTCAGTTATAACCCTACTCCTAATGGTCGAATTTCCCTACTTTTTAGAAACTATTTTTTTATTTTACTTAAATGGTATATACCAATTTTTGTAGCAAAAAAAAAAAAAACAAAAACAAAAACAAATATTGGTGCTGCTAGAGCAATTTTTAAATTTTGGGTTTCAGGTATATCCCAATTCCTAATAATCTGATTTTGCTTATTTTCAGGAACTATTTTCATTATTTTATCTCAATGGCATATAGCGAATTTTGTTGAGAAAAAACAAAAATTATGCTGCTAATGACATTTTTAAATTTTGGGTTTCAGATAAAACCCCACTCCTAATAATTTCATTACAGTTATTTTCAGAAATATTTTTATTATTTTATATTTGGAAAACTTTGTATAGAACCAGAATAGGAATAATTCTACATGAGAGAGCATGGCAAAGGCCTATGAGCAAATTTCATGAAACAAATAGAAGAATCTCTAATAAAATTAAAGAGAATTTCTAAGGCTTACATGCTTACCATAATAAAATCTCCACAGTTTAGCAAAAGCCAATATAAAGAGTAGAGTTCACTCAACTCTGTCAACACTTTCTTTAGAGCTAATGACACATTCATTGCTGCTACACCTTCAATAAATGTCTTCACCAGAAAAGCTCGAGCATGGGTCTGAAGGAAAAACAAGTAAATAAATAAATGTATATATAAACTAGAGATGCTAATTGGAACTTGTACTGTGAAGCTAATCATATAATTAAGATCACTGTATGATTGAGTCGAATTACACACTTTTATTGGCTGCACTTACTTGTTTATATGCAGAACATGTTTCATGAGCCCTTGCTCGCATCCTCAACTACCTGTTGACTGCTGGATAAATTGTTATACTATGGGGATGTGCATTCTGTTCTGGTGGAGGTGTGATGAACTTAAAGTTTATGTTTTCATCCCTAGAAGTATCACAGTTCATTAGTTTGTCTCTTTATTTGTAAATGTAGATTTTCTTCCATGTTGCTAATTCTGTAGGTCCTTGAACTGATTTTAATAATTTTGTTTTATTCACTATATCATGGTTTTCTGTCCAGAAATGAGATGCAATGCTTATTTCTTCATTTTCTTGTGTTTTATATTCCTGAAATGTTCTTTTAACCATGTGCCTGTGTTCCTCTTTGTTTTTCCAATATAAACTTCTTTACATCCTGCACAACTTATTTGGTAAATAACTGTTTTTTTTTCTTGTGGAATTCTGACAGGGTTCAGGCAAGGTTGTAAGCTAAGCCTAACCTTAATTAATTTGTTTATTGATGATATAGTGAAGAATAAAGCAACAATAATAATCTCTTGCCGGTGATAAATAAATTGCTAATCCCTGGTCTTTTCTTTGCAGATGTTTTAGTAGTAGGCTCCAGCACTATAAATGGGCTAAAATGGCCATTACAAGAGATAGATAATTATTGTATAGAATTGGGCTTAAAGATAAACAGAGAGAAAACCCAAATTCTAGTATTTACAAAAGGTCTAAATTGAGTAAACATGAGAAATGGAAGAAGGGAAATATGCAATATAAAGTTGTGTGTGGCTGTACATACCTGGGAATAAGAATAGATGCAGGAGGAAAATGGGAAAAACAAATGAAATCTGTATTGGTAAAAGGAAAATCAGCAATGTTGACTATGAGAGGGTGCCTATAAAAGCCTGAGATGGAGATGAAATGGCTGGAAAGGGTGTACATCCTAATGGTTGAAGCCAGAATGCTTTATGGTATTTGGGGACTTGAGAATGGCTGGGAAGTTGTAGACCATTTCCATAGGATGTTCGTTCTGTAAGGAAATCCTAAGCCTTCCAATAGCAACAGTAAATAAAGTGACTCAGATTGAAATGGAAGAGTAACAAGAAAATAGTTATGGGGAGAGCATTAAAATACTGATACAGAATTTTGAATTTCCATAGCAAATGCACCAATGACAAATTAATGAAATTTGACACTTTCGGAGATGAAAAATTAACTTTCGAAGTTCATCACATCTCCACCTCCACCATTCAGAATATACATACCCAAAGCAACACAAATTATCCAGCACTCGACTGTTAGCTGAGGATGCGGATGACAATCTTCAAAAGTAGTTCTAAACATAAACAAGTTAAGTGGAGTCAATAAGAATGGTTGTTCAAATAAATCATACAATAATCTTAATTATACGATTAGCTTCACTCTACAAGTTCAGATTAGCATTTCAAGACATGTTATTATATTTTTAACATCTGTTGATCTGATTACCCATGGAAAAGTGCAGTTACAACTGTTTCATTAATTATTGATCACAAAGTCTAGCAAAATATTTGAATAGAGCTGAAATATTCTAGATTAAGCTAAGGAATTAATTTTATATTCTTATGCTCACTTAGAATATACAGAAAGGAAACCCATTTTGACAATAGTTTTCACCTCTCTCTCACGCACGCGCAATACATGCACACACACCAAGTGAGTCTTCTCATCCTGCAGATTCGGAAGTTTTACAATCCTGGTGTTTTACAGACTATCCCATAAACACTGCTGGTGCATCATATCAATTTCAAACAAGCTGGCTGCTTTATACCTCTTGGTGTAGCACTCTGTGCACATTGGGCTTTAGCATGAAGGTCTAAAATACTGCCCCAAGAAAGTATACCTTTTTTTTTTTTGATACTGAAAAGAGAAATAATGCTTATTCTGTGATATTTATTAAAGTAAAAATGCTAATTATGTAAATTTAAATTAAATTATAAATTACTATAAGAACATACTTTATTAAACATAATAAGTATATGCAAATAACTTTACATTAATGCAAAATGAAAACATACAACATTGAATGACATTTTACTCTTTGTAGATATTTTTACATACAAATGAAAGACAAAAATTAGGAGCAGTTCTAAAGCAATAAGTACAAAGTAGATAAAAGTAAACTCCTTTTATAGGACAGTCTGGTGAATGTGGCTGGTCCTTTGAGAGCAACTGTATTTCCCATCTACTATAAAATGCGGGTTTGCCTAGTTACCAATCTGCAAGATGAGAAGATTTACCTGGTGCATATTCATTCTGAGAACTTAACATGTTAAATTAGCATCTTTATATGCTGAAACATTTATGCAATTTTTGGATTAAAAGTATACTTTTTGGTTCTTTCATAAATAAGCACCTAGAGCACCAAAAGTCTTCTATTTAGAACATGTACGAAATAATATATCTTTTTTCTTTGCAGTTTTAAAATGCATTTCCTAAGTGTTTCAGTTTGAAATGTTATATTAGCATAATGCTGTAAGAATGCATGACAAAGCCTACCTCAGCACAGTTTGCCAGCTCCACAGATGTCATATTCCATGCATCTTCTAAAGAATGCCCTTTCTGGACCCTCATCTTCATATTCTCTCCTGTCATTTTTATTTTTCTGTAACATGATACAAAATAAGTGGTAAAAATAAATTTTTCATCACAGACTATGCAAACTGAACACTAATTTTTTATACATAGTTTTTATAAATATACAGTTGACAAAATGTTCTGTCAGTTTTTCACAATATCCAAAATATCCATTGGCAACAAAGGCAGGAACAAATTGTTGTGGAGAGTTATACTGTTAAGCTGGTAGCTTTAATTTTTCCTGATGTTAACCAGTATTTATGAGCAGCTAACATGAATATGATCTATGAATTTAAACTAGGAAACAATACAACTTAAATGGTGCAGAAAATATGCCACGAAATAAAGCAATTATAACAATAATTTTTTAGAAAATTCTTTATGGAATTATATATTTTATAAAGTTAATTTAGGAACCACCTATACAAAAACATTTTAAGGAAAACTATTGGAGAAGGACTGTGTAGCAAATGGGAGGTATTATAGAAGATTTGTAAAGCTGGAATGATTTAGGAGGCTAATGATGAACTTTAAGTCAAATGATTGCTTGGGCTCTACTGTCACATCGTCTACCAATGTTGTTATATACTGTCAACTTGAGAAAATACCCTTCAGCTTCTGCTAGCAATAAAGTAAATCCTAAACAGTTATGACATATTTAGCTTCTTGCACTACCTACCCTGCAGCTACTTGCTGATATGCCTTCACAAGATGGGAAGAAGTGTTACGCCAATTCCTAACACCATTTTCTGCATCACTGAGAGCATTCTGAAGGTATGCCATTGTGGGTGGCAAAGGCTTCCCTTCAGCTGCCTGCTGCCATACCTTCATCAGATACCTTGCAGTCTGGAGTAGCATTACAGTGTTCTCACCCTCATAAGTGCACGAGGCTGTGCATACACCATATATACAATTGAAATTACTGCAAGTCATGTAGCCATGTCCACCACAGGACAGTCGACACGTTTCAACACCATTAGTAGCATCAGAGGTGTTCACTGCTTTCAGGCACGAACACAGTGCATGAAACTGTCATGGAAGTGTGAATTAATACTTATTAAAAAGTCATTAACCTATAAGCAGTACATGTAAGAAAGAAAAAAATAATCAACAGATTTGAGATATGTTTTTTAAATATAAACTTTCACCACCTTTACTCTATGTTAAAATTAATTGGGATCTAGAAATTTGCAGGAAAGCAATTATACAGCCTATCTACAAAGATAAGGAAAGTATTGATAAAAACAATTATGTGGGTAATGTTGATATAGAATGGTTTGGTTACACCTTATACTTCACTTACTTGGTTTTATAATTGGACATGTTTTGGGACCATTTGCTACCATCTACAGTAGAAGACCAACTGGTAGAAGCCATACTCTGTAAGCTTTCAGAGAAATTTATCCAATATATCCAACAATGGTGTCTTGAAGTTTATGATATGGTTTTTCATTTTTGAGATATAAGTGTTTTTCTGTCATTAGTTTGCAAGTATGTTTCAATAATTTTGTTTGTTTTTTTATTTTTTTTATCAATTTTATGGTTTTCTGACCAATATTTTCTGAATTGGATGTTTGTGAAATGTTTTTTGATATGGCTCTCCAAATTTCTTTTTGTTTTTCCAATGTATACATGATCACAGTCTTTGCAGTTGATTTGGTAGATACCTAACTTACTGTTAGAAAGTATAGGATCTTTAAAGAAAGATTGTAATAAATTTGGATGTTTTGAGGAGTCAAAATAATAATAATAATAATAATAATAATAATAATAATAATAATAATAATAATAATAATAATAATAATAATAATGAACATGTTAGGGTGCCATGTGAAATTTTGAATTGCATATCTTTATTTGTAATAGCAAACTTGTATCTTTGACTTGTTTATTCCTTTAAACTTTTTAATCATTTTATCTCAAAATTTTTAGGTAACCCGTTTGTAATGCTGTGTGTATGTTGCTGGCATTATTCTTTGTATTCTTTTGTACTGAGTAGAACATTCACCAATCTGCATGAAAGGCTGTTTAGGAGGCACATTGGTATGTTTGGGGTTAAAGCTATTTATTTATAATTGTTACTGGGGGTAGGTTTCCTATATATTCCAAATGTTGATCAAGACAAAGTAAAGTAGTTTTGAATAGTCCTGGAAAATGAGCAAAAGATGCTAAGTGGTTTCTGGTCAAGTTCATTTTCTGTTTATGTGTTTATAGGGGAATCAGATTAGTATCTCTCTTACTCCCGTACTGAACACATTATAGGGATGGTTTATTGCACATCTGTACTACTCTCATCTTTCTCGCCTGCAATTGTTTGTTACTTTTATGCAGCTGAAAAGTTACTTCCACCATAAGTTTCTTAGAATTGTCTCCCACAGATCAATAAAGGTCATTTGTCAGGACTATTCCAAACTACAGTACTTCCCTCATCCTATTTCCTGGTATTTGCATGCCTAAGGTAACCATGCATTCCATTCACTAATGAATGTTCCACTATTTAAAGAGCTTAGATGGATAGGTTGAGGAGAAAGTTTTTGTCTGCTTGAAAAAAAATTAATGTATAACAAGATTCTCAATAGATATTTTTGTGAGGTGAACATGCCATTTAATTGTTATAACTTTTTTCACTTTGATATATTGAAATTCTTTATGTGTTTTTTAAAATGCTTAAATAATCACAAAAAAAAATTCATAGCTATCGCCCCCCCCAAAAAAAACTTTAAACCTTAAAGCAGGCAACAGAAGCCAAAAAAGGACAAATAAAAACTGGCCCTATCAACCCAAATGTATGGAAACATGTTCATTTCTGTAAATTCTATCTAATCTGTTGTCTAACACACTCTTATGCTTCACTTACTTTTTAAATATGATGGAGAGGATGTCTCTTCGAAACCGGTCCCACCGTATTTTAAAAGTAAGTGAAGCATAAGAGTGTGTTAGATGATAAATTAGATAGAATTACATTTAACAAGCTTCACTGTACGAGTTCCAACAGAAATTTTAAAAAATTTCTTATAATTTTTCGAAAGTTCTTAAATAAATGCCCATTTCTATCTGACTGTTAAATATAAATCTGTAAATAGAATTTATATCCCATGTTAAATATCTGATTATATTAAGCAACTGTAGCTCTAGGACATGTCCTATATCATGTAAAATGATCAAAAGGATGAATAAATATATCCACCCAGATAGAAAAGACATTTTGGCTAACTTTCAGGTTTTGGTCATTATTATACTTACTTCCTGCAGTCTCTCCAGATTTCCCTGCTTCAAGTCACTCATAAGATCTTGATACATGTTCCACAACCAGTTTGCTGTGAACTTTATTGCAAATGCTGTTGCTACATTAGGTAACAGCTTGTACTGCTGTGTTTGATAGTCTAGTATCTGAGGCTCAGGTTCCCTGAAAATGAATGAAAAAAAATAAGGCATTATAACTCGAGTCTTTAGCTATGAGGAGTCGTAAAGACACAGATAATTTGAACCATTTATTTATTTAGTTTTAATGAATCTGCAGAAATAAAAAAGCAATTGTGAAACATGTAGGAAGATATCAAATTCATTTCTGGTACAAGTATTTTATCTGTATCCTGTACAGCAATTAGAACTTCTTGTACTACTACACATCTATTACAAAATAGCAGTTTAAACAATGGAAGCATCATGATTCTCCATCGCCAAAGAAGGCCGGAAGAGCATGGCATCGGTTTTCTGAGATGTCAAGGGTGTACTGCAAATTGATTATCTTCCCACTGGAACATTATCATTGAAGTGTATTATGCTAACCTTTTGGACCTATTGAAGACATAAATACCCAAGAAAAGCCCTGGTTTATCAAGAAGAAACTAATCTTGCATCAAGACAATCCTTGCCTTCACACATGGTCGTTGCAATGGCGTAAATCAATGATTTAGGATATGATTTGCTGCCACATTGGTTTTTCCCTTGACTAGCTCCATTGTACTTCCATCTGTTCCCTGATAAAGAGCTTAAACCATCAGCTGAGGTACATTTTGCAGATCTAGAGAAATCTGACTTTTGTGTTCGGGTAAAGGCTTTAGAGCAGAGCAGGATAAAGTGCATTAGTGTCAAGGGAGACTATGCTGATAAATAAGAATACTTTCAAAAAGTTATGGCATTATTTTGTGCTTCATTCTCAGAACTTTTCAAATCACCCTTGTACATATTCTACCATGTGTGATTCTGCTAAGGTTTTTTTTATCCTGTATCAATTATTTGTCAATCTAGTATTATGTGCATGATAATCAGTTTTTTTTAAAAATAATTTTCATTTTTTATAGACAAAACACAACATCTGTTCCAATAGTATATGAGTTCTTATAAAAATGCACCTAATTTCAATAAACATAATTTTCTTAATTCTAGTACCATATGCATGTACTCACCACATTTATTCAAATTTAGGTTATTTTTCACTAAAAGTACTACCTTAATTACATGTAAAGAAACTAAGGTTAAATTTTTCTCCTGCTTGAATTTATCTCTACATGATTTTCTACAAAGCAATGAATGAATTATTCTTATGCAGGATCAATACACTATTTATATCAGCATTGTTGGTTACTCCTCATTGCTCTATACCCAATGATAAATAAGAATAAATTGCAATGATCAGAGCATTAGAACATTAAAAACATGTTTGCATAAAATACAATAAAATTACACATAAATACTAATATCACATGGGATACTGTAAAGCTTTTCACTGTGTCATACCAACCCAAATTTTATGTATATAACTTTTCCAACTTGAGACAAAACTATGTCAGTAATTATAAACATTTTAAATGACTAATTCCTTTTGTAATTATAAACAAAATTATTGGCTGTCATAGACATGTCTTATTATCATTTGAGCATAGTAGTCAGCTATAGTGACACTATTTACTTCACTTATGTGTTTAAAATCCAGGATGTGTTTCAGGAACAATCATTCCCATCATCAGCTATAAACTAACTCACATCCTCTTGGGATGGTTAGTTCAGACAACCAAATGGCAGGATCTTGAAGTGCATGATGTTATCTTTGTTTTAGAGAACACAATTTTTTATTTTGCTTATATTTAACATTCTTGAAATGTTCTTTGTTTTGAATTTATTAACTCCTCTTCACTTCTTATACATATCTGAATACAATAATTTGATAAATTCCAGCATACTTGTTATTTGGCACTGCATCTTTTTGAACTGATCTTAATATCTGATATTTCAAATGATATGCAGGGCTAGTTGAAAGTCTCACAACACCTAAATTACTTTTGAACATACGGTTTAGTGACATGAAACTCTATGTATGAGGAAAGTCATATACTAAGAATTCAAAAATAATATTACCAAATTTTTTCTACTTCTGGTTTAATATGAAGCAACTCCAACTCTCTTATTTCAATGGAAAACCCAATATATTTTTATTTTTTTGAATAATGCTTATTAAGATCTTCACTAGATACTTGTATACAAATTTATTGTTGTTAAATCAGGAAAACAAAAAAGTGTGCAGAATAATAATTTGTTATATGATACTATATTTCACTGTGAAAATCCCAAACTATTCAAATTTATAATAAAATGCCCGTTTACTGTGTTTTGTCAGTAATAACATAAATACTCTTTGTTTATATCTATGGAATCATGTTTTTTTAATTCAGATACATATTATTTAAGGGATTAAATCTGACATCTAGTGTGTTAAATAATTCTATTTGGTGTTGAGCAAAAGAGAAATAATTATAATTTTATTTATGGTTGGCTATGGAGACAGGCAACAATCTCATCAAAAGGTGGTGAATTTATTTAATGAATGCATCAGAATTGAAATCCAATTCCACATACAACAGAGATAAGCATTATAAAGAAATTTACTCAAACTGAAAGCATAAAGTACTTTCCAAGATCAAGCAGCCTGAAGAGTACAATTAATGAGAATACTTCATTGGGTGTTTTCCTCCATGTGCAACAAAACCCAAAAGTTTCTACTGCAAATTTGTCGTTAGAATCAAATATAAGTTTAAGTTTCATGATGAAAATCCTTAAAATGTAACAAACAATATCCTTACAAAATTCAACTTTTACAGGAACTTTCAGAGGACGATCCAGACAGAAGAATGCAATTTTGTGAATTAATGATGGAGTACACTAACAGTCACGTTTTTCTTAGACATATTGTATTTTCAGATAAAGCCACATTCTGCCCGAATGGGTTTGTCAACAGACACAACTGCCGATACTGGTCACGCATAGATCCATGATGGATGAAGGAGAACCACATGCAGTAACAGACTTAACGCTTGGGGTGGCCTTGTTGGCGATTGTATCATTGATCTCTATTCATTAGAGAAGTGCTAAATGCTAATAGATATTTGGATTTGCTTTGAAATCACACAGTATGGGCTATCATAAATTGTTTCCAGTCAACCCTGGGCTACCCAGAGTTAACATCTATTCCCAACATTATGGACCTCCTGCTCAATATGGACAGAAGTTTGTCGTACTTAGACCAGGGTTTTCCAAAATGAGAATTGGCAGGAGAGGTCACATAAAGGGTCAGATTTGTCACCTTTGGACTTTTTGTGGGGCTATTTGAAGTCAGTAGTGTATTGAGAAAGACCCAATAACTTAAAAGATGTGAAATATCAAACAATGGAAGTAGTGCAAGATATTGCTTCAAAAGTTATTTAGGTGGTTGAGAGTTTTAACACTGTATATTGCTTAACCTAACAGAACAGCAGGTTAAAATATTTATATATAAAATTATCAGATTTTTGCCTCAGTGTCCAAACACTTAGGTTCCACTGTGAGAATAAATGTTTGAATGACAATATTTTTCCAAATATTCATCTTCAGTAAGTACTAAAATGTATTAAGATCTCACCCAGGTTTAAATTCAGACTGTCTTCTTACAGCACTATAACGTGTTGCTATGGTAACTGCCTTTGCAAGCTGATTAGCCATGTCATGAAGCATCACAGTACGTACATACAGCATTGTGCCATATGCTAGCTTATCATTGGCAGATTTTATGTAGGTCCCATCCTAAAATAATACAATTATATTATTAAACCAAAAACAGATATCTAATGTAGATAATTTACTGTCTAAATAGATATAATTGTCATTAAATTTATTAAAAAAAAAATGTACAGAATACATGACTTGCTAATGTTTGGTTCTCAATCAAGAAATTATTTCTACATTAATTTAATTCAAGCTACCACTAATAATCTTAGTTAAATAATAACAATATATTTTGATATTTTTAATAAGATTCTAATATATTGTTTCTTTCTGCATTCCAAACATTCAGCACCAATTGGTTCTCAAAATTGTTAGTTCTAATGTGTAACTTTTCCTACAGCGTTTTAAATTTGCGAATAAAACAACACGATACAAATGGCCTCCTTTTGCCCTCACACTTAACCAAAGTGTCTTTAGCCATTCATCTACAGCAGCATTACACTACCTCCATTGAAAAAATGTTCAAGCAGAACTAATTGCACTTCTGACTTACCTTAACTCCTGTTGAGAAGAGAAATTATTAATTTTCTTCACAGATTATACAACTAATTTCATTATAAGCAACTATTTTGTAACACATTTTACTAATTTTTCAAATTTACACCTCTCATTGGTTGATCAAGAACCACAATGATTCAGTTTTCAAAAAAGATCGACAAGAGAACTGTGGCTTTCAAGAACAGCTCGAACAACATTAAATGGCAAAATAACCCAATGTACGACAAAAAAGTGGCCTATCTTTAACAGTTGAGAGTTAAGATCTTGCAAAACATCCTGTAGCAATCTCTTTGAGAAAACTTTGAGAAAACACACAAAATAAGGAATCTAAAAAAAGGCTGTATAGGTACACATTTACCACATGGCGTATAACTTCATGCACAGTTATTTTCATTTTGTGGTTCATACACTGCATGACAATTAAGCCCTTACGTAAATGTTTACGCAGCAGAAGCTATGACTTTGTAAGATGCAAGCATTGTTGATGCACCTTCTATTGTGATACCTACAAGGCGGTTTTTAGTACATTATATTTAATGCTATACTTTTCAAGAGCGGCTAACATTGTATTGAAAATACCTTCCCCTGTCACACTTTCTAATTCAACAATATCAAAAAAACAATTGCAAACAATCCCATCAAAGGACAAATGTACATATAATATTAAGCAGGTTTTTATAGAAATCATTATACATTCATCTATCATGATACTAAAGTTCGTACTTAATTCTATAATGAATAAGTTTTGTTTTTTTCTCTCTCTACATTATTTAAACATTATAATATTTTGGTATGAAGCATATTACCAACTGATGCACCATTAAATTTTTACAGTTCGATTACTGCACTGCGATCTGAACAAGCAGTTGTGTTTACTTTTTATGTTGCTTTACTCCCAAAACTTTGCACTTGACATCTACATTTTCAGTTAGTAATCATACACAGTAGCAAATGAGGAATGCTACCTATTGCACATGAACCAATACAAAGTGGCACTATCAGTCAGTCTGTTGTGACACAGTAGTTGCTGTCAGTGTGTTGCAGATTTTTTTTATTGAATTTACAGCTGATTTTTATCCTGTGTTTGAATTGATTTATTGTGATTAATTTAAATGGTAATTTGTAGTAGTTAAGTGCCCCAAAGATGCCATTTGCAGAGTGCTAACTAATCCTTTGCATCAAGGTGTTACAGTGATGCAAAATGCTGTTATAGATGGCACACTCCATAACGGTTCAAACCTATATTCTACTTAAAATCATGAGCAAATATGTACACAGTAAATCTCTCACTGTTGAATGTTTGTTCTTTATTATGCTTACGTTACTATGCAGCAAGTTGCAAATCATTCTTGAGCAAAGTAATGAGTAATCATTGCATACATTTGATATACATTTACGAGGCAATATTGAAAACTACAATACCAGCCATCAAACAGTGGTGGCTGCTCAAATATCACAATCGCAGCTTAGCTAACCTTTCATGACCATTCAGTGTCAAATACAAAGTTTCAGTGGCCTGATATGTAATTTTTTTTCTTTACTACACATAATTTCTATACATTTCATGTATATTTTGCATTTTTCATGTTCACCAATTTTATCATTTAATTTTTTTTTTTTAATTATTTGATGTAGCTTCAATTAAAAAGGCATTATCAATACCACACATTCCATACTTTTCACCTTAATTTCACTAACTTCCGAACACACTGTACATATTACTAAGTTTCTGTCATTTACAGACAGCATGGCTTAGTCTTATGCCAGTTTTGAAAATCTAATAAAGCGACACAATTTCCCACTATTATTTCATCCTTACTTTTAGCCTCTTTGCCATCTAGGGGCTTGTCAATTTTCAGTCCCAGAAAATTATTAACTCTCTCTTTGTTAGCATTGTCATTACCGTTTTGCTTCTTGGATTCGCCAATTATTATAACTCTTTTAACACCACTGTTATAGTATCCTATATAGTATAGTATCCTGACTGTCACTATTTGCCCACATTTCTGACAATTCACTGTTCTTAAAGAATGAAGAAAATTTACTTTGTTTCTGAGACATACTGAAATTTCATAGTTTACACAGGCTTAGACACTCAAATAAATGTTGGCTCACACAAATTAACAATGACTGCACACAGTAACAGATCAAAACAGATTAAAACAACAATGACACAAAGAGAAAGAAGATTCAATTTGAAATGTTTAAATGCATAATGTTGTTCCCAAAATTAATGAGAAAGTTGATGGGCCTTTAATATATTTATTTGCTTTTTAAATATTTTAAGGTTAAAATAATAGCTATAGGGCATGTCTACTTTCTGTGTATGGCTCCAGAAATTTAAATTAAGTATTAAGTTATATAGTTTATATATATATCCAGTGTGTGGGAAATAAGAATCCCTGATTAGGATTGATAATTTAAAATCAGAGGGTGGGATGCAAATAGGGCATTGATATTATATCACCAATTCTAAAATAAACAAGATAACTCATTATACAAAGTGAACGATCCTTCACGCAACCGGTTTCGAGGCTGGCTGCTGTGTCGGCGGTGTGCTACTTGAGCAAGGTTTCAACTCATATTGAAGGTGCACTGAAGCCTCGCGCGGCTGAGGGGAAATACTCCCCGCCTCCGCCGACATAGCGCTGCCGCCTGGTCCCGCGGTTGCGTCAAGCATTGCTCATCCTTTATTATTCTGCACCTAAATACAATTAGCACTCACCTCTAACACTTTGGCATTTTTCATCAACATATTGTGTCGCGGGATTCTAACATTTTCTAGTCCAAGATACCCATTGTTGATTGTGTGCATACCCAACTTTGTTCCAATTTCACCAACTTTAATTCCTGTATGGCAAAAAAAAAAAAAAAAAAATGTTTTAATGCAATATCAATTTTATAAGATCAACTTTTATGCGCTGAAAAACTTCAGCTCACAACACTTTACACTATCATAGAGTATTTAAGCCATTGTAAGTGTTAAAGCTGCAAAAATATTACTCCTAATTGGATAATTAACACTACTTCCTTTAACGGGCGTTTTACCTATTTATCTATACTCTATCTAACGAAAGCTGAGTTGCATATCAACAAACGCACGCGGCGGTCGACCGTAGCACAAAGCGTATTTTTTCTTCCTTTGTGAATAATTCGTAAAACATTCACTCAATTAAGTCTGCTATTTTGGTTATTAATCAATAAAATGACCAAAAAAATTGTTTTTAAGAGGCATTTTAAGCAATAATAATTTTAACGGTATATGAAACCGCTGTATTGCTATCCTATACATTACGGACTGAGAGGCGTATACATTGAAGCAATACCTCGACAAGGATCGTTGTTCCATATTTATGTCTTTCTTGCGGCGTAATAAAATGAGAATTGAAAGTAACGTACAAAAAAAAAACACTTATGACAATTGCTATTCTTTATAATCGCCTTTTATCATCCCCCCCCCAAGTCATCAAATACGACAGCAAGTCCATAGAATTTCCGGCCTCGCAGATAAGGGCTATCGCCTTCACAAAATCCTCATCTGGTGCCATACCTTATCTGTTAAGAAAATAATTGCATCTGTAACTTCCGCTCCGCTGTGTTCAGTTGTTCAGATATAGTTGCATAAAGAAGGCTAAGTGTACAAGATTGTGACATTCAAAATGGAGTATCCAGCTGTTAATAAGATCTTCACAAAAGAAGGACTTATTCCAAATTAAATTAAACAGTGATTGGACGGTGTATAAGGGGAAACATCCCCCTCATATTCTACCGTAAAAGAACGGACCAAACTTTTCCGAATGGGTTGAGAAAGCATTGAAGACGAAGAGCGTGCAGATCGGCCCTTGGAGGTGCTCACTCCTGAAAACATCGCTCTTGTGAAAGGAGAAATTATGGAAGACCGGCGGCTCAAAGTTACAGAAATAGATGTAAGGTTGGGCCTTTCTAAAAGAACAGTTCTTCGAATTATTCGTGCATTTTTAAACATGAATAAGGTTAGTGCCTAGACTTCTTCCCTCAGTCCAAAAGCAGCAACGAGCCATCTGCTGTTAGGAATGTTTGGAGTTCTGTCGTGGCAACGAGAGAGAAGTTCTGCAAACCATTGTTACAGGAGATGAAACTATGAAATTCTGTCCAAAAGAGAATCAATGGAGTGCGTAAATTTGACGAAGCACCGCCTCTAAAGGCCAAGGTCATTCGGTCAACTTAATGATCATGGCCACATATTTTGGGACTATGAAGGAATACTCTTCATTGACTTCAAGGAGAGGAACACCACAGTAAATGGGGAGTACTATGCTGGCCTACTGCACAGATTACGTGTTTCCATCAAAGACAAAAGGCGAGCAAAGCTGAATAATGGTGTACGCCTTCTTCACAACAACGCGCCTGTGCACACAGCTCTTGTTGCAAAGGAAGCTGTGAAGAAATGTGGTCTCAAAGAGATCGACCATCCACCCTACAGCCCAGATCTAACTCTCAGTGACTATTTTCTTCCCAAAACTCAAGAAGGACCTTCGAAGAAAGAAATTTAAGTGTTTTAAAGAAGTGATGGCTGTTGTTTATGCTCCTTCTGCAGACAAGACTTCTGACTACTTTAGGAGGGGGGGGGTTATGTTAATTCAAAGACGTGAGAAGTGTATTGCAATTAAGGGTAACTATATTGAAAAGTGTAATATAATTTTATCTTTATCATATCTAGAAAATGGTTAGGCCGGAAACTTATGGACCTACCCTCGTAAATATGTTAAAGACGCAGAAATCTAAATAATTTAAATATGTTCATGCTTAATAAACGCTATTTTAGATAACATACAAGCTTGTATACCCATATGAGAGAGTCAACGAGCACTTCATAAATTACCACTGCATTTCATCGGGAGGGATCAAAGGTAATCAGTCCTTTAGAGCAACGGTGCAGTCTGTGTTGAAACATATCGCACTTACGTGTTTTCTGCACATAGAGTGATTTTAGTTTTTCATTTTTAATTTTAGTTTTTAGTAACTTTCATGCAATATTACACCACTTACAGCTCGCGATGGTAGGGGCTACAGCTTTCCAGTGCGCATGCGTTAAATGAGTTATTTAATATTACTAATAAAGCTTTAATCTCCACGTGTTTATACCAAATTGATCACCTACTCAAAACGTATACGACATTCTTACTATGTCAGTACGTAAGATGACCAGGCGTCCCATTTTTTTAAAAAATGTCCCATTTTTGTGGCAATGACTTACCGGCATAAAATGCTGTTAAATAGTTCTCATAATGTACTGTTTAATGCCAGTTTAATAAAAGAGAGAGAGAGAGAGAGAGAGAGAGAGAGATTACAAGTGTTGCTTACATTATCGGTATACACCTGCAACAATGTCGGGGCTGCGCTTAGGGAAGTACAGTAAGCGATTGATGTAGCGGACAATTGAACTGCGTCGTTCTGCGCTCTTTTTGATAAGATGATGCAACTAACTAATCGTAATCACATTGTTTTATATGAACACCGCCAACAATATTGAAAACTGCAAACGTATATGCTTCAGTTGAAACAGCTTCATTACAGTTGTGACTTTGGTAGAAGACAGTACTGTGTTCTGAATTTGTGAAATACTACAATACAGTGTGTATGAATGAATAGTGTTTAACACCCGTTTTTGCTACGGAGGCGCCACAGACGATGGACACTGGTGATACATGAGATGAAATGATATATTGGGAAAGGATTTATTTTAATGAAGCGTTCCAGGCCAAGTTTAGGGTATCTCCCCGGCATTAGTCATTTATAAGGACTGAGGAAAACCTGGAAAAAACCTCAATGAGGGAGGACGGTCCTGGCGGTATTCGAACCCAGACCTCCCGCTCACGAGTTCGTGCCTTAACGACCTCGAACACCCGTGGCGGTAAAAAAAAAAAGAAGTGTACTTTTGTACTAAAACGCTTGAAAATAATGTCACCGCCGAAAAGGAAGCGTGTTTATGTTATCTACAGAAGGAATATTCATACATTAAAATAATTTCTGACTCAGATGTTCGATGCAATAAATGCGCATCTACTTTCGACATAAGCCATTGGGGGGCGATCGGATACATCACAGCATATAAACAGTGAAAAAACAGAAAAGAATGGTGCGTGCAAGTGCTTCTTCTAGCACCGCATTGACTTTTTTTTTTTTTTTAATGTGAAAGTTTTGGTGAAAAAGATATGAAATTAGCAGCTGTTCAAAGGGCGTTCGCTATTCATACTGCCCAACACAACCAATCTTTCAGATCCATGGACTATACTTTTAAACTTATCCAATGTACTGTTGAACCAACGTTTATGTGCGGCCGAGACAATTGTACTAAATGTTTTAACCCCATTTAGCATTTCTGATCTGGAATCTGATTTATTTCAATAATGACAACTGCATCAAACCACAAGGGAGTAGAATTATTTGTTGCTTCTTAGGTACTTTAGTCCTAATGAGGGGATTCAAGTTAAAATGTTGGATTTTAAATCTTTGTCTGCAGAAACTTCAGAAATCATTGTTACGTTTTCGAGTCAGTGCTTGAAAAATACGAACTTAACAAGGAAAACAATCGCTCTTTGTGCAGATAATATGAACTGCAATTTTAGAGGTGTATCTAGAAAGGGCATCACAACGTCTTCATTAAACTGAAAGGAAATTTAGGACATAACTTACTTAGGGTTGGGTGTTCTGCTCATATAATGAACAATACTTTGAAACGGAAAATATCCTATTTAAGGCCCTAAACACTCATTGACAGCAGCTGTTTAATTATATTATTTTAATAAGTTCATTTTCAAATGTTTATATATTACGCAAAGGATGTAATGCTCAATAAAGTCACAAAAATTTAATAGTAATAGCTATTTAGGTATATTAATTTAAGAAAACTATTTACCTAGATTATTACGTAAGATAAAGGCTATAATATTTGATTTGAAGATCCAAACATTCATTGATATGTTTTAATTACATCAAATTTGCATGTGTTTTATATTAGGTGAAGGGTATAATGGCCAATAGAAAGCCACAAATATTTAATAGTAATAGCTATTTAGTTATGTTAATTTAATTCATTTGCCTATGTTATTACGTAAGATAAAGGCTATAACATTTTATTTGAAGATCCAAACATTCATTGATAATATGTTTTAATCATATAAATGTAATAACGTCATTTGCACACGAGTAATCGGAAGCTTTCCCGGCCGGAGTCATAATTATAACTAGAAGTTTCTTCCGGGCTCAGGAGCCGTGGTCTCTTAGTCTCTTGGTCTTAGCTCCAAGAGACCACGGCTCCTAAGCCCAGAAGAAATTTCTAGATATAATTCATTTGCACATGTTTTAATGTTAAGTAATGCATTTAATTTTCAGTTCAAATAACATATATTCGTTGGCAATACGTTTTAAATCGCATAAATCTAGGAAGCTTATTTGTATAGATTTCACATATCAGATGAGGGCTATTACAATGTATCTCTTAATGTTTGTTGGCCTTTATGACAATACCGAATAAAAAATGAAGCGATTCAAAGGAAACATAAATAGCCAAGAATATGAAAAGATTAACTACAGATAAGAATATCGTAATACTAAGTGAATTAAACGATGGCAAGCGTAACAACATTAATAATGTGTACCAAGAATGAAACGAGACAGATAGCTTTATTGCAACTAAATAGAAATTAACGAATTTCATTAGCTTAGTATAAATATAATGTATTGTAATGCATGTATTACAATCCTATTGTAATAAGTGATGGTTTTTATCTCAAAATGTGTTAGTTATGCGTTGGATTCCGTAGAGAGAAGTTGTGTTTTAAATTCCATTAGTAGAAATCGTAGTTCGTACTCCATATAATGAAGCAGCGTGTTAACATTAAGCAAAGATAAGTGGGGATTAACATTTCGTGGAAGAAATTACAAAATTATTATTTGTGGTGAATGATAGAAGTTATAAGTTTGAGTTTATATCCATATAGGAAATTAGTATACGAGTTACTAAAGGACATAGAGCAGAGTTTTCTGCAGAGAAATATAAATGATAACATGTCAGTCTCGTATTAATATTATTCTCAAAGCATACCATAATCAGAAAAGTGTACTGTTGTGTGGTAATAACAACCGTAGCTTTCTTTCCATTGTGATTTTGTTATACTTAAAATCACACTCCTTTCACCCCAGAAGCATCAATCTGAAAAATCCAGCTATAATACCAAACCCTGGACTAGCTGAGAGTCACGTCAACGTCTATGACGACAAACCTCAACGACAGCGTCCCCTTTATTCTGCTACAAATTTGGCGCCCAACGTGGGGTGTTATGAACGTCGACTCCACCAATACACTTAATTAATAATGCTACAACTTACAGAAGGCTGCTGATATCCTGCCTATTGATAATGAAGGCATTGTTTCTAAATTATATTCTTGTTTCTATGTGTATACTGTAAGAGTTGAAAGTCTTAAAAGAATTTTGTGAATTTGTAGATCAGGAGTACAAACAAGTTTTATGGTATAGCAAAACACGGTGGTTTGCTTTATTCCCTGAGGTCGAACGCCTTCTGTCTAGATTTGTTCCTCTGAAATCATATTTTGAATCTCAAAATAAATGTATACCTCTTATCAAACCATTCTTTGAAAATCCTTTATCAAAAGCATCGCTATACTTTCTTCACAATGAAGCATCAAATTTTCTCCCTGCAGTTTAAAGAGTAGAGGGTCAAACAATTGAAGTTTTTGAGGCAATTTCTATGTTAAATGATTTAAAAACTAATGTAGTTTTCAAGGGTGAAGATTGCTTCATAACATCAGCTATCAGATCAATTCTTGGTAAATTGGAAAAGGAGGGTTTATTATCAGAGATTGCAAAAATTAAAGTATGTCCATACATTTTATCAATCTGTAGCTGAATGTTTAAATAAATGGAGTGTACCCATTGAGAGATTGCTGGACTACAGTTGGGTAATATTAAGGCAGGGATATCCCAAAATACTGAACATTTCATTCACAAAGTAACTCCATCTATAATATATGATATTATAGATCATAATGTATGATAAGTAAGTGTATATTAAACAAAACATAACAGTGTTGCAAGAAAGGAAACTGTAAAGAACATTGCCTAGGGACTGTTGGGTACAAATTATTTTACATTAATGTGAACAATGTGCCTTATTCCATTTTCTTAAAATATTAGAATTCCTTCTTTGCTTACGTGGAACTCACTGAGCGAGTGTTTTCTTGCATGAATGCTTTGTCGACAAGAGACAAGAATGCTCTTTCAGTACAAACATTGAAAGCTTTGTTGATTAATAAGGCAAACTTGTGTAAACTTTTACAAAATGCTGTGTGATAATGGCTTTTAAAGAAGATACATTCATCTTCAAAATATCAATGAATGCTGCACTAATAATTCTAAAATATTGTTTGGCTGGAGTGAATTCAATACAACTACATTATGTAAGTTACACAGGAATTATTTATTTATTTATTTATTATTAGTTACCAAATCTAAGTATTGAGACAAAACAATGTTTAGCCTGCACTTTGGCTCATTTTCCATTGAGACATTAAAATGTCCCCTTATCTTGCTTTATAAATAAGTGCACCTTATCAGTACCACTCAGAGATAAAACTTAAAGAGTTTAATTTCCTTAGGAACTGGGTAATGTTAAGAATGAGCATTTAGTGCTAGTGCTGTTTCTTGTCGTTCAGATGGCAGTAGAAACAATATATTCTCATATCTGAACACAGCTAGTCGGCTTGCACAGGTTCACTTATATTCTAAACAATATACCACCAAAGAGAGCCCAAGAGAATAAAAGGTCCCATGTCCCAGTTAGGGGAACACTCTCAGAATATTTATTTTTATGTGATGTTGTATTTCTTATCACTTTGAATTAGCAATTTTGAAATTATTAAATTGAATCTCATTTCCTTATAAACAAATTGGTTTCACAGAATCTAAAAATTTACCAAAATAACAAACATTTGAAACTGGGAGTTGTTTCAGCATAACCTTATACATCAGTTCCAAAACACGTCTTTACTGCTTGCATCTCGGTCAAGGCTGGCTGCCTCCCGTCTACCTTTGAACCTTAAAGCAGTCACCAGATTCATTTGCAAAGATGGCAAAACAGGTGACTTTAGAACTACATATTTTTGTGTGTAAATGTTATTATAAATACAAATCAGCTTTCTGCCTTCTTGAGGAATTTATCTGAAAGTTCTCTGGAATATTGCCTCCTTTCAGAACCACAATTCATGTTCTAGTGAATAAGTTTGATACTACTGGTTCAGTGCAGAACAAGAAATGCATGAAAATGCACAGTTTTAACAGAAAACAAAATAACTAAACTGGTGTAAATCTTACATCCAGTTGCGATGTCAGTGTCTTCTGTAGATACAATAAAATTGTTAAAAATCCAAAACATTACAAATGTACATGTGTCCATTATCTACAATAAGGTGATCCCATGCACATGTGCGTTACTGGGAGCGGTTTCTTTTATCAGTGACTGAAGGGTTAATGGAATTATAGGTTGTGCTCTTTTCAGAAAAGGCAGGGTTCCACCAAAATGATCGTATGAACAGGCAAAACACTCTCTTATTGTATACAAGAAACCCCTTTATAATAGGAAAATTTGCTGTGCGATTAGCGCAGATGCTGCATAAGGCACAGCCGGCTGGGTATGTTCAGCTGCTAAATTCCATGCAAGCAGTAAGGACATATTTTGGAATCCCAGTATTTGACATAACAAAGTAAATTTCATTTCTCCATAGTTTCAAATATGTTCCGATGTATAGTACACATCTAGTTAGTTTGATAACACTTCACTATGTACACTGTCCTCTATAGATAATCAACTTTTGTATTCAGTATAAATAATGAACAATAATAAAATTATATTTACCTGGCAAGGGTTTATGGGTATTCTCATCTCTCAGCTGTACAATGAACAAATGAATACCTCGATGGACACCCTTTGTGTACAACTGTGCCACAACAATGGCATAATTTGAAGAATGGCCCACTTAAAAACATAAAACCAATTTAAATTCTTGAAGCGTAACACACTGTAAGTTATACTAAAAATTATATAATAATAATAATAATAATACAAAATAAGAAGCACACTATGCATAGACAATCCTACTATGTATTACTCCATCTAACAGGCACTCAACTCACCGCAACATTGTCAACTTTTAAATTTAACTTAGCATAAATTTATTACACAATAGAATGCTGTGCACAAGGGAAATTTTTAAAATTCTTTGTCTGATCAAGAAAATACAAGATTTAAGAGAAATGTTTTTTTTTTTCAACATAGTCACTTTGTAAATACATATTTAGTCCAATGACTTTCCAACTTTTAAATAACCTCAGTAAAATAAGATTTATCCAACTGTGAAAAATAAGCTCATGTTTCAAAATTTAAAAATCGCTCTAGTGGCACCAATAATTTTCTCGCAATGAAACTTAGTGTATACCATTTAGATAAAATAAAAGCAATAGTTTCCAAAAATTAGGGAAATCACATCATTAGGAGTGGGGGTATACCTTAATATGGAAATTTAAAGAATGAGGGTTTAAAGCAAAATTTAAAAATTGCTCTAGTGGCCAATTTTTTTATTTTTCTCAACAAAACTCATATAGCCCATTGAAATAAAATAAGAAAAATAATTTTTGAAAATCAGTGAAATCCGATTATTAGGAAAGGGGGGTTTACCTGAAACACAAAATTTAAAAATTACTCTTGCAGCAATATTTGTTTTTTCATAACAAAACTCCATATATTCCATTTATATAATATAAGAAAACAGTTTGTGAAAATTAAGGTCAATTAGGAGTAGAGGTGTACCTGAAAAGCAAAGTTTAAAAAGTGCTCTAGTGTTTAATTTTCTCTTAATTGTTTCAAAATAAAAGGACAAATTAATGCAAAATATTAACTGTATTTATAACAATGTATATCTTTTATATTTGACTAAAGCATGGTTATGAAGATAGCTACTGTGAAATATTAATCTAATATGTGTTTAAGAATTATATTTGTATGTAAGAGCATTCTGTAATAACCTTCAGAAAACGTTTACATTACATGTTTTTACAAAAAATTGAAATTGGCTTTGAAATTAAATTTCAAAGCCCATGAAAATGCTTTTAAATAGTAGCATGTTGTTTGTTTTATTGAAACATATGAACTACTTCTTCTTCTCCTCCTCCCCCCATCCCTCCTCCTCCCCCCATCCCACCTCCTCCTCCCCCCATCCCTCCTCCTCCCATCCCCTCTTCTTCTTCTTCTTCTTCTTCTTCTTCTTCTTCTTCTTCTTCTTCTTCTTCTCCTCCTCCTCCTCCTCCTCCTTCTCAAACACACAATGTATGTTTAAAAATATCTTCACAGTATAGTTTTATCTGTCAGTGAGAATATATTTGATTTAATTAATAATATACCATTAATTTTGTGGTTTAATTTCAATAAGAAGAAGAATTCTAGAAATGTAGTTTCCCTTTTGTAATGGTATAGTTTGCAAAAAATTATAATTTTGTTCCCCTTACTATTGAATTACCTTACTAGATAACTTTTCTTTAGACATTTATATTCAAGTGATTTTGAAGGGAGGGAAAAAACAGACAAACCTAGTTAAGTAATGTATCATAGTTCACTTTTTCTTTTATTAGTTTGCTTTAGAGTTTGTCATGCTAATGCTATACAATAATGCCACAACTTATTTCATTAATTAATAAGGCAATAATTTGAATTTTATATTCTTTTTTTTTATTCAGCTTGCTGAGGAATTTGCTTAGTTTACGCAGCTACTCCGTGACGAACTTTTATCTAGTAATAATATCTGTACTTAATTTTTTACTTGGTTTATGAAATGTCCCTTTTTGCCGTTATTCCTTACATTCCCATTTATAGTGCATTTCTTACTATTGGTAAAGTAGTGATCTAAAAATAAGCATTTCCTCTTTCTTTGGATTTCAGCTATAAAAGTTTATGCACTTTTTTGGCAAGCATAGATGGCATACTACGTTTTAACTATGTCACTTCATCTCCTAAACCGGCACGGGTAGCCGAAGTCGTTGCGTAATCGTGAGCGGAAAGTTTGGAGTACTATTCCGACCAGGTCGTCCTCCATGACAGATTTTTTCCAGATTTTTCTCGGTCTTCAAGCGGCAAATGCCGGGGCGGTACCCTAAACTTAGGCCTAGAAGTTTCCTTCCTTAAAGAGTGTCCTTTCTTAGTGTATAATTTCTTCTCATACATCGTCAGTGTCCACCGCTTGTGATGCCTCAATAGTTAAAACATACGTTAAACATTATCAAACAAAATCATCTCCTAACACTTTCAATTCTCTTGTGTCCCTATATTGAAGTTTCACCAAGTGACGAAATTTTACTTTCCCTCCGCCTAATTTCATTGTCGCAGACATGAGTTTGCTTCGCTAATTACCAATCACCGTTTTGGAGAAAGTTTACTCAAGTGAGATTCTTATTTTGGAATGGGTACGGAACATTCTCTTCAAATGGTGCTTGTGTTGATGAAATATATATTGCTATTTTGTTGACTACGAAAGTATGTCATTTTAATTGCCAGTATGTAAAAACGATGTAATAAGTACTTACAGTTACCAGGCCACCATTTGTAAGAGGTAAGAGTTGGGGTATTCAAAATAAATTCTTTTGTTTTTGGATCATAATGTGCAGTTGTTTCCAGTCCTCTAATGAAGGTCCCATGCCCCAGTTCTGTCTGCAAAATTAAACAACATTTTTTACAATCAATAGCTGTAAAAATACTAAAATTTCAGTCCAGATAATATCTTACCTGTGCATATGTCCCAAGAAAGTCAAAATTTTCGAAACGTTTTTTCCAAACAGCTTGCTGTTCAGGGGTGCCTTGCCCTTCAATTGCTGGCATAAACATAACACTGGTCAGACCAAATGGATTACCGTGCTTCATAGTAGAATATATTATTGCCGTAATGCATCTTTCCCTAAAAAGTAAAATAAATACTTGACAATGTAATCCATTCATACTTTGTTAGGTAACAAAGAAAACTGCTAAATTTAAGAATCTTACAAAAGGGCATTTATTTTAGCTTTGGTAATGCTTCAGCAAGACTGATTCCAATCATCATACAATAGCACACAACATAGCGGCGATCGAGGCTCAAGCATGTTGCAACATTGATACATTGGTTTGTTTATTTGGTTCGTTGCAGATACGTGGTTTATTACAGAGGTTTAAAGTTGATAATTAATCAAAAGTGGCACGTTAGTTTTTTGTTTTATTAAGCTAATATTGATTTAGTGAATCAACACTCTCACAAAGACAGCAGGGGTGTTTTCTTCCGTTAGAGCACAAACTGGAGCGCCGTATCCACCTTTTGAAATGTATTGCCTTCCTTCTTTAAGCATTTTAAACCACATTTGAGCTGTATTGCAGTAAAGAACAAATTCTCCAAATGCCTAAATTATAAACCCCAGCTGAAGGTCTATTGAGACAAACACAGAATTTCAAAGCAGCATATTGTTCGTCGTGTGTTTCCTCCATTTGCTACTGGCGGAATTGAACATGTCTCAATTTGCACACCGTTCACAGGTGGGAACCGGAAGTAACAATAATGAAGCTTGTACATTTCACATTAAGCTCACAAAACATTGTTCAGTTAAATTTTAGCGCGAGAAATGCGGGTATACCCATAAAATCGTATAATCATTCTATTTTTAACAGTCCTCGTAGAATAAAAGCAAAGAGAAACTAAAGCTGCATGCTCTAAAACTACCATGGAATTAAATAAATGTTTACTTAATGTTTGTATATCTAATAAACTTATTCTAAATAAGACGCCCATTAAATGGAAACCAATGGGTAGGTTTGCCATACATACCTGTACTCATCTTCTCCTTGACCCTTTCTCAACTGCGCAGCTTTTTTATACACATAACACGCTTTCTGTATAGCTCGTTCATATTTTTCCTTGTGACTCAAGAAATCGAAAGGGACTTCATCTTTGAGCTTAGGGTCTGAGTAAAAATAATGCTCTGCGGGGGAGAAAAAAGAAAGATTTTGTCAGCAGCTTATATAAATAACAAAGCAATCATTTTTTAATTTGCCAAAGATGTTTCAATGCTTTTACAGACTTTCAGGTGTCCTGATTTCATAGATTACATTAGTTTTGCAAGTTCTTGAGATACAGAGTGTTCAATTATAATATTCAGTACAATGTTTAAAATGTATCTTTAAAATGTTTGTTTTGCTAAGGTATTATTACGTAATGCATTGCTTGATTTATTTTCTTTTTAGCGAGTTCCCAATTAATCTATTGAGGTTGTACTTATATCTTTAAAATGTTTGTTTTGCTAAAGTATGCATTGCTTGATTTATTTTCTTTTTAGCGAGTTCCCCATTAATCTATTGAGGTTGTACTCATGAAAAAGATTTTTGAAAAATATCTTCAAATCTCCATATCTTACTAATCACAAAAAGTGGCGATGAAAATTGTGTGTGTGTGTTTATATGTATGCGCGCGTGTGTCTGTTAACTCCCTAGCGGCCACAATTTTTGTTTTTTCTCAAAGAAACTCGGCATATAGCGATCAATTAACAACGATTCATCCAGTTCGTTAACCAGCAAAATTGGGATCATTAGGAGTGGGGGTTAACCTAAAGCGAAATTTAAATTTTTCTCTAGCGGCTGCAATTTTCGTTTTTTTCTTAACGAAACCGTGTATATTCCAATTGAAATATAATACTTTTTTTCCGAAAATCAGCGAAATCAGCCCATTAGCAGTGGGGGTTTACCTGAAACCCAAAATTTAAAATTCGCTCTAGGGGAACCAATATTTTTTTCGTAACGAAAATCTCTATATAGCATTTAAATATAGCAAGAAAAATATTTCTTAAAATCAGCAAAATCGGACCATTAAGAGTGGGGGTTTACCTGAAATCCCAAATTTAAAAATAGCTCTAGCGGCACCAATATTTGTTTCGCAACGAAAATCTATATATACCATTTGGATAAAGTAAAATAATTTCTGAAAATCAGCGAAATCAGACTATTAGCAGTGAGGGTTTACCTGGAAACCAAAATTTAAGTCACTCTAGCGGCACCAATATATATATTTTGCTTCGAAAATCTGTATATACCATTTAAATATAACACGAAAAATAATTTCTGAAAAGCACCGAAATCGGACTATTAGCATGGGTTTACCTGAAACCCAAAATTTAAAAAGCGCTCTAGAGGCTACGATTTGAAATTGTTTCCTGGTAGTAGATACCTAGTCACTGCTTCCTCCCAATTTCTGTAAACTCAATATGTTACTTCTCTGCTCCAGCATTCTGTAATAACCTTCACAAATTACACTTGATGAGGCATTCGCTTTGTTTACACAGCTCCTGCTTGAGTGACTTGTTTTAATACTTTTTATGAACATATATTAAGAATGTTTTATTAGGTAATATCATTATTCCCATGAATACTGCCAGCGATAGTTCAGCCTTGTTCAACGGTTAGCCAAATGTGGAGCACCTCCGGTAGAAAGGGACTGCCGAGGGAGACATCGGGCGATAAGGCATGTATGTAGACGGGGTACCTATCATATTTTTAAATAGAACGCCCCAACGCCGGTGTCCGGAAGCGCACCCCTTCAAGGTATCCGAGCCCCTCAAAGATCCGCTTTCATTCCAGACACCGTAGCACAAACCTTTCCAGGCGCAAGCCACCTTCACACTTCACCAGCTCACCTCACCCTGGCACTTTGGATCAAAGGAATGAAATGTGGAAAGTAAATATTTATGCTGGCATTCAACGAAGTGCCCAGAAACCACGATGGAAGAGATCGCTCCTAGTGGTCTAAGCGGTCACGATATATGGTCGTAGACCCAAGATCGCGGGTTCAAACCTGATCAAGGTCGATGGATTTTTAGGGCATATAGATCCTAAGTATGGCTGCCCTCGCAAGGGAAGTAAAGCCGAGGGTCCCGTGTCATACATTTACGGCACGATAAAGAACCTCAAGCCTGAAAGAAGAGGTATCTGAGCAAAATTTGTCGGCTGTTTCATGACCTGAATAGAATGGGACGCTGGTGACCTGAGATGTTAAAGAGCGTCCGTAAATAAAACAAGTCAACAACGACTTTGGAGTCCCAAAACACGGTCGCAAAAACTTTTGATCGGGACCGGAGCACCCCTTCCGCTTTCCTCCTGTCCATAATCGTTCGCTTGTTTTCGGGGGTGTGTGGTGTACCCAAGTCTCATCACAGGTCACATTTCGGGTCAAAACTGCTCACCTTCTTCTTGAAGCCTCTGACTGATTGCTTCCGAACATTTTTGTGTTCGTTAGTGAGGGGACATGGGACCGAAATCCTAGTTCTTCAGAGAGAATGGAGTGAGCACTTGCACAACTTATGCCCACCTCTCAAATAGTTTCGAACGTACTTAGGCATCTACATGGTCGCATATGCTCGAATGTTGTCCTGAGTAACGCTTGTCCGCGGTTTTCATTTTGCACTGCATCACGGCCGCTGAGGAATTTCCTGTATCAAACACTTGTTTCGAGAAAGCATAGTTTCTCTAAACAAAGTCCGAAGTCTGGAGAAAATTTCGGTCGGTTTAATTCCTTCTTTGGTTAGAAAACGGATTATGATCCACTGCGCAATGGGCGGTGCAACCTCTTGCTCAGACATGGCGCTACAGGCGATGAAATGACCAATGCGGAAGTATCACTTCCCTCCACACTTGCCCACGTAACTACTATTGTATCCCCGTCCCTGTCGCCATTCTCCTAGCCCAGAGAACAAAAGTCCGGTTTAATTTGAATGACACTCGTATTAAAGTATCACCAACATATATGGCATAGGAGTTTTTATTTAACTTCAAAAATAAACGGATGTGGTCACTGATGAAGAATGAATAGGAGAGGTTTGGTTAACCATACTAAGATAGCGTTGTTTATTATGCTAAAACATTTACCTTCTGATTATCTACAATACTATCACACCTTATTACGGTGAAGGAATGGAGAGATAACTGGTGCACGCACGTCAGTGAAAAGAAAAGCGAAATTATTCTCATCACCAAACTCTGCAGGCCAGCCAATCCGGGGCTTTTGCGCCTCCAAGGACAGTTTATTCCCTGGAGGAACCAAGTCAAATAACCCTGGGGTTAACATTTCAACCCCATGTATGAAATCAAGGTGCAAAGGCCCGAGCGGCTGTTTCAAAATTGTTCTCAACAATTTACCTCTGTTCCGATTCGCATTAAATTGAGAATCTACAAAGCCATTATTCCGGCTGTAATGTCGTATGCTTATGTCCCCTTAAGGAGAATTTTCGACACCTTTTTATGTTTTCCCCCTTTTTTTGCCCTTCATGAAACTTCTAACGGAATATATCAGTAGTATAAGCAGCACTTGAGGTCATCCCCTATTTATGGGGGTTGAAAAAAATTAACCCAAAATAAAAACTACCCCTATTTCAAGGTAAAGCGAGAGGCACTAAAACCCTTGGCCAACTCTAGTCCCCACCCCAGCCATTTTGGCAAAATAATATTTTTTTTTAATATTATATAAGGTTTAGAAAGACTAGCTTTATAATTGTAAGTTGAGTTTATTATTTATAAATTATTTATTTTCGATGAATATTGCATTGTTATATAAGAATATGGACTGAGGTTTTAATAATTGTAAGCTGATTAATATATATTATTTTGACGAGTTTTGTATGAGGATTCACCCCTGGGCAACCAACCACCAGATTATGTTTTTACTTGCTAATAGATACTTATTTGTGTGTGGAGTTTAACATCAGACGATTGGAATTGAAAAAAAATTAATAAAATAGCAAGTTATTGACCTATCAACTTGGGAGACTGCTTCACATTTTGCAATGATTAAACTCTACCTACATTAAAGATATACAAAATATTCTACTAGAAGTGGGAAAGGCATCAATGTGGTATGAGGGAGAAAGATTGAGAAAATATTTTTGGAAAGAGATAATAATAAGAATTAAATATATTGTAAACCAGGAAATATTAGCAAATCTTAATAATAAAAAAGCCCTGAAATTATATAGTACACTAAAAATGGGTTAGATATACTGAAATTTGCGATAAGGATGGAAGGGAAGGATTGGCAAGGTTAAAAACAGCAGTAATGAATTTTAAGTGGATAGAAACGAATTTATCAAGGGGATATATCCTATGTGTAAAGAACCAGGGCATTGTAATTTGGAATCTAAACAAACGAGGGAACAAGAGGAAATAAAAGAGAGACAGAAGCATTCTAAATTTAAAATTAGACAAAAACAGGGAAAATACATAGACAAGGTGAGGAAAAATGGTTATGGGGGTAGGAAAGAAGCAAGAAAAGAAAGGAAAAGGAAAAGAGTAGGGGAAGGAAGAGAGTTGGATACTTATTCAGGATTCTTACACGTCAGGGTGTTAATGTGTATAAGATCCAAAGAAAGGACAGATTGATAGTACATTTTCAGATTAGTTTTGATAATGTTAGAAATATGGGATTAATAGTGTAGAAATTGTAATTATTTGTTATAATGTAGGTCAAGTATGTTAATTTGTTAAATATGTTCACTATAAATTTAGTAAATAATAGTGATTTTTGTGTTTGTATATATTTATGAATACTGTATATGGTTGAACCTGGGTCTTCAGGAAATTCCAGTGATGAGCCAAAGACCAAGGTAGGTAGTAACTGTGAACTGTTTATGTAGAGACATTGTTGGTAAATGATTCAATAGAATGAAGATTTACATTTCCAATAGGCTTCGAGGCCTTCACCAGGTAGGGCAAGCACATTGAAACTGCATTCTGTCCTTGCATTGCATGGATAAACATAAACTGGTTTTTAATGTGTCAAGAAATAGTAAGAGGAACGCTTACCAATCTAATATTAAGGAGAATGCTTACCAACTCATGTATAATCAAAATTTGGCAAGGAATAAATAATGAACGCCCGTTTTTTTTTTTTTGTTTTTTTTTGTTTTTGTTTTTGTTTTTTTTTTTTTTGCTACAAAGGCACCACAGGCGATGTACACTGATAATGCAATGATATACTGAAATAGGATTTAATTTTAAGGTAGAAATCGTTCCAGGTCTAAGTTTAGGGTACATCCCCGGCAATTTAGCAATGAGTAGATTTTCATTAAAAACATAATCTGGTGGTTGGTTGCCCAGGGGTGAATCCTCATACAAAACTCGTCAAAATAATATATATTAATCAGCTTACAATTATTAAAACCTCAGTCCATATCCTTATATAACAATGCAATATTCATCGAAAATAAATAATTTATAAGTAATACACTCAACTTACAATTATTAAGCTAGTCTTTCTAAAACTTATACAATATTAAAAAAAATATTATTTTGCCAAAATGGGGTGGGGACTAGGGTTGGAAAAGGGTTTTTAGTGCCTCTCGCTTTACCTTGAAATAGGGGTAGTTTTTATTTTTAGTTTTTCATTTTAGGGGTACTTTTTATTTTTGGGTAATTTTTTCTACCCCCATAAATAGGGGATGGCCTCAAGTGTTGTTTATACTACCTATATCAACACCACAAGGAGGCAAGTGCATCCTAATCACCTGATACGCGCTCTTGGAGGTTATAATCCAAGGCATAAACGCTGGAGAGAAGTACACCCCCTACCCAAGGAGGTGCTTGGTCCATGATGATACTTGAGAGCATAAAAAACCCCGTTTTTTTGTTTAAAATTCCGTTTATACAGTCTTTGAACCATCTGAAAAATATCCCCTCCGAAACCTCACCAAACGGCTGACGAAATCTGACAGGTTAAGTTAAGACGCTTTGGGCGTGGTGGACATTTGGATGGGTAGCCAGATGCCCCAAGCTACACTAGGCTTGTTGGCGAAGCTTGTAAGTGGTAGGAACAACACTTAAGTCCATTCACGGTACATCCAATCATCCGACATATATATGTAAAAGAGCGTCCGTAAATAAATCAAATCCGACATATATTATTTTTAACCAGTCAGCAGACAAACATGAATGGGAGATACACCCACACAGTGACCAGAGATTCCCCAAAACCTGGCTTCACAACAACAGGGAGTCAGTCAGGAAAAGATCGATTCCAACAATTATTACAAAGTAATTCTAGTACAAAGTTTCGTTTTTTTTCAAGGAGAAAAATGCTATTGACCTCAAAAAAATAAAACTAGATGAGATTAAAATGTCAAATGGGTTTTTTACGCGATTCTAGGCCAAGTACTTCACCAGATACCGTCCTATAAAGGTCTCGGACTTTCATATATAGCACAACCTGGAATAATGGAAATGTACTCCTATCATAATAAAATAAAAACGCAATATATTCAATTAGTATTGTTAAATCTCTATTTCAGTTAACGCTAGTGAGTAAATCAAATTATATTAAATCGACCTTCATCTATTCCTGATCATGATTTCTGAGTAGGTACCAATGTGTTCATAAACGTAAATTTATAGATCTTATACAATTATTAAGATTTTGTTAATGAATTTTAGGGAATGTATTATCTTAATCTCATTTTACTGGAACTTCCTTCGCGATGGTACACACATTATATAAACTTGTTACAAAGTGAGTGTGCGGGTTATTACAAGAAGTTTAATTACATGAGAATAAGTGCAGATAATAATAATAATAATAATAATAGTAATAATAATAATAATAATAATAATAATGTTATGAATGTAGCAAATTTCACATTATTAAGTTCGCGTGCTTGTCTTTCGTTTTCCCCAGAGCCCTGCTATGATACAGGGTTTGTCATTTATTTTTCAGAATCCAGGCATATATAATTTTACCACATAGTAATGTTCAGCTGTATGTCTTATATTTTTCACCGCCAGGGCAAATCTGCGCCTCAGTTTCAGATGCTTCTCAATGTTGTGCATCTGCTTGAGCGATTCCACGTTTGTTTTTCAGAGATGCCTGCCCAACTGTTATATCATTTTACGATATAACTACATATTCGCATGTATTCCGAATGGGAGGTGAGCGGTGGCCGTAAGGCCGTAGAGAGCCGCATTACACCGCTGGGTTCTTTCTGGGATTTACCCGAGGTTAGCTCTAGGTTAGTGTGTGTGAGTTGATTACTAAATGCATTTTTTCGATTGTTGTATTGTTGGCATGCATGCATCTGTAGTTTGTTTTCTGATATCATTATATTTCAACATGACCGTGTTATCTCTTACATTTCCGTTTCTAAGGTATTTCTTACGTTTGGTAAAGCTGTGACATTAACACACTACACAGCAATTTCCTTTGATTTCCGCTATAAAAGTAGATTCACTTTTTTGGGAGGGTGGATGACGTAGTAGCTAGCTTTCAACCGAGCCACTGTTTTTATTAGCTCTCCTCTTATTCTAGGTAAGTTTAACATTTTAATTTCTTCTGTGCATGAAGTTTCTCCCTAATTTTATTCGTGCAATAATCCTAATAAATATCACTCGACGTTGAGCTTCCTAGATTAATTCGCTACGCTGGTAAGCGTTACTTTAATTCATCAGTAATGTTGCTATTACTGATGAATTAAAGATAAGCACTTTTTTGAGAACAGATTGCCTTATCCATTTGTTTTTTTGTGTCCCAGAGCAGCCCCTAGGAGAACGTGGATCTTATGTGGAAAATGATCGGAGTCAAAAAGCAAATTATTTTCATTATATGCCGAAATGCATTTCATGATATAGTGGTAGGCTGGAACCAGAACTATAACCCTTTGTTTATTGTTGAGCAGTACGCTAAACGAGTACCATGGAGTAGCAACATCCATTGATGTTGCAATCAATGATAGTTGCAGCGCTCTAGAGTGTATGGAAAGGTGGCCGTAATTTATTTCTTTTAAACCAAAAGAGAATTTAGAATGTTTTACCGAGATAAGAATATAGTTGATGTTATACATACTGGAAATACGTGCCATAACTTATGCAAATACATTGGTATGCGAGAATGTATTTCTTCACAGGAATTCGTGAAGATATATCACCTTCAACACAAACGAAAATGCCTGTGAGTAAAGCACATGTTTCTTTTGCACTCATACTTAACATAGAGTGGAGCAGAATAATGCAAATTATTGTAAGAGGCCACAAACGCCGCACTCTTAAGCGCTTACCTACAACTGCGTGAAAGTTTATTACTGCTATTATTGCTCGGATATTCCATTCAGGAAGAGTAGTTTCCGCCTCTTTTGAATGTCTCCTTACACGAACATAAACTCTGATTTGTTTCCAGCAGTTTTACTCCTACAAACTCTGGCGCAACCTAATTCCTTCTGGGTAAACAAAAACAAATGAATAAGGCGACCTATTCTCAAATATTATTGAATTAAGATTTATATGCATTGTTTGTGTAAAAAATCCATAGGCTATGATCTGTTCATTATAGATTTATATTCGATGCCAATAAAAGCATGCTTTTAATTGACTGACCAATTTCTTTACTCTCAAATTAGTTCGCGAAGCAGTACCGCTTATTAAATTAATACATTCCGTTATTTGTACGCCTTTCTATTTTTATAGCGTGAAGGAATCATTTTGTTATATATCAGATATTTTGGTTTGGTATTCTGTCAAGAACTAATGTTTTTATGAAATAATATTAAGCAATGGATGATGAAACAGTAAAAATAACAGCCGAGTTTATAACCGTTTCAGTGTGGCATTGAATTTTAGAGCCAATAGCAACAAAAGGGAGTGGCAAAGCGGGAAACGCGAAATAATAAATACTTTATATGGTTAAGATGGACAGATTATAGCAAATAATTTCAGTACAAGAATATTTATATTTTTATCGGATTTATGCCGCCTTACCTTACTTCATAATCATAGTGCCAATAAAATAGTTTTGTTGTGCGTGACGTAAATTTTAAACTCATAAATAATAAAGTTTATCCTGTACTGTATTAAATGTGGAAGCTTTGTTTATCGCTGTTAAAAATGGAAGTAGCTAAGAAAATAGAGGAGTATGGAGGGAAAATTGCCTCACCGTGTTGATGGAGCAGGGAAGATAACATTTCAAGGCAAAAGTTAAGAGAGTGACAATGCAACTTCTGTCATCATGCAAACTAAATGTCAACGGTCAAGGTCATTCTGCATTAGATGTAAACAACCGTATTATTGCATGCACAATTTTTCAAAATATTGATTAATGTTCTTTTAACTTTATGGCATCAAAATTAGTGCACATTGATGATACATGAGACGAATGAGAAACTGGGAAAACAAGCGTTCCAGGGCTAAATTTGAGTTATCTTCCCGGCACTACCAGTGATTAGGATTGAGAGAAGCTTGGGGAGAGGAGGGGAGAAACAATAAGGGAAGATGGTTTTATCGACCTCGGCCACCCGTATTGGGGTGCTGGAATTATAATTCAAAGATCGTCAAGAATTATTCAAGCGACGCGAACGCCCTGTAGGTGAGGTTCAAGAAATGCTATAATTAAGAGAGAGAGAGAGAGATGCTTCCTGCGGAAATATGCCTTAATATTTTAATTTGGAAGCTATTGAAGCTAGGAAGTCCATGGTATTCTTGCTAACATGGAGTGTATATATGATCGCAATATCTGCAAAATTCGAAAACAAAGCCTGTTCCTACCGGAGAGAGATAAAGTAAATATGACACTGCTACTTTTGGTGCAGCCCACGCGTGTATCTCAACAGACTTCGCAATGCTAACCTTCGGAGTGACATGATGTGAGCACGATTATGTTAATTCCGTCGTTTATCTATGACTTATGGACTTCAACTTACCGTAAAAAGCTTAAGTCCTGACTTGTGAGCAATAAATCACAAGCAATTGGAGAAAGAATCCATGTTGGTTATTACGGGGAAATATCAATAGATAAAAAAACACATGGTGTTAAAATGGTTATGTTGAGCTATGATTTAAAGTTTACCTCGTTAATGACGAAATAAAACCGAACAGTGTGTCCCAGTTCTTCATTGTATATTCCAAACCGCAAAAGTGTTGTTTTTAAGTTTTCTCTTTAAAATTAGTACCCTATGGAAGACCGGAAGAAAAAAAGGAAAAGGTCAACAACGAATGGAATGCATGTGCGCAGTAACAATGCTATTTTTAATGTGTACATGTATAATGCTAAAAATTGCGAATGTTAACAAGACCGGGGTTATGCAGCAGTGTTTTGTTTTCTCTTCACGTCGTCATCAAACTTGATACAACGCTAGATGCCGAAAGAGAAAAATGCAGTACATTTTAGGACGGAAAAAATGCCCATGTTCATTGTAAAATCCTCAACGCAATATTTCAAATTCAGTTCGAGAAACAGCAACCTCAACTGTACTTTTACCATCACCTTAAGTGAGCTAACGATTTTGCACCTGTAAAACATTCGGTAGGTATAGTAAGTTTAGTAGCATTTAGAAGCATTTCAATATAAGTATATTGCTTTACACTACTGTTTAAAATCTAATTCATAAAAATTTTGTGCCCCTTGCGGGCAGATTGGAAGCACTGATTATATATGGTCATTCTATTACCAATTATTTATATATATTTATATATATATATATATATATATATATATATATATATATATGTGTGTGTGTGTATATGTGTGTGTGTGTGTGTAATGTAACTAAATTAACAATAATTAGAAAAGCAGAAAAGGATAAAACACCAAGAAAAAGTCACAGGTTTGCAACCGCTATATTTCGAACTGCTAGAGTTTTTCTATGGCAAGAAGACAAGTCATGTATGTGTGTGTGTTTTCCGCATTCGTATGGCAGAAAATATTACAATCAATATATTTTACTCCTTTTAAATGGAAAAATAATAAAATCAGTTGGTAATCTTTGAGAATAGGAAACTCCCATGATGCACTAGGGTTTGTTTATATTTGTGGGAGTGAAATTTCTGGAATCAAACAGGAGTCTGTGTTCGTGTAACGGGAAATGTTCGGATAAACCGCGAAATGAACTATTTGCAGAGTCATTATTCTGCCGCATGGTCTTTGTTGCAGATACCTTGTGTTAAAGTGGGTGCAAGAAAATGCTGTAACCTATTTTCTGCGACATGACAATACAATTGGAATATTTAAGCGGTAGGATTCAAAGTCGGTCCTGGTGGTTAGTGGTGGTAAACATACAATGCGCAGGTTCAACCCCAGCCAGAATCGATGGATTTATTAGGGCATAAAAATCCTAAGTATGGGGATTCTTTCAAAAGTGAAGTAAAGCTGTTGATCTCAGTCTGAGCAAAATTTATCGAGCATTTCAAGTCCTGAATTGAATGGGATGCTAATAACCAGAAATGTTAAAGCGTCCTGAAATAAAACAAATATAAAAGGTTGAGATTAAAAAGGGACATACTTGGTTTCCATTACCCCCAAAATGTCAACGTTTAGTTCCCTACAATTATTGTTTAACGCGTTTTTATGCGTAAAAATGTTATGTCTGTAGGGTCTTCTATCTTGCGCCTGATGTTTGCATTTGCAGGTATAGGCTGTAGGGTACTTGGTTTGCAGTCCAGATGCAAACCATGCCTCGGTAAATTTGGGAAGGTGAGAGGAAGCGGTAGGAAGAGTTTCTTGCCCGTAATTATCATTCAGTGCATGCACCACTTGAAACATCGTCTCTCATTACGTGCGTTTGCAGTGGAGCTTTACACAGACTAGTTGTTTTGTTACAAAGTTATTTTAAAAGATTGTTAGATAACCATAGTGAAACAGTATATACCCATAGTGAAACAGTATATAACACAGTCATGTGCATTAAACGTGAGATTGCAGTTACATAACAATATTACAGTAACGATGCTCTCATGCAGACACTCTCCATCAGCGATAATAATCATCGTTTCGTCTGTTGCTGAATGACAGGCGAGTGAAGTTTCTTGGGAATTCACGAAGTAATTGGGTAAACTAACTTCAAGTATTAATTTGAACCCTACTGTAATTTCAAGATAGCAAGAATAAAATTCTTTCTGTAGAGACATACTTCACCCTGCAGATTCCAGGCTTTAATCAAAGGGTCACAGGGCCCTGTTTCACAAAAGAAATGCTACACTGGTAAAGTATTAGTAAAAAGGTACGAGTGGCGTCATATAAAAGCAAGATGGAGGAATAGCTATTTGCCATACGCCGCCATATCTCGAATTTTGTTATGATAACTCTTTAGGGATTTTCAATGCACGAAGCGGATCATGGTCATCTGCAAAATGCCCCCCCCCCTTTTTTTTTCTCAGACATAATGAAAATTTTAATGCTTTACTATGTGTTTATCGACATTCAAGCATAATAATCCACTTTGAGACGACGGGTCCCATAAGGCAACATTTAGGAGCATCAATTTCAGTCGTCAAGAGATAACAAGAATCGCGCTTCCCGATTGCCCTCGGGTCATTTCATGCTAGTTAATTTGATCCTTTATATTTATTTGTTTATACTGCTTGACAATCACGTTCTCAAAAGCAAAAATCCGGGAAAAGTGTGCCAATGAAAATTATTCCAACAGAAAATGAAAAGAAATTATTTTCGTGGCATGTAGCAAGAATCTTAAAAATACAAATGAAGAAGGAAAAGAAATTATTTTTGTGTCAAGTAGCAAGGACCTTAAAAATACATTAACTAAGATGCTGGTCTGAAATATGCAGTTGGAACAGGAAACACCAATATCAATCATAAGCCGTAGTTTATTTGCACTTAACCTAACTTTATCCTTTTAGACAAATACTTATTCTTTCTGTACACATATTTCCACTCATTATCATCACTTTCCCTAATACTTAACATTTGGACCAAATGGCTCCAAAAATCATTAAAATGATAATAAATGTTGTGCTAGTATTTGAAGTTACCGGTGTTCCTACACTTCTAGAGAAATTGATACAAATTAGCAGTACTAATACTTTCGTGGAACAGAACTATTAAAGTTCACTTGCACACTCATAAGTATGGAGTACAGCAGAAATCTTAGTGGAACAGAATTTTACTAATAACTACAAGTTACCACCCCGTACACTTGTAATGTATTAGACCATATCGTCGGTCCTGGTGGTGTAGTGGTTACCATACTGGCCTCCTAAACCCAAGATCGCGGGTTCGAACCCGGCCAGGGGGCGTAAAAATCCTAAGTATGGCTTCCTTCGGAAGGGAAGTAAAGCCGTGGGTCCCGTGTCGTACATTTACGGCAGAGATGTTAAAGAGCGTCCATAAATAAACCAATCAAAAAAAAAAAAAAAAAAAAATAGACCATATCTTTGTTAAACAGGGCCCAGAGGAATGCATTTTGTTTAAATGTTGCGTTATTAGATTGTTTGCTTTAAATTTTCTCTCTCTCTTCAACAGTTCAAGTATAAAAATTAAATCTAGTTAGTTTCTTGTGATCTATGTAAAGCTATGCTTTTTGGCTTCATGCTGCTCCCAACCGCCGCTGCGAAGGGATGAAATAATTGGATACTTGCTGGACCCAGTGTATAGTCCCGATAGAGACTATGCTGAGAAAGTTTATTGAACTTTCTTTTTTTGGGGGGGGGGCAAGTTTCCAAACAAACCTTGCACAGCAATAACGGATATCCGATCTTGTAACTTAAAATGAGCCTTTGTGGTAAAATGCATTGTAGTTGTTTCTCATACTAATCAAACGTTCAAATTGGAAGTGGCAACACATAAATGATGCAACACGAAACATTGTGTACATTTAATATGTAATATTACTAAGTTTGAAGCGTTATTCACAATTATTAGGTAATTTTTGATTCGGGACTTATGGATCTTAAAGTTTATCAGTAAGGACTTCTTTTGATTGATTTATTTATGGACGCTCTTTAACACCTCAGGTCATCAGCGTCCCATTCAACTCAGGGCGTGAAACGGCCGACAAATTTTGCTCAGAGGCGTCTCTTTCAGGCTTGAGGTTCTTTTCGTGCTGTAAATGTACGACACGGGACCCACGGCTTTACTTCCCTTCCAAAGGAAGCCATACTTAGAATTTTTACGCCCGAAAAAATCCATCGGTCCTGGCCGGGTTGTAGGAGGAAAGTATGGTAACCACTATATCACCAGGACCGATCAGTAAGGATAGTAACCTAAAACCAATTTTAAGTTTCATTCTAGATAGTGACTCAAAAAAAAAGTCTCATAATTTGAAGAAGCAATCTGAAATCTGTCAAACTATCGACAATATAGCTTTCTCTATATGAATAGCGATTTATTTATTTTCTGAGCGAGAGAATGTGGGATGGCCTCTGTCCTCCGTGTTTGCCATGCTTGCTCCGTTGATGTAGGTAGTTACAGATGGAGCTTGAGAACATGCTATGAGGCAGGGGCTCGCTCGACCGGTCTATATCATATTTGTCTGCTAACTCACAATGCAATAGGTGGTAAAGTGGTGGTAATATAAGTCCATTGTTGCCGAAAGAAAGGCATGTTTCAACAGTCCTTCAAATTAGTTCTCCAGCTTTGATACTAATTTAAATTACTTTCATTTCATTTATTTCAGCTTAAAATTTTGTTGTATACAATTAAGCCACTTAAAAAGGAATACTAATTTTTTTATAATACAATTCCATGATTCATTAATTTCTATTACATAGTTACAAGAGAGTGTTTATACCCGCTCGCATAAGAACAATAGTAGTAAGGTAATAAATAACAGGGGGAAAACTTAAACTTACCTAATTTTCTTCTTTTTTCGGTGTTCCTCACTCCACCATCCCAGAAATTCGTAAGCTCCAGTGTATTGAATGAACACTTTTTCCTTTCTCTTTCAAGGTCAAGATTAACAAGATGCAAACTAGCCATTTTTGTTAAGCAACTTGTTAAAATTTACGTTTCCAAAATATTAGGTTATGTCAACACTTATAGCGAAAAGTGCCTACACGTATTGCAACACTATAGATCCACTCTACTGATAGTAGAATACAACGAGAGATGGAAAAGAATTAACATGAGTAAGCAAAGATAAAGGGTTACTGATTTACGATACACATTATCTGAATCACACTCAAGGAGCTTTAGTTACTATCACATTGCACGCTTTAATATGCCCAGCTCCCAGCTGTGCGAGGCAACATCCTCACTCTCACGTGACAGCAGTTCCTGAGGATGCAATTCGGGGATATTAAAACGCGTCAATTTTAAATCCCACGGATTTAAATTTAGAGACGGATGGAGAAACAAGATTTTAGGCTTCGAGACTGGTGGGCAATACGAATCTTAAAATTCAGAACCTATTGAATGTTTTCTTCATTTTCCAAACATTGTTGAGCCGATCTAGAGTGTAATGTTAATTTTGTTAATGATATATTATCTATTTCGACTGTAAACATAGCAATTTTATACCTTAAAGAATTAAAACAAATTTTGACACTACCATATTACAGGGCTTTTATTTCAAAACTTCTTAGTGTGTAAATAAATGAACATAAATTTAATTTTAAAATAATACTTTCAATTTAGATATAAAGGAGTGTTTAAAATCAATATTAATTCAATTTTAGGTTTCACTGCCACTTTAAAATTATAGTATTCCTACTTTTTTATGCTTTATTTTTAAAAAGGATGCAGGTGTTCTCTGTGATATATTTTGTTTTCTATAATTGCCTGGACTGCTTTTATTGCTGTTTGAATTTAAACAGAATAAAAAATAAAGGTTGTAGAATGAAAAATATATTTCAGCTAAGATTATAATTAATATTGCGTATTGTGACTTGTAGGGTGCCCGCATACTACCCTTTACCAATGAAATCATTTTTTTTTTTTTTGAGTAGTGTTTAACGCCCGTTTTCACTACTGAGGCACCACAGGCGGTCAATGAAATCATGAGATGGAGGTAGGGGAAGCAGAGGTTGTTACAGGAGGCCAAGGCCCGCTCTAGGCTGCAGAATGCCAAGAACAAGAATATTGCAGTAATACTGCTTATTTCAGAACTCCTGATTGATTTGCTTGCATTCCATTCTTTCTTCTAGGTTACATACATTTTGAAACAATTGATTACCAAAATACAATTATTACAGTGGATAGTCTGTAGCATTTAAATTCAAACAATAACTGACTAGGTGGCCAGGCAATGATAATAATACAAAGCCTGGAAGTTAGGCAAAATGCCTTTTTTATGTAAGTGGATATATTCAAGAGTCAGATAGAAATTAACATATTTCCATACATTTGGGTTTGGTAGAGCCAAAGTTTAAAATCATTTTTTGTTTTGCATCATTTTTCTGTGGTTATTTAAGCATTTTAAAAAGCACATTGAGATTTTCAATATATCAAAGTGAAAAAAAGTTATAAAAATTAAATGCTATGTTCACCTCACAAAAATATCTATTGAGAATGGTTACAATTTATTTCTTTTCCAGCAGTAAAAAATGTTCTCCTTCACCCATTCACTTAGCTTTTTAAATAGCAGAACCTTCATTATAAAAGGAATGCACCATTACCTTGGGCAATCAAATACCAGGAATAGAGAGGATGAGAGAAGTATTGTAGTTTTGAATAGTGCTGGCAAATGACCTTGTATTGATCTGTGAGAGACAATTCTAGGAAATTTGTGTTGCGGGAAACTTCTCAGCTGCATAAATGTAACAAACAATTGCAAGCTAAAATATGAGAGTGGTACAACTGTGCATTAAAATGTTCCTACAATGTATTCAGTACAGAAGTAATAAAATTACTAACCCAATTCTTCTATAAATGCATGAACTTGACCAGAAACCACTGCAAATCTTTTGCTTTTTGCCAGGACTATTCAAAACTACTTTGTTTTGATCAACATTTCCATGATATCCTGAATAGTGAATGTTTTGTTGTAACTGGTATGAGTCCTTCCAAAATAGCTTGTTTTAAATATGATCCAATCACTTCAGTGGAAGTAGAATGTTCTTTTTCCATGATGAAAAATGTTCCCTCTGATAAATGGCTGACTATGACAGTTGATACCTTGGAAAAAAACCTCTTGTTGTTGTTTGTAACCAAGAAAAGTAAGCTTAAGTACTTTAATTATGTGATAAAGAAATTATTAAGTATATTAAATACCTGTTTTCATTAATAATAAGTGATATTACTCTCCATTTTCATTACTAATAAATGCCTAACTTAATTATATTACTGCCTATTTTCAGTATTTTAAGTGCCTTTTTGCCTGCCTATTTGAACCAAAATAAATGTCTGAACTTCTGGGCTCTGAATGAATAAATAAAAGGTGTGATAAAATTACATACTATTTAAAATTTTAAGTATCAACATGTAGGAGTTTCAATTGAAATTTGAAAGTGGGGTGGCTGGGAAAGAAATCTAAAATGATGGTCTGCAAAACATATTCTATATTTAAACAAATGGAGCCAATAAGAGCTATAGTTCCACTCAAATCATACAATAATCTTAATTAATTGATTAAACATTATGCTTTTAATAATATTAGCAAAATATGCACCATAAATTATACTTAAAATGTAGCAAATGCTGTGAATTGCAAAAAAATATCAGCATATAATATGACAAGAAAAACAAAAATTTTTTCATGGTAAAACTGCAACATGCTTCTGCATTAAAATCTCATCCCATCATCGGTAGGTGTTTCTGGATTGGCTAATGTCCATTGATCATTCCAATAGCTTTCCTGTCTTGCTTTCCATCTGTACTCAATAGGTCCTTGACCAAGGTACTGTCAAATGTTTTGATAAGAGTTTTAATTAGTTCATGACTGGGAAAAGTTCTTCTATCTTATCTGATCTTTCTTGGCCCATTGATACACTGCAGTACCAGCAGTTTTCATGCTAATTATGCATAAAGCCGTTGGTTCTATGAAGTCAGTCTTGGCTCCTTTTGCCAGTTTATCTGCCACCTCATTGATGATGTCCAGCCATCCAACAAAGTTCAAATGAGATTTCATTTGGTCTTTGGTTTTTTTTATATAAAGAAAAATATAACTTTAATACAGGTTAAGGCTACTTCTTTTGTTTTTTACAGAGAAATTTACATATAACTAACACATTTCTCTATTTATTTATTTATTTCAAAATGAATGATGCTGGTCACAACTTATTATACCTAAAATGTGGAGTATATTTGGGAGATTATAGAAAATGTTGAAAATGTCCTCCCTCCTGCATAAGGCATAACTCAACACATTGATCTATGTTACTGGCCATTTGTTAAGAGGACCGGGTTGTCAATACCAATAATTTCCTGTGTAATGTTGTATTTTAGATCATCCACTGTCTGAGGGCATGTAGCATAAACTCTATTTTTTAAATCTTATTTTGATTTAAAGTAAAACACTAAAAATCATGTCGTCACATTAAAACTCTCTTTAAGTTTCACAAACACTAAGTTTCTATTTTTTAAGTAACCCATAAGAAGAGATTCTCTGTTATCAAATAAGGAGATCTCACTAGCCACAGGTTCTTGGAGATTATGTGGTCATTAGCTCCATAGATTGGTTTGATATATGGCATATACTGCCATCTTGTTGAAAATATCCTTGACTCAGCTCTACATTGCCCAGTTGCTCAAACTCCTTCAAAATCTGGTAGTACTCTGCAGTGTCCACATTTTGGTCAAAAAATGATTGTTCTTGGTATTCTCTGTGCAGATATTGTGCACCAAATCTGGATTTTAACTGGTGCATAGGTGCTTCATGAATGACATGTGGAGGTAGGGCCCAATAGTGTGAGTTATGCAAATTAGCAAAGCCACATAAATGGAACCATGCTTCATCTGTAAAATTTGTGATGGACAATATGCCAGGATTTTGCACAGTGAATGCAATGTTGTGTTATGCCTTATGCAGGAGAGAGGACATTTTCTATAGAGGTTAATAATATGTCCCAGCTAGCATAATTTGTTTTGAAATAAATAAAGATGTGTGTTAATTATATATATATATATATATATATATATATATATATCACTGTGTATAATAAAAGCAATAATTTATTGTTTTAGTACATATCCTGCAAAGCATTCACTTTAAAATTTTATATAATGCAAAAATTGCTCCCATTGCTCTGATTGCTAGTGTTTCTTAATGACATAGCCTAATGCCTTACTCCCAGAACACTGAAAATAAAACATTAAGTAGTGGAATGACTAGACTCAGTAGTTTAGGTAATCAATCTTGTATTTTTAAAATTATAAAATTGTAAAAGTCTTTTCAAGATTTTTTCAGTTTCCGCTTCCATTTTTTTTAAAAAGAAAGCCTTTTGTAAATACCGAGTCTATTATGGTTTTGTTGCCTCCTGTTTTATAGCAGCTGGCAGGAAGGCATAGCTTCCGGTAAAGTGAAACTACAATCAAAATAAACCAGTGGTGTTGGAAATGTTCTGCTATATACACATACGTCTGGCATTGTTTTAGAAAATGGTCATTTACATGGATCAATTCATCTTTTGAAATTGAATGAATTTAAACTTGAAAACATACAAGATCACTGCAGTCAATGAATTTACCCAAATATCAGGTGATCAGTAAAGTTCTGTTGTGGAATGCAAATGACACACGAATTGATCCATGTTTAATTTTTTACTGATGAAGCATGATCCTAATGTGATCAGTTTTGAGGCAAAATAATAGATAATGGCGTACATAAAAATCCTATTTGATATATGAAATTCCGATGCATAACAAGAAAATCAATAATGAAGAATTAAACAGAAGCTACTAACTTAATATTGAAGCAATGACTTTTATGATTTGATGATAAAAGTTGACATAGTGACAGTAACCTCACTTGTATAAAATCCAAAACATGTTTCAAGAGCACTTGTCCTCATCATTAGCTGGAGACCAACTTTCGTCATCTTTTGATGGTAGAATGGATTTGCTTAGACATTCTACCTAGTGGAACCTCAAAGTTCATTAGAGAATTTCTGTTATTTATAATAAAAATATTTTCCCAGGTTGACAACTCTCCTGCATTTTTGGCTGTTTTTAATAATTTAGGCTCCTTTTTAAAGTCATGATTTTTGACCAGATATATGCTGCAACTGTCAATTTTTCAATTTGTCTCTATTTAACATTTCCAAATTTCTCTTTGTTTTTCTTATTATCTAAAACTTGCACAATCAATATTTCTGAAATGGGAGGTGTTTTTAATGTGCTGCTTTCGCAGAATTGAAGCTAAGACAGGAGCTGATAATTTCTGCCCATGCAAGATGATGATAATTATTAGAATGTATATTTCTTGAAAAAAGTTACTTTTTCTAAATGGAACAATAGCTACTGACATCAAGAAAATAAAATTAGAGGAAATTAGAATGTTAATGGTGTTTTTGCATGATTCTAGTGCAATTAGTTTATGAGCTATAGTAATATGAACATTTTAAATATTACAGTTGTTTGCTCCATTTAACTGCTTAGTTACTAGGCTAGGATATTCTTATATTTGTTTACATTTTGTTTCCTTTACACTGATTGCACGGACTTCCTTGCCTGTACTTTCTGATAGTACTTGAAGTAATTGAAGTACAATGTGCTGGAACATAGTATTTACTAATGCTGAAAAAGTTGACATGCTCAAGAAATAACTTTTTCTTCTTTGACCTATGTCAACTGTCCTGGCAACAACACAAATGATGGACTTTGTTCTATGTGCTCCAAAATGTAATTATAGTATATTTATAAATTCTATGTTCTGATCATTTTATGAAGCAGACAGGTTTATCTCTATGATGATGTATCACAATATGCAAAAAAAAAAATTTTAAACAGTTTCAAATTTGGGGTGCACATTAAGTTCAATGGCATATTAAATTCATGTAAATATATATATTTATTTTCATTGTAATTGTAGTTTATTTGTGAGATATTAATCATCAGTTTTGCCAGAAGTTACGGCTCTGACTGCTGATTAGCCAAATGCCATGAAATGGGAAACAAAAACCATGACAGATACCCTGTATTGTTTCAATAAAAGTTGACAATACACAGTATTAAGGTTTATTTTATGATAAAATGATTAATTTACAAGGAATTAATTTTTTTAAATTTTACATTCTTTGTTTTCTTTATTGGTGAGTATTGTACAGTTTTTTATAAAAATGTTAATATGATTGATGTATTAGTTACTCCATGCACCATTTCAAGTATTCTTTAACTTTCAAATATCAAGATATATAGTAACCAATTTATTCTTCTACGAGGTATAAGTCATAAGTCATAGCAACTGTTTTTTTTTTCTCACAAACAAGGAACAACATAAAAAATCTAACATATTTGACTGAAAGTGTATGGAATGTACTTTTGAATGATCGTTGATGACAGATGGTATATGAGAGCAGAACCGCATGTCTCTGCATTATCCAAAGTTCAGTTGGTGATGACAATTGCCAGTGCAACTCACATGCAGTAATGTTATTCAGCACCTTCTCTATCGCTGGCAACAAACTGTTGATGCACTTAGAGATTACTTCGAAGGCTGCTAAATACTGTGGATTACTGGGAGACCCATCCAGCAATGAATTTGCAATCCTATGTAAGTAGTTGTGTTTAACATTTACTCATGACATAATAAACCAATGTTGTCTGGTTGCCTGTATTTTGCCTCCTTCTTACAAGGGCTACCAATATCCAGCCTCTTTTGGTGGCACTACTCGACAGTAAATGCCATATACTTTGAATAATATATCTTATATTTTTCATATTGTCCCTTGTTCATGAGAAAAATAATAGTTGCCCTGACTTATCCCTTGTATATACTAATAAGTACATTTTAAATACAAGTTTTTATGCCTTTTTATTAAATATTGTTTATGCAACTAAAATTAAGTTCATAAAAAATAATATATTCTACAGTATTTATAATATAAAGAGAGTCCAAAAAACACACAGAAATTATAATTAAATAATTATATGAAAATATAATCCTTAATTTATAAGGGAAATGACATAATCAGGATTCACAGGAATTCTTTTTATTATCTAAATTAATAAAATAAATTTCTGGTATTGTAACAATGACAATATAATGGTACTGTATATAATGTTTTGAAATAAAGTAAATACTTTTTTACACTGACAATTGGCAATAACAAAGATACAATCTTTGTTCAGTGATAAAAGACTTAGTTGAGGAAAATTGTTAAAGAAAATACATAGTGATAAAATTTCAGGAATGCTATAATGCTAATCCTTCTCTTTAATAAACTATCAAGGATTGAAGTGCTTAGAATAATTATGCACTAAGTGTACAGTCCCTTATATACCTTCGATAGAGGCACACTTTTTTTATTAACCATGAAAATGTGAAAGACATTATATGCACTATAAAACATTCAACTGTGCATTTAAACCTTTCCTGATTGCTCAAATATAATTTTACAGTGATGATAAAATAAGAAACTCTATTATTGATATTGGCTTGATGACCGTATACTTCACTTACTTAAGTTTTTTAATTGGATATATTCCCAAAACATGTCTAATTAAAAAAAATCAAGGAGTGAAGTATAAGTGTTACAGAGCCAACTCTATATCAATATTATTTTACTAATTCATTGTTAATAGCTTCAAGAGTGTAAGTTCATATAAAAAATTCTAGTTTATTCACAAAATACTGACCAATTCATGAACCATGAACCAAATCTTAGTGATCATATACAGTTTTAATGACATAAAAAGACTTAAAATAATAGTTTTTTTGTATTGGGGTTTTTCACAGTGAAATATATTATAATATGATAAATTATTGTTACGAAATCACTTAAATTTCACTAATTTTGTTCCACTCAAATTTCACTAATTTGTCAACTTAAAATAATGTTTTGTGTTGTTCCTTTTCTTAATTGGAGCAAACCCCCTTTTTAATATTGAGTAATTCTGTTACATGTCCCTTATTGTTTGATACATGGCTCATATGAGTACAGCATCTGCTTGTCAATGGGTGCACCCAGTTTTCAATTTCCAATCAGAACATGTTGCCTAGGGAAGGTTTTTCCCCTAGTTTTCCTTCCGGAAAAGATGAATATTCAGGTAACTTATAATGCTAAGGATCCCAGACTCATTTGTGTCATTGTTTTATCCATTCCATTCATTATCTTGAAAACCGACGGGGCTGCCAAGATCATTAAGGCACAGATTCATATGCGAGAGGTCTGGTATCGATTCCAGCTAGAACCTCCTTCTTGACTGAATTTTTTCCAGATTTTTCTCAGCCCCTTTAAATGATAAAGCCAGGGAGGTACTCTAAAACTTATGCATGGAATGCTTCCTTTTTTAAAAAAAAATCCATTTCTGATTTATCATTTCATCTCTTATATCATCAGCATCCACTATTTATAATGCCTCAGTAGTAAAAACTGGGCATTAAACACTATAAAAAAAAGTCGTGTAATATGACAAAAACAGCTTGTTCAACTCCTCAGTTTTCTCCATCTAGTTACAAGGAGCTTAGAGCTTCTGAACTGTTTATACGCCATTCAAAAGAACATACTGAAATATGTGTAGTTTTAAAATGTTCTTCCCTTCCTGGATATAAAAATTAAAAAATGGCAATATAGTGGAATTTGGCATATTCAGAAAAGACACTATACATATAATTACATCAAAAGCAACAGCCATAAGCCAAAAAGATATATACACTCTCAATAATCAACAGTCTCACATTCAATTAAATAAATACCAATAAACAAGATCGAATACAAATCAGAGTACAAAAATTCATAGATATAGCACTGAAAAATGCCTACTCAATAAATCTGGTCTATAAGAAAATAGAAAAATTCAAAGCACAAATAAAAGTCATCACCTCACTAAAAGGAAACAAAGGAGATCGTATGAACAACAAATTCACATTCCATCTGGAGAAACACCAAAAATCCAGAAGATTTTTAAAGATGCAAACTTTTTTTGGCTCCAGTAAACAAATGCAGTTTAAAAAACCAACACAAAAGACAAATTCTGCCAGGAAAACAATCTGGCATTTACAAAATCATTTGCAAAGACTGCAATATGAAATACATAGGCAAAATGAAAAGAAAGAAATATTATCTTATGGTTTAAGAAGCACATGAGAAATATAAACACACAGAGAAATCAGCAGTAGCATAAAAACCATGAATTGTAAAATGAACCAAAACTCAAATATCTTCAAAAACCCATAGAATTAACAGTGCGGGAACATATATCATAAACAAAAATAAGGAAAATTTAATTAATTTTCATCTTCCAAATAACAGTAACCTCATTACTAAATTTGTAAATCTAGAGAGCGACATCTTAATATCATTCTGGAAGGCTGGCAATGGAACGATGCTGATGATTGAAAGTAACACTCTCAAAAGATGTCCAAATAAGTAGAACAAAATTAGTGAAATTTGAGTGTTTTCCTCATAAAAGGTTGTAGTATTATACTATGTTTCACTATGAAAATTCCTGCTATTTAAAACTACTTAAAACAAAATTTTGTTAATTTTGACCTTCTAAACAACAATAACTTCATCACCAAATTCGTAAAATCTACAGATTATGAATATCATGCTGGGAAGCTGACAGTAGAACTATGCTAATGAAAAAGACAACAGCCTTGACACAGTAACCACATTTTCCTTCTAAATTATGAAGTTTTGGAGAAGGCAAACTATTTTACAAAAATGAATGATCTCTGGCTTAATGATGTTCTGCATTATTCTGTGCTACTATTTATCACAAATACAGCACTATATTTGATTAAAGCAGCAAACTCTCTACAGGCGCTATACTAAAAAATGGGTACATGTAACTTGCTTGGCACATGTTTGCCAAAGAGTTATGGAGGAAATATGACATCACTACCCTGACATGGATAGGCTTATTGGAAATGTGAAAAAAGTATTTCTAAAATCACCATCTCAGGTAAAAAAAAATTCCATGAAGGTCTTGGGATTATTCTTCTGCCTGCTCCAATGCTCACCAGAAGGGGAACCTTTAGATACCTGTAATTATTATTTTGAACATTTTGATGTGAAAAAAAAGTCATCAATTCATTTGACAGTGACAGTGCAGCATCTGTTACAATCTGCCAGTAATTATCTACAATTCAGAAATCGAAGGTAAACTAGGCTATATAAAATTAAATTTTGGATTTCTGCCAGGTGTTATTATGCCCCTGGAACAACATGACTGCCCTTTATCAAAAGAAACAGACTTGGTGATGTCAGCCAAGAGTATGGTGTAAAAGATGAAATTGTGAACTTGTGTTTCATAAAGTTGAAACAGGAAGAATAGTGGTTTTGATATACTGTGTAAGATTATCGATGTGCAGACAGGAAAGAATCATTCCTTGATGGTTATGAAGAACAACCAGAACCTGGCAATGTATGCTGTTTTACATACATGCCTGTGTCTTCAGTAAACATTGAGAGGGGTTTTACAATGTATGAGCCTCTTTTGATTGACAATCACCAGTCTTTTACATTTGAAATCTATGGAAGATATTCATAGTTACTGTAATGCTGTATTTTGAACAAATCATTATGATAAAAATGAAGATAATTTTCATTGCTGATATTTTTAGATACTTTTAAGCATTTTTTTCTTTTTAGGTAATTTTTCAAGTATTTTTAGGTATTTAAAATCTAGGCCCCAGTGATCAATATTATCCCATATATGGGAGAACATCATTAAATTATTTCTTTCTTTTAACAAAATTTCATTGCTTTAAAAATATTCTAATATATATATTCAAAAAAGGCACAATTAATCTACACACCCAATTTGTTTCATTCTTATAATCCTAACTCCAAGAGAAATATTTTAAAATACACTATAAAAATGTGTCAATAATATCCCATTTTACAATAGTTTAAGAACCTTAGGAGGATTGCCAAATCATTTGATATCTGCATCTAAATTACACAATTGTAATATCGGTAACAAGTAGTCTTAAGAAGGGCAAGAATAAATATTTTTGGAATACCCTGTGTACTCTTTAAAAAAGGAATAAACAAGAGAAAAATTAAAAATTAATTTACTGGTTTGTTACATTAATTTATTTAACTATGAAACTTGAACTATCATGTTCTTATTATGATTTAAAACTACTATGATATGTGCATTAAACCATTTTCATTTGTTTTATAATGTACAACTGAATACTGGGTGAACCATCTAAAACTTGCACTGCAAAAGTTTCTGAAATGGGAAATGCTATTAATGTGCTGCTTTCACAGAATCAAAGTTTAGAGAGGGGTTCATTATTGCAGCCCATACACAAATGTCATTGTCTAATTATTAGAATGTGTATTTCTTGAAAAAGTTACAATTTTTCAAATGGAACAATGTCTATTCATATAAAGAAAATAAAACCAGAGAAAATTAGAATGTCAATGGTGTTTTTTGCACTATTCTAGTGCAAGTAGTTTACAAGCTTTTATAATATAAAGCCTTTTAAATAATAATAATAATAATAATAATAATAATAATAATAATAATAATAATAATAATAATAAATACTTATAGTCTGCCTCCATTTAACTGCTTCGTTACCAGGCTCTTCATATGTTTGTTTACATTTTGTTACTTTTATACTGATTGCTTCAGGATTTCATTGCCAGTACTTTCTGATAGTGCTTGAGGACAGTATTTACTAATGCTGAAAATGTTGAAATACGGGGTTTGGAGAATGTAGGAAGAATGCTGTTCTTTCTTGTAATGGTGTTAGCTAAAAGATATCCAAATAGACATACTACAGTTTGTCTTCACAGATTATTTCAAAATCTTTGGGTTAGACGAAGGGGAGCTGTATGTTGGCCTGCCACCAGATTTGACCCCTTGACACATTTCTTTGTAGAGAAAGCTAAAAGATGCTGTCTACAAGGACGTATGACTTCATCAAAAGATAAGAAACTATGTATTACAGCTACCTGTTCTGAAATGCTACAACATGTGCAGCAATCTTTGTAAGCTTGTATTATAGTTGCTGGTCATAATTTTGAACACAGCTATAAATGCCAGTTTTTTCTCTCTTTTTTACAGAATTTGTTTATTCACTTTGATATTTCTTAAGACAGTGCTGATACATGGTATAGTAAAAACACATAAGTACAAAATGTAACATGTGTCTTAGAAATTCAGAAAGATGAAATAACCGCACACAAACACAATATGTAAGAAAAATAAATATAAAAAAATTGTAGCCTAGTAACTAAGCAATTAAATGTGGCAGACAACTGTGGATACTTAAAAATGTCATATTACAATAGCTTGCAAATTACTTGCACTAGAATCGTGCAAAGAACACCACTGACATTCTAATTTCCTTCAGTTTTATTTTCTTGATGTCAACAGGCATTGCTCCATTTGAAAAAATATAACATTACATTTTGATAATTATCAACATCTGTGTATGGGCTACAATTATAAGCCCTTGTCTAAACTTCACATCTGTGAAAGCAGTACATCAATAGCACCTTCCATTTTAGAAAAATTTGTGGTGCAAGCATTAGGTGATTCATCCTGTATATAAGAAATTTTTCATTAAGTTTTTTTTAAATAATAATAATAATAATAATAATAATAATAATAATAATAATAATAATAATAATGTATTTCTAGTCTTAAAACAGCTTAACTTACCAGATGCAGCCCATAGGTTTCTGACCCAACATAGAAGACCATGTAAATTATAATTATAATTTACATTTAAAAAGCTTCACTGTGTAAGTTCCATCAGAATTTTTTAAAAATGTCCTATTTTTCGAAAGTTCTTAAATGAAATAAAAGACCATGTTTCATTGTAGCAATGTTCACGCTATATTCATGTGTAAACACTGCATTTCCTTTCTTGCCATTTATTTGCTTAGAGAGGCTCATTGAAGTCAGACATGTTGTATAATACCGCAGAGTTCATTAGATACAGAGCAGTGATATTAAACAAAGCCTTGAAGGTATGTATGGGGAAGCTTTCCTTTCATATTCCATAGTGAAAGAGTGGTCAAAATAATATCATTTGGGCAGAGAGAGCCTTGAAGATGACCCAAGTGAGAGTACATTGTTGGATGTGTTTACATAAGAAAGAAAAAAGAAAACATTCCCACTGTTCAGGAGGAAGTTCTGAGTGATGGGCATCTAAATACAAAAGAAATAGCTACAAATTAGGCACTTTCTAAAACTGTGCCTCAAATTCTTTCTGCAGAAATGCAAATGTGTGTGGAATGCTGTTATAAGTTTTTTAACCTTTTCTGTGGTAACAAGAGGGCTGTATTGGAATCCATCTTCACAGGTGACAAAACTATGGTCCTATATTATAATCTCTTTCAAAAAGAGAACCAGTGTGATGGCAAACAAAGGGTAAATCATCTCCTGTAAAGGGCAAGATGAAACAGTTCATGGAGGTCATGGTGACAATTTTTTGGACAGAAGAGGCATTCTGACATGGACTTCAAAGAAAGAAGCACAACAGTGACTGGGAAGTACTTTGCTGAGCTACTGCATCAATCATGAAGTGACATTTAGAAAAGATGTGTGGAATTGCTAGTCTAGGAGTTCATACGCTGCATGATTGCCCCTAGTGACTATTACCCATTTTCTAAACTAAAATGACCTTCAGGAGTGAATATTCACAAAAATAATAATTTGAAGGAATGGCATTTTTCACTATTTTACAGATAAATCTACGGATTATTTTTAGGGACATTAAAATGTTAGCCCAGAGATGTAAGAAGTGCATTGAAGTAAAGGGAGATTACGTGTCCATCATAGTCAGGCCGAAAACTTATGGATTGCACCTTTTATAATTAGTTGAAGTACCCTTAAAAGTTTGGAATTAAATATCTCATAGTCTCATACACAGCCTTGATATTTAAATTCATTAAAAATACTTTTATAGTAACAGGATTCACATATGTCTGCACAACAGAGTAGGGCCCATGTAATCTAGAGATCAGGTGGTACAGTTCCTTAACTCAAGCATGGGTCGCCTTGATGGCTGACAGCTGAACTAGCACCCACTTTCCTAAATTACACCATTTTAACTGCACGAGGCATCAGTTTTTCCCAATACTAACCCAAAATATCTACTTATTTTGTAACCAAAAGGCACTTAATATAGCTTTTAAATGCATGAAGGTCAAAGACTGGCCTTAAGAAATGGTTTCAGGTACTTAGAGAATGATATGTTAACAGGTTCTTTATTAAGAGGACTCTTTGAGGCCTCCTCAAACAGTCGCTCATACACTCTACCATCCCAGGCACCCAAGGCAGAGGACAGAATTTCATCACAGATATCAAGGCCATCAACAATACCAATGGCATTTGGTCTGATATCAGCAAGCAGTATCTCCATCCACTTCTGCAAGGATGCTATGTCTCGAGGGCCCACATCTGAGTACTAAAACAACAGACAAACAGTTATTTATAAACAATAATTTTAAAGTACTGAGTAGGGATGGGAAAATTGATTGTTTATTTTGAAAATAATTAAATTATTTAATGGACTTTTTTTTTCTTTCTGAATGAAAGAATTGATTGATTGAGATGAAAGTATTGATTATTCTTTCAAATGAAAATATGAATGATAGTAACTTACAACAAGTATGATCATATGTCATGAGATTGTTATAATTTCAAGCTTACAAATTGATAACTTTCTGAAAGTATCAGATAAGCATTTCAGGATTATCTCAGTTGGTCATGGTTATAGCAGCAAAATAATCAAAAGAAATGTAACTGCTTGCTAGATTATTAAAGTAACCAATAATTTGTATTCATATAGGAACTAAAGTTAACAATATACAGAGCCTTTGTTTGGATGCATGGCCAGCTTAAAGGGGATTTACCTGCTTTGTGCTGTGCTGTTTCTAACCATTTCTGTTTCCCCCATAATTTCTCCCCTCTCAGTGTTCCAGCTAATCAGTTTATGCAAAGTCTTCGTGCTGAACGGAAGTTGAAAAGTTGAGACCATGTGTTTCATTGCTGTTATAATGCCAAAAAATCCATATACTTTAACACACACATTCTCCATGCATGGTTCCTATATGACAACAAACTCTTGTACAAAAGTAAGATGGTGATTTATAGACAGATTCCCTGCTGTTCATGGGCATGAAAGAGAAATGGTTTGTAATCTTGTGAATAGATTTAGGGAAATGGAATTGTTCTTCATAAGGAACCAAAAGTAAAACATTCTTATAGAGGAAAAACTTGACGACATCGAAGAAAATTTAGAATAAAGTCCACAGAAATCTCTGAGAAAGCCTGCATAGGAATCAGGAATTTTGCAAACCTCAACTGGGAATGCCACTAAACTTTTAAAATGAAAACCCTATAAGATAACTGTAATTAGACATTGCAACCACAAGACAATGTGAGTAAAGTTAAATTTCTGAAACTGGGTGTTGGATAATGTTAATGAATTAATGAGAGTTAATGCAAATTTTCTTAACAGGTGTGAGAGATGTGTGGTTGCACAAGGATATCATTTCCAACATCTTCTATGATGAAGGTATGTGGTTATTATAATTAAATTTTCATGAGAAATCTATTCACTTAAATTTAACAGGCTATGAATTTCCAACTATCTCAGCAAACAGCTTACTTCCGAGTGCCAAGCACTCTCTGTTAAGCCAGCCACACATCCAAATGACAGCTTTGTATTTTTTTATGAAGAACTGGTATAATTTTGATACAATTTTAAAGTATTTTAGCCATTTCACTCATTTTATAATTTGAACATTAACAATATGATAGAAAATGTTTTATTTTACTTCAGTTATGTGCATATAATAATAAATCTTATTTTTTTATTTAAATTGTAGGTACAATGCTTTAGAAAATGAAGCAGTAATACATCCTATTAGAATTTACTAAACATGTTCACATTAATTCCACTTACAATACAATATTAGAACATATTTTGAGGGAAATTTAATTTTGTGATTTTGGGTCCAAAAGTGAGCTGCCATTGCTGATTTATTAATTTGCTTAAAATCTATATTCCTATAAACAAACTGATAAATCAGCAATAGCAGCTCACTTTTGGACCCAAAATCAGAAAATATAGGAATATAGATTTTAAACAAATTGATAAATCAGCAATGGGAGCTCACTTTTGACCCAAAATCACGAAATAAAGGAATATAGATTTTAAACAAATTGATAAATCAGCAATAGCAGCTCACTTTTGAACCCAAAATCATGAAATATAGGAATATAATAGATTTTAAACAAACTGGTAAATCAGCAATGGCAGCTCACTTTTGGATCCAAAATCACAAAATTAAACCAGAGGCTAAGCTGCTGAAAGAACTTCACAACCCACTAGAACTAACTACATGAGAAGATTTTCATACTGAAAAATCAAACAAATTTAATGAATTTTGATGTTCCCCCATGGATAAATGGCAAATTCCTATTTGGATCGTCAGAAATCCATAGAAGCACCTTAAGATCCAGCCACCACATAGAATACAATTAGTCTGCCAACAGCTAATGACAGAAGTGACTTCCCCCAAAACATGTACTAATGTTGTATAAATTGAGTTATTGTGAACATATTTAATACATTCGAATAGGAAATCTTGTTAGTATCTCTATATTACTAAACAGAGAAATAGAAGAGATACAAAAAATAGTAAAAACAATTTACTGCTCCTACATCAGGGGTCAGCGAAATTTAAAACATTGACATTTATTTTTATATTATCCATGCATTATATTATCAAAGGTATAATGCTATATTATTTAAAATTAAAATATATCTTGTAACTAAAGAATGGATTTTGAGGTGCAGCACTTGTAAAAAATATAGCTGTTTTAGATTTCTATGCTAGGACAGGAAATGAAGTGAAACAGAAAAATTTAACTTCAACTAAATCACACAATAATATCAATTATAAAGAAATTTTGATGCACCTTTTAGTGAGATTAGCATATTTATCCCTTTCCACACCCTATTTGACACTTGAGCACCTCTGTTGTGTATTTTCAGCCAAACACATATGCTTGTGATCTATAATCAGCAGTAGAAGTACTAATATTTTGTAACCCAGATTTATTATGCAAGCCCCTGCTGATCATTTATGAGAAAAAAATAAAAACATATCCACATTTTTGCCATAAAAATGTTTGTCACATGATCAAAGGTTAACTTTGGTCATTTTCTATGCTGGTCTGGAGTATAAACTTGTTCTCTCTACTAGCAGTGTGCACCAAGGAGGAACAAAGAATAGTGATCTGATTTCTCTGATTGGATGGTATGTAAAAGGCTGGAAATTATCAGAGGCTTTGAACACAATAAGTGCTCTATCAAGTAAAAGTGCATATGTTTAAAAGTAGTCAGACAAATATGACACACAAGAGGGTGCAGGACACCCATCAACTTCCTTCACTAATGAGAAGATTCAGCAAGCTCGAGAAATGGAGCTGGCCAACCGGCAAGTTGCCATTGTATTCTATGCAGATTAATCATGGTTTTGTCCATCAAATCATTCATTGTGGGCTCAGTTTCCATTAAGTTCATACAACAAGTGTGCCAAAAGAGTTTTTGGTTGCATCACCAATTGAAAATCTTCTTCTTGGAGAGAATATGCAAACATATGGACTGCTGAACCAAGTGAATTGAAAAGGAAGGGGATATGTAGAAAAAAGATGTAGTTGTTCAACACCTACACCTGTATAAATAAATTGTAAAAACAAGTGAGTGGAAAATTATTTACTTTCCCTCACACATGTCCATGCATGGAAGTCGAGAAATGGAAGGGAAATGTTAAAATCAGCATACCAACATTGGAACTTAGATTATGGGAAAAGATTTACATCAAGAAATATGCAGATATGACATACTAATTGCAAAATTCTGTAATCTTAAGGTCAGCTGTAAGCATTCAAGATGCAATGTAAATTGCCCATCAGTTGACCAGCAGCTGAGAATGTGGAAAAGGATTTTATTTATTAGTGTTACTGTTTATTATTATTATTATTATTATTATTATTATTATTATTATTATTATTATTATTATTATAGACTGAAAAAATGAATAATTACTATTACCTAACAACACTTTCACATAAGAGTAAAATAAACCTACAAAATAGCATTATAAAAGGAACTAAGCATTCTGTAGTACACAGCTGAAAAAAAGAACATCAAATTAAAACTATTTCAATTTTTCTTTTCAATTACACCCTTTAATTGCTTACCATAAGAAAGTCTCCAGACTTTCGAAGTAGCCAGAAGACAGCATACAAGTTACTCAGCTGAGTCAGAACAGTCTTCAATGCTGTTGATACTTCCAAGCTTGCAACATGCTCAAAAAACTTTTCAACTAAGATTGCACGACAATGAGCCTAAAGACACAAAAAGTATTAAATATAGTATATGCTGACAGAAACAGGACATTACTTATGCAGTCATTAATTATAAACTATTTTGTACATTATATAGCTAAAGCTGCTTATCTTCTATTTGGCTTTGGGATTATACTCCCACCACTTCATTAACAGAAATATTATAATTAGAGTGCAGATTTTATGTGGTATTTCCTAAAAATACAGTTTGGTTGGGTTGTATCTAAAGGCTGACATTGTAGATTTGCTTTATTTATTTTCTGGCATCCCATTGTTGTTGTTGTTCAATTTTTTTCATTCCAGTAGGTGAACATTGTTCCTAATTCACTTTCTGCTGGAATCATTTATCTTGGTGGCCAGATAGGCACTTTTCTTAGTGACAACTTTCCAAAACAATGGATTGGCAGAGGATCCGAGTCCATAGCTTGGCCACCAGATCTTACACCCTGTGAAGGATCTAGTGTATATAACACCAGTGGCAGACCTCAACAATTTGCAGTGCAGAATTCGCTTTCCATTCAAAATGTCACAATAGATATGCTGAGCATTATCTGGATGGAGGTTTACAACAGGCTTCACATCTGCCATGGTACAAATAGTGGTCATATGCAGATTAAAATTACAACTCTTAATAAGCTACTTATTTAATTGAAATTTAACATATACATTAAGCTGGAGTGCTTTTTCTTGGATTACAGGACTGCTCAGTTGAACACTTTTCTATCTTTCTTGTGAAAATCATACATAAATGGCTTCATCAACTTTGTCAAAGTGTAAAATTTATTATGTATGACACTCTTCAATTACCTTCTAGATCACAGTTCCACAAAATTGTTGTATCTTAACTTGATTTTTCTTCCAATCACCTATCGTTGCTTTTTCAACACCAAATTCAGCTGCTAATTTTGTCCCACTTTCGCCTTTATTTAAGTGTTTTGAAACTTCAAGTTTATCTCTTACTGTACAAGAACTATGTTTTTCCTTACCTGCCATTTTTAATCAAACAGGAAAAATAAAAACCACTTCAGTGAATTAAAAAACACAACTAAGCATGATACAGTACAGTAAATCCACTACATTTGTCACATTTGCAATTGATACTGTATCTGCAACTCAACTAAACTCAGAACAAACATAATAGATTCAGCACTCAAATCTTACTTCCAGGAAGATAAACAAAACCCCATGAGTGAGGCTGCCAAGTGTAAACGGCCTTCATGAGCTCACTTTCAACAATGGCATTTATGTCACAAAAATAACACCACAGGTTAAAACAACCAAATACAATTAACTTATAGACTTCATATACATACTATTTACTTACATAATCATATACATGTATAGGCCTAATTACATTGATTATAAATTAATCCAAATTTTTGCCAATCTGAACAGGCTTCTGTCCAATTAGTTTGGACTGGTGGGGTTATACTGTATTCAGGTTTTGTTCATTTTTTTCATTATGTATTTTTGCTATCAGAACATTTTTGAATTTGATGTTTTGGATATTGTTGTATGCAAAATGTCTTGTGGGTCACTTTTACTTTGTCCTGACATCCTGTTAAGGAAATATGTCTTTATATCTTCATTTTACTTAACTTTTGGACATTAGTGTACATTGAGATATGGCTTAAACTATTAACTGCAACAGATATGAAATATATAAAAGAAAAAATTAGAAAGAACCACTCAGAACTAAACCATCTTTTGTGTGAGACTCCAATACAGGTCATTTGAATCATAACAATATGCATATCTTTTGAATTTGTGTGACCTCACATTTTATTTTTGACGAAATCTGCATTACTCTTATGCACTTATTACATTGTTTCTGATATATAGGATATTTCATCAATGGTATTTTATCACATCTTACAGAAAATAGCTTGTAACAGAAGCAAAACATTAATATTTATTTTCCTGCCTACTCAAATGTTTTCACAGCATCCATTCTGTTTACATTCATCATTTGAGTGTTACAAACAAAAGTTTCACTCTGTGATGAAGATAAATTTGATCAAAATGCACCACATTGTTGTGCAGCGACGAATAATTATTCAATAGAACATAATATCTAAAGCTTGCTTTTCTGCAAATGCTTTGCCTTCCACAAGATACTTCAATTAAGCTTGGAACCACAGATACCGGTATACCTGTTGAGTAGCAAAAACTTTGTAGTTAAAAGATTTAGCCTCATAGGTGAATTGCACACTTTAATACAACAAATAATTCCTATTCTAATGTCACAGATTCCATACCCAGACATGCTTGATTTTGATACAGCCTTGATTCAACAGTTACCTAACTGAAACTAAAAAAGTTGCAAAGCATAAACATTAACCTAACACAAATACATGTTAAACAAACCTCTGCACATTTAGTAAGCTCAATGGATGTCATGTTCCACGCATCTTCTGAGGAAATTCCTCTTCCAATTCTTCTATCCATATTTTCATAGCATGTCTTTATTTTTCTGTAACAACATCAAAAACAATGAATAAAAAACACAGCTTCTGCCATTTAGTAGAGTTTGCTTTCTTACTGCAAGAAATTTACAGTAAAATTTAAATTTTTTTTTTCTTTCATTTTTCCTTTTATAGATCTCTTAAGAATTTACAATATTGATACTGAAACTGCTGCATTTATGATTATCATTCAATGCAAAGGACAAACCAATCAATGTTAATCATATATGTGTGGAAGTATCAGTCTGTAACAATCCTAAGGGGATTAATTAAATTGTATTTAGTACAAAGGAGTGGTTATATATCCTATTAGAATTTATTAAATATGTTAATACTAATTCCATTTACACATACAACATTAGGATGTTTCAGAGGCAATCGGTCCCAGTATTAGCTGTTCACCTACTACTTGATATGGTGACTGGATGCTTCTGTGGAGGCATCTGATGGTTCAAACAGGAATTTGCTAAGTTCATTCAAAATCATTATTAATTTTCCTACATTTTTCACATGAAATTTTTTTCCCTAGCTACATTTAATTATGAAGTTCTTTTGGTAGATTAACCTCTGGTTTAATTTTGTTATTTTGGGCCCAAAAGTGAGTTGCTACTACTGATTTATCAATTTGTTTAAAATTAATATATTCCTAAGTGTTCCTTCTTCAAATTCCTAAATTTTCCTTTGTTTTATCAATGGTATTTTTGATTATATTTATTCTTTGGGGCTAACTTATGCTATGTTCTTTAAATATCTTACTGAATTTGCTGGATGATATGTGAAACTTTTGAATTTGCTACTTTCCTTGATATTCTCCAGTGTTGAAAGTTCTCTTATAGATTTGTGTCTTTTAAATTTATTGATCTTTTTAATTATTGTGTCTGTTGAAGCCATTGATTATTGCTGTATTTATTATCCATTTTGTATTTTTTTTCTGTATGTGCAATGTTAACTATTGTGTGCCAAGCTGTTGAATGCATAATATTTATATGGGTTAGTTCTATTTTTGAAGCTGATGAGTGGGATACTGGTTCTTTATGTAGCAACACAGATGTTTTACTTAATTTAAATGTAAATTGGAACTTGCACAGTGAAGCTAATCATATTAATTGATATCATTGTATGATTAAGTTGAACTACACACTCTTAAAGCTTCACTTACTTTTCATAAATGTATGGAACCGGTTTCGAGAACATTTAGTTCCCATCTTCAGCCAGGCTAAAGTTCAACTGTCGGATCATTCGTTGAGCTGTGGGAATGTATATTCTGCTCTAGTGGTGGTGTGATAAACTTGTAGTTTATGTTTTCATCCCCGGCAATGTCAAAGTTCATTATCCTGTGTTTGTATTTGTAGATGTAGATTTTCTCCCCGGTTGCTAAATCCGTAGGTCCTTGTACTGATTTTTGCTTTATTTATTATGTCGTGATTTTGTGTCCAAAAATGATATGCTAGTGCTGATTTCTCTATTTGCTTGTACTTTATGTTCCTTCAACCGTGTGCCTATGTTTCTCTTTGTTTTTCCAATGTAGATTTTTTCACATTCTGCACAGTGGACACAAAATCACAACATAATAAATAAAGCAAAATTATTAAAATCAGTACAAGGACCTACGGAATTAGCAACCTGGGAGAAAATCTACATCTACAAATACAAAAACAGCATAATGAACTTCAACATTGCCGGGGATGAAAACATAAACTACAAGTTTATCACACTGCCACCAGAGCAGAATATACATTCCCACAGCTCAACGAATGATCCGACAGTTGAACTTTAGCCTGGCTGAAGATGGGAACTAAATGTTCTCGAAACTGGTTCCATACATTTATGAAAAGTAAGTGAAGCTTTAAGAGTGTGTAGTTCAACTGAATCATACAATGATATCAATTAAACAGATATTTTATTTTTATATCTTGCTACAGCATTTATCATCATCATATAATTTTTCTATCACCATCATTTTAATGCTAGTGTTTTACATTCTATATGCCTTACTAGTACATTTATTTAAATTTTCTTTAATAATTTACATAGGTTCATGTGTATGAATTTTCCCCTTCTCCTCCTCCTTCTATGCTTATTGGCACATTCATTTACACTTTTGTGTATCTCATACACATATAAACCTATGCAAAATTTTGATATGTGGAGACTTAGAGTATGTAACCAACTCATCAGCTAAAACAATCTTTCTGCTATAAATTCTGTAACAGTATCAAACCACTCACCCTGCTGCTACTTGTTGATATGCTTTAATCAGACAGTCTGGTGTATTCTCCCAATGTTTATGTTGGCTGTCAAGTGTAATTGCATCCTGGAGATATGCCACTGTAGGAGTCATGGGTTTCCGCTCCAACACCTGCTGCCACGCCTTCATCAGATATCTTGCAGTCTGGAGAAACATTACAGTGTTCTCACCCTCGTAAGTGCATGCTGCCGTAGTTAGCCCATATATGGCAGGTAAGCTGCTGCAAGTCATATACCCATGGCCTCCACATGCCATGCGACAGATCTCCACACCTTGGGATGCATCTGCTGTGCACACAGCTTTCATGCAGCACGACAAGGCATGAAGCTGCTCAGGTTAAAAAAAAAAAAGTCACATTAAAGACAGGAATTGAAAACACCAGAAACTTTTACAGATACTCTCTACCTAGTCCTGTGAAGTTTGCACCATCTATAGTTGAAATAAAACATTAAAGGGTAATTTATTTTACATTATTTCAACTTTGAAAATTGTAGAAATATGACATACTGCCACTCTCTATTAATTCTGCCCTGCTAAATCCTAAAGGTTAATCCATTTTTCCACAGCTCCCATAGATTTTCAGTTATCACAGTTTTGAATCATTGAAACTTAAATATAGGCATATACTACAAGCACAAGTTTTAAAGTTTAAACTTATCTAAAATAATAGAAGACTGAGTGGAGATATTAATATAGCAAATGTGAACATTCTGAAGTCTGTGGCCACAAACACACTTGCCTTTAGATGGTGAACTTTTTTTACAGTAAAATTCCACAATGCCAAGTTTTTATACATATCTTATTTTTCCCAGCAGCTCGATTCTATTACCATTTTTAGCAGTTTGTTTATTTTTCAGAGTTGCCAACCATTATATAATTTTACCACACTGCAATAGTAATGGAATTGTAGAACTAGACTTATTAAATTACTGTAAGCCTGCTAATACCATTCTTTAACTTAAACCTTACCTAGGGATTACATTTAAAGATTGTAATGGACCTCATGTGAGCGATCACATTCTTGCAATTTCACAAGCATCCTTGTAATAACAAACATTAAACATTTACTTACTTTAGTAGATTAGGTTAAGTTGCGTTTAAGAAATGTTTCCTTAATTCAGCTTTACTTCTTATCCTTGCTTCCTTTTAGTGATTTCTAATGCATTTCATTGAACAAGTGGAAGGCATATATTGATTGTTCAACAGGCAACATTTGAATCTCCATGGCCATGACTGTAGTTTTGATAATTTAGTGCATTTCTTTCTGTTGGTACAACCATTATGTCAGGACACTATGCTACCAATTTCTTCCCTTGGGGCAATTTCAACTGTAAGAGTTGATGCACTTTTTGCGGCTGAGGGGTGGTTTTTAACACATTCACTTCATCTCCTTATAATATTTATAGCCCCTTTCCTGTTATTCTAGGTAAGTTTAAAACTTCTATTTGTGTTGTGTGTCTATGCAAAAATTATTCTTTGCAGAATTAATGTCTAATGCAAAATAATTAAACACATAATGGTGTTAATACTGGAAATAAGAGTGCAGTAAAATGCTGGCTATATGAAGGTCCAATGTCCAAACATGGAAGATGAATAATGAAAATGTACATTTTTAAATCATGCTTAATTTTCACTCACTATACATTTCTCATATGCATCACACATATATTGCAGCATAGGCATAGTCCGGAATCTTCATTCAAGTACCTGGCAGTTAGTCACGGCTAGGTCAGAAGTAAATAAAGTAAAAGGATCTTTAACATTTTAGTAAGCAATCAAGCAATAATCATAGCTAAAGCAGAACATAATTAAGGAACAAAGAAATTTGTCACTGCAGATTAAATTCTTGCAGAGCTTTTTTCTAACACTTTATCTAATGTTCATGGTGGATTTTTTTTTATCCTTTTTATCTCTCTCTCTTTTTTTAATTTATAGTTAGGTATGGGAATTCATCTTGTTTGAGAGCCTTGATGGTGGCAGCCAAAATGTTGAGAATCTCATAATCCCTATTGAGTGAAGTGAATCATGCTGTGCTCTCTGCACACATGCGTGAATCACAATATGCTGTAAACATTGCTTTCTCAAAGTATGGGCCTTGAGCTATTGTAGAGAATCACAATTTCAGTTAATCGCATATGGTACACTTTTTAGAAGTTCAGAGTACCATGTATGAGGGTTCTTTGAAAAGTTCTTGCAATGACCCACAGATTGCGGCAGTAGTTCTGAAACAATTTATTATCAAAATCCACCATATTCCATAGAAACATTTATGCAATTATACATGGATGGGAAAAATGGCTAATATCGAACATTATACAACCACGGGTGGCCAAGGTCATTAATGTGCAGACTTGTGAGCAGGAGGTCTGGGGTTCGTATCCCGCCAGGACCGTCCTCCCTGGCTCAGGTTTTTTTTTCAAGTTTTCCTCAGTCCTTATAAAAAGCAATTTCGGGGGAGGTACCCTAAACTTAAGCCTGGAACATTTCCTTCCTTTAAAAAAAATCCTTTCCCATTTATCATTTCATCTCTAGTATCATCAGTGTCCATTGCCTGTGGTGCCTCAGTAGTAAAAAAGGGCATTAAACCTGTTAAAATAAACAACAAACATTGTGCAGTTAATAAGTACTTTTGTAAAGAAGGTATGAATGCAGCAGAAATAAATACAGATATGACAAACACTTTAGGGGAACTTTGCACCATTATTTTTAACCAAGTGGACCATGGAGTTTAAATATGGTTGTAAAACCTTGGAATACGACCCATGCAGTAGAGGACCAAAATCAGTCACATCAGAAATTATTGATAAGATGCACAATGTGGTTCTGGAGGGTTGCTGATTAAAGGTGTCTGAAATTATTGAAGCTCTGAGCATTTCAGGCATATTTCATATTTTCAGGAAAGAACTGTGCTTGAAAATATTATCAACAATGGATGCCACAATTACTGACTCAGGACCAAAAGCAAATCAAAGTGCATATCTCTCATCAAAGTTTGATTGTTTTCAGAGAATCCTGCAATTTTATACATCATTTTGTGATAATGATAAAACACTTGAAACAAAAAAGCTGTTTAAATGACGGAAGCATTATGATTCTCCATCACTAAGTATGTGAAATCTGCCAGGGGATCATGCCATCCACTTTCTGGTATGCTAAGGGTGTATTATTAGTTGATTATATTCCCACTGAAACATCTATCACTGGAGTATATTATGCTAACCTTCTGGACCTACTGAAGATAAAAATATGTGTGTAAAGGTCGTGTTTATCAAAGAAGAAAGTCATCTTGCATCAAACAATGCTTGTCGTCCAGATGTTTGTTACAACCGCAAAATCTGGAGGAATCTGACTTTCTTGACGAGACAAAGGTTTTGGAGCATGCTGAATAAATTGTATTAGTATCAAGGGAGATTATGTTGATAAATAAGAATAATTTCAAAAAGTTCTGCCATAATTTTGTGCTTCATTCCAAGAACTTTTCAAATGGCCCTCATTGGATCTTCCTTGCCATTACATTTATATAACTGCATATTTGCAAAATGAAATAAAAAAATAGGAAACCCAATTCAAAATTAAATAAAATATTATTTTCATTTAGTTGATGCTTGACTGCCTTGAAATATCTTTTGGCTCTTTAAATGCTGCATCATGTCCAATGTATATTTGCTTTCAAAACTACTATACCAGTAGTAAATATTATTGCAATTTCTTCTTTGGGAATTCTGTGAAATGGTCCCAGGTCCATTATTTTTAGGATGTGTGCTAAAAATACAATGACAAGCAATACATTACAAGCACAATGTGTAGCTCTTTCCCATTCAACATAAAGCAAAGGCTAAGGGCTCAGGATCAAATGAAATAACAATTTTGCTATCTCCTTTGTGGTTTGACTGGGATAGATCAGACTTCCTACCACTTTTCTTCCCACTTGTGCCCCAGAGTTGGCAGTCATAAATAATGCAGGAGAGTATATTAACATTATCAATTTGTTTCTGTCTTCTGTTCATCTCAAATGAGGACAAAAATGTTTGCCATAGCAGAAAAAACATTGCAAACTTATGCATCAACCTAATAGATATCTCACCATCATATAGTTTTTTGTATTTCCATAACAAAACAAACATTATGGAAGGTTGATAATTATTCAAATCTTCTCTCCTGTTCCTATTCCTGTAGTAACATATATGACATACCTCTGGAAGTCTTTCTAGATCACCCTCATCAAGTTCAGCATTTACAGTGTTGTACATATTCCAAAGCCAACTTGAAGTGAATCTCATTGCAAAGCACGTGGCCAGTTGAGGAAAGAGTTTATACTGCTGGGTCACATAGTCAATGATTTGTGGTTCAGGCTCTCTGCAAGAGAAAGAGCAACATTTATTTTGAGAGCTTTAAAAGATAACATAGAATTTTAAATGAAACTATATGTTTTGGTTTTAAGAACACCTTGCTAGCACACTTTGTAATGTGTACCTCAGAGTTATTTGTAAACAGATTGGTTAATAAAGTTAGTTTAGTTGCACTTATACTTCAATTCAATTAGCTATTCAATTGCCACTTCTCTTACTATATTAATTAGGGTCACTGGCTGCATTGTTAGTCTGGTAAAGTCTGGTTCGTTTTATTCCTCAAGTGCTTAAATCTTCAAAGTTAGCACCTGTTTTGTTGCATCTGTATTTACAATATGCTGAGTCTCTCAATGTTATTAGATGTTTTATGTCAGCAGTCATTCAGGGAGTGGGGACTCTTTTGAAATCCTTCATATTAATGGGTGCATGCTTATGAAATAAAGTGAGAATAAATTTGTTAAATACATGAACTTTTTCGTCAATAGTAGGTAGTATTGGCAATTAGAGCAATCTGGTTAATGCATTTCATGTCATGAAATGTTATGATTTTGACTGTAGGCTTGGGACATTTCACATATTCATTGTCAAAATAAAAACATCATATACTTTGAGATACCAACTTTAGGTTAAGCTCTTTCAATGCCTACAGAATATGCTTCTATCAGTTAATCTTCTGCTGATGATGGGAGTGAATTTTCCTAAAACATATTCATTTAAAATCAAGTAAGTGAGATATAAAAGTGAAACCAAATAAACTTTATATCAACTTTATTTTACTGCTTTACTATTAATAGCTTAAAGAGTATAAGTTCATTTCAACCAGGTTGGTTATTACATTTTGAGTGGAAAACTTTTCAAATAAAAAGCAAGAATAGTAATGTGCAGCCCTTTATCACCATTTCCAGCCAATCTGTTTATGGATAATTTTGAGACACATACAAATAGGCATTTTCCCCATATATTTAAGATATTGTATATATATAAATCATGCATTTCTCCACCATTAACAAAAAACTGTTGACTCTACAAAACTGTGGTTAGATTCATCTGAAACAGAAACAGATAATGCACTCCCACTATTAAATACAATGTTAATAATAAAAAAAATAAAAAGCACAAAGGAAGACCAAAATCTGATATCTATAGGGGAAAAACATAAATAATAATAATAATACATGTAAAAATTCAGCAAACATGGAAACAAAGGCAAATACAATTATAACAATGAACATTACTCAACCTCTAGATAGGATACTAAATATAAACAACAACAACGAGTAATTTTGAATTAAGATAATGCTGTACAAATTCAATTAAATGCAAAAGAGGAGGGGAACATATTCCAAAAACACTTTCCTCAAATTTTCTAGGTATGATAATAGACAAACAGTTAAGCTGGAAACCCTAATGTAGAATGTATTACCAAAAAGATAGATTAAGGTATTAAACAATTAAGCATACAAAAAATGGCACAGTGCTGTGGCAAAATATTACCATGCACGAAGTAGGAAATACTTTTAAGTTAAAAAAAATCCACAAGGGACACACATAAGTATTCAACTATTAACTGTCCCATGGATACATACCAGGTGAATCACCTGACCCTATATTTTTTTTTAACACAGACAGAAGACTGTCTGAAAATCTATTTAATAAGTGGCTTAAGGGGCAGAAGGTACTTGCAATATAAATCCCTTCCAAAAACACTCACACTGAGAACTGCACTAGTTTCTATACATTTTATATAATTTTATTCTACTGTATACATTCTTTCTTACTCCATGGAAACTCCCGTTTAACAAACAACCCATCATATATATCAAATATCAAAATTATTTCAAACAAAATGGTGGATCTATACAAAGAGGAAAGTGATAGGCTACAAAAAATTTAAGACACGCCTACATAATGAATATTGTACAGTCACATAAATGTTAAATAAGTTACATCTCTGGCATAAACTACGGCATATAACATTTTGTACATCAGGCATAATAGCTTGCACGAAGTTATTATTGAAATTAAAATTGCAAAACAAACTTAAAACAACATTAAAGGGTTAAAATATCCAAGTAAAGTTTCAAGGCAATAGCACAGTTCCTATGACTAGCATTGTTGTTTGATACACATGTTTCCAACCTTGAGTGAATGAGCGGAATTGTTACATTTCTTTCAAAGCTGTGTTCTGAGAATTTGGGTTTTAATCTCTCATAGCAGGTCAACTTTCTTTTATCCCTTATTTTACTTTTTTCAACCAATAATGTAGTATTACAAAGCAAAAATTATGTAAGCATTATTGATAAATTACATGAAACATATGAAAATGTTTCAAGCCTTTTGCTGGCACATACATAATGAACACTGTTAAAGAGTGTCTGTAAATAAACCAAACCATAATGAACACAGTAACAAATTCATAGTCCTTTGTTGATTTGGTACATTTATGGACACATTTTAACACCTTACATCATCAGCATCCCATTCAATTCAAGGCATGAAAAGAATGATAAATTTTGCTCAGAGGTATCCTCTTTCAGGTTTAAGGTTCTTTTACGTGCCATATGCATGACCATGGCTTTTCTTTCCTTCCAAAGAAAGCCATACTTAGGATTTTTAGGCCGGAAAAAAACCCATCGACCCTGGCCAGGATTAAAGCTGCGATCTAAGGTTTATTCATAGTTCGCAGATATGTTTTTAATACTGATATTAAATTTTGCCCATTCAACCTTGTTGTAAATCCTTCAAAATGCAAAGTATCTAGGTAGCTGCACCGAAACCTAGCATGGATTGACCTTCAGTGTTCTTTACAGTAGGTACTTATATCATTTTACAGTTACAGCATTATATTCAAATGACTAATATGTTGCCATGCTGTTTTATGGTGAAGCAAGATGTAATGCAGTGGAAGCAAATCACTTGTACCTGGAACAATTTCCAGGAAGAACAACTACAGATATGTTTCAAAGCATTGAAAGGCGCCTCAGTGAAACAGGGTCAGTCAAAAGATCACCTCCTTTCTGGATACTCCAGTGACTTCTAGAAATAATAAAGAAACAGTGCATAATGCAATTGTAAACAACTGGCACACCAGTTCTAGAGCCATAGCACAGGACATGAACAGTAGCCAGGAATCAGTTTTGAGGATATTGCGCCGCAATAAATTTCATCCCTATCATCTTCAACTACATCAGGCTCTCTATGAACGCGACTACATGTGAGTGGTATTTTCACAATGGTTATACCAACAGGTAGAAACTGATGCTGGGTTTTTAAGCAATTTGCTTTTTAGTGACGAAGTCAAGTTCCACAACAACAGAAATATGAATTGACATAATATGCAGTACCTGAGTGTAAATAGCCCTCACTGAAAAAAGCTGCATTTCAGGTGCAATGTCAACCATACGTTGACACTCCACCTAATAGGACCCTAATTTTTCGGGACTATGATATAATCAGTTTTTATCCAAGAAGATCTGCCACTCTTATAGAAAATATGCTGCTGATGTAATGGGTAAGAATGTAGTTCTAGCAAGATGGAGCACTACCTCACTGGTCTCTAATCCTATGGAATTATGTCACACTAGACATGTTGCAGCATACAAGAACTTCTCTGCAACAGCATGCTCCAGTCTGCATAAGACATTTGTCTGATCACAGTAATTTTAGTTAATAAAAGACAAACACCTAAAACTAATGATATACAAGAAGAAGAGGAATAGGAAGAGGAAGAACAAGAGGAAGAACAAGAACAAGAACAAGAACAAGAACAAGAAGACAAAAATTTTAAAAAAATGTATACGATTTGAACCTATCGAACTCTGAGTGATTTTATGTTAGCTCAACGGCCAGACCACAGGAAGCTTTTTCTGAACCTCTCTCTAACAAAACATTTTCCTTTATCATGCTGACTTTATCATACTTTTCAAGTAGTGGAAAAAGGTAACGTTTTCAAGCTTTTGGCAGCTTCCTAGCGTTCATGCATCTTTTCATCATTGATACTAAATAGGCATAAGAATGATTCAATAGATTGGAAAAACACAGGTACAAAATAAATTGTTGCTTGATAAAAGGTGCAATGTTTTCAAGCAAGACTAAAATCCTTGCATAGATATAAAAAAATAGGAGCAGCTGATTCTCTCTCTCTCTTGCACATACACACACACACACACACACACAAAAAAAACAATCTCTCTCGCGCGCGCGCGCACACACACATAAACAAACAATAACTAGATAAGAAGAAAAAGGATAAAACAGTTGGAAAATTACAGATTTTTATAGCAATATTTTGAATAGCTCATATCCTTCTTAAGCAAGAAGACAAGTGAATAGAGTGAAAATCTGTGACTTTTTCTTAGTGTTTTATCATTTTCTGCTTTTCTAGTTATTTTATATATATATTAAAATTGTGCAAAACAAAGATTAACCTAAAAATTGTATGAAGTGTAGGATACATAATTATAATCTAAGAAAGAATGAAGATTACTTTAGACTCACACTTACAGGAACACTAAACAACTGGGACTCAAGAAACATGTAGAATGAGCTATAAACAGATTACCAAAATAAATAAAGAACATAAATCTAACAAAAGCAAAATTATAAGCCATACAAATTATTTAATAGAAAATGTATGTTGTAGTTTAGAAGAATTCACACTAAAACTAGTAAATTTTTGCATAAATATTTTTAAAACTTGATGTATCCTTGTATTAGAACAAAGGATTAAATAAAAAAAGAACGAGAACACAAGATAATTCACGGAATGGTTTACCAACATGTCATATTTGCACACATAATGGTAACTGGCTATACCACAGAGATATCTGAAAACTCTGCAAGGCCACATTTCTGTGCAACAAGGTGGATGACCACACATTGCAAATGTTGTGCTGAATATCACACAAAAATCAATGTGAAGTGTATCCCTCAGCCTATAGTTTATATTTGATCCCCTGTGGCTTTTTCCTTTTCCCAAATTGAAGAAATACCTTCATGGGAGGCATTTTCCAACATCAGAAGCAGTGGTAAAGGCTGCAGAGGCAATTTTGAAGGACCTGTGAAAAACTGGCTTCTAGCATGCCTGAAGACAGGCAGAATTTCTGGTAATGTGCATTGCATCCAACAGGTCTCACTTTGATAAAGATAAAAATTGTGAGTATGAGTAAAAGTATGTTGTCAAAAAAAGTTATTATCTTTATTTAATAGTTTTCATAAAATGTAAAAAAAAAAAAAAAAATTAATGTCAACAGAACAGAATTTTTACTTATGGAAAAACAAAAAGAAATCTAAATTCCAGGTTCAAGAAATGTTAGAAAAGTATTAAATATAAGCAGAAAATTCAGAAGTTGCACCCATTTTTGGAATGAAAATCATGATATAGAAAAAGAACTAATTGAAAACTATAGAAAAGAAATAATTGAAACAGTTCAAAAGCAAAAGATTTCAACATATGGGAGAGAAAAATTATGGACAACAGCTAATGAATATTCCAGAGGCAAAAAGTTTAATTTTCATATTTATCAGAAGGCTACTAGAGATATCTCAGACACTAGCAATTGTCTATAATCTGTTCATCCTAATTTTATGGTAAAATATTAGTCTGCATTTATAGCTTTACCTCTCCCCTTTGTTGCTATTGGCTTTTGAATTTAATACCACACAGAAACAAGTGCAAACTCGGCTGCTAAGATTTTTTTAAGATTTCATAGCTTGTATACATCTGCTATGTCTCTCTCATAAAAATATTTTTGTTCTTTGTAGAAATTTAAACCAAAATCTTTTATGTAATAATAAAATGCTTTCTTTATCCTATAAGTAACAAAAATAAAAACCTATAAACAGCAGAGTACATTTGCTGAATCAGCGATACTGCTTAATTTCATTTGGGAGTACAGTTGACCAGCCAATCAATATTATTTTCACACACTTTTGTTGACATCCACTATAAAAAGATGACCATAACAGCTGAGGATACATTAGTACACAAAACAAGTTCTTATAAAGCATTTAGTAACACACTCAAGATAGTGTATTTATGTATGTTTCACTGTGTTTGATTCCCAAGTCTCATTAATAATGAGAAACAATGTTTTCTTTTGGTTGACTGTGTATACCTGGTATATTAATTTTCCTGGAATGCTTACACCTACCCTGGCTTCAATTCTGACTGATGCCTCACTGCACTGTAACGGGTTGCTATAGTCACTGCCTTTGACAAGTAGTTTGACATGTCTTGAAGGATTACCACTCTCACAAAAACCATGGTACCATATGTCAGCTTGTCACTTGGGGATTTAACATAAGTTCCATCCTACAAAAGTAAAAAGTGAAGTTATTCAACTATATCACGAAATGTAAAATAAACCCACATAATTTGTATTTAAATACTAATATGTTATTCTGATTATTTTATGATTGAGTCAAACTGCAGACTCTTATTAGCTTTACCTACATGTTTAAATTAGTACAATTTTGCAGGCCATCATCCACATCCCCAGCTAACTGTCAACTTCCGGATAATTCTTCTTGTTCCTTTGGGGACGCACATTCTGCTTTGGTGGTGGTGTGATGAACTTAAAGTTTATGTTTTCATCCCTAGAAGTGTCAGAGTTCATTAATCTGACTCTGTATTTATAAATGTAGATTTTCCCCCCATGTTGCTACCTCTGTGGGTCCTAATGCTGACTTTAATAATTTTGCTTTTTTCACAATGTCATGGTTTTCTGTCCAGAAATGAGATGCTGCCCTGATTTCTCCATTGGTTTGCATTTCATGTTCCTTAAGTGTTCATTCAACTGTGTGCCTATGTTTCTCTTTGTTTTTCCAATATAGACTTTTTCGTATTTTTCATATCTTTCTTGGTAAATATCTGCTCTCTTCTCCGGTGGAATACTGTCATTAATATCATAATTAAGGATATTTTTAACATTAAATCTGTTTATTGGTGCCAATCTAATATTAAAATCTTTTAGAATATTTTGAAATTTTTTGTAGCCCATGGAATTTTTTAAAAATTACCTTATCTTTTCCAGCTGAAAGAGTTGTGGTGTCTTTAATAAGCTTCTGCCTCTTGAACTTCTGTACTTTTATGTAAACTAGTTCTTTGCTAAATCCATTTTTTATCGGTTTTTTTCTATTTGCTTGTATTTTTTTGAGTATCCTTCCTTGTTAATGAGTTAACAAGCCTGTGCATTCAGCTGTTGATCACTGCATGTTTGTGTTTTGAAGTTAAATCCGTCAGCTTTAATGTGATTATCTGCATGCATGTTCTTTCTGTAGATTCCAAATTCCAGATTGCTTTGATGTTATGTTATTTTAATGTCCAGGAATGGTAACATGTTAGCTGTTTCTCTTTTGTATGTTCACAAAAAGCACGGGGATGATAGTCTGTTAAACATGTTTATATATAAACAAGTGGAGTCAATAAGAGTGTGTTGTTTGACTCAATCATACAATAATCTTAATTATATGATTAGCTTCCCTGTACAAGTTCCAATAAGCATTTCAAGTTAATAAATAGCATTTACCCCTAAGGGTGATGCTCTAGGTAATCCTAAATTTTGCTTAAAAAATATTCTATTCATATGCTCAATATGTTTCCATCTCTTAATTGGACCCCAAATAACATCTTGCTCTCCATCCACTATGTATACCTTCCATCTAGTTGAATTTAATTTATGGTGTTTTTCTTAAACAAGTTCTTATTACCTCATAGCTAATTTATCTTTAACTACTGTCATCTTCTACTCGTTTTACTCCCCCTTAGGCTCAGCCTAGCTCCTAAATAATAATATTTTCTTACTAATTGTAATTCTTCTCCTTCTAATTTCCAACTTTCATCCTTTCTTAATTTATAACCCTTTTGGAAGGGAAGTGAAGCTGTTGGTCCCATGTTAGTAAATTTAAGGCTTTTAAAAGAACCTCAAATCTGACTAAAAGAGGCCTGCGAGCAAAATTTATTAGCTTTTTCATGCCCTGAATTGAATGGAATGCTAATGACCAGATGTTAAAGAGCATTCTTAAATAAAACAAATTAATAATTTTTCCACAATTTAAAATTTTTCTCATTTATTTTCAGACCTTACTCTCTACTAGGCACTAACTACTTCAATTGTCCTTTTCAGCCTTATTTTGAATAAAGGTCCAACTACTAAACCATTCATAAAATGTAAACCTAAAATGACTGTATTGTTAATTATTGGCAAATACACGTGTATTTATTTATTTATTGCAGTTCAGCATAGTGGCATGTTTCACATTTGAATAATGTCAAGAACATACAATAAGTTACATAAATAATAAAAGAATACCAAATTTTGAAGACCATTCACTTTTTATAAAATGAGGTAATCAGTGCACAAGTAGTGTAACTCCACCTAAGGCAAGTTCTTGAAAATTGACACAGAAAATTAAGAAAATATCAATACACTTTATTGCATTATATATAGCAATATGAACTGAGATCTATTAAAATCTGGTAGAATTTCTTTTATGTAGATAATAGAATAAAAAATACAATAATTATTGAAAAATATGAGGTTGCTTAGTATATGCATCAATAACTTTTTTTCATTCAGCAGCTCCATAATAATTTACAGTACTCAAATTTGCACTACATTAACAAAACATAGGTTCAACATTTTTCTCCTCAGAAACTTGATCTTCTGAACCCATTGACAGATGAGTAGAACAACATGTTGGTAAGTATGTGAAATATGAACAATACAAGGGAGGACTATAAGGAAGAAAATATATCATGTACTTTTTCTTGGCTGCTGTCAAAATGTCTGTTTTTGTAGAGAGCCTCCTGTTTAACTGATGACACATTTTGTAGCATCTCTTTGGTGTTTACAGAAATAAATTTCATAGAATTCATCATTTGGACTGAAACCCTCTTTGAACTTAATGGTAAATGGTTTTGTTTTCTCAGACTACAACTGTTGCCCATCAACAGCACTTTTTCTAACCACTATATGGTTTAGTAGCTCCTTTGAGGAAAAAAATTCTCCACTCTTCATTACATGTACAACAAAAGGATTCTTCTTTCTACTTGTTCTTACAGTATCTGCCCAAGTATCAAAACAGAAGATGTATTGTTTCCTATGCTAATTCAATTCAGCAAAATCTGCATCGTTAGGAAGTTGTGACCAAAATCATGAACTTTTGGTTTATTACTTCCACTTTCATGTCTAGGTCATGCAGTAATTTTAATCTGGAAACACAAACATTTCCAATTTCTATTTAGTACAAGGCACAAATCATAAAATGCAATTATTATTTTACATTTTTGTGCATTTTATTTTTAAGTGTGTCATAATATATGATGCAACATCCTGGAAACCTTAGCCTCCCTTTGTTTCATCCCACATGTATCCCTGATGATAAAAAAAATTAGTCACCTCTTGAATGCAAAATTCTTAAGTCTTACTCGATACAGCGTATCACAAGGTATCCAAGAAAGCTGTATAGCCACTGCAGAAATTGTATTATATTCTTATATCACTGTTTGGTAGGTCAGCAAAGGCTTAATCAAGATGTTACTTGGCTTAACAAGATAAAGGAAAGTCCAGAAAAAATTGGTTTTGGGAAAATGTGGAGAACTAGAGGATCATTAACTAGGGAGGGATTATTGGAAAGAAATTAGACTAAGAATCAAAGACATTGAAAGGCAACTGCTAGTTTTAATTTCAAAATATCAATGAGTGTATACAGAGAAATGAAAAGAGTTTGGAACAGGGAAAATTATGTTGAAATATGTGATAAAGCAGCAAGAGAAGGCTTTGCATGGGTGAGAACAGGGGTTGTGAAATTGGATGGTTTAAGAGCAAGGGGGAAGCTGGATAAATGTCCATTGTGTAACTAGAAAGACAATTAATTGGCATATATTATTAAAATGCAAGTAAACTATGTTTCTTAGACAGAAGCTGGGAATGCAGAGGTGGTCCATTCTACCAAAAGAAATTACAGGGAAAAAGATGTTTAATGTTAAATCAAGAAAAGTCATGGTGGAAATTGGCATATATTTAGTGAGGGCAAAAGGTTGAAAAAAATTAGTAAGCAAGAACTAAGAAAATGTAGAGTGTGAGGGGTTAGATTGAAATAGTAGGAAGGGCCCTATAACTTGGTAACCATAGTGTTTGGGTATATTGGGCCCAGGAAATATAGCAACATAGTGAAGTACAGTGAGTTACATGGGTTTTTAAATTTGTTGGATCTGGAATTGCTGAAGGCATGGTTCCTATTTGTTAATATTAATTGGCTTTCCATGATAATTTTGTTATAAATATTTTATATGGAGAAGTATATAGATGTAGTCTGTAAAGGCATATTTGTAACAAATTTCAATTTTAATAGGATACCAAAACCCAAGTCTTCTGGATATTCCAGTAGGAAACTGCTGATCAGCCAAAGACAAGGTATTGGTTAAATAAGTAAAATTAAAGGAAAATGTATTGAAAAGGTATTCTTTCTTAAGTGATGTAATTTAGGAAGTTATGAAACTAGCTACAAAAATGGGGAGGAAAAAATGTAAATTTAATTGTAATGTTATTTGTTGAAATAAATTCATTCATTCATTCAAAGACAGAAGACAAGTGAAGGGGTAAAAGTAAATGTTGAATATTGAAGGTAATGTAATGCATGCAAACAGATAAAATAAGCAATGAGGATAAAACGGCAACTAAAGAAAAATAAGATATATATTAATTACTGAAGAAATTTAAAACAACAATAATATAGTATAAGGCAGAATATTAACAAATAAGATTTAAACCTGGTGGTATATGAGCTTTATGCAAAAATATAGCTACTATCTCTCTATCTCTGAGGCAGCTTTCAGGGACATGATTCGGTAACACATCAATAAGTGTTAAATAAATTATATTAACAAAATCCTTACAGTGAGACAGGACATGTTGGACAACCAGCAAGGGAGATTAGTTTTAATACAAAGCCTATGATTGTTCATATGGAGCAAAACAACAACTGAAGTTAAAACAAAGCTTATAAGACAATATATATATAATATTTTATTTAAAACTAATCTTGTGTCAGAACTAATACAGTAAAGCAACTAATATATTCTTAATTAGCTGGTGAGTCAATCTGATACTCTTATGCATCTACTACCATTGAATTATACAGAACATGTTTTACAGAATTTTGCCCACATCGACTCACAGCTGTGTACAGAACTTGTGGGCAAATTCTGTAAAACATGTTCTGTATAATTGAATGGTCAGTGGACCATAAGAATATCCGATCAACTCACTAGCAAATTAAGTATATGCAACATTTTTAGAAGCACAATTAGCAATTCAAGTAATCTTAAATTTTCCGGATAAATTGGGGCTGTAGAAAGAATGACATGAGATAATTAGTGTGTAGGTTTTGCATTTACAGTTTAACAAGGATATGAGCAGCAACAGGAAGGGACAATTTGGATGTAGATAGGTTGTGGCAAAATATACCTTTAAGTTTAGAGTTTTTCTAAAGTTAAGGTGGAATACAAATTTTAAAAAAATCACTTAAGGATGAATGCATTAATAAAGTATTGTGACCTTCTCTCAACTTGATGCTCTCAATTCCAGGCACATAAGTAGTAACAAGATTAACGAATTTCTTAATGGTAGTTTTTAGTTCCCTTTTTCTCCCAGACATTAACTATGGGAGAAAGAAAAAAAGAGGGAGGAAAAAAACACGCTGCATATCACAAGATTTTAATTGATCCTTCAGTATTTATGAAAGGAGCATAAATAAAACTATATTTATACACAGGATTTGCAAAAATCTCTTCTGGATAGAGATGTATACTATAAAAAAACAATAAAGACTAAAAATAAGTCATTAAAGATATATTGTTAGAAAAAGAGCATAATGAAAATGCTTCCCCACCTTTTAGAAGGCTTGTTAATTTCTTTTGGAATGTTTTGTGGAAAAAATGTATAGCAAATTTACATTAAAAATATTAAAAAGGTTCATTATAAGACAAAGCAAGTGAAAAACTGCTGAGTTAATGATTAAATGTTTTTTAAATGCAGTTACATAAGCTAAAGTATGTCATATAATTGTGGTTCACCTTGAAACAGTTATACAAAACTGGTACAATTGTCATAATTGCTATATGACAACAGTGCCCCTGCTCCTATTTTGATAAAGCCATAAAGTTGTTTAAATTTAGTCTTTATTAACTGTTGCCACATAGGATTTTACTACATTTTAGGGATAATAAGCATCAAGATCAAAGGTTATAAGTTGTCAATAAGTACAGAGGATAGAGGCCAAGTTTAATGGCCTTCAGAAAACATGCTGAATCATGAACAAATAAAATATGTATATCTAGTATTTAATCCAAAGGAGCATGAGATAACGAAATCCAATTAGATATTAAATAAGGTTGTTGATAATGGTTCTTTACATTATCTCTGCACATTTTAGATTATTTAATTATGATTTTAAAAGGAAACAAAAGTGTGATAATAATTATACATTTTTGATAAAGAATCACTAAATGTCATAATTTTTACCAAGTTATTTGAACTATTTTGAAGAATATTGCCATCATCATCAACACAAATACACTGTCAATTCCTTAATGCAGATAGCATTTTACCAAAAAGAAATATTAATGAAATTACTATTGCAGATAAATTTCAACCAAAATTTCACATTAGGCCTATTCTAAAAAAGGAAAATATTAAGAAGCACAGACAATTCAAAATTAAACTAAAATGCAAAATGTTAAATTGAAACAATTTCTGCTTATAAGGCATTTAACTTTCCTGTAAATAAAATGGTCTATGCTTTATTTTTAAACATTAAAAATAAAAACTAACCTCCAACACCTGAGCATTTTTCATCAGCATATTCTCCCGAGGTATCCGAACCTTATCAAACCCCAAATATCCATTATTTGTGGCATTCATTCCCAGCTTTGTACCAATTTCACCAATCTTAATACCTAAACAAGAGAAAAATAAATAATAATCACAGTATTTTCACACTAGGAGACGAAAAGGCAGCTGAAATGGGACATACAGGTGCTATGTTTTTGTAATATACTTTTAGAATAAACATATGGAAATGGGAAAAAATGTGAACTAAGAAATTAAAAATACAAATTATACAAGCAAAACAAGTTTTACACTTATTTAAAAAAATAAATATTGAAATTTGCCTATTGGTACACACAGCAACTGTAAATTTAAAGCTTAAATTAATCAAAATAACAGAAAAGTGAGTGGAAACATTATTAAAGCACAAAGAGAACAGTTTGGAATAGAGACTTAGTGAATGCATTATTAATATACTTAATTTCTACATTGGTATGTCCCATGTGTCATCTTTTTCCCCCATCAGAGAGGGAGAATAAGATGCACACAGTAATAAAAATTATCAATAAATTTAAAAGATAAAAGTCTATAAGAGAGGTTTCCACACTAAGGAACATCAAACAAATTCAAAAATTTCACATGCTATCCAATTTGTCACAACATACTGAATAGAATATTAAAAGAACTTGGCATAAAGGTGGTCCCAAAGAACAAATATAATATTAAATAAAGCTAAGCTGCTGAAAGAACTTCACAACCCAATAGAGCTATTTATTCGAGAAAAAAATTTCATCCTAAAAATAGGAAAACCTTCTTAAAGAAGTTTAATATTCCATCCACAGATAAACCCCACAAGTTCCTGCTTGAACCATCAGAGGTCGCCACAGAAGCACCTGGGAATCCAGCCACCAAATTGTATAGTTGGTCAACAGCTGATGATGATAATTGCCACTAAAACTTGTCATAATGTTGTATAAGTTAGTGTGAACATATTTAATACATTCTAATAGGAAAGGAAATTAACTTTTATGTTTTGCAGGAATTGGTTCAGAACTGGAACCTGTAACTGATGTGGATGAATAATATAAAGAATTTGTGATCATCAAAGAACGTATCAATATAGCTAAAAGAAACAACAGTAAAGGTTTTAGCCTAAACAAAGGATTGATAATAATTATGAATTCTTAATCTACAAAAATAACAATTAATGGTAGCTTCTGTAAACTGATCAATTTCTTGTTTTCAATTTCTCCATCAAAATAGAGAGAACCTTCAGTCAAGGGAAAATGTTAAAAACAGACTTCACCTAGACACAATGAATGCAGAGCTTCAGGGTAAAATCAATTTCATCGTAGATTATACGAGATTTTATGAAAAAGTTGTTACAAGAAAATGACATTCTGGCATATTCTAGGATGGCAAGAAGTAGAAATTCATTCAATAAATGTATACTGAAAATTGTAATATTGTGAAAGATTTATAGCTATAAAATAATACCATTAATTTTAAAAAATAAACACTCTACCTAAATGTATTACAGGATGCCTCTCAAATTTGTTCAATCTTGGAAGCTAGTCACCCTGTTAGTTCCCAATAATCCTGGTCCTATTCCAAGTTTTGCTGAAATGCAACCGGCAGGAAATTGGGGCTATGACTCCTGATATGTTAGTGAATACTTTCTGTACCATGGAGAGATGTGTGTGCAGCCATACCTTAACATAACCACCTTCAACATTTGCTATAAGGTCATCATGTTTCTCACGTACCAAGAAATGTCTGTTTTAAATGCCACTAAATTATCTCTGTTGGTTGGAAAGTTATAAGTGAAAATCAGGGGGTGATAAGTGATACACATTGTATTTAAAAATACATGTATGCAGTTTTCTTAGTTCCTTATTTTTTTTAATCAAAGGCACCACAACTTGAAGATCTATTGTGCCAGATCACAGATGACTGCTTGGTCGAATGAGTTCAAGGGACATTGGAGCACATGTTTCCCAGTCTTCACCTGAAGAACTGAGGGAAAACCCATGAAAACCACCATTAGGAAACTAATCTAACCAGAAATTGAATCTGGACTTACTACATGGAAATTGTTTACAATTATTAGTAAGTAAATTGAACATTTTACCTGGCATAGGACTGTGTGTTTCTTCATCTCGCAGCTGAACAACAAATGGATGTATGCCATGAGACTGTCCTTTTGTATGCAACTGTGCTACAACAACAGCATAGTTAGCTGTATGTCCCACTGTAGAAACAAAACAAAACAAAAAAAAAATCCTGTTAAAACACTTAACTTTAATTCATTTAAACTTAGTAAAAGCTCTAAGCAGAATTTATGACATGCAATGTGATCAATTTGTCCCAGCAATCTTGTACTGATAGTGCATTATAAAAAGTTAGTTCCCTTGATAGTTTTTTTTCTTTTCTTTCTTTCTTTCTTTTTTTTTTTTTTTTCCTTTTTTTGCTCCAGTCTATTTGTCACATACAATTTGTATTTCATTATATTCCCCATATCATAAAACAATTCAAGATATTTTCTGCCAAATTTTCATATGATTTTTTTTCTCCTCTTTAATGAACCCCTGAAGAAATTCATTAAATGGATGATGTTTTCCCATAAGCAGAGTGAATCATGAGATTAGTAATTCTAGAAAGACCAGTTACAGTTCTTTCAAAAAAGTGACATATCTGTATAGGAAAAGGGCTTCTATATCCATCCTGTGCAAGTCCCTCAACACCGCCAAGCGTGACCAAGGTCATTAAGGCATGAACTTGTGAGCGGGAGGTTTGGGGTTTGAATCCCACCAGGACCATCCTTCCTGACTGAGGTTTTTTCCAGGTTTTCCTCAATCCTCATAAATAGCAAATGCTGGAAAGGTACTCTAAACTTGGGCCTGGAACGTTTCCTTCTTTAAAAAAATCCTTTACCAATATATTTCACCTTATCATCATTGTCCACCGCCTGTGGTGCCTCAGTAATAAAAATGGGCATTAAACACCATTAAAAAAGAGAGACAAAGAGAGAGAGAGAAAGGTCCCTCAAATATAATTAGCAGTGAATATGTTTCTGCACATTTGGGGTGGGTAGGGCAAGTTTATATTTTGCCTATTTTGGCTTCCATCGCCTATTTTAAGGTTTAAAAACCTTTTTTTTTTTTTTTTTTTTTTTTTTTTTTTGCCTGTTTTGAATGGAATTTTTCTCCATTTTATTTACACATTTTAAAATGCACTTTTCAAAGTATTATTCATTTGACAAATTAAATTTTCCATCCATTCAAACCACTTTGAAAATGCATGTAACCAAGATTCATTTGGAAGCCTCCATGTAGGCCCCAATGGCCGCTTCATGTGATCAGAAATGGTGACCACAGAGCTTTTCTTTTGTTTTATGAAAAAGAAAAAAGTCACATGGAGCCATACCTGGGAATAAGGAGGGTTAAGATGTTTTGTTTAGCCAAGATATCAAGTATTCTGGAGACTGTGTGTGCAGAAGCATTATCATGGTGAAGCAGCAGGTAAGCAGTCTTCGATCTTAGATGCTTTGTTTCGCATTCTGCAACCACTGGCTGCAGACAGTTATTCACACACCACTATGCAGTAACTGTTTTTGAGTATCCAGGTTTACAGGTGCTAAATGACCAGTTTTTGAGAAGAAGAAAACCACCATCTTCTTTCCTGTACTTCTGCATCTTAGCACTTTTGTTGGTGGGTCATTCTCTGGAAAGCACCATACTGCCCATTACCACTTTGTTTTAAGACCATAGTGGTACATCCATGATTTATCTCCTCCTATTGTTGAATTTTTCCAGCATGAAACAGCACCATTCCACACAAGCTGCCTTCCGATCCTCCTAACAAGAACAAAGCTTGGCAACTTGAAGACCTTCATGCCATTGATCCAATGTTAAGGTTAAACTGAATGTAAACATAGGTGGTGTGGGGATCCTCTATTAGTAACTTCCGTGCAGGTGCAATTACTTCTGATGTTACTGCTGTGTCAGGGTGACCTGAGCGAGGCTCGTCTTCTACGGATTCCTGACCTCTTTGTAACTTCTAAAACCAGTTTGCAATGGTGGCTCTGGATGGTGTAGAGTCCTGAAAAATGCCAACCAAACACTGATGACACTGCTCTGCTGTTAGTCTCCCTTTTTTGAAATCGTAATAAATCATACCACAAAAATCATGTCGCAATAACTCCATTATGTTTGTTTGTTGTCCAACAATGAGTATGTTTCTATTCATTTTCTTGCAAAAGGACTGCCATATTGTTGCATAGTAAAGTGTGCTTATAGTATAGCTTTGAAGTTTTCCTCTTTCAAATGAAAGGAGTTATAATAGTGTTACGTTTAAGGTTTAACCACTGCTAAAAACTTTTGGAGTGACCCTTGTATGATTGTGCAGCTTATTAATATATTGTTTTACTATAATTATCAAATGGTCTCATATAATATTTTATTCAAATATGTAATGAAGCAACAATCGCCCTGTATAAAACACAAAGCAAACTTTCCTGGGAACACACATGAAGAGAGATGTATTTCAGGTAATGCATATTCATAATGGCTCATGGGTAAGAGGCTTTTCACCTACTGCTTCCTCTCTTCCATAAACTTACCAAGACATTAGTTTGCACTGTGAATGCAAACCAAGTCCCCTATAGACAATAACTGCAAATGCAAACCTCAGGTGCAAGATTTTTTTTCATGCATAAAAATTCATGAAGAAATAGATGTATAAGAAATTAAATATTGAAATTTTTGGGGGTGGCACAGACTAACAACCCCTTGGAGATGCTGTCCCTATATCCTTTAACTTTCCAGTTGCTTTTAAGTAACATAAGTGACGTGTTAAAATTAATTTTCTTCTTGATTACAAAAAAACATTCCTGCCTGGATTTAATAAGAATGTGACTTCTAGCTGATAATGTTTGGCAGTGTGTCTTGCTTACTTGCACAAAAAATGCACATGCAAATCAGAGAAATTATAAGGAAATAAATCTTCATAAGCAAATAATCTATGCACATTAAATTTTCATGCAGGCCAACAAAATGTATTGATGTTCAGAAAATAGTATAAAATTTACTTACAGCCTCCAGGCCACCATTTGTATGATGTTAGTGTTGGACTGTTCAGAACAAATTCCTGTGTTTCAGGATCATAGTGGGCAGTGGTCTCAAGTCCTCTAATGAATGTACCGTGGCCAAGTTCAGTCTGAAACATTTAGTTAATTTCTGAAATGGTCACTGAACCTTATTTTCTCTTGAGGTTAATTAATAAGAGGAAAATTTATCGCAGTTTCAAAGCATTATACATTTAGAATGGTCAAATAATTTTGCATTATATATATAATGCAGAAAATAAATATATATATAATGCAGACATTTATTTTGCTTTATATATATATAACAAATTAACAGTAATTATAAAAGCTTTTAAAAGGATAAAACACTAAGATAAAGTCACACTTGAAATCACTATATTTCGAACTCATTGAGTTCTTCTATGGCAAGAAGACAAGCCTTCTTGTCCAGACTTGTTCCTTTCTTTGAAGTCTTATCATTAGAATTCCTCTGCAGTATTAAAAAATGTTCGCCATGAACTTCATGAACTGTGTAACTTACCCTTTCTTAGAGGGTGCTTCACCCCTTTTCCGCCACTATATTGATTCTCTTTTTGAAAGATCATAGAAGAAGACCACAGTTTCGTCCCCCATGCCATGACAAAAGTGCAAATAATGGGTAATTTTTCCTTCACGAGACCACACCACGCACAACGGCCGGCCGGTCGGTCGGTTTCAAGCTGCTACCGCACGGTTAATGGGAGTCAGAAGTTCGAGCTATGTTTGTCGCGTAAAATTATTACTAACACTTTTAACATTTAAAAGGTACATTTCATCATCATCATCATCATCATCATCAACATCAAGCAAGAACATGATGGAACTGCTTCCCTTCATCATATGAAATTAACCATTAAACTCTGCAGTTCCTCTGAGAAATGTAAGAAATGTTTTCACGAGTGTTATTTTTCAGTATGTCTAGTGTGTTTAAATTTGTCTTGCACTCTATCTTTTATAATGCCCCCCTCCCCGAGGTAAAAATCGCAGAGGACGCGAAAGTTATATGTTGTTATCGATGATTCTTCGAATATTTTATGAATTGCATGCAAGGTGACATTGGCTGTATGTGCCGTTGCAGAGTTCTGTTGAAAAGTGGCGAAAGTGCGTACCGTCACAGTTAATTCACGGAAAAGGGTTGCAAAATAATATGCATATATCTATTACTATTGTCTCTTTACAAAACAAATTCTCGGCGCTAAAGCCGCACCACAATTCTATCTTTTAATCATGCATGGGTTCCTCGAGAAGCAGGTAGTTTTTGAACTCCAGTATCTTTGTTTTGTGAATTAACATACGCAATTAACTGGAGTACAAAAAAATCTAACAACTTCACGCGGAATCCCCTGCATTATTAAAAGATAGCAGTGTGGTGCAGCATTAGCGCTGAGAACTTTTTTTTAGGGTTTATTTTTCTGTCATCACCTATTCAAAATTCACTCATAAAATCTACTCCTCGATGTAGGGTCTCCCGGTTAAAGTTCTTGCGTTGAAACAATCTCCGTACATCACGAGTCGACTTTGTGCGTACTACGAACCATAAACAAATACTCTTTGGGGAACAGAATACCTAATGGAACCATATTAACGTAATTAATACATGTATAACGCCGCTAAACAAGCGGAGAACTACAGAGCCCGGTCAACTGCACGTGGAGCGCTCCCGTGAAGGCAAAATCAACCAGTATTTCTGACAACATTCCATGCACACTTGCATTAGAACCGCTAAAAGAAATCGGGGCACTCATCTTACAATGACCTTATGGATATGCAAATGTTATTTATTTAACAAATGCCACATACAATTTAGCACTTATGCCATTAGTACACTGGCTCTCCAGTATTTTTAAACAATACAATTAAATCCACTTAATGCAGTGCACACATCAAAATATTCGGCCGTCATAGGTTGACGAGAGTCTCATGGGTACAATTTGGAGAATTGGTAATGGTAAAGGTGTATACGTAACAGGTCCCCACGTGGTGCATCCTGGGTAACGCTAAATCTGGTACAGTTTTGCCATGTCTCCAGATATGCTAATGTTGATGAAGGATGTGAGGCAGAGTTGTTTTAGAAAACCCCAAACTTGCAGTTATTTCTTTTATCTTCAGAAACTTGTTACCCATCTTCCTCGACAAGGGAGATGTTTTCTTGTGCCAACACATGTACAGGCCTACCCTCATGCAGGTCAACTTCACGGCTGTCTCTGCTCAAATGAAATAACTTTCATCACTCCTTCACAGTGGAATATGTAGGGGAAGCTTTCTCATACACATCATCATGGTGTTATTCAATATCACTGGGTGAAATTCCTTCTTTGGTTAACACATTAATCACTGCTTTGTATTCAATTTTGAAAATCACCACATGTCTGACTTAAATGAGCTTCTCCAAGCAAATGAATAACATAGCTGGAATGGAGATTAATTTTTACATTCCTGAAACATGTATCAGAAAACATGAACATCCAACAATGAATTGTAGCCTTCTATTTACTGCCAGAAAAATGTGGCTGAAGATCTTTAAGACAATGCTAGACGAGAGACAATTCAATTTTGGTGAACTATCCTTCCTCACCCATGCTACAGCCCAAAACTTGCATATTCCCATTATCATTTCTTTGATCCTTTACAAATGCAATCCAAGGAGATTTTCTACTGGTGATTTTTTTAATTTATGAAAATTTTATTATACAATATGTATAATACAATGCTGCAAAAATGATGTAACATATTATATATATATATATATATATATATATATATATATACATAACATATGAGTTGAGTTGCAGCCCAGCGGTTATCCTCATTACAATGTGCAAAAAGATAATCTTGCAATAAATCTGAATGTTATTTTTATTTAAGTCTTCGAAGCTGTCGTGATGGTGGTAAGTGGATTGGAATGTTACTCAGTAATTCTTGGTTAATTTAAGAAAGTATGATGAAGTCAATTGTAGCAAGAATGAAGGGTAACGTTCAGTAAATCTATAAGTAAAGTTTTATTGTGATGCACCATGGTGCACTTGCACAGAGAACTCTGTTCTGATTGATTTAGATCCTTCAGTCAAAATCCAAATCTGTAGAGAGATGTAAGTGTTTAAATAATCTATTAATTTTGTACTGCAGTATATTAGCTTAAAATAATTTTTATGTACGATACACTAATGAAAAATATTATTAATTTATGCTTATTTATGGTTATTGTTGGTTTTATAATTATATTATTTTATTACTTACTTCACTTACAGTTAACGGTTATGGGCAGTAGTTGATTAACCATTTTGTATATGGTTATGACTTTATGTAAGTGGAATTCATATTATTTTATATTTTGTTTACATGTGAGAAATACTGTTTGTAAACAATGTCAGATTCTTAAAAACTGTTGAAATATTTTCTAATGATAAATAATGCCATCTTGAAAACATAATGCTGTGTAAAATTTTCATGTTTGTTATTCACAGTGGCAACAACCACCATTTTTTTCCGCATTTGGGGTCTGGTGGGTGTTGAATCAGCTGGCAACTGCCTTTACTTGTGAAGCAAAATGTTTACCAACCACTGATACTTTATGAAAGTCAGGGATGAGTTGGGTTTGTAATGTGATATTTGTTCACTCTTTTTAAGGCCAACATTCTTTTCTTCACTGTCATTGGAATAATCATCCCCTTTTTAAGTGTCAACAGAGTTAATACTAAAATTTTAGTCATTTTTTTTTTGGGGGGGGGGTAGGATTCAAAAGATTGGATATTTCAAATGACCCATCTCAAATATAAAGTTTATGACTGTCTTGTGCATTTCAGGTTACATGCCATGAATTACACTTACCTGTGCATATGTTCCTATTATATCACAATTCCAAGCTCTTCCAATCCAATGAGCTTGTTGTTCAGGAGTGCCTTGCCCCATCACAGTTGGTATGAACATAACATAATGAAGAGTAAATGGATTGCCATCTTTTAGAATGGCACTTCCAAGCATTCCACTTAGTATTTGCCTAAAATAAAAACATACTGATAGATGTCACACATGGACAAGAACCGATTTACTTCTAAGTTAAGAAAACTTACGATTTTGATGGATGACCATTCCTTCACTTATAGACAATGTACAAAGACATATTTTTAAAGTGGTCTTATCTAGTGTTGCCAACTTTTTCAAAGCCCTATACAGAACATAAATGATATTGCAGATCACACCCAATCTATCAATATTTTGCTAATAGACAGTGCAATAAACCTATGTTATAAATACAATTTAATAACATGTACAGTAAATATAACATATTCATAACCTTAAACTAGTGTTTACTTCAAAGATTTATAAAACATTACACAGCTTTTATAATTATGAGGGTGTTCGATGAGTCTATGAAAATTCAAAATATGGTAACACTACACTGTTTTCAATGTTACCTTAGCAACGTGGTGACTGTTAAAGGATGATATATATGGTTATACACAGTTATGAAGCTAACCTTGTGTTTGAAAGCCATTTTTATGCTTATATTTGTAAACATGCATTTAAAATGGAGAAAAAGGAATTTAGTGTGTTAATAAAACATTACTTTTTGAAAGGAGCAATGCTCGCAGAAATTATGTATATACACAGTCTTTCCATAAATTATCACATAGCTCGCAACACTGGTTTGCAACTATCAAATGTTGCCTCGAAACTTCACGATTACATACGTAACAAAGTTGCACTCCGGCAGCGGAACAAAATGTATTCTCATAGTTCCCGGGATCGAACTCTTAATGCGCATGTCAGAAATGAACTGTTATTGCCTTATTCTCCTTCAGACGACTCTATCTAAATAAAGGGATGGCATCATTGAATAAACCGAGAACATTCATTGTTACTTTTTTAACATGCAGTCAAAATCCAAATAATAATTATTTCCGAAAATAAGTATTCCGAAATATTTACTATTGACTTTAAAGTTAGGTCATGGCTGGTAGCGGTTGACGATTATAGTGGCAATACTCGCTCTTGTGAATTAAAGCATTTTCTCATTGCACACATTACGTAATAATACATAATTTGGTGTTAAATAGAATTCCTCACAATAATTATGACTAAATCCCAACCTCATGCTTTTCACTACTGGAAAATCTTAAAAACACTGAAATTATAATTAATAATACTAATACTAAAACAAATCGCCTGATACCTTCTTCTACTTCGTTGTTGATATAATTATATTATTGTTATTATTTTACGTTATGTTAAGCTGTTATTATTTGGTAAAATGCTAACAAGAAAAGAATAAGAAAAAATAACAAATCTAGGTGGTATTTGAACAATGAAATTTGCTCTTAAATAATGGTTTATTTTATAGCGTAATTTTGCTGAACGCCACTCATATCTTTTCAAAATACTCTCCTGTCCTTCCCTAGGGTTACCATATTGTAAAACTGAAAAACTGGGAGAATTCAGATTGTGTTATTTTTATTATAGTTCATTTACTGAATATATACCGCTTTCAAAAATGTGGCACTACAATTTTTTCCTCCCAAAGAAGAAAATTTATTGCGAGACAAGAAATACACAGTATAATTAGAGGTATTCTTTAGAATGTCTATACACCTTTGCCATCGTTCTGGCAGTTTCCATATTTGCATATAAACCGTTCTTTGGGGTGGCCACAAGCTCAAAGGATCCCGCCGAATCCGCTCTGTACAGTTCCACCAGCCGTTGGCATGTCTGTACAAACTTCTATTTCTGCGCAATACTGAGGGAATGAGGCACTTTTCATCTTCAGGTGTTCATGGATGATGGTGAGAATGGCTCCCCATGATAGACCTGTTGCACTCTGTAGTTCATCAAAGTTATTCATCTGTTCTCCATAGTCAAATTTTGCCTTCACGCGCTCTTGTGGGACGCCCAGTATTTTTTCCGTGCAGTCCTTGCCGTCTTTGAATTGCGATATGTAACGAAACACCGATCTGCTCGTGTAAATATCTGAAGCAGCCCCCCACACTGTCCTCAGCTTTCATGTTGTGTTTTTGTTGTCCAATAGCACGCCGCAGTGCTGGTCTACATCTCAGATGAAACACAACTTTTTTTTTTTTTTGCAACAGGCAGTACTAAGTCTACTTAACGCATACACCGGCACATACTTCAAACCGCTTCTTTTCCAGAGTAATGGGGAGAGTGTCAATCATTTTTGACATTTGACATTTTTGAATGCCCCAAGTACTTTTCGGCACATCAAATTTTTTAAGGAACTCCAATGCTATCTTAGTATTGTAAACGTGTTGCATGTTTTACATGACTACTAGCAGCAACCTACATACGCCTACCTAGAGGCCCTAAATGCTAAAAATGAAAGTAAAATTAAACATATAATGATATAATCACACTATTAACTAATTATTATTTGACCACAGTCAACGGATGGTCTTGTATGTTTTACAAACAAATGAATAGGGGCTGGGGGAGAGATCTCCAAAACAGGCGATGCGTAACATGGTCACCATATCATTTCCCCACTTCATTATTGTGCAATGGGTAGCACACGTTGATGCGGAAAACACAATATCGGAGGTGGAAGGTAATTATGAAACATCTTTTTATAACAGACAAATTGTACGAGAGGGTCAGAAAAGTTCTCGACCTCGACCATAGATGGTAGCGCTACTGGAACGAACATTTTCCGCTAAGTTGGCAAGTTTGTTATAAGCGTTCTTGAAAAATTGCAAGTCATTGTACTGCGTTGTTGTATACGTTCTCTCGCTCTCTCTGCTTATTGATATGGATAAAATCGAGTATCGTGCGGGAATAAACTTCATCGTACAAGAAGATTTGACGCCCAACGAAATTCACGCAACGTTCATTAAAGTGTACGGCACTTTATTTTCGACGTTAAAAAAATGGACTGCGGAGTTTAACCGTGGCCAGATCAGCCTCGAGGATAATCCACGCGAAGGACGCCCAAAACGTGTACGCCATCAGGAAATGTTATAAAAAAAATGTGCACGATATGGTGCTTGATGATCGGCAAGTTTATGCTTGAAACTGCTGAGGCTATAGGCTTCTTGGTAATCTTTGAATATACGGCACCAAATTCATTTATGTTTCCCCATGATGTATGTGAGGTTGTGAGAGTAAAGCTGCTGAATTCAAAATAGAATATATGTTAGTGTAACAGGAAATTGACGCATTTAATTCGACAGTTCATACTGCCCGAGACTATTGTTTAGGATGGGTGGGCAGCATTCGCTAACATTTTGGACACGGGTTAGGGGAGGGGCGGTGGGTGTTATGAACATGATTTATTGTTCACGAGAAAAATATTAACACCCGGACAATAATGAAATTCACACCCCAAAACGTCGAAAACATAAGGGCTAAGGGTAAGATTAGGAGAGAGCATTCTTCAAAAGCACTATTCACCTCTTACCTTCACGAATTCTGTGGAGAAAGTATTTGCATCATTTATCACATGCATTGCAAGTATATACAACATCAACTATATTCTTGTCTCGATTAAACAAGTTCTAAATTCCCTTTTGGTTACAAGTTTTTTTTAGAAAATGCTGTCACTCGTAAGCTACCACCCCTGCAGCAATACGCCATCTTCCGCGAGCTCACCTGCATCTTTTCACCGCAACTGCGGCAAAAACGCCTTCTTTAGCAGTCGCCAAATAGATCACAAAACAGCATCAGTCCATGAACCGTGGTCCACACCGTCGGTGTGTGTGTGATTTTATAACTGTTTGCACGTGTTTGTAATTATCGTGCTTGTGCGTGTTTTGCGTCTGGGGCATCAATAATGATAATGTGCGATTGTCCTCGGCCACACTTCCGCTGTATAATGGGGGAAAAAACGCTTGTTTTGATTCCCGTGATTCTCTTTATGCAATCTGCGCACCCCCAGTGTTAGCTCTAGGAAACAAAACAAATGAGTGCGTATACGCACACTCAAAGAACAATGTTTTATACCGGGTGTAACAATAAAGACGGCCAAACTTTCAGAACACATTCCTCACAGTTAGAAAAAGAAAATATATTACATGGACGTGGATCCGGAAACGCTTTATTTTCATGTTAGAACTCAACTTTCTACAACTCTTCATAGTACATTAATCATGAGAAACACACAGGAACAATATGTATCAGCATATCACATGAAACTCTTTCTTGCATGAAATGTTCAAAATGCTCTCTTGGATATGTCTGGTTAAGTTGTAGTTCTTAGGTTCACCGCCAGCCCTTTGTGTTCCATTTGAACGAAGATAATGTTGAGATTGAGATTGTTTATTATTCAAGTTTACCTGTCGCCTACAATGGACGGCCTTTCGGGTTTATTTTACATAGATCTCACATTTTTTGTTATTTAATGTGGCTAGAATTTTGTAGTATTATGTAAATCCATACAGTCGCCCGATATGATGTTGACATGCGACTCACTTCATACTTTACTACGACACGTAGCATCGGATATTTCCTGTTCATTACGAACTTTTTTTTTTTTTTTTTGAGTAGTGTTTAACGCCCGTTTTCACTACTGAGGCACCACAGGCGGTATTACGAACTTGGCAAGCATGTAATTGTTCACCAGTGTTCATTACGGACTTAGTTTCAGATATTGTGCAATGGAAGCATATAAAAATCCGAAGTTGGCAGATGCTCATTTGATATATGGATTAGCATATGGTAATGGCTGGCACGGCTCAATGTTTGTATCGGGAGATATTTCCAGGAAAACTTTTGAATGGTCGTTTTCTTAGGGAGCATGGGACTTTAAGCCTGCTATCGCGACTGGGGGAGGCCTAGAAGGACGAAGACACCTCATCTCGAGGAGGCAATTCTTCATGCAGCCTAGTGCCAGCAGCTGCAACAAGTAATGTTGACTGTCTAGAGAGTGTTACATGAGAACCTGCTGTATCCATACCATTTACAGCGTGTGAGGCACTATCAGCAGCTGGTGTTCCTGCGCGGGTTTATTCAACAAGGTGCCAAGTCTGGTTATAGTGCAACTGTGCTGTTCAAGGAAGAGGCGTCATTTCAGCGTGAACAGATTGAAAATGTATGCTTACACAACTGTTGAATCATGTCATCCACAAAGATTTTCTGTCAATATTTCATTGTTTGTTAGGGCCTCATGCTCTTCCAACCGCTGCAGGTGGCCGAGGTCGTTAAGGCGCGGACTCGTGAGCGGGAGGTTTAGGGCTCGAATCCCATCAGGACCGCCCTCCCTGACTGAGGGTTTTTTTTCCCCCAGGTTTTCCTCAGTCATAACTGGCAAATGCCGGGGAGGTACCCGAAACTTAGGCCTGGAACGTTTCCTTCCTTAAAAAAATCCTTTCCCAATAATCATTTCATCTCATGTATCACCGGTGTCCACTGCCTGTGGTGCCTCTGTAGCAAAAACGAGCGTTAAACACTATTAAAAATTCTGTTCCACCCAGTCTCAACGGACAAACTTACCATGTTTTCTTAGAGATTACTCTATCTGTTCTGCTAGAAAATGTGCCTTTACCACAGCAAAGAAACACCTACTTTATGCAAGATGGAGCTCCTCCTCATCTCAGCGTTAATGTCCGTCGGCTTCTAAATAACCGATTCAAGGTAGACACCGGACTTAAACACTCTAGACTTTTATTAGTGGGGGACATTTGAAAGCTTTTGTGTATCGAACCCCGGTACAAGATGCAGACAGTCTTCGTGTCAGTATTGTGGAAGGCTGCGAAACAACACGCAACACTCCAGGGATACATCAGCGCATTCGAGATTTGATGCAACCGGGTTGATGGTGTATCAATGCTGCGAATGGCATTTCGAACATTTCATGCAAGAACAGTTTCATGTGATATGCTGGTACATTTTGTTCCAGCGTGTTTCCCATTATTAGTGCACAATGAAAAGTTTTTTTAACAGTGTTTAACGCATGTTTTTTTGCTACTGAGGCATCACAGGCATCGGTGGTCACTGTTGATACACAAGATGAAATTTTATATTGTGAAAGAATTTTTCAGGAAGCGTTCAGGACTAAGTTTAGAAGAGGACTGAGGAAAACCTGGAAAAAATCTCAGTCATGGAGGGCGGTCCTGGCAGAATTCGAACCCCGGACCTTCCGCTCACGAGTTCGCGCCTTAACGACCTCAGCCACCCGTGGCGGTTACTATGAACAGTTGTAGAAAATGAGTTCTAACATCAAATAAAGCGTTTACGGACCCATGTTCATATATCATATTTTCTTCTTCTACGTGGGAGTAATGTAAGTTTGGCCTTGCCTTGTTATTACACCCAGTATATTTCACCAACAGGTGTCAGAAATGTTTCATAGAGGGTCACATTTACTTGCTTAGTTGTGATGACGAGCACTGTTTAATTATTTATGTTCTAGAATTACAAGCTTTCGCCACCGAGACCGTCAGTCGTTGCGGCAGTGAAACAAGCCACTTAGGGTGCTATTTTTGTTGATATTGGTGCAGCTCTGTGTTTCTAAATCAGCAAGGATACAAAGTTCATTTGCGATTATGTAGTGATGGCCTTGATATAATACAGTGAACATCATAAACATGAAACGTGATTGTCGGTTACTGCAAAAGGTCTCTGCCCTCTTAGTCTGCATTATTTAACTAAAGTAAAGCATGCAGCTGACAGCATAGAAATGGGTAAATGCGTACATTAGTTAATGGAGTTTCTTTAATGTAATCTTTACCGGAGGAAATAAACGGAACTGTTTCCTAAATAATTGCATGACATATATAAAAGCATAAAATATTTCTGGCGACTTAATCCTGAAGGGAGAATGTTTTTTTTTTTTTTTTTTTTTTTTAATCTAAACTAAAAATTTTCACTTTTCATTTCCTTCCTCATTTTCTGTCTCTGTATTTCATACTTCGCTACCATCGTCACCGGTGGCCGAGGTCGTTAAGGCGCGGACACGTGAGTGGGAGTTCTAGAGTTCGAATCCCACGAGGACCGTCCTCCTTGAATGAGGTTTTTTCCAGATTTTCCTAGGTCCTCATAAATGGCAAATGTCGGGGAGGTACCCTAAACTTAAGCCTGGAATGCTTCCTTCCTTTAAAAAATCCCTTCCCAGTTTATCATTTCATCTCATATGTGTCATCCATCAATGTCCATCCTCAGTAGTTACGAGGGTGGGTCCACAAGTTTCCGGCCTAACCATTTTCTAGGTATGATAAAGACAAGACTATATTTCACTTTTCAATATAGTTACCCTTTATTGCAATACACTTCTCACATCTTTGAATTAACCTTTAATCCCCCCAAAAAATAGTCAGAAGTATTGTCTGCCAAATGGACATAAACAGCATCCATCGCCTCTCTGTCACACTTAAATTTCCTTCCTTTATGATATTCTTCTCCCCTTCCCCTACTTGATTATCGAGTAATGGGTATCATATGGTAAAGCTGCTGTCAAACATAGAAATTACATGTTTCAGAGATCTATATTTACAGTAATTATAAAACTAATCTATGCTCTCAAGCTCCTTTACCTAATTTCTTTTATATAAGAAATGCTATAATTAAAAAACATTGTTATACTTTCACAGCTGAACATAAGTAGGAATTTAGGAGAAAAAGAAGTAACAGCACTGCTTAATATTGCTTGACTGCCATTCAGAAATCACTAATAAACAATTAAACTCACTTTAATTTTACCCACTTTAATTAATGTGATGCTCTACATAATTTATCTTTTATTTCAAAATTAAATACAGTAATTTCATATATATTATATAAAAAAAAGAACATTTTGATTGGTTAAAGTTTTAATTAATGAATCCAAAGCTTTCACATTTACAACTGATTGCTAAACACAATTTAGCTGCAGTGAAAAGTGTCATTTAAAGGATTCACTTTGGATTAGAGCCAACTCAAAGCCAGATTTTAGGAGTATAAACATCAAAGATGCCAACAAAGGCTGTAAATATTGGTTCAAACACTGAGAACAGTAAATTTGCTTATTATGAAATAACTTTCTGGGGAAACTAAGCACACGGCAAAAGGGAATTCTTCTGCAGAAGGGAACATTTAAGAATTATAAGTCGTTGTGGAGCCCAGCATTCTTACAGGCCCTTACTTCAGAATTGTGATTTTTTATTTTATTTATGAATGCTCTTTAACTTCTCAGGTCATCAGCATCTCATTCTATTCAGAGCATGAAACAGCCAACAAATTTTGCTCTTCTTTCAGTCTTGATGTTCTTTTTCGTGCCGTAAATGTACGACACGAGACCCACGGCTTTACTTCCCTTCTGAAGGAAGCCATACTTAGGATGTTTAGCATAAAAAAATCCATTGATCCTGGCCGCGTTTGAACCCTCAATCTTGGGTTTAGAAGACAAGTATGGTTACCACTACACCACCAGGACCGACAAGAATTATGATATTCACACCTTCACAGATGAATATAGGTAAATATTCACTTTTGTGTCACCTAGCTGATATAATAGCTCCAAGGCTAATTATCAGTGCCCATAATTTCAGGTATTTATTTTGGTTACAACGGACAGGCAAAAAGGCAATTAAAATACTGAAAATAGGCAAAATATAATTAAAATAGGCATTTATTAAAAGTGAAAACAGAGAGTAATATCACTCATTATTAAAGAAAGTAGGTATTTAAGATACTTAATATCACACAATTAAAGTAATTAAGCTTACTTTTCTTGGTTAAAAGAAACAACAAAATGTTTGTTCAAGGTATCAACTGTCATAGTCTGCTGTTTCTCAGAGAGAACATTTTCATTCTGGAAAAAGAAAGCTCGATCTCCACTGAGCAAATGAGCATATTTTGGAAGAACTCATTCCAGTTACAACGGAACATTCATCTTTCAGGACATCATGAAAATGTTGATCAAGACAAAGAAAAGTAGTTTGAATAGTCCTGGAGAATGAGCAAAAGATGCACAGTGGTTTCTGGTTGAGTTCATTTTCTGTTTATGCATTAATTGTAGGGACGGTTTATGGCACAGCCCTCATCTTTCTTGCTTGCAATTGTTTTGTTACATTTAGCAGCTGAGAAGTTATTCCCACCATAAATTTCCAAGAATTGTCTCACACAGATCATTACAAAGTCATTTGCCACGGCTATTCAAAACTACAGTACTTCCCTCATCCTCTCTATTTCCTGGTATTTGTATGCCAAGGTAACTGTGCGTTCCTTTCACTAATACCGCAACAGGTGCCGAGGTCGTTAAGTCGCGGACTCGTGAGCGGGAGGTTTGGGTTCGAATACCGCCAGGACCGTCCTTCCTGACTACGGTTTTTTCGGTTTTCCTCAGTCCTCATAAATGGCAAATGCCGGGGAGCTACCCTAAATTTAGGCCTGGAATGATTCCTTCCTTAAAAATAAAATCCTTTCCCAATATATCATTTCATCTCATGTATCATCAATGTCCATTGCCTGTGGTGCCTCTGTAGCAAAAACGGGTGTTAAACACTTTCATTCATTCCTTTCACTAATGAAGGTTCTGCTATTTAAAGAGCTTAAGTGAATGGGTTGAGGAGAAAGTTTTTAATTGAAAAGAAATAAATGTATAACAAGAATCTCAGTAGATATTTTTGTGAGGTTAACATAATTTTATAACTTTTTTTCACTTCAATATATTGAAAATGTTTGTGTGCTTTTTAAATGTGCAATTAATCACAGAAAAAAATCCATAATAATCCAATACAGACAAAAAAAAATTGTTTTAAATCTTAAATAGGCAAAATAAAAATTGCCCCTACCATTTCCAAAAATACCAAAACATGTTCATTTCTATCTAATTATTAAATATATGCCCAGATATAAAAAAAGACAATTTTCCTAACTTCTGGATTATGCTTATTAACAATGAGTAATTTTAAGATGAGAGAGCATCAATGCATTTCCATGATCATCTAATGTAGACAGTAAGCAGTGAAAAAATGCATAAAATTTCGTAGGAACACCACTTCCAGTTTATCCAAAAGTATATCAAATAGAGTAAGACAAAGTGATTTATATGAAATAAGCATTTAATTCATACTTAAATGACACAATTATATTTTGTTATAACAATAAAAAAAACCATAAAAATGTAAAAGTGCATATTCCTTAACAAATATTACTGAAAAAATATTTTTTGAGTTTTTAAGCACATAAAACATACATTCTTCTTCACTTTTTGAGCACCTGAAAATCCAAATCCTAGTAGTAGGTTAATATTGGCAATTTTTCCTGTGTGTAATTATGCAAGATGATGATGAAGTTCCTATGTTCTCTTTAAAATGCATTATGGTTGAAATTTTCATGGAAGCACACAGGAAAAATTAAAGTGTTAAACTTATTTAGAATAACAGGAAAGTTATTAAAGACAGTATTAGGAGATAGTATGCCACCCACACTCCCCAAAACTGCTGAAATCGAAGGAAGAAGGGGAAATTGCTGCATAATGTGCTTACATCAGCAATGTACCAACAGTGAGAAATAAACTAGAAATGGGAATGTAAGCGATAACACCATCATGTTGAAATATACTGATACTAGAAAACAAACAGCATATGCAGTCATGCTAACAATGCAACAATAGAAAAAATGCATTTAGTAATTAACTGATACATACACAGACTAACCTCAAGTAAATCCTAGAAACTGGAGTACCCAGTGATTTATTACAGCTCGTTATGGCCTGATGGCCTCTGCTTACATTCTATTTATATAAAAAAAAAAAAAAAAAAAAAAAAAAAAAAAAAAAAAAAAAAACTTGCAAACATGTTGCTACATGTAAAATTATATAACAGTTGGTAACTCTGAAAAACTAATGTGGAATCCCTCAAGCAGATGCACAAAAATGTGAAAAATGTACAGTGAAGTACAGATTTGCCCTGGTGGTAAAAAATGTAAGATGTTCTAAATTATTTGGTAAAATTATGTATTGCCAATTTTTAAAAAATAAAAGATGAACCACTGAAGATAATTTGCAGAGCTGCTCTGCTGGTAAAAACAAAGGAGAAGCACAAGAAAATAATAATGTGGAAATTTGCTACATTCACAATGCAATATCTAAGTTTATGACTGGATACTTGTCACCATGAACTCCAAAATATAATAATAATAATAATAATAATAATACCTACACTCATTTCCTATACTTAAACTTTCTGTATAATATGTACACTCACTTTGTTATAAGTTTTTATAACTTTATAAATGTTTGTACCATGAAGGAAGTTGTTATAAAAATGGTACATTTTTGTTTAGAAAATGTGCAGAGCTTAGGCTTGTCAAAAAATATCCCACAATAAACATTTTGAGCATAATACTTATTTTGAGTAGCATATTTTCTGAACTACCACTCAAATTATATTAAATAAACATAAAAAAAATGAATACAATATCTTTCACAAGAAGCCTTAAATTCTATATTGTGTGTTACCTAAAGAGCTCCATATCTCCTCCTTTATCCCTGAGTTGGATTACTTTGCGAAACAAGAGACATGCTTTGCGAACACCTTGTTCATATTTTTGCTTATGGCTCAAATAATCCTGAGGCATTGTGTCCTTCAAATCTGGGTCCGAAAGGAAATAATCCTCTGTAAGAAAACAAATGAAAATAAAAGTTACACATATATGCATATAAATTATATATAAAATATATAGAGTGGTGCTTTAATGTAAATATTTGGGTTTAAACTGTAATAAAAAGTAGTCACATATAAAAACAATAAAAAGACTCTATAATGCATTCAAACATGTGTGATTATTTACTTTCATAGAAAATTAATTTTGTAGTGTTTTTGTTTTTGGTAATACTTGACGAATCAATCAATGACACTATGCTCGGGTTCTCTTTAATTGTTTGGTTTTCTCCCATTTTTAATGTAAGTCATGGTCACAGTAACAATACTTTTTGTGAAGGACGTTTACTTTATTAATAAAAGTAGTATGTCAAGATCAACTTATTATATGTATAAACAATCGGTCGCTAACATTACCCGGTTTCTTATTGCTCTAAAAATTTGTAAATATAACGATAAGCACTAATTATTTAATTACTATCAAGATAAGTACAACTTACCTCTTTCCTTTCTTTCTTTCGTTTTTTCTGGTCCACCGTCCAGAAGATGGGTAAGTTCTAAGGGATCGAAAGAACATTTTTGGCGTTCTTTTTCAAGATCCGGATTGCACTTATGTGCTGTATTTTGCCTTTTTGCGACCATATCAGTTGCAGGGGAGTTTTGATAATAGCCGCACAATTTCTTGAATTGCCCACTTAAAACCGTTAATAAATCTGTCATGTGATCTACCTGATATGTACTTTGAACTTCCACTGATCAACAAAATGAAAAATGCCAGTTCAGCAGCGACGAAATCAAGCCTGTTCTCGTATTATACTTCAGTTAACACGTTCCGCACCAAGTGTTACACCTGTTCTTTCGTGCAAGTGCCACGAACCACTAAGCTGTGGATGATAATGCCACATGCAATGTCATTGACAGACCGCTAATATCTCCTAGTCCCTCTCCTAACTTCAATGACTTCTACCGCCTCGACCCTCATCTCAGCTATGAGATTATTTTTTTGTAAACAACTGTCAAGTACGAATAGAAGAAGCTCATGCCTTGAGGAGTTTTTCCAATGTCAAACTGCCAAGAGGCCAACCTTTGCAACGCAAATGTTACCAAATGTGATACTATACTTGAGTTTTACCGACTTTGACACTACTAATATCTTAAACATAATGCTCGCAGAACACTGCTCCCAAATAATAAGCTCTCTCTATGGATATTTATCGTTTTATTTGCGTGTAAAATATACAATCAGCTGACGCAAAGAAAGGTCAAGGCTAGGTGTTTTGCAAGTTTCTTTCGAGGTTGTATATGTGAGAATTGATAAACGCAAGAAAACAAAAGCACGCAAATGTACTTTTTAAATGTAGGATTCGGTGATGATCAGTAACGCGCTCTCTTCTGGACCCTACGTTCCTGGAATCTTTTAATAGTGTTTAACGGCTGTTTTTATTAATGAGGCACCATGAGGCGATGGACATTTTTTTTTTTTTTTTTAATATTATGAAGGAACGTTTCAGGCCTACGTTTAGGGCACCTCCCCGGCATTCGCCATTAATGAAGACCGAGGAAAACCTTGAATAAAAAAAAAAACCTGTCATAGAGGACAATACTGATGGGAATCGAACCCGAGACCTTCCACTCACGAGTCCACGCCTTAACGGCCTCGGCCACCCATAGTGGTTTTCGAAGGTTTAAAACTGGACGATCTTTAGATCAGAAATGTGCTGACCACTATTCTTCGGTTAAAAAAAAAAAAAAAAAAAAATCTACCAAGCTTTTGAATA